>JAKWIY010003062.1:50250453-50909522 GCA_027704805.1 Solanum corneliomulleri
CAAAGAAAGGTAAGTACAAAATATCAACATAAGCAGGCAGTTGGAATGGGGTAAGATCATCAAATACAGGAAAAGAAAAACAGGCAAGGCATTTGCTCAACTAAAATAATCATTGATTGAAACAGGCTTCTTTTCAATAAGACTATATGTGTCTATTTGTTTTTTCTTGGTATGATCGCGAGAAATATGAACAATGAAAGTCTACCATCCAAGAAACATGTTTTATATGTTCTTTTCACCGAATTTTATGACCTCACTACCAGCTCAAGTTACCTAACTAATAGTTGCCAAGGTTAATATTTTCAATGTTTCACTTCAAACTATTGATCAAATAAAAAAGTCTCACCTCAAGTCTCAACGAAATAGAGTCAGTCTAAGCACTTAATGTTGGGTTTATTTGCCCTATTCTTACCATAAATAAGTTTTCCTTTTAAGAAAAGGTTTAGGACTCTATAAATAGAGGAATGTTCCTTCTAACTTAATCAACATTCACAATGTAGTCTTAAAGGCTTTGAGAGTTTTGGTTAGAGGGAGAATTTATGGGTCACAAGTTTGATACGTTATCACTTGTGTGAACCTCCCATGTATTCTGAGTAAATTGGTAGAGGTTGTTTCCCTCTGTATTTTGTACTCTCATATTTATAGTGGATTGCTCCGAACCACGTTAAGTCTTTGTGTTTTTTGGTTTATTTCTCGTTGTCTCACTCATAGTCTTTCGAAGTTTGCTTTGCTAGCTTCCGCATATATACCTGCTTATTTTCGATCCTAACACTTAACAGCAACAAAAATGAGTTTGAATAGAACATTCGTCTGTGTTGATTTTGAAGAAGTCAGCTCAAATCTTTCAAAACTTTCCTACTTCTCCCTTTAAACTTTTCTTTGCAAATTATTGCAAGTAACAAAACACGCGGATTTCAATAATTTGCGCTCTTAACATCGCTATTCTGTCCTCTTTTGGCCAATACCACACGATTTCAGCGAAGAGCCGCACACAATCAAGAATATCTCTATTTTCTACAGCTCATATACAACAGCAGCAGAGACAGTACAGAAGATACAAGTTTCAGTAAAATGTAATAACTTTGGCTCAACTTCTGTATTTGTGTTTTAAAAAATTAATTTAATACATAGCAATAACCAATCCAAAACCCATAATGTAAAAAAAAATAATTATGATCTAGAAACCATAGCTTAAAAATTGCATAATATACAAACGTGTTCATTAACTTGGACTCATCTGGCATCTATGCGCTCCAGCTTTGAATATGTGCATGTAGACATTTGAACCTGTATAAAGTTTAATAGTCCTATATGATAATTCATATCCTACGTAGTGCGTGTCTACTTGTTCAAGTTTAAGTGTTTGTTGAAAAAACATAGATAACAACTGATGCCAAGTTAAAAAACATATATTTATGTATTATGCATTTACAAATATTTATTTCGTCTTGTTGGTAAGGATTCGATTCCCCAGCTTCTACTTTATTCCCTCATATAAAAAGAAAAAAAAAACCATTTATTCACCGGAAAATACACATTCATATCCATACAGGTAGGACTACAAAACAATTTTTATAGAGATAAGAGAAGTGGATTACCCCTAATCTTTGGAGGGTCAATTTGTTTCTGAGAAAGGGTTTGAAGCTGTTCATCAAGTTTTCTCAAAGCTTCACGGGCTTTATCAGGGTCAATTTCAAATTCAGAATCTTTTTCCACAGCTTCAACCCAACAAATTTTTCTTCTTCCTCTTCTGTTGTTGTTGAATAAATTCCATCTTGTTGAAACAGAGGTAGTTGGATGGGTGAGGAAGAAGAAGATAGAAGGATTATTCAAAGGGTTTGTGTGAAGTGAGAGACAATGATGAAATTGCAGCATTTGATACTCACTATGTGTAGAGTGTAGTTATGGATAAAGTATAAATTTGTTTGGTTTATCATCTCTCACCAATTTCTTTGTCATTTTTGGCTATCACAACATACCATCTACATTGAATTTGAATTGTTAGTTCGCATAAATAGATAGACATTTAAATTTAAGAAATTCGTATAAAATTAAATAAGTAGAACATATATATATTTTTTTGTATAATACAAATTAGTTGTCAGGTAAGATAACACGTGTATCTTAATTCTTACGTGAATTTGTCATGAAGAATGCATATATCTATTTATTAATTTTATATAATTTTAAGTGTTTATTTATGTATATCTAAAAATAAAGGACATATTTATCAAGTAGAGACCAAATTAAAGACACATTTTTTAATAGTCATTCAAATAATTAAAAAAATGTGAAAATTATATATATAATAGTAAACTATTAAATCAAATTAAATGTCATAACCATCTTTGATTTAATTGTGCCATGTATCAAACTTTTTACCATACCTCTCTCCCTCAAACTCTTGCTCGCCACTCTCTTTCTCGCTCGCTTCCTCTCTCTTTTATACAAATACAAATGTATAAAATGTGTTTGTGCTTGTGTAAAACGAGAAAAAATTGTGTATATACATATATTTTCGTTTCCCTCTTCCAGATCTCGCTTGTCACCCTCACCTCTATAGCTTATACAAACATAAATGAAATGTACAAATAGTGTTTCTGTTTGTATAAAACGAGTGAAAATTGTGTATACACCTGCAAATACATATATCTTCGTCCTATACACTTATAATTATACAATATAAATATTTCCTTGCGCAATTTTCTTTTGTCTTTCTCTCTTTCTCGTTTTATATATAGCAAACAGTACAATTGATTTGTATACAAATGCTTTCTTTTGTATATGTATAGCGAATTATACAATTGATTTCTTTGTATATGTATAGGTAATTATACATATTTATGTTTGATATGGAGCGCACTATGCAAACTTTGTTATAACATATAAATATGAATTATGTGTTGCTATATGTGAAAGTTACTCTTACAAAATAGACTTTACAAAGGTAAAAGACGTGAAAATTGAAAATGTATAAAAGGAATTTGAAGAGGTATTTTTATAATTTTAATTATTTTATCTCGAGATAAGTTATCTCAAAATTATTATTCCGCCAAGAAGCTAAAAATAATTGTAGAAATACTAATTATTAATCATACAATAAGCTTTCTAAACTCTAATTAATTAAGAAATATTAAAAATCTGTCTCGAAATTATCTTCTTTTATGTCCTAAATTTGTTCTTAATTCTACTTTCAAAAGTTGTCCATTAGCAATAATTCGATACTTTAAATAAACTTATTTTTATTTTTGGATTAAGTTATTCATATTTCATACTCTATTTTATATTATTTGATCTTTGTCAATTTAATATATTTTTATAAAATTTTAAGGGAAAAGGGTCAAAATCATCATTCAACTTTGTTTTATTGATTCATTTTAGGGAAAATTGTATATAATAGCAAATTAATAATCAAAATCAAATGGAATAGCTAGGGTTTGATTTAATTGTGCTCCATAGCAAACATTAGCTAAAATTTGTCAGCGTCTCTCTCCCAAAAATCTCGCTCGCCACTCTCCATTCTCGCTCGCATCTCTCGCTTTATACACAGAAGTATATAATTTCGTTTCTATTTTGTATAAAGCGAGAGAAAATTGTATATACACATGCAAAAATGTATATCTTCGTGTTATACACTTAATTATACAATTTACAAACATTTTACTTCAAATATTGCAGAGAAAAAGGCCAACGAATTATAGAATTGTGAATTATACAATTGCAGTGAAATACAATTTTGTCTAGCTTTATACAACAGAAGTGTATATATTGTGTTTCTGTTTTTGTATAAAGCGAGAAAAACATATATCTTCTTGCTATACACTTATAATTATGCAATATACATACATTTTAATTCGATTTAACTGTATGCAAAAAACAAATTATACAATTGCAGCGAAATAGACCAGCGAATTATACAATTTAGGCTAGCGAATTATACAATCTAGGCCAGCGAATTATACAATTGTATATGTATAGCAAATTATACAGTTTTATGTTTGCTATGGAGCGCAATTATGCAAAGTTTGCTATAGCATACAAATATGAATTTTTTGTTTGCTATATGTGAAAGTTGCCCTTGATTTTATCCTCGTCGTTCAAAGTAAGTTCTTTTTATCTATGTCGTTAATAAACTTAACAAATATACCCCTGCTTGGATGGAAAGCCCCAAATCAATTAAAATTATTCGATTTTATTTAAATTATCTAATTTTAATTCGACCCGACCCACTTAATAGTATAACTCATTTCTTTTACCCAAATCAACTTTATTTTTTCCACCACCACCAAAGTCACCACCCTCTCCAAGATCTCCTTCACCACCGCCGATACCACCAACTCTCTCACCCTCCTAAAAATCTATAAAATTATTCAAAAGAAATTTATTCAAATACTGCAAACAAAAGAAATCTATATAGAAGTGATTGCTGATAGAAGTTGTACATTGACTTTATTATGGCTATCTTGTTTTGAAAAACTACAGAAGCGATCAAGGATAATTTCAATCTGTTTTTCATTATTTTTTTCGATAAAGATAAGTTAATTACTTTCCTAATTTGTAAATTGATTCTTTAAGCCCTAAAATCTATGCGGGTCAACTTCAGGGGAGGGTTTCAACTTGAAATTATGCAGAAAGGACCTTGGTTGGATAGAATGGTCATGAATTTGGCGGTTAGGATTTGAGAATAATAGAGAATTCAGATGTTATTAGACCACTAGTCACTGATTGTTGTGTTTATTATTGTTTTAGATCAAGAGCAAGTCAATACATTGAAAATGAGAAAGTTCGAGTTCTTTAGAGTTTCCACGACTTGATTCAAGGTAGATGATAGTTGTTTATTTTCAATGTATGTAATGTTTGCATGTTAATTCCTTTATAATATTACTTGTACAATTCATACGAGAAACCCATAAGGTGTGAATATGAATGACATCCAATTACTAACTCTCAAGCAACCAACCAGTTTAATTTACTTGTTGCTTCAAGAATGGTTGTTTATTATGATTAGAATTGTGTATGTTATTTTGTGATTGATGGTTGACTCAAGTACCACATCGGTAACACTAATAACGGTTAGCTCGAATACCATGGCGGTACACTAACAATGATTGGTTGAGGTATAACGTCGGTACACTAACAATGGTTGATCTGGATACCACGTTGGTAAACTAACAATTTTTGTGTAGCTTCCATGAGAGAAGCGATATATGTAATTGTGATCACGTGGGACATGTTTCATGTGTTGGCTAAGTAAAGATTGATGACTGAGAATATTTATATAAGGTGACTTGTTGATATATGTATTGGACTGTATTATTGTATTTTATTTGTATTTTATTTGAATTGAGATGCACAATGTCCAAGGAGGGACTAGGATCAAAACAAAAGGTTTACATGGAGAAAGATGAAAAAAAATATGGTAATACGACAAAAGATTGTTAGGATCGAATTCACACACACTTGATGAATGAAGAACACAAGAGTTTTCAAGAAGAAAGAGATGAGAGATCTAGAGAGAGAGAGAGAGATCTAGAGAGAGAGAGCACAATTCGTGGTAACACCCCGTGAGCGAACTTCCACGGCGGTGGGTATATTTATATTAATATATCAGAGTATTTTTAGTTACAGAGAATAAATGGAGAATAAATATTAATCAGGCTCCACAACCTAACAATTCTCCCACTTGGAGACTGATTCAATCATCCAAAAAAAAAAATACATTCTCAAAAAAAAAAAATATCTCTTCATCATTAACATCTTTACCGCACCGCAACATCTGTAGCAACAACTACAAAAGACCAACCGAGGTTTTGCATAACCCTAGTTTCCCAACATCAACACATTTCGTCAACATGTCTGCCGGGTTCTTTGCACCCTCTATCTTCTCCAAGCACATATCATCATCCTCCACTGCCCTGCGAGTGAAATGGTATCGCCTTCTGATGTGCTTTGTCTTCGAATGATAGACTGGATTTTTCACCAACTGTATGGCACTCTGGCTATCTGAGTAAAGAATCTTCTCGATCTGCTTCTTGCTCAATTCCTCAAGATAATCTGCCAGCCATATCATCTCTTTCCCAGCTTCAGCTATTGCCACATACTCAGCTTCAGTAGATGAAAGAGAAACACACTTCTGAAGCCTGGACATCCAACTCACTGCTGTTCCACCTATCGTGTAAATGTAACCGGATGTACTCTTGCTCGAGTCAACATCCCCACCAAGATCAGCATCCACAAAACCTTGTAGAGTCACCGCCCCTTTGCCAAAACAAAGTGAAGTACTGGATGTACCTCTCAGATATCTCAGAAGCCACTTCACAGCTTCCCAATGCTCTTTCCCAGGGTTCGCCATGTACCTGCTAACAACTCCCACTGCATGTGCTATATCAGGTCTAGTACTGCAGACCATAGCATACATCAAACTACCAACTGCTGAAGCATATGGAACAAGTGCCATCTGATCACGCTCCTCGGCAGTCTTGGGGGACTGCTCCTTTGACAATTTAAAGTGATTTGCCAATGGAGTAGTCCTGGATTTAGCATCATTAACCCTGAATTTGCTCAGCACCTTCTCAATGTACAACTCCTGAGATAGATTTAAAGTGCCAGCAGATCTATCCTGAGAAATCTTCATCCCCAAAATCTGCTTCGCTGGACCCAAATCTTTCATCTCAAATGCTGCAGACAGCCTTGTCTTCAGATTGTTAATCTCCCTCATACTAGATCCTGCAATCAACATATCATCCACATACAAGAGTAGAAAGACATATGAATCAGTGTATTTCTTGAAGTAACAACAAGGATCCTTTTCAGCTTTGCAGAATCCACTCTTGGTCATGAAGGAGTCAAATTTCTTGTACCACACCCTTGGTGCTTGCTTTAGTCCATACAAACTCCTGCTGAGCTTGCACACCATGTGTTCTTTGCCTGGAACCACAAATCCTTCCGGTTGCTGCATATAGATCTCTTTGTCTAGATCTCCATGTAAAAACGCTGTTTTTACATCCATTTGCTCTAGATGCAAATTCTCCGATGCAACAATACTCAACAGAATTTGAATAGAGGTTAACTTCACAACAGGAGAAAAAATTTCAGCATAATCAATACCTTTCCTTTGTGAATATCCTTTAACCACTAAACGAGCCTTGAATCTTCTTTTGCCATCTGGTTCAGTCTTGATTCTGAACACCCACTTGTTCAGCAAAGCTCTCTTCCCTGCAGGTAACTCAGTCAACACCCATGTGTCGTTCTTCTCAAGTGACCTTATCTCATCATCCATGGCTTTCTCCCACTTGATCGAATCCTCCACCTGTAGGGCCTCATCAAAAGACTCTGGTTCCCCCTCATCAGTCAGCAATAGATAGTGTAATGAAGGTGAATACCTATCTGGTGCTCTGATGGTTCTGGATGATCTCCTTAACACCTGCTCAGGTGTAACTTGCTCCACTTCAGATTCTTCAGTAGGATTTGGTTGAGAATCTGCTTCGACATCTCTGTGGTTACTCTTTTCCAACTCAACCTCAACTCCCACTTGCTTTGTAATCTCTGGGACTTTCTGCTCTCTGTCCTTGTACAGGACAGACTCATCAAATGTCACGTCACAATGTCTTAGGATCTTTCTGTTCTTGTCATCCCAAAACCTGTAACCAAACAAGTCAGAACCATACCCTATGAAGTAACACTTCACAGCCTTGGCATCAAGCTTGTCTCTCTTTTCTGGATCAACATGAACATAAGCAGTGCAACCAAAAGTCCTCAAGTGTGAATACTTGAGTTCTTTTCCTGTCCATACCTCCTCTGGAATCTTGAATCCTAAAGGAACTGATGGTCCCCTGTTGATCAAGTATGCAGTTGTGCTCACAACATCCGTCCAAAATGTTTTGGGCAGCCCACAATGTATCCTCATACTCCTTGCACGCTCATTCAATGTTCTGTTCATCCTCTCAGCAATTCCATTCTGCCTTGCCTTACCAGGAACTGTCCTCATCAATCTGATTCCCTCAGCTGCGCAGAATGCCTTGAACTCTGATTTTTCATACTCTCCTCCATTGTCAGACCTTAGGCATTTGACTTTCAAATTGGTCTGATTCTCAACTTCAGTTTTCCACTTCTTGAAAGTTGCAAACACATCTGACTTATGCTTCAAGAAGTAAATCCATACCTTCCTGCTGAAATCATCAATAAAGGTAACATCGAATCTGGATCCTCCAAGTGATGATACTGGAGATGGTCCCCAAACATCTGTATGGACCATTTCCAACCTCACTTTCTTTGGCTCTCTAGGAGTCTTTGTAAAGCTTACTCTTTTCTGTTTTCCCATAACACAGCTCTCGTAAAGACCCATATCAACAGACTTCAGACCATCTAATGCTCCTTTTGCAACCAGCATCTTCATTCCTTTAGCGCTCACATACATGAACCGAAAGCACCTTCAACAACAGCGGCCATGTTAATACACCCTGCAGTGGTGTACAAGGTTCCAGATTTTGTGCCACGAGCTACTACCATAGCACCTTTCACAATCTTCCACGAACCTTTCCCAAACTCTGCTGCATATCCCGTGCTATCCAACTGACCAACAGAGATCAGATTTTTCTTGAGCCCAGGAATATATCTGACATCCTTCAATGTCCACTGGTTTCCCGAGGTGGTCTTTATGCAAACATCCCCCTTTCCTTCAATCTCCAAGGCTTTATTGTCAGCAAGATACACCTTTCCAAAACTTCCAGATTTGAAATTTTGGAACAACTCTTTGCTTGGAGACGAATGGAAAGATGCACCAGAATCCAGAATCCATGATTCAACCGGGCTGTTGACACTAAGGATTAGAGCATCCCCAATGTCCTCTGCTGAATTTACAGAATCATTGTTATCTTTGAATTTCTGATTCTGGTTCTTCTTTGGCTTTGTAGAGTTCGTCCGAAAGTGCCCTTTTTCTCCACAGTTCCAACAAGTCACGTTAAATCTGTTTAGGGATTTTCCTCGATTCTTTGATTTCGATCGACCATGTTGATTTTGGCCTTTCGTCTTACTTCTCCCCCTTCGGTCAACGCTGAGAGCACTGCCCGATGAATCTCCCACTTATCGTTTGCGAATACTTTCGCTAAGAACAACATCACAGATTTCATCAAACTTCAGTTTCTCAGATCCACGGGAACTGGTAATCGCAGCAACAACAGTATCCCAAGAATTGGGCAGAGATGACATCAAAATCAACGCCTTAATTTCATCTTCGAAATTAATATCCACAGAATTGAGTTGACTCACAATCATATTGAACTCGTTTATATGATCAGAAACGGATCCATTCTCAGACATCTGTAAATTGAACAATCTTCGCATCAAATATACCTTGTTCATAGCATGGTTTTTCATACATGTTTGACAGTGCCTTCAACAGATCTGACGTAGTCTTCTCCTTCACGATGTTGAACGCCACGTTTCTTGACAAAGTCAACCGGATCAATCCTAGAGCCTGGCGATCCTTGAGTTTTCACTTCTCCTCCGTCATGGATTCCGGCTTCACCCCGGTCAACGGTTCGTGAAGATCTTTCTGGTACAGATAATCTTCGATCTGCATCTTCCAGAAACTGAAATCGGATCCATCAAACATCTCGATTCCAAGCTTTGAACCATCCATCTTCAGTGATCGTGTTGAATATCCTTAGCTCTGATACCAGCTGTTAGGATCGAATTCACACACACTTGATGAATGAAGAACACAAGAGTTTTCAAGAAGAAAGAGATGAGAGATCTAGAGAGAGAGAGAGAGAGATATCTAGAGAGAGAGAGAGAGAGAGAGCACAATTCGTGGTAACACCCCGTGAGTGAACTTTCACAGCGGTGGGTATATTTATATTAATATATCAGAGTATTTTTAGTTACAGAGAATAAATGGAGAATAAATATTAATCAGGCTCCACAACCTAACAAAGGTCTGCTTAGGCTCAAAATTTTAGATTGAGAAATAAACACTTTGGTTGATCATTTTTAGGCTAAGAGAGTGAAAATGCTCTATGATCCTTTCCTAAACAACAGTTTGATAATCTTAGTAAATTAACATGTCAAGTTCGGAATTGGCACACACTAAGAATAATTTCGACTGTCTCACTCACACGAGATAAAGTCTCACTATCAATCACTCAACTTTTCAGATTCATGCTCTAGCTTAAGTGACGATCATTATATCAGTGTAAATCATGCCATGTAAAGTTTTACATAGTTACATTATCAAAATAACAAACACAACACATCAAACTTGGAAGGTTTTGTTTTTCATTTCAACTTGAAAAAAACATGTCATGAATTCTAATAAGCGTTCCTAGTCTTCTTTCATATTCATAAAACATCATAAACATGATGGTTCAATAGAATTTAAACTTAAAAATGACAGTAAACAACTCAATCAACCACTCCAGCCCTTGCTTTATATATGATCTTTCAGAATTCTACCAAATTCTCATCAAGTCTGATCTCTCTACCCTACTCATCTTACACATAACACTCTTTATTAACCTCGTCAATTTTAATACACCTACAATATCCAAAATTATGTTGACTCTGTCTGCGAATCATCTAACATGATGTCCCCAAAAGTACATTATTTGTTATCTCCGTCTAGTATGTATAGTTTTAACTGCCACTTTAATCCAAATATCGAACTTTCCTCTTCTTTGCCTTGACGAGCCTTTACAACTTCTTATCTCCACTTTTATCCCCTAACTCAATATATAAACGTTCGATAACTTCTAAACATACAAATTACAAAGAACAACTTTTATAAAAAGAAAAATCTCTTATAAAAATTTTAAAAATCTAGGAAACCAATTTTTGTAGCAACTAACCTAAAAATATTGTCATACTATCCAAATTTTTAATTCCCCCTAGCCCCCCACCCCCGGGCGAGTAGCGTTACGACAGGATAAAAGTGCTTTGTATTTCTTCTTCTGCAATACCCCGCTCTACAAACAAGAAATCAAAGAAAACCGCCCAAACACAGGAAGACAAAAACGTACACAGAGAGGAGAAGGATGAAGAAACCAGGCGGAGCAGAGAAGAAGAAGGTAAGGAGATCTCAAAGTCTGCAATCCAACACTGATACTCCTAGGGTAATTTATTCTAATTCAATGGAAATTATACCATGATTATACACAAATTTTAACTTATTTTTCTATAATTTTATATCTAAAACTTTTAATTCTGTCTAATTTCGATTTTTTGGGAAATGGGTTTTGTTTAATTGGAGTTTCTCTTGCTTTGCCTACAAATAATTTGGGTTTGGCGATCGATTTTGGGAGTATTTTTAATTGTATTTATGGGACCCAAAAAGGTCAAGGGTTTATAAAAAGATGGGTTTCTTTATTGGAATTTATCTTGAATTTACACAAAATGATCTTGCTTGAGGTAATATGGATTGCAGGGTTCCAAAGTTATGTTTTTTTGGGAAATGGGTCTGTTAATTTCTTGAATTTCCCTCTAAATTTGTGGAAATGTTCTGTTGTTAAGGAATCCCTTTAAATTTGTGGAAATGTTCTGTTGTTAAGGAAGTAATATGAATTGTATATCCTGGGAGGTTGAGGTTTTGGGTTCAAGATCTTGTCAAAGTAAGGAACTAAGGGTTTTCTGTGAAATTTTATATGTACATTTTGGAAATTTATATGAAGGAGAAAAATAGACAAAGTTGTATAGTGATTTTGATTGTTATGGTTAAATCACGGTGACAGACTTTTTTGAACCTAAAGTGCTGGCGTTCTCCCTAATAGTGTGTTATGGGTGGTTCCACTTTTGTTAGTTGGAGGTATGAATGTTGCAAATATGTTTCCAAGGATTGAAAAGGACCCTTTGGTTTATTGGTTCATTTTAACATTAATGGATTGAGGATGATATTGTGACCTTTTGTGGAGATGAGAGGATTTTGAAAGGTATTTGCTAAACTTGCATTGGAGTAACTATCGTATGATAATTGACGCGTCTTGAATTGTTTTTCCAATAGCGTAGACAGAATTCACTTTAGATCTGTGTAGTTAATGGGTAAATCGTTCTGCTCTATACAGTAGATACTACTATGCTCCTTTAAGGAAAGTTATAGGAATATGTAAATATATTTTCTAAATAGCCTGAGAATAACTATTGAATAAGACCAACAGCTGTTGGATTTTTCTGATATAGAGGATGTCAATAAAGTAGGATTTCCTGTAGGATAAAGAATGACTTAATCTCGATATTCGAAGAAATTCACCTTTCTAAATATATTGGATTTTACTAGATCCTTGAAATGAAGTAACTAAAGCCAGCTCTATTGGCTACTTATCTTTTTTTTTTTTTTTGGGTGTGTGTGTGTGTGTTTGGGGGGGGGGGGGGATTACAATAAAAGGATTTTAACCAAAGAAATTATAAGGCTCTGCATTTTAGAGCATCTCTGAATCTGACTCTATTTTGCTCTCATAATTGTTTTGTTCTCATAATTGTTTTGTTTGCCCGACAAAATCTCATAGAGTTTGCTCTTTGCTAGTTATTAATTTATTCTTGCATCAAAAGGGATCAGTTTGTACTCGAGCATGTGATGATGCTGAATTAAGATACTTTCCTCTTTGTACTAGGACATCACAGATCCCTTGAACTGTTGTTAGCCTGTTAGGGAAGTTCGGCACATATGTTTTAGGGGAAGTGTTGTGTTAGGGAAGTTCGGCACATATGTTTCTAGGGGAGTGTTGTGTGTATGTTTCTGGACCTTCTAAAATGTGTTCAGAATGTAGGCTTTCCATCACTGGTAGTCCTTTATTTTCTGTCTCTTCCATACTTTCTCATCTGCTCATTTAAGAGGGAAATGACTTCTTTTTTTTTTTGGTTGTTATGACCATCTTGCTAACTACACAGATTATAGAGATAACCATATTGGCACCCTTGAAAAAAATGATAAAAAATAGAAGTTCTTGTCATTGAATATATTGATATGTGGCCAGCCTCTACCTTCCTCCTCCTGCCACTCTTTCTGCACTTTTTATTTTGTGATGTTCATATCCATGCTGTTCACTTTGAGTTTCAGAAGCAAGCTGCGCCAAAGGATGTCTTCCAGGCATTTGCTGAGAAAGCTAGAGACCATAAGGACTTGGTGTCTCGTTGGGCTGTCCTACAGGAAACACGGGTGGAGTATTTCAGGGGAAAAGATTTTGTTAGTTTTGTCAGAAATCATTTAGAACTGAAAGACATACTCGAGTCAGACAGAAGTTTGGAAGCTGAAGATATTGCCAACATTCTGCTTAAGAAGAACCTTTTGGTCCGATGTGATCGTGTGGTAAAAACTGTCCGTCCTGGCAAGAAGAAATTATCTACCTTTCCAGCACATTTAGAGATATACCATGTGAGTTTCTTTCTGTATTCACTCTATTATTACTAGTGATTTTGAGAAGTTTCTGGCATCCTCTCAACCTTGTTTCTACTTTCTAGTCACTTATAAATATCTGTATTTTTGTCACATCATAGATTAACAGCGGCCTTGAAATTTGTGTATTATCTCAATCGAATACTATGATCATAATATTGCGATTCCCAAAGAAAGAAGAAAGATCAGATATTTACCTTGCCATTCTCCACTTGAATTCTAGGTTTGTCTGAAGTGGGGCCATGAGGTTCATCTAAGCCACAATCATGCACCGTGCTCTTAATCCTTTGTCATTTACATCCCCTAACTCTAGACATGTACCGAAATCCTAAAGTTAAATAATGTATTATAAACCCTGATAGTTACTACTTTTAGGGCTTCTCTAAGAATAAATATTGATCTTTCTGCAAATTTAGCTTATAAATCATGCTAATCATCTCCCACTGATTAACGGAGGCTTTCCTTATAGACAAATGAATCATCACAACCAAAAAGAACCAAAGACGTCTTATTCTCTATCCTTTAATCTGTAATTTTCCACTCCGATTCTAAATCTTTTCCTTTTATAAATCAGAAATAAGAGCGATCACTTCAATAGAGATATGCTATTGTGCTGACGGTCACCATCATTTGCTGATGACTTGTAGGGTTGTGTTAGTTTTCCTCTTTCTGTAAGTAAGCTATTGCCAATTTCCAATTTCTATTGCCCTAAAGTGGAAAACAAAGTCTAATCACTCTATCAAAAGCTAGACATCTGATTATGGTGTATTTGGTGCATTCTCTTTGGGAAGCTTATCCTTATCCTCTTTAAACGTTCTAGACTTGATAAACTTAGTCTTTTATATGTACCCTTAGAGTAATGCGTTTTACATGGTTCTCTTGCAGTTTTTGAGGTTATGCTTTTTCACCTATGTATGCAGGATCAAGTATTTTCTGAAAATGATGCCTTCTTCGCATGGACATTTGTCAAAAGAAGGCCCCTATGGCAAACACTTCTTTCATTCTGCTGGCCAATTTTGACACTAGCGATCTGCTTGTTTCCTGTGTATCCTCATCAGGTCAAACTGCTTATCCTCTACTCATGTGCTGGTCTCCTCCTCCTTATACTTTGCCTACTTTTGTGTAAGTTTCTGGTGCTTTACAGTTTTGTTCACAAATCTTCTGTTATTTCTTCATTTTCTTTTGATGTTAAGAGGATTATGATGACGTGTTGTTTTCTCATAAAGTATTAACAAGTAGCTAGCTGTTCTTATATATCATACCAAAACCAAGTACTTTATTGGAATGACTAAAACAACAATTTCAGGATGTTGACTTGAGTGAACCTATAGTATAGGGTTGCACTATAGAGTTTTATTTTGGCTTCTTGATCTGTTGATATTGCTGTTGTCAAGTTGTTTCTTTGACCAGCCCTTTTGAAAATTGTGGCACATATTTGTGGTCTGAAGTGATTCAGTTCACAGTTTTTTAATTACTAGTGCATAATGAGTAGATTGAAGTGAAAAAGTACCTAGTTGCTTGTTTCTTTTTTTGGTGTTCTTATCCTAGCAACAATATGTTTTTTTTTATTAAATACATCCAGCTCACTCTCAAAATGCATTGAATTGGTCTAAGTAGCAAAAATATAGGATACCAGTGCCATGTCAGACCATCATGAGAACACCAGAATTGGAGATAGCGATGCACAGTATTTAATCTGAGATAGGTGATTTATAGCAACCTTAATTAATTGACAGAACATTGCAAGTAGTATTAATATCACTGAACTATGACTCATTCCTGAATATATGGGTCCTTCCCACCACATATTTATGCGCATTTCATTATAATGCAAACAATGTTATTAAAGGCTCATTTCATTACAGTGCAAACAAATTTAATTAAGGTTCATTTGAGCCGCTTTTAAGCCCTAAGCTCAGTTAAAGCCATGTTCTGTGCGTAAGGCCCTAACAGACGTTGGACTTGGCTCTTTCGCTTTTGAATACTCTGAATGCATAAAAACTTGGTTGTGTATAACACATACAAGTCTCGAACTAAATAGAAGGAACAAGTATCAGGAACTCGTAAAGAAGAAAATGCAAAAAAGCACATCGCAATCATTCTGTAATTCGTAATCCTTGATTAAAACCTCTAAATTGCTACAAATTCCAACCACCACCATCCCAAACAAAAAAAATATATAGCTAAGTGTAGGCCGACAAAACAATGATATACAATTAAAAAGAAAAACATAATAGCAGTAAAGGATAAATACAAAACAACATACCCAGTGTAGTCCTGTAATGCCACAAGTGGGGGAAGGATGAATACAAATCAGCAAAGCAGAGTGAAAGTGCAGGGTATTACACTAAGTAAGAGAAACAAAAGGCAATAAAATTGTAACCGTCTTCTTTTGTTCTTCAACTCAATCTTCTATCCTCCATTATTGAGTTGTGAAGGCTGTAGATGGCGTTTTTCACAATGTGTTGGCAGAACAGTTGTTGTTTCTGAGTTCTTCTTGGTTATTATTCACTGTATAGGTGCATAGGTTATTATTCACTGTATAGGTGCATAAACCCGTCCTGCATTATAATCCCTGCATAACTCGACCATAAACCAAATGACCCCTAAGTTCACTCAAGCCAACATCCCAAAACGATAAAGTATTTGGTTTTTGTTTGATATCAAGTCATGCTGATCTAGCCTTGTCTAGTGTATCTTCGGAATACTGTGTATTGATTGCAGTTGTCGAGAATGAACATATATATACTTTTGCTTATGAAAAGAATATGTTGATTCTTGCAGTGAGAGGCTTGGTCTTTGGTGCTCTTTGGATTCTTCTTGGAAAACGTTTCTGGTTATTCCCCAACATTCTTGCCGAGGAGGCAACACTCAAAGAATTGTTCCAGTTTTGGCCCCAGAAAGATGAGGGTGAGCGACCTAAGTGGACTGCGAGGCTCTTCTATGCAATTGCAGGTGTGGTGGTTATTTCAATACTAAGGCATCATGCTCCTGATGAGGCTGCAAGAGCCAGGTTCGCTGTCTTGCACTTGTACTCTTATGCCTTTATGATGATTTATGAAATTCAGATTTAGTGGGGAGAAAATGTGATCCAGTTATATAAAGTTGAAATTCTGTTTTCTTCTTTGTCAACTTTGATCTGAAGTTTTAATATAAAGATGTGTTACAATATTTTTACAATATAAACTTGCAGTCATGTTTAAATATATTAAAGCATAACTGCAAGTTTAATTTATCGAACCTAGTTTCATAAATTTGCCAAGAAAAATGGAGTAAATCTTTAATAACACCTAAACCTTCTCTTCCAAAAGTTTTGTGCTGGAATTCCACATGTAATAGTGCGTTTAAGGCCTCCACAGCCTCATTTTTCAGTTTATTTATTTAAAAAGAAAAACCTAATCTTTCCTTCCGAACAAAAAAAAGAAAAGAAAAGATTGAACACAAATTCATTTCAAGTAATCTAACTGAATTTTTTGAGTTGAACTACGAAACAGGATTGAGTCCGATTTTATTATTATCTTGAATTTTCAATGAGTATGAAAAGTAAATAAAGAACAAATAAAAGATGAACAGCTCAACTTATGTTACTTGATGTATTTATAAGTTACAACACCGATATCTGCCGGCTATATCAGCTAATATTTTGGGACTAGGTTTTGTAATTTTAAAATTGATCTGGTCAGCCTGTCAGCTTCTGATGAAATTTGTTGTTTATTGTGCTATACACTCATTTATGTCATCAAGAGTCTGTCGATTTGTTTTCCAAGGAAACAAGAATGTTTTGCACAATGGTATCTGAAACTGATTTCCTCTCTTGCAGGTATCAAAAGCGGGTTTCTAACATTATAGACGATGTGCTCGAGTGGTCTCCAAGTCTAGCTTTGTCAGGCATGATAGAAAAGCAACCTGTGGTGAACATCACCGAGCCTATTGACAATGTAACTGATAGCAAGAGTAGCGATGAGAAGCTATTTTCCTCGGGTGATCTAGATGATGAAACCATATCCAATGAAGAAGTTGCTGAAAATACAGAAGACAGTGATCATCACCAAAACATATAATTTATAAATGTTAGAACATGTTGTACCCAAAGATATAAATTGTTAGAACATGTGTTTTCAAGGTAGCAGCTCGAACACAATGAAGTCATTGTGAGTAACTATTGGTGTAAAATTTGATATTTTGGATATGATACAGTGCTTCATTTTGGGTGGATATGCAATCTCAAAAATAAGGGTTCAGACTTGAGAGAAGTTGATTAAACCTGTGGTCCCTTGTTGAACCCTTCTTTGGTTTGCAGCTACAATTTGCTGGGAACAAAAGTGTTGAGATAAGCAAAACATATGAGAGTGAGGAAGATGAACTTTTTTTTTTTTTTTTTATTTTAGAGAAAAAAGACGTGATTTATGCGGGGGAAGTTTGTTTGCACCTCGACTAATTCCACTAGATACTTATTATATCTCAACATCAATAGATATAACGGGTTAGAATGAACTTTATGGTGTTTAACCACTTAATTGACCACTAGGCCATTCCAATAGGCCACACCCTTGGGAGCTAACTTAGAAGCATTTTTCAAAAGTTTGATTAAATACAATTTAGAAGTAGTTTATTGATAAAACACAAATTGTTTATACCCAAAGTAAGGGTTGCCACTCTTGTGAAAAACTTCTATGGCATGGTTCATTGCTTTGACCAAAAAAAATTGGATAGTTAATATATAAAAGAACGATAAATGATCGTTTTTTTTCTTTTCTGATCTTTGTTGCTTGTTTGTGTTGCCCGTTGCAGCACAAGCTCATCTCTTATTACTATTTGTCTACAATAGATGTATGACATTGTTCTACTGACTATATTGATGATGAAATTCAGTCTCTGAATATTAATCCATAGATTGTTTGATATACTTATCAACGAGCTTGGTCGAGACATTTTGGTCGTTACAACGACAATGACGATGTTGCTGACGAGTTGAAAGAAGAAGACAAAGTTGAAGCTTCTTCTGGCCGAAAAGGATCATACATCGAAGTCGACGTCAACAGCTCGCTCAAATCTATTGGTGGTCTAAGGCCAAAATCAAACTATAGGGCTTTAAGAAAATCAAAAAATTATGAAAGTTTTTATTTTAAATCTATTTTTCTAGATTTTTGAGATGCAAAGTTGTTAATAATTTTTGTATAGTCAATTCTTCTAATAATTCTTTTTCAATCATAATATAGCCAAACCATTCGATCTTTCTGTAGACATTGTTGAATTTAAATAAGATTTTATTATTTTTAATTTTGAAAAACTTTTTTTTTCTGCTGAGACGATTGTTACGGTTAATATTATTCTATAAGCATTGTAATTTTAAAAAGATTCTAGTCTTTTTATTTAATTGAGTATCTCAATTAAAAATTCAAATCTTTAATTTTTATTCAGGAAATCCAAACTTTTATTTAATTGAGTATCTCAATTAAAGATTCAATTCTTTTTCTTTAGGAAATCCAAACACAACAAAGGTCATTTATGAGATATTAGATGAGGATAATCAGCAATTCATTTATAAGATATTACATGATAATAATCATTACTTTTAGGAAATCCAAACACAACAAAGGTCATTTATGAGATATTAGATGAGGATAATCAGCAATTCATTTATAAGATATTACAAGATAATAATCATTACTTCTTAAGTCATTTATGAGAAATTAGATGAGGATAGTCACCAATTCATTTATGAAATATTACATGATAATAATCATTACTTCATATATGAGATATTAGATGATAATAGTCATTATTTCATTAACAAGCTTCGCATTCTACTAGATGAGCACTACTGGTAATAATATAAAGGAAGCTTTGCATTCCACTAAATGACCAATATATACTAGTAATAATATTAGTGTGAAGGCCGTTCCGTATTCTACTATATGAGCAATACTAGTAATAATCTGAAGGTATACTAGTAATAATCTGAAGGTTAGAATATCTGATGGCTTCAAATTTTTAAAATGTGCATACATGATATGATATATAAAAGATCGAAAGGAACTTTTTGTAATATGCAAAAGTGATGGAATATTTTGAGACTTTTCTTAATGTATATAGATAGGATTAATTTGATGTGATTATTTATAGAATGTGGATTCTTTTTTAATAGTAGATATTATTAGTTTCATGTAATTATTGGAGTGTCTACTTTAGAAAATTCTAATACTTAATAAACTAGTTCTAATATGTACACCTTTAATATTATATATCGTAAAAAAAACTTGTTTAAATTTCAAAATTCAAAAAGTATCACAAGAAAGAGTGTGTTATTATTCTTGTGCACAAGGGAAATTGTGTTACTTGTGATCAAGATTGCTGTTGTTAGTTAAATGAAAAATAAATATACAACGAACATGTCCTAAATTTTTAGATCTTGAAAGGTCCTTCTAAGATTATATGCATTTGGTTAATAACGAAATTACTTATAACTTTGTTACTTTCGCTTCATATTAAATGAATATCTTTATTAAAAATAGTTGGTATATACTCTGTTAATTTACTATTTTTAATAGATCATCCTAAATATTAATAGTTGATTCATAAACGTGTCATTTCATCAAATCAACCCACAAATTACAATATTTTTGCTATTATACCTTTGATAGTTAATTAGTCTTGAAAATAAATATTTAATCAACCTAGAACAACTGATAAGTAATTAATGTTCATTGTAATTACTTATACATTGATTAATTACTCTCACAATTGCATTACTCTATAAAATCTGATTTTGAAAAAGAAATCTCAACAAACAAATTAAAAGTAAAAGATGAATTTATTTATCATTTATTAAAATTTGACTTTAAAAAGACATTAAATAAGGATGGAACCACAAATTAACATAGTTTTTTTAACACAAATAAAATAAAATACTGCGACACATAAAAAAAATGAAGAAAGTAATACTCCTCCGTCAAACAACAGTTGTCCACCGTATATTATCAATTCCAAATATGTGTCTGCAAAAACGTAAACGCCTTAACTATAAAATCATTTTCAAATACCAATGTTCCTCAACATTTGATATTCAGGTTGTGTTTATTTTCTGGAAAAAAAACAAATTTGTTATTAAATCAACGTGAAATACTATTTATGAAATTTGATTTCTCTTCTTTGACTATTAAAGTTATTTTTCAAAATTTATGACTAATTCAATATGAAAAAATTGAAGAATGTTGCTAAACACACCCTTGATCACTTGGAATCGTTTGATTGGGAATAAATTATTCCAGAATTAGTTACCCTAAGACTGGGGTTTACTTTTCTTGAATAACTTATCCATCCATATATATGAAATAACTTATTCCATCACTATGATATAAATTGCGTGATAAGTTATCCCAAACATAGCAATCAAATAAAATACATAGCCTTAAACCCACACCGCCTCGCCCCATTGATGGATAACGATGGGTAGAACAAATAAATAAATTAATGCCCAAACCTGTTTCAGAGTTCATCTGGATCAAGATGGGGTTGATCAAAATAAGATAAATAATAGGTTGCAGCCCAACTTGACCCTAATGATGCAAAAACCAAGTTGCATTAAGACCTACAAGCTCTTCAAATATTATTCATAAAGAGGGACGCGCTTGAGCACACCTTAATATCACGTCGAGGGTTCTATGTTATGGTGATTGGGTTAGAATCCGAAAGGAGGACAAAGAAGCGGATGTGCTCAAAACTGTATCATCGATTCTGTACAATAGCATTGAACTTCACTGTTATAATATGGACTGACTGGACATATTTGCACACTTTAACCTCAAATGTCATTTCATCCTACTGTATCTATGATAACAGATCAAATCACATCAAAACAAACCAAACTCAGAAATTAATGCAACAATTAGGGAAAGAAAAAAGATAGGTATGCAAAACTAACAACCTTTTTACATGGTCTCCTAAACTAAAACTACAGTAACTGGCCAAACATAAACTTACTGAACAACTTTCTAATCCTAGTTCTAAGTTCATCCATCTCTGTACATAAGGGAAGATGTAATCTCCAAGCAAATGCTGCAACACTGATACGCTCGTCATCTCTGTTGCTCCCATTAACACTAAAGTAAAAAGCCAAGAATGAATTGCCGCCCAGCTTGAAAAGCCAAGAAATGAAACAATACCTGTAAACTCCTCTTGTTCATACTCGAGCCTCGTTGCAGTGCAAGAGCTAGTTTAGACATGAACATATTTTCTATTACTTGACAGAAAAACCTCCTTCCCTGCTTTCAGCAGACTGGTACTCATCCTTTGATTCTTGAAAGCTACTTTGATTGCCATAACTGCTACCATTTGAATAAGACTGCTGAAGCTCAGCCAACCTTCCATTTTCATTCCTCTTTTGAATATCAGCAGCATTGAACTGCAAAGGTTCAGAACCCGATGAACTCACAGAACCAGTACCCTTGGAAGCATCTGTCTTTTTGGCAAAACGTCCTCCCGAGGCCCTTACCCTCCTCAGTGCATGCTGATGTCGAGACTCGTGAAGATATGGCTGTAACACAAGGAAAGGAGGATGTGTAAAAAACTTTGAGAATGCAGCAGATCATCAAACTTCAGAAATGACTACTAATGTCATCACATTATATACGACACGAGGAACCTACTAAAATAACAAATATCAACCCTAAAAGTTGTGACTCCGTTCAGTATTACTGACATCCTGATATAGTTATAGCGAGGATACAAGTAAAAAATATTAATGCGGAACTAATGTCACAAGTCTTCCCTTCAACGATACAAACTCATGCAAAAGCTGGAATAAGAAAGTGGAGGGGAACGATAGCCAACTGTGAGGATCATATTTTTTAAAACAAACAGTGGAAAAAAGTGTCGTAGATAGCCTTTCTTATTTCTCCTAGAGAAGTGGGGTGGATTAAGGGGCACTAACTGCTAAACACTATTTATTTTGCTTGAAGTAGAGAAAAACATCAGTTCTTACACTCCCCCCCCCCTCTCCCGGCTAAAATATAAAATTCTTCATACATGCAGAGTTCCCTTGCATGCCCACTGGCCAACCAGTCAGATACTATGGAAATCCATTCAGACTTAAGACACATCTGCCATCTGCCTCTGCACCACTTGGAATAGGTACAAGAACTTGGCCAAAGTTCCATATATCTCCAGAAGACTGATTTCATGTAGTAAGTCCTAGTAAAACGGTGGCAACGAATTCCGGAAAAAGAGGAGAAGAAAATTGAAAGAGTGACCCCATGAGAGAGCACGTACTAACCTTTCTACCCTTTATCTGCTTCTTTTCAAGTTCTGCTTTAGCACGTGACTGTCTTCGCTGCAGGATCCTTCGATACTGCTTAGCATTAACATAAACTGGTTCTTGAGCCATTTCTTGTGGCAAGGGCATCCTTGCATAGTGCATATCAAGTACATGAGGAGGAACCTGAATAGTGCAACAGTTGGTAAGGACTTCTAAAAAAAACTCACCATAGATTTAGAGCAAACACTAAGTAATCTGGCTAATGAGCATGTCGAGTTTGCCCACCAACCAGATAATACCTTGGCACAACTGACATCATGATGTCTTTCCATATCAGGTTTCACTTGTCTTTATATGTTCTATTTTGTTTTTTAATAAACATGAAGCAATAAGAATATTGGAGAATTCATTTTAAGAGCCTCAATATGTTGAGCAATGTAAAGACATGTCATAATGCACACTAGAGCTTTTTTGTACAGAATGCTTAAGGGACAATTGTTACTCAAGGGCCGTAAGTTCACTTTTTCAGAAAGGCATAATTCTAACATGTCATAGAAGTAGAGTCATTCGAGAAGCAACGATCAAGTTAGAGGTATCTAGTTCCAATGAGATTCAGGTTTCTATACAAAACCAGAGGGGGCCAACAATGATTTTCATATGAATCTTCACGTCTATTAATTAGGATGAACAGGGGTCCTGTAAAGAAGTGCTATATAGATTACAGTTGACCAAGTTGTTGACTTAAATATGGTATCAAAGCCTTCCCACCCAGAAACCAAGAGATCCAAACTCCCTTTTTTACTAGCAATGAGTTGTAACGTTCTCTCTTCTTTTTTAGATACCCCTTCTGCCCAATAGCACAAGCTCCCTCTATTAAACCATTCCGGCATCGAATGCCACTAGAAATTCTTAGATTTATTATATTATATTGAACTTGGGTAAATCTATCTCAATCGCTCTGGTTGGAACTTTGATGAACCACTCAAATGACGGTGTCCGCAATATCCAATAATTGTGCTAGAATTGTGCATCAGTAGAACCATTAAGGTGATGTACAACTTTGGACCAAAAAACTTCCACAAGAAATAGGTCATCCCAGTCCTCCTGAACAATAATGATGAAAGTATATACTACAAACTCCTGGAAGCAAGTAGTGCCGAGAAGGAGAGTGTCTCTAAAGCATCACTTTAAGTGGCAAGAAGCTAGCAGAGGCTCAAGAGAGGACCAAGACAAATCTGATTTCACAATTTTCAAGCACTGATGTGTTCTGGTCCATAAAGATATTATACTAAAGTCGCTCACATTAGCAACAAGATCAATAATATTGAATGAAACATGAGATAACCCCTCTCTTTTAAAAGCTTAGGTAAAAGATTTTAATACACAAATCAAAGAATAAAATTTGACTTAAAATATTTAAATATGTGTATACCAAAGGCTGGCCAAAAGCTGTCATCATCCCGCCATAGTATGGATCAACATATGGGTTTGGAGCACACGCCTGGTAGCCAATCAAACAGAATCACTTCCACATGAGTCATAAGACATTATCAATGAAGCAACTCACCAAAAATGATAATTATAACAGATCTCAGAACCCATAAAAATGGTCAAACATACAATAGAGTGCCCAACAAGTTCAAGCTGCTGGGGCTGTGCTAGGCTTCCATCAAGTCTTGGAGGCATGGCTGGAGCAGCTGGCTGAAAATTCTGATCCGCCTTCCCATAACTCCCATCTGATCTTGAAAATAGATCTCATTAGTACCAGTCACATAATCCATACATTAGGACATTTATTGCATACCTAATGTAAGTGGATAAAACGTAACCTTTCTCCACAAGTTTGAACTTAAGATGCAGGGTTGTATTTTTTTCTTCATCTCAGAAATTCTAGGATTCAGTAACATGGATAGGAGTTTCAGTACAGCATGAAAAAATGTGTAAATATGGTATAGACATACAATACCATATATGCATAAAAAATAACAAGTAATAGGGTTGGGTCCCCTCCAGTAAGATCAATGCAGTTGTTGATTAATGACACTTGTCTGTCTATAAATTAAAGGTTTGGACTGTAATCCTCTTTTTTATTCTCCCTCATTATCACCCACTTCCCAACATTAATTTACTTACATCTTTATGTACAATTCTCTTCTATTCTTAAGTTTCCCCAATGAACATAACGACGGAGTCTCACTATATCTGGCTGCCGGGATTTGGTTTCAGTGGCAGAGCCGCAGAGGCTACCTCACCTACCAAACCCTTTTTTTTGTCAATTTCAAAAACAAAAAAAAAATCTATAAACGAAAGAGCAAACCAAACCCTTATCATCTCCCTGTCCACATACATACAGAAATTGCTTTTGCGCAATGAAGTTGAAGCTGCTACGATAAGAAAGAGGACTCAGTTGCAAATGGGTTTAGGGCAGTGAAATTCTAGGGAAGAAAGAAGAAAGCTTTTCTGAAATTGCACTGAAATATATAAATAGAAAATGTTGGAGGTAAGGAATGGCACTGGAATTGCAGTAAAACCTGCACTTTTAGAGAGACGGAATGACATATTTAATGAAAGAAAAACAGGATTTGGAAATTGATGACGGTGGAATATGGAATTGAAACGTAAGCCTATAATTTATAGATAGACACCTGTCCTAAATCAAAGACTCCATTGATCATTACTGGAGGGGATTCTAAGGGCTATAGCAATCCAGTTTTCAATTATTTTTTTGTTAAAACCCATTTATACTGGAGGGGATCCATCTGCAACTAGCAAGAAACCCCTAAAATCCACCCTTGACAGTTATTTGTTACTTGCCAGCAGGAAAAAGCAAGGAAATGCTAGCCTCCCTACTCGGTTTCTTCAAACTTCCTGCCAACCTACAGAACTCTTTTTCTAAATTCAAAAGGAGTAGCTTCATAAATCTGTGTTTGCTTGATGGAAGCAGGAAAAAACGGTTTTTGTTCTTCATAATATGTGATAGTTTAAATCAGGTACCCATCTCCTCCTTTTTCCTTCTCTGTGTTCTGTTTTGTCTGCCACCTCTTCTTCTTCTTCTTTTTATTCCCTGTTTCACTTTCACCTTCATTGATCAATGAACCTCCACGGAATGTTGATTGAATATGCTACGAAATTCCCTAGATGTACTGTGTTAACATGATACTGGTCGTCAAAGAAAATTGAAGACTCCATGCAACAGAGGATGGTTTACACAATTAAGAATTTACGGTCATGAGTAACTGGTGTGTGAAAGCTGGCCCGAACACCACATTCATCAAAAGAAAATGTTATTTGTTACATATTATATTATATTATACCCACACATCTATTAGCGGTTTCCTGGTGCTTGTACCCATACTCCGATCCATCACCCTCAAATACTATAATGACGAATCCGATTCTAGATCTTCACCCATATCAATTGCTTGCAACCAAGAAAAATAGGTTTTCTTATGGGAGAGTTTAAACTTTTAACCAACTTCTAATGATTGCTTGTGCTATTCTAAATCACTAAGAAAAAAGACACAAAGACTCAACAAGGAAGTGTATTTCAGGCACTTCGCTTACCTGGAAACCATATGATACCAAAGTAATAATAAGATCAACAACACATTTTACTAGATGCAATTAGCAAAAAAAAAATATTCAAAAAAGTAAAAAGGTCAGTGAAATGCTCGTCATGTACACGAAGATATTTAACATGTATAATAGTATTAATAAGATTGCTCTTCAAAAAATGGATTAAGCAATACAATTTGGGCGGACAACAAAGGACAATTACTTGGTACTTCTCACAAAAGGTAAAAAAGTTAGACTCTGTCTCTCTATCAATGATCATGATTATTTTATCACAAGAAACATTAAAAATTAAAGATGTACCTGCATGCAAAGGTACGATACTTTGCGATTTTTCAGGAGCATCATCATCTTCCTCATTGATTCCACCATCAGACTGAGATTGGCCATCCACGGACTGTTCCAATGATGATGAATCTGATGCATTTTCCCGCATCAACCCAGGGGAAACAGGAGTATAAACAGCACCGTTCCACCAAGGTTCAGGATATACAGTGGAACGTGGAACATTATATGCATTGGTTTCCTCCCGATTTGTGCTTTTGGAATTTGATGGCATACTGCTGTAGTTTTACTCTCAGAGTTCCACAATATGAGTGTCCTAATTACAAAGACAAAGTAACCAGTTCAGGGAATTTATTAAAAGCACCTCCATATGCAGTTCTAGCTACTGAAACCACACATGCAGATGTCTTCTAAATCTACACTTTAATGGAGGGTACATGGGATTCACTGACTAGCGTTTAACAATGGCCTCATCTTCACTTGAAGAAAATGCTTTGACCTTTTCAAATCTAGTGTATGTAAGTAACTAGAACTTCGAGGAATCTCGGCATACTTCACATGATAACTAACGGAGAAAAAAGATACCATTTTATCTTTATTATGGTTTTTATTTTTTGAACAAGTGGTGTTTGAACCAGCTTACTCACACATTGACTATTACACGGGTAATGTAACTACTAGGTAACACCTACCCACCTCCAAGGCTTAGGTAAATAAGATGAAGTTACCTGGCATGTTTCGTCTCTCGTCTCTGTTGAGACTTGAAACGTCTCCATAGTTTTCATCTCATATTATTGACTCTTAGACCCTCAGATACCTTAATCCTGGCAAATTCACCCAAGGGAAAATAAAAAGTAAAATTTTCGGTGCTCCCCGCAAAACCCAGCTCCAAAGACAATATTGTTAGAGGTTGATTTGAGGAGTGGTTAGACCTTGAAGCTACGTGAATTTCAAACTGGGCACTCATCTCACTTAAGCAGCATTATAGCACAGGTTCGATTCACTAAGGTGTACCTCATCATCCCCAAATCCCACCTTGAAAATAGTGGTACTAGACAATATATATCTTGGCAAAATAACATTAATTGTCAAAGAAATGGTTTTGAACTTACTTTACATGCTTTAAAAAATTAATACAATACTAGTCCTGTAACCTGAATTAGAAATCTAAAAATGAATATTCAAATCTAAATCAAGAGCAAATGGCCTTGAACTTACTTTAAATGCTTTATTTGATATATTTCACTTATTTAGTTACTTTTTCTTGGTTCGTGCTTGTGAGTTTCTGGAATGTTCTTGTTCATTGCCTATATCTTTATCAAACACTCTTTGATTACAATTTAAACCGCAACGAGCTTTCGGCACTTTCCTATGCTTTTTGCTTTTGACAACACTGCTTACAACTAGTAAACAATTAGTTTCCCCTATTGATGGAATGAAACATCACATATTCTCCCTACCTCATCTCAAAATTCAAGAACTATCTATAATAAAGGGACTAATCGATTGAGAATCTGCACCTCCGTAGGAGCTTTCATATAGAGCAGCTTCATGCACAATAGCTATCAAAGAACAACTATGATTATTCTTTACTTCGGAGTGGCCCAATGATTTGAGTTTTGGGACTTCCATGTGGGAGGAACCCCTTTGAAAGCAAGGGATTTGCCTTCTGGGTTGAGCTCGTCGCACCAAACTTGCCTAATGTGGGTTACCTAACCTATGTGGTTTGCGAGCTATTGCATAGGAGATTGCATAGGAGAGGGGTTTTACCTTGTGCGCACCGGATTTCCGTTGTCATCAAAAAAAGATTGAACCACCCATGAGAAAAAATGGATTAGAAAAACCTAAACCCACAACTTCTAACACCAATCCCATAATCAGTATATTTCCTTTTCCAAGAATTCAGAAATACCCATTTAATCAAAAAGGGAATACAGAAACAACATCATATCGAAACAAACATAAAGATTGTAACTTTTCAAGAAATTAGATTTTCCCTTTTTCCAATAACAACAAAGATAAAACATGGATTTCAACAGTAACACATAAAGATTGTATCTTTTTGAAGAAAATTCGATACCCATTTCATGAAAAAGCTGAAATCATGAGAATTGAAGAAAATAAAAAATACCCAATTCAAAGAAACTTACCTGCACGTAGGAGGTATGAGAGAGAAGAGAAAAGAGAGGAGAGAAGAGAGAAGAGAGAAGTGATGAGTGATTAGTGATTGATAAAAAAAACACAAGCCCTAGAATTTTGGGTAGAAAAAAGAGGGCAAAATTGAGCAGTCAATGAGCTTTTTTTGACAAAATTTTATTATTATTACTATTATTATGCAATACTATTATAATAGAGTACGTAAAATTGATGATGAAATCGGTACAGAGTTGATGTGATAAAGTTACATGTGGAAAGATCTAGAATGTGTACCTCTCATCTACGCATGTCCAAGACTTTATAAACTTCCTTTTTCTTTTTCTTCTACTCGTTTGGGTTCTTTTTGCTATTCATCTTAACTATAATATAGGAAAATACTATGACACAAGATTTTGAAAATACAATTATCGAAAGTCGAGTTTCAAGTCATAGTCTAGAGTCAAATATCAGGTAAGAAATTATGGTCGAGATTTGGGTCTCGAGTCAAGGTTGGATTATCAAGTCAGGGTCGGATATAGAGTTGGATTTGGATATCGAGTCAAATCCTGAGTTGGGAGTTGAGTCTTGAGTAAACGGCGAGTGTCGATTCCTGAGCTAAGGTCGAGAGTCAAGGTCTCGTGCTTGGGATCAAGAGTCCATAATTGAGTAATGCTCATGGTCTAGTTCGAGTATCAGGTCCTAAGTTGCATAGGATTCAGGTTTTACTTTGATTTTTGAGTTCGACCAAGACCTCAACTTGGGGTCTCGACCACAACCTACAACTTGATTTTCCACCCCCCCCCCCCCCCCCCCCCCCCCACTCGGGATCTAACCTCGAGTGGAGACTTGACTTTCAGCTACAACCCCAACTTAAAACCTGACACTCGACCTAGATCTCACTCGAGACACACTCTTGAGCCCTATCGGAAACCAACTCTCAACCCCAAGACTTGATTATTGACTCAACTCGAGATCCTGACCCAAGCCTCCGCTTTTGATCCCAATCCAAAATCAGATTCCCAGCTAGAAACTCGACTTTTGACTACGATCATAACTAAACACTTAAGACCCAAGATCCAACCATGACTTGGGACTTGACTCTTGATCTTGCCCTTGCCCTTACTCCCAACTCCCAATTAGGGCCCAAGATTCGACCACGACTTAGGATTTAACTCTCGATCTTGCCCTTGATCAAATTAAACTCCCGAACTCCCGACTAGGGCCTAAGATCCAACCTCGATCCCTGACCTGACTCTCGATCCAAAACTCGATATTCCACCTTAACATGAGTACTCTAAGGGCCTGTTTGGATTGATTTACAAACAGTAAAAGCTACTTCTTAGTCATTTTTAGCTTTTGAGAGTCTTTGATGAAGTTAAAAATCAAAAGTAGATCCCATACTTTTCATTTTTTGACTTAAAAGTCATTTAAAGTTTGTTTTTATTTTTTTATTTAAAGCTACTTTCTTCGGCCTATCCAAATAAGTTCAAACTCTCAAACCCAATTAAAACCCAACTCCCAACCTCAATTTGAGATCCAACCTCAACTCTGACCCGAGATTCAAGCCTCAAAACTCAAATCCTAACCTCGGCCCTGGACTTAACTCTCAACCCCGAACTAATACCCAACCCTGCGCTCGGACTTAACTCTCAACCTTTATTTTGGAGTCAGGTTTTGAGTTGAGGTCGAGCCCGAAATTATGATTGAGAATCATGTCTCGAGTTAAGGTCCACTTTTGAGTTTGAGTCTGATTAGATGGTAAGATTGAAAGAGAGTTTTGAAAAGTATTTTCTTACTTTATCTTGGGATGTCATTTTCCTTAAATTTGAGGAAGAGACTATAAAAATATTTTTTAAATCATTTAATTCAATCTTACATAAAAAGAAAAGAGAGGTTATTTTTCCTTTTTATTTTTAAAATTAATTCATGATCTAAGGGAAGGGAGAATAGACGATCAGGTTAAGGTTGAATATTTTTATTTATTGATTTTTACTTTGTCTTTGATACACATATTGTGGCTTGAGTATATTAGAATTTCAAAGAAAAATTCATATGATGGATGACTAAAGCACTTTCTAAAAGATAAAAATTTATAATTATTTTTAATTTTAAAGTTATAAGTTTCGAATCATCAAAAAAGTATATAAAAAAAAAAAGAAAAAAAAAAAAACTCCTAATCAAGGAATAACAAGTCAAGTAAGAAGTTAAAATCAAAATATTTTCATAAACAAAAAATCATTCTTTTTAAAATAAATTTAAAAATAAATTAGCTTTTTAGAAAGAAGTAATATTAATTTAAAGGCTCGAAAAATATGCAAATAGCCTTAGTCTAAGACAATGATGTTTCTGTCGTTCAAAAATTGGATCATATATATTCTTTATTGTAATGAAAAACTAAATAAAAACACATGACACTTACCGTAAATTTGATATTTTATAAATATTATATTAATAAATAAAATTATGACACGTCAATATTCGTAGTATAAATAATATATATACTACAATTTTTAAAAGAAAAATTTTTAATATCTCAATATTATTTAAAATAATTTGGATATATTTTTTTTTCCCCTTTAATTTAATGTGAGTAAGAAAGAATATTGTATTATTTTCAATTCACAACGGTGACCTTATCACTACTCTCTTTGAAATAAGAAAAATAAAAATAAATTTACATGACACCTAACCTAAACACACAAGCTGTGATTGACGCGTGGCACTTTGTGGTTCCCACAAGTCTTACGTGGTCCCACTCCTATTTATGGTTGCCTCTTTAGCCACGTAGAACTTTTGTTGGAATAATATTTTTCTACAAAAAACAAAAAAGCTATAATTTCGAATCTTCTTTTTATAGTAAATTGCTTTTAAGTACTCATTTCGTTTAATAAAAAATAATCTAGTTTGACTTGATAAACAAAAATTTAAAAATAAATTTTTTTTTTAAATATTATAATTCTTAATTAGAAATATATCAAATATATTAAATTATTTTTCAATTTTATAATCTTAAATATGTCATATAAAAAATTAAAATTAAAATATTATTAAAAAAATATTTTTTAAAAATAGATTAAAGATAAAAAGAAGTCATTTATTATATACGAAACATTACAATGATAGATGCTCCCATAAACAATAATTGCGTGAGGCTTTATTTTTCTTTTTGACACTTGAATGGTAATATTTATTTTTTACTTTTTTACTATTTCTTCTTTCACTCATTCTTCTTTTCTTTTATTTTTTCAATTTTATTTTACTAATGTAATAAATATCTAACTCCCAACCATATAAGTAACAATAATATAATTAATAAAAATACTTATAAATATTTTTATCAATGAAAACATGCTCATGACTGAATATTTTAAAAAAATCTTATTATTCATTTTTGTTAATGGCATAAATTAACTAACATTCATTTTTGTTAATGGCATAAAATTAACTAACAAAAACAAGTTTCTTAATTATTATCATTTTTTCAAAAATTAAATTTATTCAAATTTATTATTTGATAGCTCTTTTTGTTTTGTCTTAGCCTTTAGTTTAAATATGTGCAGTCATTATCTTAACATAAATTCTCAATTAATTTTTTTAAATCTTTTTATGTAGAAAACGTATAATAATAATTATTATAATAATAATAATAATGAATAGTTAACTTAAACGTTGTCGAAATCAGTTGATTCTTGAAGGATAAATTAAGTATTTAAAATTTTAATTTAAAAGACTAAAATTTCACTACGTGATATTTGCTTTACCCTGCATAACTTTTTCAAATCGCTTATAAATTTGTCTTATTTGGCCTGTTTATCTCATTAGTGTGTTTATTTTAAATTATAATTAAGATGAAAAAATTATCTAAACTTTTTAAACAAGATACAAAATTAGCTTATTTTATTAAAAAACACAAGATCAGAAATTGATTTGTTTATAAAATATGAGCAATAAGTTTGTTTTTAAAATTAAAATTTAACAGAAAATATGTTCATTTATATTCTTTTTAGGATAAATTATATATATACAATCTTTTCTTTTCATAATCTCCATTATTCCCTACAAGTTTTAAATTTTTTTAAAATTCCTTATTTTACTCCCAAACTTCAAATATTTAATACATAAATCCTAACTCCCAAAACTAATATTTATTCATACCTTATTTCAATCCACAAATCACTCCATATACCACACCAAAAATGGAATCAAAATTTTAGAAAATATTTTTTATTTCTCAAAAATAGAATTTCAGATTATAATAACAAAAAGTAAAAATAACATCAAAGTTGATGAAAATCAATCATTATTTCTAAAAAAAGTCAGATTAAGAAAATGAAAAAATAAGATAAAAGCAAAAAATATATAAAAAAGCAAAAAAAAAATAAAATTGATTGAATCATAAAAAAATTATATGTTGAATCAAGATTTAGAAAAACTCTTTTATTTTTTGGTGATGAATTTTTTTTAAAAAAAATAACAAATGATTGAGATTTGAGAATAACGTGGAGAAAGAAATAAGAAAAATAATAACAACAAAAATAAAAATCAACTAATAGAAAGAAAATCAATTGATTGATATACCTTATCAATCACAAATTACTATATTATGGAAAAATATTTGTTATTTAATTATATTAGGATTCTTTTCATATTTGATTATTTTATTATTAAATAATATTTTTCTTATTTGATTCATATTGTTAGAAATCTTTTGTTATATATCAAAATTAGAAAGTCGAATTTGATTTGCGATGTTTATACATGTTCAAATTTTAAATCTAAATTGAAATATAAGTACAAAAAAAATAGTTGGATCAGTCATTACATGATTATCACTGTCAAAGACAGAGTTGGGAACCAAAATAAGTCACAAAAATTTAAAATTAACCAAAATAAACCACTATTTTAGTAAGTAACTAAAATAAGTTTAGTGGAAAAAAAAAGTTCCATTATATCCAATTTTGGAACTTTTTTTTCCACTTTATAAAGTGAAACTTTTTATTCCACTTTATAAAAAGTTACCTTTTCACCTTCACCTTCTCTCCCTTTCATTTCATGGCTCCAAAAAAAAAATTCACTTTGAACCTTAGACTTAATTTAGTTTTGGTTAGGAAGGCATCTAAATTCATTGATAGAAAACTTTAGGTTTACATATCCTATAAAAGTTTTAATAGTAACACTACTTCAAAATCATATGAAAATAAAATAAAATAAATTAAGAGGCAGAATAACGTAAAATATAAGATAAAATAAAAGTATCTATGTCATAAAGTACACAAGAATTTGTCTTTTTGTCTAGCTTTAAGTTGAAACATTTTATGATTATTTTTTTTGAAAAAATATCAATGAATCTTCCATAATTTTTCCATACGGTGGATGTTATTGTTTGACTATTTCTACACCAATATGTGTCTTGACTATCAACATACAAGTGACTACTGTTTCAGGTCAAAGCTTCCATGAAACTCGGCAACTCGGCAAAAGAACCCTCCCAAGTACCATAAACTTTTTCAAAAGCCCGCTTGCAACCAAGATAGGCTTTTCTTTTACTTACTGAAATGTCATATGCTTTAAGAACAACTGTTTGACAATCTTTGATGGAAAACATGAAATTAATAATAATATTAATTATCAAATAAAAAATGAATATTTTCTTATTAAATAAAAATCATCTAGGGATAAAATAGTACCTTGGCGTTCTTTCTATATCAACACGGAGGACTTAGCAATCATCTCAACATCCAAGTTGAAATGCCCTTCGAGGCACGTACCCATATCACATGTATGTTCTTTAATGTATCTTCCGACTTTCTTCATGTTAGTATGTTTATCAATAAAAGAAGTCAACCTAAATCGACATCCTTGATCTACACGGCTGCAAACAAGTCGCCATGATCTCTTTGTCGATTTAATAACAAAGCACTCCCTTATTTCAAATGTAGAAGTTTAACTGCTCTTTGCAACTGCTTATTTGAATTGAATAACATGTCTTTTTCAACATAAATAGCATCATTCATGAAACCTTCTGGTTCATGCAACGTACGTTATGATGTATACTCATCATGTGTATAACCAAAGATATCTGGACTATCCGGGAGATGATCAAGATAAGGTATTTCATGATTACGAAACGGACTTATGGACATTAGTCTTGGCGATCAATTGGGAGTCAAAAAATCATCATCACTAGATGATGCATCAAATGGAACATTATCTACTGATTCCTCGGCATTAGGCAAATCATCAGTATCACTAGCTGAAGGTGAGCCGTAATTAGGAAGGTCACGATCATCGATATTCACATGATCAATGGGCTCATCTTGTGTAATATTTTTCCTATATATGTAAAAAATTATATAAATATTTGGCTCATGCAATTAACTTACTCAAATAAAAAAAACAAGTGTTAGACATAGGATATAATCATCTGCATCAAAAGTAGGCGATACATGAAAATTTGAGGATGTCCCAACATTTTCCGTTATTTCAAAGTGTGAGGACTGACCAAAATAATTATTTAGTCCATAACTTGGAGCAATATCCCTATCTTGCTTAGGTAAACCGCTACAAAATATATAATAATAAGAATAATAAATAATATAAATTTATAAATAATTGACAAAATCAACAAATAATAATCGAAATATAATAATTGAGCATTATCGATCACTTTCATTGATAGTTTTGTTTAAATCAAAATCATATCAGCCGGTAAGAATATTTTGATAATGTGTAATTTTAGAAAATTCAGTAGATTCAGTTATCGAAAATCCATCAATGTTATTACAATTTTCTAATTAGGGATGAACATCGACTGATAAAGGAGAACGTTGTTGACTAATCTTAGGCTCCTTCCTAACATAGAATCTATATAGTCACTTGAAACCCTCAAAAAGTCGGTCAACGATTCGTCATTATAGATAATTCACTCTCCAAAATTTACTTGTCCTTGTGATAAAAATGAAGTAGGGCATTTTTCGACTATAATCAAATTATAATCCGTACTGTTTATACCCATTCTTTTATAAATTGATGAAATAAATTTATGATATCGGACATTAATTGAATATTTAGCATTGTGTTTGGGAGGACAATTATAATAAACAGTATTTCCGTCATGTATAATTTCGTCATCCCAATAAAATGAAAGTTTAACTTTAGGTGTAGAAGACATTTTTTTAGATCGTAATGAACAAATATAAAAGACTTTATGTTGTAGGTGCTATCAACTACGTATAAACGTCCTTAAATAGAGATTACAAGATTTTTCAGAATAAAAAATAAAAATACATAATGAAATATTTTTTTCCGTTTTAATGACATATTAAAATCAATATAATTTATATGACAACACTGAAAAAGCTTCTTCAAGACGTGAAAAATATTCTTCTTATAAAGTGGAATAAAAAGTTTCACTTTATAAAATGGAATAAAAAGTTCCACTTTATAAAGTGGAAGAAAAAACCCCACTTTATAAAGTGTAAGAAAAAGTTCCGTTATATATTAAAAATAAACGTTATGACACTAACGGAAAACGTTTAGATTATTGGATATAGTGGATTTTTTTCTTCCACTAAGCTTATTTTAGTTACTTACTAAAATAGTGACTTATTTTGGTTACTTTTACATTTTTGTGGCTTATTTTGGTTCCCAACTCCCAAAGACACAATGTATCTCATTTATTTTGATTCTTAAATTAGTTTTTATAGTGTTATTATTGATTCGATACGTCGCTGCTAGAATCGTTGTTTATTCCACACATCTGATACTTAATTTTTAATGTATCTCGTTTATGTTGATAAAAACACTATGTATCAAATTAAATATCTTGATACAGAAATACGTAAACATTGATAATCTTATTGTATCATATACATAATCAACTACTAAATGATATCTTTATAGATACACTTTATTTCAGCTTACACACAATATTATTTCACAACCTTATTGTATCAGATACATTAATCAACAAAAAAAATAATAGAAAAAAATATCTGATCAACTTGAAATCTTTCACAATTGCATATTTATCTTTCAAGACAAACAATATATCTTTCTTCCAAAATCATATACTGAATAAAGATACTCTGGTGATTCAAAAACCTGTTAACATTAAATAAATTAGTGATACATTCCGTAAAACAGTTATTTCTATGCATCAATCACAAGCAATCAAACAACTAAACTTATATACTTATATTAGGTACAAAATATAACTTTAATCTGATAGATACCTCATTCTTGAACATTTCGATGCTTTTACAACAAAATATATGCATAATGTATCATCTATAAAGTATAGTATTCCACAAACAACAAGATATACAAATAGTAATGTATCATGTTAGATATTTGGTAATGAAACAATAATTTAAATTAATATTACATGTATCACACAGTAACTTGTTGATCTTTAATTCCAAAATTAGTTATTTAATTTATCAATTTATACAAGAAACACAAATACTAATGTATCACGATTGTATGGTCAGCTAAAAAATATAAATAAAAATCGAATTAATAACACAATATATGTAGTTTCATACCTCTGATTATCAGATCTAATTTACTATGCAACTAAAACTCTGATCTATTTTATACACTGCAAATCAAGACTCATATTTTTCCAGATTTTTGAATGTCAGATTTTTAATTCCAGATTTTTCATTGTCTTAGCAAAATCAAAATATTCATGATGTATTTTCTCATTGTTTTTGTGATTTTGAATCAAAATTGAAAGAATCTTCGACGAATTGGAAGAAGAAATTTAAAATTTCACTTATGTATCATTCATAACTCACCTTGATTTTTCCAGATTCTTGAACGTATTCATGATCATGTATCGACTATTGTTTTCAACTTTTAAATCTAAATTGAAAGATGAAAATTTGAATTGTTTGAAACCATACGAATTTGGAATAGAATTGAGAGAAAAAAAATTTAAATTTTGAATTGAATTGAAGGCGGACAAATTTGGAAGAGAATTGGAGAAGAAAATTTAAATTTTGATTTGATTAAATCTGATTTGAAGAGATTGAAATCAATTAAATTAGCGTGATTTGAGAAACTAACATATCAATTTTATATTCTCTTTCCTTTAAAAGTGTAACTGAATTTGTTTTAATGTATCATATTTAATGTATCCGACTTATTTGCTATGTATCCGAATAACATTATTTTTAAGGGATTTTCGTAAATTTAAAAAGAGTAGGGATAGAATGTAATTAAATCTTACACTATGGGATTTAGGTAAGTTACACTTCTTTTTATCAGATGTAATAATTATTTGATTGTGCATTTAAAAATTAGATTCTATTAGGAGTAAAGAAAAAAGAGGAGTGAGTAGAAGAGAAGTGGCGGATAACAAGTATAAAGTAAAAAAATGAATCCACTATTCAAATGTCAAAAGAAGAATGGAACCTCACACAACTATTGTTGGTTAGGCATCTACCATTTTAAAATTTTTTCACAAACTAGTTGGCATGTTGTCTTTTCTTCATTTGAAGAGAAAATGGTCAAATATGCTTCTAAATTATTCGAAAGATTTAGATATGTCGTCGTTTAAAGTTTGTCTCATCCTTGTTTTCGTCATCCAACTTTTCGTATAGATATGTCTTTATGGACGTTAGTTGGTCTGCTGGAAGTATCCACCTCATTTTCCATTTTATAAAATTTCAAATGGAATCGCCACGTCATTTTGACCATACCACATGACATTTATATGAAAATGAAAAGAGATTAATTATGCCCCTAAAATATTCGGACCCGTAAAAACCTAATCCGATCAATAATTCAACCCCTCTTTAAAATAACCTACCCGAATCGTATCAAAGCCCTTCTTCGTTACTACCAAAGTAGCACGATTTCATTCAACGCTAGGATTTTTAAGATCCCTCATTACCTCAATCGACTTCATTTTGAGAAGCTCGTACGAGAATAAAAGAGTTTTCTAGTAATCTTCCACGATTCAAGTGTTTAAAAAATGAGTCAGAATTCGAGTATTTCAAGTCTTTCGATAGTGGAATGTCAATGTGGTATTACAACGAGGATTTTAACGGCTTTCACTTCAACTAATGCTGAAAATGTTTTTATATGTGTTGTAAGCCTAATGTAAATTTATCATACAATTTCATTAATTTTTATATGTTTAGCGAGTATTGATTTCTAGCTCATAACTGTACAAGGTTATAAACATGATTATCGAAAATGGATTGATGATCCACTCCATTGAAGAGTTACAAATCTCATCCACAATTTAAAAAACGAAAACAATGATCTTCATCGTGAAAAAAAAGGGTTTAGAGACGAGGATGACTGATCTTGAAAAGTATTTGACATCTGAAATTGAAGAAAATTGTGAATGTCTAGATGAAATTACCGTTCCCAAGAGTGAAGAGGTTGTTGTTAATAATAAAGATGATGTTGTCGATAAGTCTAAGATTTTTTTTTTTTTAAAATGTGACTTGTAATAGCTATGTTATGATATTGTTTTGCAACATCCATCACATTCTGGGTAATGAAATATGAAGAAAAATAGAAATTTTTATCATTTTACAATCTTTAACTTAAAAACGTTTAACACCTGTGATGTGGTTCATGACTTTGAATTGTAGTTGTTCATGACTTGAATTCTAATAGACTTTTTTATTTATATGATATGTTTAAGTTTGTTGTGATCAATTTCTCAACCAGTTTCTTTTGCAGCTCGTCGTCTTGTACTTAAATAGTCAATTTGCATTATTTGGATACTAAATAATTCATGACAATTTTTATGTTAGTGTAACTTGGTCATTCAATTATAGGGCTAATTAAGTGTTCCTCAAAGATACTAAACAATATATGTTACAATTTCTTGAAAAAAGAACAATCAAGAATCATATGAAAATGATTTGCATTGGTCTAATATGACACCTTTATATACGAAATTTAACTTTTCTCTGAACTAGTAAAATATAAGATAAGTTACTGATTAATATTATAGCAAAAAACACATATATGCTCTCAAATCTATACAATGTGACCATAAAATGAAAAATTTTGAATTTTCTCAATAACAACAAAACATATTCAATTTAACGTCTAAAAGTTGAAATTTAACTACACATTAGAGCAATTACTAATAATAGTTGGAGTAATTAGAAAATTCGACCTTACAATTTACTTCTTTCCTCTGCTTTGAGTATATACTACTACTTTTTCACCTTACTAAATCAAAGTGAAAAAAATAAGTAAAAAATTATAACTCAAGTCACCAAATTTCTTAAATATAAACTAATGACTATTTTCATTAATAATACGGCAATGCTGTCATAAATTCACAATGGCAAATAAGATATACACGATCAAAAGGCGTATTAAATTTACAATGACAAATAAGATAAACACAACAAAAAGACGTCTTAAATTCACAATGATAAATAAGATAAACACAACCAAATGAAGGCGTATGTAATGTCATTTTATGAAGGCATATGAAAGTTTCATCTACCTAAATACTCATCAGCAATATTGTTTGTTAACCACTATGGTTAACCATTACTACAAAAATTAACATAAAAAATAAATTACGACGAATCATCATCTAGAACAAGTTGTCCTCTCCCCTTAATTCCCATCATCTTGATTCTATTCTTTTTTGTCTGCATCTGCACATGTCTAATAGGGACAACTTCTTTGCCTTTTTCATGTTGTTTCGATCGAAAAATAAGGCAAATTAGTTGACACTGATGCATCATTATGATCTCCATAAAATTGGATTTTTCTTGCACTAGTTGGAACAACTCTTGTTTTCAACTTCTCCGCCCTTAACTTTGATTCACAAATCACCATTGATCTTAGAGCGAGGTCTTCTTCATCTTCAACGTCAGTACCATATGGTTCAATCTCTTGTGTTGCAGCCTCAGTTTCATATTCATTGTTAGACATTCGCTTTTTGCCTTTCTTTGAAAGAGCATTATTTTCAATACACTTTTCTATAATTTTTTTGTATTTAAATTAATTAGCTTACAATAAAAAAAAACATGAAAAAATATGAAATATTATAGCTTACCTTGTAACAGGACCTCACATTGTGATTTGGTTCTCCAAAATTACTTTATGTCATTTGAGTGTCTTTTTTGAACTGATGTCATTTACTTTTTTTTCTTGCTTCATCTAGTTCTCTATTCCTCTTCATTTAAGGTTTACCTAATTGTTTCACAACATCAAGAGGCAATATTCCACTTGAATGATCAACCTTCAAGAACTTCTGACCTCTTACATACTCCATCTTTCTTTTATATGTTAGCATGTAAGCCTCCTTGCTATACCATCAATGTATTTCAGTTATTGAATCTACTTGTCTGTGGATCAATGCTTTAATGGCATGAAGGCAGGGAATACCTGATGAATCTCAAATTCTGCAAGTGCATTTTCTGTGCTCTAGATTGACAGTGTGTCTATTTTCTCCATCAGACACTTCATAGCCTCAATCTCCATTGAATTCCACCTTACAACCATGTGCTATGACCTTGAAGTAAATGTACAACTTCATGCATTATGTACTGAAATCAGTAACCTAAATCCTCAACTTTTTTCATTTTTCCCTAGCAATCTTAATCACTTGTACTCTTATATCTTCTAACATCTTGAGTATTCAAGAATTTATGCATTGAATGAATCAGTAACGTCGTTATTAACTATCTTGTTATCAAAATAAGTTCTATACCATGCCAATAAGTTCTACACCATCTTTTGATAATTTTCCCAACTTATTTAACTGGTCCTTGAACTCTTCATCGCATGAACTCCAAGCACACCACCACATAAGCTTCCTCAGGTTATCATTCCTCTTATCTTTTGCTTAAGTTACTCTCAATATGTCTCACACAATATCTATGTTGAGCTTCAGTCAACACTTTGTCAACAACATATATCAATCCTTGTAACTGTGAAATAAACAAATGAGAACATGAAATTTATGAGAAACTGATAGTTAAAAACAGTAAGTAAAAATTGAGAATGAATATGCATTAAAACAATAAGTAAAAATTGAGTTAAAAACAACATCATACCTTTTGCATTTTTGAATAGGCTTAAGTCATCTACAATCACTTAAAGTTGTCCACATATTTCATTTAAACACCTTATCTTAAACTTGTTCCAATTGAACACTTTTTTTATTAAAAAAGTACCTATGGAACATATTTTGACAATCAACTAAAAGTAAAGATAGTGAGTCATACACTCGCGGCTGACGTGACATCACAGATAACAAAAAAGAGACATATAACATTGGACTCATAAAAAACTGTTAAAATAAATTAAAAATAAAATAAATAAAAACAATGTTTTCAGTAAATAAAAAAAAGCAACACATTTCGGATAGCCATTTTCACTTCGATTTTTTTCTTTTTAATTTGTAATTATATGTGTTTTTTTCCGATCCACCCACCTATCCCTCTCCTTGAATCTAATTTAATATTGGAGATGTTATTTCTCCCAATCACACTATTTCCTTAAACATTAATTAAGATTTGTTAGAATTGAAAAATAATAATAACAAATTTTTGCCCCAAAAAAATTAATTCATATCTGTTTTCATCGTAATTAATAGGACTTTGTCAAGATATTTGAAACTCAAATCAACATAAGAAAGGAGGAAAAGCAGAAGAAGAACGATAGAGGGTGAGAGAAATAGAGAGGTGAAGGGGGTAGTGTGTAGTGTAGTGTGCCTATGTAAAAAGATTATGAAAAATGGTGGAAGAATAGTTGCAGCAATATTGGGGAAGAAGATGATTGCCTTTTTTTTTTGTTAATTATATTTTTTCTTTTTAATTCAATTAGGTGTAAGAGTTAAGAAAAAAAAACATATTATTTTTAATAAATTAATGTGCTCAAAGAATGTGAACCACACATTTTTTGTCATGTCAACATTTTGTGTTTTATAGGAATGATTTTTGAACAAATAAGGTGTTCAATCAAAATAAGGATAAGTTAAGGTGTCTAAGTAAATTATGCGGACAACTTTGAGTGGCCGCAAATGACTTGAGCCTTCGAAATAAGTATGATTTTTGCACCATCTTTAAGGTCCAAAGAGCCCTTCAATAGCTCAAAAAATCAACACATGTCCAGCTTGTTTTTTGTCAACTATTGCTCATGCTAGTGGATAGAAATTGTTTATAAAATCTTTTCCAAGTGCAAACAACAACATACCCTTACATATACCTTTTAAGAATGTACCATCAAGTCCAATTAATGGCCTCAAATTAGATTTTTAGCCTTTTTAAGAGCATCAAAACACATATACATCCTCAATAATTTTCTTTTTCCTTCATCTAGGACATCCTTAGAGATATTTATCAAAACATCACTTCTGGGATTGGATTGCTTAATCTCTTGTGCATAGGCCTTAAGTTTGTTGAAGTCTTCTTTTAAACTACCTTCCAACTTTTGAAGAGACGTCCTCTTAGCCCTTTTAAGTTTGGATTGACACACATTCAATTTTAAGTCATTTTTCAGCTCTCCTCTCATATCTTTTACCTTATACTTGGGGATTTTTTTGAAGCTTGTTATTGAAAATGGAGCTAAAGTAACTGCATCAGCTCTAGGATTAAAAAAGGTCTCCCACATGTGTGTTTATTAATGAAGGTCTTTATCTTAAACCCTTCAATTTTGTCATCTCTTGAAATTAAACACCTAAAAGATTATCCCTCATTACAACCATACCTAGTTCTTTTTGTATCACCTTTGATTATAGTCAAAGCCTTTTTGTTAGCTACTGCATAATAATTCAGAACATGTCTATCTTCTTTCATGTTCTTAAATGTCATACCAACTTGCAATTTCTTGAAGTTTTCCAAGATGTCACCTACTACTTTTCCTCTTTCCTTGCTATTAGCCTCTATCCACTTATAATCACATATCTCACCCTCAGAAAGATCCCATTTATAATCAAAACCAACACTATGTTCACAAGCTGCACCAACCTTAACATCTACAAAACATGATTCAGAATATTGTGTGATATTTTGGGCAAAGACTATGAGCTCACCCTTTTCTTTAACAAATAAGTTGACGACTTTAAATTTCTCACATTATAGGCAAAGGATGACCCTAATTCCATCATCTCCATCTACTATATAATACTTTCCTGAAGGCCCAGTGACTAACAATTGTTTAACCCGATAAAGCCTTAACTTGAAAGCAAACTCATCACATATATCTTTATGACTCAATAATTCAGGGTAAAAATTAAGCCAACAGTTCACCAATTTCTTAGTGTAAACCAACAGAGGTGAAATAATGACCCAACTACCCCCGACCCGTAGTTGAACATAATTTCAACTTCATCAATCATCCTTCAAAAATACATGAAAGAAATAGTAAAATAAGAGGGACCACATCAAACCAAACACATTAAAAGCTACGAAAATGTAATAAACTAAACCCTAAAAGACAAACATCATCTCGAGACCACCAAAAGACAAACAAAACAAAGCTCACAGAGGCATAAAAGTACATCCTTTAACATTAAAAGATACATTTCAAGTGATTTTGGTAGACACAAATCAAATACAATAGATGCCTCACTAGGTCATCTTTATTTAGAAAATCCTAACCTAACAAGAATATTTAACAAAATCGAATATATAATTCACCGAATATAGAAAACTTACCTTAAATTTGTAAATCTTCTAAGAACCTTAGCACCGCAGCTTCTTAAATCTTCTAAGAACCCTGAAGCCGCAAGCTACTTTCAATAGAGATGGAGAAGTTAACAACAAATTAGGGCTTTGATAATGGGTTAAAAGGAATGAGTTTTAAATCAAATATGATATATGAACGGGCTTTAATACGGGTCAGATAGGTTATTTAAAAGATGAGTTGGTTTATGGGTCAAATCAGGTGTTTATAGGTTTGAATATTTTAGGGGCATAATTGATCCTTTTTCATTTTCATATAAATGTCATGTGGTAAGGTCAAAATGACGTGGCGATTTCATTTGACATTTAAAGAAATTAAAAAAGAGCCGGATATGTCCAGCATATCAACTAAGGTCAAAATGACGTGACGATTTCATTTGACATTTAAAGAAATGAAAAAAGAGCTGGATATGTCCAGCAGATCAACTAACGCTTATAAGGGCATATCTATGCGAAAAGTTGGATGACGAAGACACGAGTGAGCAAAACTTTAAACGGTGATATCTCTTAGATTTTCGAATAGTTTAGGGGCATATTTGACCCCTTTTTCCTTCTTTTAACAATAAAAAGACATAATACTTAGACATGACCATTAATTTGGTGTTGACAGACAATTATGATCTTTAACTTTGGATGTGCACAAGTAAACACTTAAACTTGAATAAAATTGAACAAATGAATACATTTGTCCTACATGACACCCTACATGACAATTTTGTGTCTTACGTGGCATCCTACGTGTAGTATGTCGTGTAAGACAAGTATGTCTACTTGTTCAATTTTATACAAATTTAAATGTCTACTTGTGCATATTCAAAATTGGAGAACATAGTTATCCAATGAAACCAAGTTAAGGGTCATGTTTGTATATTATTTCTAATAATAACGTAGCATTGGGCTATAGTTAATGTTTTCGATTGCTTTTGTCGGTGATTCTTGGAAGATGGCTTACTTTATGAATTCATTCTAACTCACTTTTAGTACTCTTTATATATATACAAAAAGAAACAAATGATTTTACAACATAGCTGATGAAAGTAAAATTCCAAAATGTTGGATGTTTTGTTTGTGTCTTTCACCATTGGCAATACTAACTTGTACATCCTTTCGTTGAATTACAATGAGATAATCCTCATGATTGTGTACACCATATTCTCCTTTCCTTTCCTATGTTTGGCTTAGAAATTCTTTTACATCCTCTTAGTTAAACTGATCGAGCTTAACACTATGCGAGAACTTAAAAATGAATCATTCAATGATGAATAATATAGAAAATAAAATAGAAGAAGTGACCGATCGATCCGCTCCTAATAACATTTAGGCACAATCTTCATTTTTTTTGGAACTATCATCGACATCTCCCATTTCTCATTAATTCACATTTCAGAACCCTCAACAATATTGTCACATATCAACTTTTTTCTTTTTATTATGCCAATTTATCATTAAATAGTCATAAATTGAAATTGATACAATAATTATGACTCAAATCTTAGATAAGTTATTAGGATTGTACAATTATATTAACCTAGATGCAATGTAAAAATTCTTTATAACTTTCACTTTTCTGTTCGAGCCCAATACTCTTTAACAAGCATTCCAAATAATGAGCCCTCTTTGTTTATCAACTTCTTTGGCTCATCAAACTCAACTAATTTCCCTGGAAAATAAAAAAGGTGGAAATTGTAAGTTTCAACATACTATGAAGTAGATACTTTCTTTATATCATCGAGGTTATAGCGAGATAGTTAGAATCCTTTCATTTTAACCAAATATCTCGGAATTTGTAATATTGGCAAAAAATTCATTGTGGCACCACTGGAATTTTGAGATTCATACTTTTAAATATCGACCGTGAATTCGGAAATAGATGTCCCATATTATTATTTTGTAGTGTGACATAATTGTGACAAAGGAAGTGTGATATTATTGCTTGAATAAATATATGTAACTCACCATCACTTATTGCCAAAACTTTAGTGTAATCCATAACTGTTGGAATTCTGTGAGCAACTGTAATAACTGTGCAATCTGCAAATTCTAGCCTGATTGTTTTCTGCAGAATTGCATCTGTAGCATTGTCAATGGATGCAGTGGCTTCATCTAACACTAGAATTCGACTCCTCTTCAACAACGCGCGTCCCAGACAGAACAATTGTCTCTGTCCCATGCTCCAGTTTGATCCATCTTGTACAACTGAACACAAAACAGGAGTCATAAAGGGTGATGTTGAATTTTTAAAATGACATATATATATATGTTTACCTGAGGAATCTAGTCCCCCTTCTTTTTCTTGGACAGCCTCTCTAAGCTGACACTTATCAAGAACCTTAAAACAACAAAATTCTGTTAGTAACTTAGAAACATTAGCTATGAGACAACAGATATATATATATATATATATATATATATATATATATATATATATATAATATATATATATATATTATATATATATATATATATATATATATATATATATATATATATATATAAAGAACTTACATTCCATATCTGGTCATCACTATATTTTGATAAGGGGTCTATATTGTATCTTACAGAACCTGTAAAGAGTGTAGGATCTTGTGGAATAATTCCAATACGCGACCTAAGGTCATGAAGCCTAATCGTTGAAATATCACATTCATCGATGATGATCTTTCCATCTGTAGGCTCAACTAGTCGAAACAATGCACTGATAAGAGTTGTTTTACCACTGCCTGTTCTACCTACAACTCCAATCTTTTGTCCCCCTTCAAATGTACAACGAATACCTTGAAGAACTAATGGAGCATTTGGCCTGTACCTCACCTGTTTCAAAACAAACTTCCAATAGATTAGCATTGTTTTTGAACAGATTGACGCTTCTTGCTACTGATGAAAAACATACCTTTAGGTCGCGAATTTCCACTTTGCCACACGTAGGCCAACCAGGTAGAGGGTGGTTTGTTTGCACTAGTTCAGATTCTTCACTAGGTATTCTCATGTATTGTTCTAGCCTTTCTACAGAGATTATAGAATTCTCTAATGTGCATTGACATTGAACACACCAAACAAGTATTGCATTTAGTGATAGGCCATAGGAGAATGCCATTCCAGTAAGTCCTGTTCAGCAACAAGGTAATTCAATCTGTGATTTTCTCAAGTAGGCCTTAGATAATGTCATATATCAAAGCAAAAATGGAACAAACCAGAGCTCCCGCTATGAAGAGATGTCATGCCAAGCATCCATGAGGACATGATAATCGTGCATATTATCTCCAAACGTAGAATTAACCATTCAGTTGCTGAAAATGTATGGAAAATTGGCCTAGCATTTTTATCGATAAACTCCAAGTTCTTCAAAAAGAAACGGCCTTCCTGTCCAAAAGCTCGAATAGTCATTATCCCAGAAATGCTTTCAGCTAAATGATTGGCGACAAAAGACTTTGTCGTTCCATTTAATCTCATCAGTTCTTTAGCAGAAGCATTGTAGTACCTCTGCAAGATAAAATTACACATTTAACATTTGAAAGCTACAAGAACTTAAAAGTTATTACAATGTCTATTACCTGAACTAAGATAGTTACGTAAATCATAAGCACGATGATCAGCAGGACCTCTGGAGCGAAAAAACACAGGATGACATAGGTAGAGTAAGAAATAATGATTGATCCAACAGTGTAGTTCAGTAAGAAAGGCAACTCAATGTCAACAATGCTCAAATCTGAAGATACCTGCATAAAAACAAATAGATCAACCCAGTAAAACTAAGATCAGACATAGGATGATTGATCCAACAGTTTAGTTCTTACCCGACTAAGCATTCTTCCAAAAGGCGTCGAGTCAAAAAAGGACATTGGTGCAAAGAAAAGAGAGCTTGACAGTGTAGTGTAAACTGATTTTGATGCACCAAGCCCCAGCTTTACTGCTAATACGGATCTTAAAATCAGAAAGAGTATTATACTAAGGCCAATGACTGTGTAGACACTGATTAGCTTTAATCTGCTAACACTAGAATCTTGAAGGTCAATAGCCAACTTGTAGCTCTGTATATATTGCCCAACTACAAACATTGAGTGAACAATGACTGCCAAGGAGAAATACAAGAATCCTTTGTTATGCTTTAGATATTGTATGTATGGCTTCAATCCAGCGTCTCCTACTTCTCGTTCTTCTGCTTTGATTAATTGATCTTCTTTTAGAGAAACTACATCATCTCGTTCCTCGGAGGAAACATTATTATCAAACTCTATCTCAGCTTCCATAGGCCTTTTAGGAGCATGAACTTCTTGACATTTAGGATCAGAAGTAGTTTTTTGTGCATTAACAAGGTCCTGAAATTCTTCACTCTTTGTCAGCAACTCATCAAACGTACCGGATTCCATGATCTTCCCACTAGATATTAGCTATTAAAATGGGGATCGATTATAAACTTTTTTCATACAACTAAAATTAACAGAGTTCTTCATGGAAGTTACTAACCAAAATAGAATCAAATGCTGGAAGAAATTCAACTTGATGTGTTACCAGCAGCACAGTTTTTCCTGATAGAGCACCCATGACATAATCCTGCCAAATCAAAACGCGGGATGTTGAGGATAATTTTCAATACTGAATATACTTTTCAATGAAGACAAATGGAGAAAACTTGATATAAAGTACATTAAACAGATTAGTCGAGGTATGTGCGTCTACAGCACTAAATGGATCATCCAAGAGGTAAATATCTGCATCCTGATAGAGGGCACGAGCAAGTTGAACCCTTTGCTTTTGCCCTCCACTCAAATTGTTACCTCTTTCTCCTATCTCAGTAAGATCACCAAATGGAAGCATCTCCAAGTCTTTCACTAGTGAACTCCTTTCTATAGCTTGCCGATATCTTTGTGGTTCCATATTTGATCCAAATAGGATGTTTTCTTGTATGGTCCCTGTCTGAATCCATGCTGTCTGTGAAACATAAGCTATCTTTCCATAAACATCAACCTGCAAAAAACAAAAAGAAGAAACAGTAACCTATTCTGATTACGCCGATACAGTAAGTATTCTCTACCAATACAACAAAGACTTACTGTGCCATTGATGTATGGAACTTCTCCAAGAATCAGAGACAAGAGGGTAGATTTCCCTGAGCCAACTTCACCACATACAGCTAGTTTTTCACCATGTTTAATATCGAGATTTATGTCCTTTAACGTAGGCTTTAAAGTATTCATCTCCCAAGAAACATCAGTGCAGTTTATACAAATGTTCACATCATCTTGCCTTTTCTTCTTCATATCCCTTGTATGCATGTCAGGTTCCTCAAGAAATTTCACAATCCTCGACAGCGATACCTTTGCTTCAATAAATGCCCCAACAACATCAGGGAGCTTTCTAATAGGTTGCTGAACAAGGTTTATAGAGGCTAGAAATGTGAAAACATTGCTGACATGAAGAGGAACTCCAAACAAGTAACAAGCTACAAAAGTTGCAGATGAGACAAGAATAGGAGATGACCAAAACAGGACGAGGTAGTATCCTTTTTGTGTTTGTACAAATGATAGCCACTTGGTTTCTTCTGATCTCAACTTGCCTATCGCTTCCATGAAATGTTTCTCCCAAGAATATAACTTGAGAACCTTCATATGCACAAGTGCTTCCGTGATTGCCTTTAGCCTTTTATCTTGTGCTATCATGAGGTTAGTCTGATACTTAAGCTGCAACTTGGATAAAGGGGAATTCGCTACTACAGTTAATATTACAATCACTAATGCTGCTGATGCAGCTACCCCTATAGAATAGTACATTACACATAACACTAGGACGAGCTGAAGAAATGTTGTCCATATCTGATGAAACCAAAAGGGAAATTCACCTATTTTATGAGCATCCACAGTGACATAGTTCATTATCTGGCCAGGGGAATGAGTTTTCTTTGCAGCATTTAAGACATGGAGTTGTTTGTGAAATATAGCTGCAGTGAGTGAAGATTTTACTTGTAGTCCAATCAGTCTACTTCTGAAGAGCCATTGCCTCTCCGCTAAAGATTCCAAGCATTTCGCAAGGAAAAATCCAACTGTTAGAGCAAATCCTTCATACTTAAAGGATTCTTTTCCTTCAGCAACCTCGATAAATGTATGAAGAAACAACGGTCCTGTTGTCAGCGTTAAGACCTTAATTAGAGCAAACACCCCCGATATCATGATAGATTTTTTGTGGCAGAGGAGTATTGCCATTAATATAGAAGGTTTTCCTAATCTTTTAAGCATATCCACTTTCTCATTGAACAGATCAAAACATGTTCCTGCTTCATCGGTTGATCTTAGATGAGGAACGTCTTCGTCCTCAAGAATCTTATTCTTACCTTTCTTCATTAATGGATTCAACCACCAAAATGACAAATTCCCAAGAAATCCAGCATTTGCAAATGGAGTAATTCCATCTTCAAAATCTTGTAAAGGCTTATCACATGTCTCATCACATTCACTTTCCTTAATAAATCCAATGCAGAGCAAAAGTATTGCTCCAACAAAAGATAGTCCATTTAATAAATCTGTTACATTGCCATGATCATTTTTAAATTTCCACATAGATGTAATGCAAAGAAACATTGCTAACAAGAATGCAGTGATTGAATAAATCTTCACTATAAGGAAAGTTTGTTTCTTGCATAGACTAATGAATAGACTTACAAATAACCATGTAATGCCATGGACAACAAGTTCATATTCTTGGTGTTGCTCTTTAAGCTTCCATACTCCAAATACTATGTATCCTAAGCTCAAACATCCATTAAAAATGGCTGAAGAAATTGACAACTTAGTAATTCCATAAGACAATAAATTCCTGAATGATATCTTAAAAACTAGTAGAACTAACAAGATGAACAATAGGAGGAAGTCAAGAGATAACAGAAAAATATGATTGAGATATATATGTGAATTGAGCATTTCAAGAAAAGAACTAAAGGGTTCTCTACAATAGGTTTTTTGAGAAATTCATTGATTCTCCCATGCTTAGCATATTAAGACCTAATATAGTGAAATTAATTAGTATTGTAATATCTGATCTATCGTTATTCAAAGACACTTCGTGTAGAGTTTGTTGTTAAAATTAAAGTGATAATAGAAATCTCGAAAATTACAATTTGATCCAAGTTAACACTATTTCACCGTAATGAAAATATTTCCGCTATACCGACGTCGATGTAGCAGCGTGTCAACCACTATAAGTGGGTCTTAACAAAGTTTGTGTGCATCCCACATGTATGTATGCATGTTAATTGTCTCTATGACTGAATAGAGCAAGGTGGTATTATGTGGCACGGTTATAGATACATAGTTACGTGTTTGAATAAAAATGTTGAAAATTGATAAATAATTTATGCATTTCGTAAAAAGTGTAAATAAGTTGTTGTTGTTGATAGTGGTGGTGTTACTGTTGTTGTTGTTAGTGTTAGTGTTAGTGTTGTTGTTGTTATTGTTATTGTTGTTACAACGGAAAAGGATCATATTTGCTCCTATCCTCCAGAAAATAGTCATTTTTATCTTTCTTCATACTTTTTTGATATATTTGTCTTTACCATCTAAGTTTGGACACATATTTACCCTTATAATGTTAACTTATCATGTCATCATTTTTATTACTCTATGTGGCGCCTATGTGACATCTACATGACTCCATGTGTATATATTTATATTTAATTAAAAAACTATTTTCTAATTAGTATTATATTTGACTCATTTAGTAAAATCCGATCTAATCAATGTGAAGACCCTTTTCAGTAGTTAGAATTACTAATATCCTTAACTTTATTGACAAAAACTACAAATTCTAATAATTTTCAATTATTATTTTTTTATGCGTCTTTGTCATGTTTGAATTAGTGCTATGATATATATATATATATATATATATTTCTCACGTTTAGGGTGTTTATAGATTATTAATTTTTAAATTATCTATGAAGCCATGAAGAAGTATTTTACCCAATAATCAAGAAAATGACTTGTGAAGAGAGAAGAATCTCAATAATTGGATATGAATTTTTATTTTATTGATAATACGATTTTCCATCTTGTAGTTTCCTCGCTCATTTTCCTTTCTATAGTCAACCAATTAAATTATTAAAATTGAGCTATTAATAATAAGAAAAATTAGAAAAAAGTATACATATTAACACCTTACACCCTAAACGTGGGTATAATAATATATATTGTTGGCCATATTGGCACCAGAGTAGCCTAATCCCTTAAGTCAAATATATCAAAAAATATGAAATAATAATTGAGATATAACCATGGGATTTTTTTTTAATTTCCTTTTTGGTCTTAACAACGTGTGGACCTGTTAGCATTAAAAATAAATCGAGTGAGTATAAACAATCTAAAGTCCAAATAATTACTTTAAGGGCAACTTTCACATATAGCAAACAAAAACATCATATTTGTATAATATAGCAAATTTTGCATAATTGCGCTCCATAGCAAACATAAAAACTGTATAATTCGCTATACATATAAAAGTGTATAATTCGCTGGCCTAAATTGTATAATTCGCTGGCCTAAATTGTATAATTCGCTGGCCTATTTTGCTGCTGCATTGTATAATTAGCTTTGCATACAGTTGAATCGAATTAAAATGTATGTATATTGCATAATTATAAGTGTATAGCAAGAAGAATATGTTTTTCTCGCTTTATACAAAAACAGAAACACAATATATACACTTCTGTTGTATATAGCTAGAAAAAATTGTATTTCACTGCAATTGTATAATTCACAATTGTATAATTCTTTGGCCTTTTTCTCTGCAATATTTGAAGTAAAATGTTTGAATTATATAATTAAGTGTATAACACGAAGATATACATTTTTGCATGTGTATATACAATTTTCTCTCGCTTTATACAAAACAGAAACAGAAATTATACACTTCTGTGTATAAAGCGAGAGAGGCGAGAATGGGAGAGTGGCGAGCGAGACTTCTGGGAGAGAGACTGTAACGACCTGTTTAGTCGTTCTGAGCAGCAGATTTTATTTCTGGAAAATTGGCTGAGGCAACGGACCACACGACGGACCGTCACAGGCACGACGGACCGTCGCAGGGTCTCGTTTCAATATACTTGGGAATTCTGAAATTGGGTACTGAAAATCGACTCTCTGTAAATTGTGACGGACCTGCAGGACGGGCCGTCACAGCCACGACGAACCGTCGTGAGCTCCCGTTGCGAAACACTTCAACTTTTGAGAATTTGGTACAAGAAACGAGTCTCTGACCGTCATGACGGGAGTGCAGGACGAACCGTCACAGGTGTGACGGACCGTCACAGTGCACTTAGTGAAAAATGGGATTTTGAGAGACTGCGACGACCTGCGTGACGGACCGTTGCAGGCACGACGGGCCGTCACAGGTTGCGCAAATCCCAGGCAGAATGGGATTTCTTTACACGTTTTAAGGGACGTTTTGGACTATTCTTTCCTTAATTATAAAGATTGAGGGTTAATATTAATAAGTCAATTCTTGAGGGATAAAAGAGGTAACTTTGGGTAATTAGTGGGGTATTATTGTCATCTTTTACACTTAATTATATGTTAATTAGGGTAAAAGAAAGAGGGTTTTGAATAAGAAAAAGAGAAAGAACAGAGAGAGAGAGAGTATTGATCGATCGAATTGGTTGAGGAGAATATCAAAGCTTGGAAATGCTTGTTGATTCCAATTCTTCGGTGGAGGTAGGTTATGGTTTTTTACGATATTCGTAGTGGACTCTTAATAGTGTAGATATGTATTAGTGATGTGTAAACCTGTCTATATGCTTAATTGTATGCTTGCATGAATATGATTATGTGATTTCGATAAAACAAGCATGATGAAAACTATTGAATCCCAAATCTTGAAAGAAAACTTTAATCTATGCTATTAATGATGATGCCTGGTATAAAAGAAGGCTTGGTGAATTAAAGTAATGGGATTGATGATGCCTTGGTGTAAATAAGGCTTGATGAACGGATAGAATGAGATTAGTGGATCGGAGTGTCACGTTCCGACACATAGAATTAGTGGATCGGAGAGTGTCACGTTCCGACACATAGAATTAATGGATCGGAGTGTCACGTTCCAACACATAGAATTAGTGGATCGGAGTGTCACGTTCCGACACATAGAATTAGTGGATCGGGTGTCACGTTCCGACACATAGTATTAGTGGGACGGGTGTCACGAACCGACACGTAGACTTAGGGGATCGGAGTGTCACGTACCGACACATATAGGGGATCGGAGTGTCACGTTCCGACACATATAGGGGATCGGAGTGTCACGTACCGACACATATAGGGGATCGGAGTTTCACGTTCCGACACATATAGGGGATCGGAGTGTCACGTACCGACACATAGTGGTAGGGGATCGGAGTGTCACGTACCGACACAAGAGGAAGAAAGATAATGAATCTTGAAAGGTGATAAAAATACTCAATCTAATAAACTAAATTCCCAAATGAGTATGGTATTGAGGCTTGAGCCCTCATGGATGAACTTGATAGTACTTGTTGTTGCTACATGTTGAGTTTATAGTTGATTTATAATATTACTTGATATATATTATCTTCTATTTTGAGTTGGCCGATGATATCTACTCAGTACTTGTGGTTGTACTGACCCCCTACTTTTATGTTTTCTTCCTTGTTATTATGAAATGCAGCAAACGTTCCGTCAACTTCAACTCAGCAGTAAATCAAGCCAGTCGCGTCGCCGATTTGGGTCGTGACAAACTTGGTATCAGAGCATTAGGTTCATTGGTCTCATCACACAAGAACGAGTCTAGTAGAGTCTTAAGGAACGGTAGGGGGACGCCTTTACTTTTCTTTGAGAGGCTATAGGACTTTAGGAAAATTCCATTCTTTCGTGCTACTACTTGAGTCCAATTGGTATCTAGGTGATACAAATTGGTATCTGACCATCTTCACTCTATTTCGCAGATGGTTAGAACTAGAGCAACGACCGCACCAGCAGCAACAACGGAAAGACAAGAAACAACTGAGCCAGCCACTGGGGCTGTGTCTCGAGGAAGAGCAGCGGCAAGAGGCCGTGGTAGAGGCCGTGGGAGGACGTCCTCTAGAGGAAGAGGACGAGCACCTAGCCCATCTGATACTAGGGCAGTGACTCCTCCACCGACCGAGGAGGTGATAAGAGAGGGTGAGGAAGGGGAGAATGAACAGGTGCAAAATGAGGAATTGCCACCCCAACCTACCCCAGAGATGATCAACCAAGTACTTGCTTACCTTAGCGGGTTATCTGATCAGGGTCAGGCACCTCCAGTGGTTTCTACACCAACACCCCCGGTTTCAGAGATACGATATGCGGCTACTATGGCTCCCCGCATGGATGCAACATTGGAGATAGGCACATTTCCACGTCTGACTACTGGGCCTATAATGACAAATGATCAGCACGAACTTTTCAGTAAGTTCTTAAAATTGAAACCTCCAGTCTTTAAGGGTGCAGAATCAGAGGATGCCTACGATTTTCTGGTTGATTGTCATGAGCTACTACACAAGATGGGTATAGTAGAGCGGTTTGGTGTCGAATTCGTGAGCTATCAGTTTCAAGGGAACGCCAAAATGTGGTGGCGGTCACATGTTGAGTGTCAACCAACAGAGGCACCACCTACGACTTGGGAATCATTCTCTAGCTTGTTTATGGAGAAGTATATCCCAAGGACTTTGAGAGATAGAAAAAGAGATGAGTTCTTGAGTCTTGAGAAAGGAAAGATGACGATTAATGCATATGAGGCTAAATTCCGCGCATTATCTAGGTATGCCACCCAACTTTGTTTCAGTCCACAAGAACGGATTCGCCGTTTTGTGAAGGGGTTGAGGTCAGAATTGCAGATTTCAGCCTTACAGGTAGCGACTACGGCAAAATCCTTCCAAGAGGTGGTAGACTTTGTGATAGAGGTGGAAGGAGTGAAGCCAGATGACTTCACCACAACATCGACATCAAAGAGGTTTCGAAAGGGACGTGAGTTTAACGGTTCGTATACTAGAGGACAGAGTTCTGGAGGTTACTCAGTTCGACCCATTCACTCTTCACTACAGACTGTAGTTGGGGGTCCACCTCAGAAAGGTCAACACTTCTCCGAGAGACCTATGCCTGACTCCAGAGAGTGTTATGGATGTGGGTAGATGGGACATATTAGGAGAAATTGTCCAAAACATAGTTACAGACCCCCCTATAGCTAGAGGTAGAGGTGGTTATGGTAGAGGCCGTTTTTCTGGAGGACGTGGTGGTCGAAGTAATGGTGGTCACCAAAACGGCAGAGGAGATGGGCAAACTAGAGCCACTACTACGCAACATGGTAGGGGTAACGGATAGACAAATAATGGGGCCCATTGTTATGCTTTTCCTGGGAGATCTGAAGCGGAGGCATCAGATGCTGTCATCACAGGTAACCTTTTGATTTGTGATTGCATGGCTTCCGTATTGTTTGATCCCGGTTCCACATTTTCTTATGTATCTTCCTCATTTGCTAATGGTCTAAATTTACATTGTGAATTACTTGACACGCCTATTCGTGTTTCTACTCCGGTGGGTGATTCTGTGATAGTTAAAAGGTGTATAGGTCTTGTTGGGTGAATTTTGTGGGAGCAACACTTATGTAGATTTGGTTATTTTAGAAATGGGTGACTTTGATGTAATTCTGGGCATGACTTGGCTTTCTCCAAATTTTGCGATTTTGGATTGTAATGCTAAAACGGTGACGTTAGCCAAGCCTGGGGCAGATCCGTTAGTGTGGGAGGGCGACTACACTTCCAATCCGGTTCGTATCGTGTCCTTTCTTCGTGCTAGGAGAATGGTTAGTAAGGGGTGTTTAGCTTTCTTGGCACATCTCAAGGATGACACTACCCAAGTACCCTCGATTGAGTCAGTTTCGGTAGTCCGTGAGTTTTTGGATGTGTTCCCTGCAGATCTTCCTGGTATGCCACCGGATAGGGATATCGACTTTTGCATTGATTTGGAACCGGGCACTCGCCCCATTTCTATACCCCCTTATAGAATGGCTCCCGATGAGTTAAGAGAGTTAAAAGCACAACTTCAAGAGTTGTTGAGCAAGGGCTTCATTAGACCAAGTGCATCTCCTTGGGGTGCTCCAGTTTTGTTTGTAAAGAAGAAGGATGGGAGTTTTCGGATGTGCATAGACTACAGACAACTGAACAAGGTAACCATTAAGAACAAGTACCCCATTCCTCGCATTGATGACTTATTCGATCAGTTACAAGGTGCTTGTGTCTTCTCTAAAATTGACTTGAGATCCGGTTATCACCAATTGAAAATACGAGCAACGGATGTGCCAAAGACTGCCTTTCGAACTAGGTATGGGCACTACGAATTTGTGGTAATGTCTTTTGGTCTTACAAATGCCCCTGCTGCCTGTTGACACCCAATTTTGACCCGCGCCGGTATAATATAATTGACAAGCTTCATGAGTTTTCCGAATTACTTAAATTAATTAGTTTTATAATTTTGCGAAATATGACGATATAATGTTGACATAGTTGTGTATATAGCTAGTATATCCTGGGTATATCAGAAACCACTCCCAATTTCAACCCAATTCAAACCCAACAGCCCATTTCCCTTTTGTTTATCTCCAGCCCACACCTTTTCTTATAAGCCAGCCCACCTCGATTATTTCCAAGCCCAATACATCCTGAATTTTGATCCAGCCCACTCCCTCTCTTCAATCCACGACCCAAACCCACTTAACCCGCCCCACGACCCAAACCTGTTTTCCTTTCTTTCTTCCTCTTCACAATCCCAATTCCCACAAAATAAAAAAAAAACACAATTTCCAGGAAGCGACAACAAACCCAGAAACCTTCCCAACGCCGGACGTCCCCTCCGTCTCTCTCCCACGCGTCTCGTCTCCCTCTCTCCCAAACTCCCTCACGTCGCGACCCCTCTCCCCTCGCGTCTCTCCCCATCGCGCGTGGATGGGAAGAATCCGCAACAGACCCAGCAGCTTCGTCCAAATCCCCAGACAACAGAACGTGAAAGCACCCAGATGCGCAGCCACGCGAAACCGACCAAAATTCCCTTTCCCCAGACCCTCCACCCACGCCGATTCCCAGAAACAGAAAGAACCCAGAAAACAGCCTCCCACGTTCTCTCCCTCGTGCGACCCCTTCCCCACGCGAAGAACCGCAACCCCAGACCCCTGCTCCCCACGAGACCCCTCCTTCGATAAAAGGTGGGGGAAAATTTTCGAAAAGGGGGCTGGTTTTCTTCTTCCGTCTATTGTTGGGAATTTTCGAAGATATTCTTGGATTTCTATTGTTTCCTGAGATAAAAAGAAAAATTGGAGAGAGTTTTATCAGAGAGGATTGAGAAATTTTGGAGAGGGTATTCTATTTGTTCCTCTTGTTTCGTTTCCGAGAACGTAAAGGAGGAGAGGAACTTTATACATTCACGAGAGAGAGAGGTGTCAAAAAGGGTCGGCAAGTGGTTCGATTCCAAGACCCTAAACTCGATTCCGTGTTCGTGTTTGCACGGTGAAGTCGTCGCTTAGCCTGCTCGTTCCCGTCCCGTCGCTGCTCCAAAGAAGGTATACTTCCCTTTTCTTTTAGTCGCTTCATGGATTTTGAGTTGTGGTTTGTGCTGTATTGAATATGAGGTATCGTACCTCGTTTGCTTGTTCGAATCTGGAATGTGTCCTGCGATATGGTTCTGTTTTGCCGGATGGTTCGTTTATGTTATCTTTTCTGCTCTTTTCTTCTCTATGAATTCGTCAGGGCATTGACATTATTGTGTTAGTCGTGGTTGATTCTGTTCTCTACTTTTGGAGATCCATAGCTTGATAAATAATGCGGTGCTCCACCCTCCGTTCCCTCATCTAGAGTTAGCCGAATGAAACAAGGAATTTCGTATCGTGCTCGTTTGATAGCTCTGCTTGCGTAGTTTTCGGATGTTAGTCGACCGGGTCTGGCGTTTCGTTTCGAATTTGGTTTCTGTTGAGTTTGGGTTTTGCTTTCAGGTTTCTCCCATGACATAATATTATCTTGTATGTTTGTTGAATGTAACATGTTAAGGGGAAAGGATGATGTCGAGTTAAATGATGTCCCGTTGTTGTTCTTTTGCTCGATTATTGCTAAGGACACGACTTGTTGTGATTTTCACGTCGTTTAATTGAAGTCCCTTTCCTTCATCGTCAAGTTGCATCACGTAGGCGGTATATTTTACTTAATCTATTACGGAGGCTCGCTTTAAGCAGTACTAGCATTCATAAAAATGTTCTAAGAAGTGTATGAGAACAGTTCCTTGACAATATCAACACACAAATGTTGGTGTTAGTCGGGATCGCGTGTTCTTAAATCGATTAGATGTAATTCCCTTTGCTTAATGTCTAATTCGTGGGTGTTTAAGCCTAAGGTAAATCGCTGTTTCCATGTTTTTTTTATATATTGTGTCTTGTTTTTGTCTATTTATTGATTGGCTTTTAATCATGCCACGACACCTAGCACTATGGCTAATATTAGTTCATGTATCCTTGTTTCAAATTACATTACTGATGCTTTACTTTATCTTATTTTATTATATTTATTTATTTTATTATTATTACTATTTTATTTCTATTTTTGAGTTAAGAGTTCACGTCCCCTTCTTCACTTCGTGTTTGTTTGGTTGCATGTGAAATCCTATCTCGAGTCCATTTGGGACTCCATCCTCCTCTAGGTATTCGGAAGAGTCGTGAAGACTCACGTATTCCTTTTGAGTCAACCCATCAAGTGTTTGGAAGTTCGAAGGAGTTGGACGAAGAAAGATTTGAAGACCCTTTTATATATTTTATTTATTTGTGTATTTTTATTTTGTAATGGGCCTAAGCCCTTGTTTTCTTTCTATTTTTTGTATTTTTATATTATATGTTTAGGTTAGGACAGGCAAATGGGTCAAAAACCCAAAAACAGGTGGGTCCAATTTCGGTCAAGGCGAACAGAACCCGAAACTTGGACCCAAATCTCTCTCTCTCTCTTTATCAGTTGTTTACGTGCTTGAATATCGTTAGCTTTAGAGTTAGGAAAACTCCAAACCCCCACCAAACGCCTTTTGCTTTATCAAACCTTAAAGTCGCTTGGAATTGAAGTTTAAAAGTTCACCTTAAATGAAATCTTAGAACAACAAAGCTCGCGAAACTTGTAAATCGGCGTAGAAATCTTAGGAAGTTCAAAATTCACAAATCTGCTTAGAGAGTTAAGGTTTAGAAAGTTTAACTAAAACGGAATCTTAAAAGATAAATATTTCAAAATTTGTGAAGTTTGGCTAAGTAAATTCGGATGAAAGTTCAAATAAAATTTACAAATCTTCAAAACACAAATGGTCAAATAAGTTAATTGCCGGAAAACCGTATTTAACGGAGTGTCTTAGGTGCCTTACACCTTCCTAAGACACTAATAGGAATCCCGAACCCCTAAAAAATAGTTTCAAAACAATTTTTTCTGTTTAAGTTGTTTAGAAACAAAGTTTTCTTGATTTTTCTTAAAAATTAAGTGGCGACTCCTAAAAGTTGAAAATAAAACAAACTCCTTTCGAAAATCATTTTTTCGATAAAACACTGCCTTCATGAGCTTGATGAATGGGATTTTTAAGCCATATCTGGATCTCTTTGTGATCGTGTTTATTGACGATATACTGATATACTCCAAGAGTAAGAAGGAACATGAGGAGCATTTGAAAATGGTGTTAGAGTTGTTGAGAAAGAAAAAGCTTTATGCCAAATTCTCCAAGTGTGAGTTTTGGCTAGATTCAGTGTCCTTCTTGGGGCACGTGGTTTCTAAGGATGGACTGATGGTAGATCCATCTAAGATTGAGACAGTGAAAAATTGGGTAAGACCTACTAATGTGTCAGAAATAAGGAGTTTTGTGGGGTTAGCTAGCTACTACCGCCGATTCGTCAAGGGATTCTCTTCTATTGAGTCCCAATTGACGAACTTGACTAAGCAGAATGTTCCATTTGTATGGTCAGATGAATGTGAGGAAAGCTTTCAGAAGCTTAAGACTTTGTTGACTACCACACCAATTCTTACCTTGCCAGTAGAGGGCAAAAATTTCATTGTTTATTGTGATGCATCCTATTCTGGTTTGGGTGCAGTGTTAATGCAAGAGAAGAATGTGATTGCTTATGCTTCGAGGCAATTAAAGGTGCATGAATGTAACTATCCGACGCATGATTTGGAGTTGGCCGCGGTAGTATTTGCACTAAAGCAATGGAGACATTATTTGTATGGGGTTAAGTGTAAGGTCTATACAGATCATCGTAGCCTACAGTATGTCTTTACTCAGAAAGATTTGAACTTGAGACAGAGGAGATGGATGGAACTACTGAAGGACTACGACATCACTATTTTGTATCATCCGGGAAAGGCTAATGTTGTAGCGGATGCTTTGAGTAGAAAGGCCGGAAGCATGGGAAGTCTAGCTCATTTGCAAGCTTCTAGACGCCCATTGGCGAGAGAGGTGCAGATTCTGGCTAATGACCTTATGAGGTTAGAATTAAATGAGAAGGGAGGATTGTTAGCTTGTGTGGAGGCGAAATCTTCTTTTCTTGACCAGATTAAGGGAAGCAGTTTGATGATGAGAAACTAAGTCGAATCCGAGATAAAGTGTTACAAGAAGAGGCTAAAGAAGCAACAATCGATGAGGAAGGTGTTTTGAGGATTAAGGGAAGGGTATGTGTACCCCGCATCGATGATTTGATCAACACTATTCTGACAAAAGCTCATAGTTCCGGATATTCTATACATCCTGGTGCAACGAAGATGTATCGTGACCTAAAGCAACACTTCTGGTGGAGTAGAATGAAGCGATATATTGTTGAGTTTGTTGCCAAATGTCCAAATTGTCAACAAGTAAAGTATGAACACCAGAGGCCCGGAGGAACACTTCAGAGAATGCCCATTCGTGAATGGAAGTGGGAGAGAATCGCGATGGACTTCGTGGTTGGTCTTCCCAAGACATTGGGTAAGTATGACTCTATTTGGGTGATTGTTGATAGGTTAACTAAGTCTGCTCACTTCATTCCGGTCAAGGTGACCTACAATGCAGAAAAGTTAGCCAAAATCTACATCTCAGAAATCGTTCGGTTACATGGGGTTCCACTCTCCATCATATCAGATAGAGGTACGCCGTTTACTTCTAAGTTTTGGAGAACATTGCATGCTGAATTAGGTACTAGATTGGACCTTAGTACTGCATTTCATCCTCAGACCGATGGTCAGTCTGAGCGAACGATTCAAGTGTTGGAGGATATGCTTCGTGCATGTGTGATAGAGTTTGGTGGCCATTGGGATAGCTTCTTACCCTTGGCAGAGTTTTCATACAATAATAGCTATCACTCCAGCATTGACATGGCTCCATTTGAAGCATTGTATGGGAGGAGGTGTAGATCTCTCATTGGTTGGTTTGATGCATTTGAGGTTAGACCTTGGGGTACTGATCTGTTGAGAGATTCTATGGAGAAGGTGAAAGCTATTCAAGGAAAGCTTCTAGCGGCGCAAAGTAGACAAAAGGAGTATGCAGACCGAAAGGTTAGAGACTTGGAGTTCATGGAAGGTGAACAAGTCTTGTTGAAGATTTCACCCATGAAAGGGGTGATGCGGTTTGGAAAAAGGGGTAAGCTAAGTCCAAGGTACATTGGACCATTTGAAGTGCTTAAGCGAATAGGGGAGGTGGCTTATGAATTAGCCTTGCCCCCAGGGCTGTCCGGAGTGCATCCGGTATTTCATGTGTCCATGTTGAAAAGATACCATGGAGATGGAAACTACATTATCCGTTGGGATTCAGTTTTGCTTGATGAAAATTTGACTTATGAGGAGGAACCGGTTGCTATATTAGATAGAGAAGTTCGCAAGTTGAGGTCGAGAGAGATTGCATCCATCAAAGTTCAATGGAAGAATCGACCGGTTGAAGAGGCTACATGGGAGAAGGAGGCAGATATGCAAGAAAAATACCCACATCTGTTTACAGATTTAGGTACTTCCTTCCGCCCTTGTTTTTCTTCTTTTGATCGTTCGGGGACGAACAATGGGTAAATTGGTATCTATTGTAACGACCTGTTTAGTCGTTCTGAGCAGCAGATTTTATTTCTGGAAAATTGGCTGAGGCAACGGACCACACGACGGACCGTCACAGGCACGACGGACCGTCGCAGTGTCTCGTTTCAATATACTTGGGAATTCTGAAATTGGGTACTGAAAATCGACTCTCTGTAAATTGTGACGGACCTGCAGGACGGGCCGTCACAGCCACGACGAACTGTCGTGAGCTCCCGTTGCGAAACACTTCAACTTTTGAGAATTTGGTACAAGAAACGAGTCTCTGACCGTCATGAAGGGAGTGCAGGACGGACCGTCATAGGTGTGACGGACCGTCACAGTGCACTTAGTGAAAAATGGTATTTTGAGAGACTACGACGACCTGCGTGACGGACCGTTGCAGGCACGACGGGCCGTCACAGGTTGAGCAAATCCCAGGCAAAATGGGATTTCTTTACACGTTTTAAGGGACGTTTTGGACTATTCTTTCCTTAATTATAAAGATTGAGGGTTAATATTAATAAGTCCAATTCTTGAGGGATAAAAGAGGTAACTTTGGGTAAATTAGTGGGGTATTATTGTCATCTTTTACACTTAATTATATGTTAATTAGGGTAAAAGAAAGAGGGTTTTGAATAAGAAAAAGAGAAAGAACAGAGAGAGAGAGTATTGATCGATCGAATTGGTTGAGGAGAATATCAAAGCTTGGGAAATTGCTTGTTGATTCCAATTCTTCGGTGGAGGTAGGTTATGGTTGTTTTACGATATTCGTAGTGAACTCTTAATAGTGTATGATATGTATTAGTGATGTTGTAAACCTGTCTATATGCTTAATTGTATGCTTGCATGAATATGATTATGTGATTTCGATAAAACAAGCATGATGAAAACTATTGTATCCCAAATCTTGAAAGAAACTTTAATCTATGCTATTAATGATGATGCCTTGGTATAAAAGAAGGCTTGGTGAATTAAAGTAATGGGATTGATGATGCCTTGGTGTAAATAAGGCTTGATGAACGGATAGAATGAGATTAGTGGATCGGAGTGTCACGTTCCGACACATAGAATTAGTGGATCGGAGTGTCACGTTCCGACACATAGAATTAGTGGATCGGAGTGTCACGTTCCAACACATAGAATTAGTGGATCGGAGTGTCACGTTCCGACACATAGAATTAGTGGATCGGAGTGTCACGTTCCGACACATAGTATTAGTGGGACGGGTGTCACGAACCGACACGTAGACTTAGGGGATCGGAGTGTCACGTACCGACACATATAGGGGATCGGAGTGTCACGTTCCGACACATATAGGGGATCGGAGTGTCACGTACCGACACATATAGGGGATCGGAGTGTCACGTTCCGACACATATAGGGGATCGGAGTGTCACGTACCGACACATAGTGGTAGGGGATCGGAGTGTCACGTACCGACACAAGAGGAAGAAAGATAATGAATCTTGAAAGGTGATAAAAATACTCAATCTAATAAACTAAATTCCCAAATGAGTATGGTATTGAGGCTTGAGCCCTCATGGATGAACTTGATAGTACTTGTTGTTGCTACATGTTGAGTTTATAGTTGATTTATAATATTACTTGATATATATTATCTTCTATTTTGAGTTGGCCGATGATATCTACTCAGTACTTGTGGTTGTACTGACCCCCTACTTTTATGTTTTCTTCCTTGTTATTATGAAATGCAGCAAACGTTCCGTCAACTTCAACTCAGCAGTAAATCAAGCCAGTCGCGTCCCCGATTTGGGTCGTGACAGAGACGCCTGGCAAATTTTTGCCAAGGTTTGCTATGGAGCACAATTAAATCAAACCCTAGCTATTCCATTTAATTTAGGTTATTAGTTTGCTATTTTATACAATTTTCCCTTACTTTAAATGGAGTGAGTATAAAACTCAATAAGTATTATCTGGGTAAAGTCAAAATAATTACTTTTAAAAAAAATTGCAATGTTGATATTAAGATTTGAAATATATTTAAATTTTAATTGAAATTATTGTAACAATACTGTAATTTGGAAAGAACATTTTACGCCATGCACTATTTAATAGTATGTTTTAAATGTATATATATGTGTCCACGTGGACATAAAAAATATTGCATCATTATAAATAGTGTAATGTGTTCACTTGGGCACATGTATACCTTTAAAATACACTATTAAATAGTGCAGGACTGCAGGGTAAAATATCTTCCATAAAGTTTGGTATAGTAACAACAATTTCGATCAAAGTTAAAATATTTTTCAGATCATTTTCTCTTGATATAATATATACTTTAGATAGTGTTTATGTAAGTCTATAAATTCATCAAAATCGTTTATAAGTATTATTTTTAATCTATTTATGCATTTTGTTAATAAGAAAATGTTTATATAAGTTTAAGGTTATAAGTCATTCTTAGTATATTTGATCAAATATTTTAGTTTTCTTCTCTTTAATTTTCTAAATCTCCAAATATATTTTTTCAAAAAAATTAACTTCCTCTTCTTTCCTTTTTTTTTTTAAATAAATAAATAAATTAGAAGTTGGCTTGGAGTCTATCTATTGAAGAATAAAAAGAGAAACTTACGTAAATATATTATATTAAAAAAATATTACCATTTATAACAATAATATTTTATTTATTTAATCACTTTTAATATATTTATAGTATATTTTTAATATATATTATAAAGAACAATTTGTTATTCACATATAATACGAGCTTTATTGATGAATAACACATTTGTCACACATTTTAATACATTTAAAATTCAATGTGTCAATTTCTTACCAAATAAACACAATATGTTTTTAAAAAACAATTATAATACATATATATTGCAAACATAATTCGTTTTTAATACATATTACAAATTTAACATAAAATTATTATATATTTCTATAGATGGTAATAAATAAAAATTATCACTAAAATCAATAATTATTTATTAAACCATTAAAGAAAAAATTAGCAAACTAGTCGAATAACTTAACTTTATTAGTAAAAATCTTCATACTTTATAAATACTAGTAATATTGTCAAAATGTCATTATTTAGAAAGGATTGTGTAATCTAATTTACCTCCTATTTTATCTCATTTTAATTATGAATTTTCCAATTAATCCTCTCTCATATGTTTTTTTAAAATGAAATATTTTCTCTCTCTCATATTTTCATTTTTCAATTCTTCTCCATTTCAAAATCAGCATATATTTATAAAGATATTCACACAATGCCCTTTTGTTACAATATGAGTCTTTATTCATTTTTCAATATTTGTTTTATGATTTTATTTTTGTTTAAATCATTTAAAATTGTTGTTTGTAGTTGAAATCACTTTTGGGGTTTGATAAACTCTAGATCACTCTCCAATGGCAGAATCTAAGAGAATTACTAGAGGTATTTAACTTAATCAACAATGTTTAATTTCCAAATATCACAATTGAAACTTAGAACACAAATGACGATAATTTTGTATTTTAATTTGTTTATTTTGTATTTCAATATTACTTTGTATACAAATAAGTTCTATTTTTTTATTATTATTTTGTATTCATCAAAACGGTATACCCATAAAGTTACATTTGTATTTCAACTGAAGTGGGTATTTATTGTGCTCATTTTGTATTTCAATCTTAATTTTCGATGACAACAAGTTTGTATTTCTTTTTTATTATATTTTTTCATTATAATTGTATATCAACAACTTTTATATTTTATGTATACACATTACAACTCAAATTAAAATTGAATATTAAATTGTGGTGAGTATATTACTGTGATCACTTTGTATTCAACTCTCACATTGTATTCAGATTAGTTTGTATTTTTTTTGTGTTCATCATAATGATATACCAACAAAGTCAGTTTTGTATTCCAACTGATGTGAGTATTTATTGTGCTCATTTCGTATTTTAGTCTCAATTTCAATGACATCAAGTTTGTATTTCTTTTTACTATGTTTTCATCATAATTGTATATCAACAAATTTTGTATTTTATGTGCTCACTTTACCATTTAAATTAAAATAGATATTTTACTTTCATAGTGAAATTAAAATTGTATCCTAGTGAACAAAATTATATTACATAACTGCCAAATATATTTTCTTTTATTTGTATTACAAAAAATTTACGAATTGTATTTCAATATAATCTAGTCATTACATATGAATACGATTAAAGAAAGATACATGATTCTAGAAAAAGAAAAACATACATAGTGAAAATACTACAATCTGTTGTGGTTGATACAATATTCTAAAAAATACAAATTTAAAAAACCTTATTTAATCGAATTCTTTTCAACATAAATGTTACCAATGAAAATTTAAAAATCGATACTAGAAATTTGATGAACAAGTGGGATGAGTTCTCTGTGTTTATTTTTTTTTATAATTTGTGTTTGCTTTTGAATTTTTATAATAGATGAGACTTTAAGTAATTATTCCTTTTTTAAAAAAAAAATTCTCCCCTAAATTTCTCCTTTTTGTTAGTTAACAATTATAAACAAGATACATAATAAATTAAAATTTTGATATTTTTATTAAATATTAAAAATGTTAACAATAAATCCTATTAAATATTAAAATATTAATATTTTGAAAAATTTCCATTTATTAAAATCTACCAATCCAAGTAATTTTTCCAAACTAAAATCTGTACAAACAAGAAGAAATGAGCCCAAATGGCCCATTTCAGAAAAAAGGAATTAAGACAACATAAACGATAAAACAAAGGCAAATGAAAAGATAGAAAATGAAGGAGCATTCCCAAGCATAACTATTACCATCATTATTATCAATGTTGGCATTTCACTTTATTCAACACTATTTTTATACGCACTATTAAACATTCTCTAATATTTCTAAAAAATCGCACTATTAAACATTCTCTAATGTTTCTAGAAAATATTTTTTCAAAAACTAAAAATAGCTTTTTTGAGAAAGGAAAATACATTTAAAAGCACGTTTTAGAAGATTGATCATTTCAATTTTCAATGTAAAACATCATCTACGGTCATGACAAGCTTATGCAAAGGAAGTTGGTTCCTCTTCAACAGAGGCGTAGTTATGTTATAGTTAGGATGTCCAATTAAACATCTTTCATAAGAAAATAATATACAAAGCGATTGAATAACACATTTTGAACATTTTTAACTGAACAAATTATTGTAGCCCAATAATTTTAGATGTCTTGAAAGAGTCAACGCTTAAAATGCCCACGTATGATAATCTCATTAATAATAATTTTCCCGTTTTTTAGACACTCTTTATAAAATTTCCGTCTCCGCCACTGTACCTCAAACGATGTTGACAAATGAGGATATAAGAATAAAATGATTCCATCATTAAACATGGTATTGAACCAAGGCCACAAAATATGTCTTCGTAAGTTGTACAAGATATGCCCTTTATATGCTCACTATATCCCATATGTATCACACCCTTATTTCGAACTAAATAGTTTTCATCATAAAATGACTGTACAAATGATTATAAAAATATTAAGAGTCGCCATCTAATTATTAGGATATGCCTAGAATTTATTTTTTTTCAAATGTAAATGTAAATTTTGTTTGATTTATGAAAATAAATGAGATTTTTTACTATAAAAATTTTAATTACTCGAGAGAAAGTTGTTAAGAACCTTATAACTTAATATAGTTCTTAAATTTAATTTTAGAAAAAAAAACAATTAGAAATATTATTGCTTATTTATTTGCTGAAATTTGTAACAATAATGAATGGTCTTTATCAATTTAGAGAAAAGAAAATACACACGGTATATAAGATATATGCCTGAGATATATTTTAAAAAAAACATTTAATAGTGACATATTTGTCTCGAAGTAAACCATGAATATGTATATATCTAAAGTACAAAAAACTTAAAAGATCTTACAAAAATATATTTTGTGATCTGATATTATTTATATATATAGGAGAAATTTGTGATCTTACAGAGGCGTAGTCAGAATTTTATGTTAGTGGGTTCTAAATATTTTTATATATATACATATATATATAAATCCACCAACCTATACCAAGCATTTTTTAATATATAAACCCACATTTACCAATATTCTATTTTTTTATAAAAAAAATTAATATATAAACACATATTCTATTTTTTTATATATATATAAAATGCAATTTTTTTTGTGTAAACCCATCTATTCCACACATTTTTTTTTTTTGTATAAAACCCTCGATATTCTAATTTATTTGATCGTTTTGAGTATTAGAGTTTTTTTTGATAAAATACTTTTTGATAGATTCTAAATGGATATTTGGATTGTTCGTATTACAAGTATAGAATCAATAGAGTAATTTTAATAATTTATTTAGTTGGTAGTTAAATAAAATAATATTAGAATAAAAAGTGGTTGGTTTTTATCATTATTTTTATAACTAGTGAATTTGTTCGCGCTTTGCGCGATGACAAAAAATTTAATCAAATATTTTTATTTTAATATTTGAATATTAAAGATATTTTAAGGATTGTTTATAATTTTCAAACTCAAATAGATTGAATTTCAAATTTTAGTTATTATTAAATTATAAATTAAATAATGTAACAATAACGATGTTGTATGAATTTTTTGCTATTGATTATAGCCGTAATTTAAAATTACAAAATATATATAATATTAAATATATTATAGGAAGTGTTTTGACTTTTAAAAAGAAATAAAAAGAGATAGTTTCACAAAAAACATTTACATATAAGTATGAAAATAAATATATTTTGATCATATGAAAATAAATTTTATTTTGATCAAATTTTTGAGTTATAGTTGAAGATTGATATAAAAGAATGATGCAATACCTCACTTTGGTCAAAATTATCACTTATCTTTGTTGTCAAATTTCTAATTTTTTTTCTTTATTTTGATTTATAATATTCACAAAAAGAAAATAAAATATCTTATTTATCTTTCTCCTTAATATTATTACAATCTATTGAATATTTTTCATCTCTCCTAGAACCATACTATTATAATTTATTGTTTTTTCTACATTCTCCTCTTTATCATCATAATTAATTATTCTTTTTCCATAATTATTTTCTTTCTTTTGATTACTAAAATTTGAAGAAAAAATAGATTTAAAAATTATTATTATTATTCAAAAAGTTCTTTTTTAATTTTTTTCCTCTTGATCTGTAAAATATGTAAATAAATAAATAAAATTTCTTTTTGATGAAGACTCATAATTATTTTTTTTCTCTTTTTCTTGACTTTTAAATATTTTTTAGTTTATATTTTATGATTAACAACTCAAAAGAAGTTATAATAGTATCTAATTTAGTTTTTTTTTAAATATAGTTATAGTACTCTTCTTATATTATGATTACAATAACTATATTTACCTTATTTATCTCTCTATCTTATCATTACAACAATTTATTGTTTTTTCATCATTTCTCATCATTGCTATAATTTAATATTTTTATTAAATTAAATTTTTTACCCTCTACATTTTTATAATTTTAAAAAATAAAAAATCTGATTTATCTCTCCTCCTTATTGTCATAATTTATAATTATTGTTGAAGAAAATTTTCTTCTTTAAAGTATTTTTTATTGATCTATAAAATCAGTAAAAATAAATAAATTCAATACCTTATTTGTCTCTCTCCTCACATTACTACAATTTATCACTTTTTCTTAAACCCTTTCTTTTACCTTCTATTTTTTAAAAAAGATTATAGAAATAATAATATTATTTATTTTTCTTCCTTACTATCATGCTTAATTTTGTTACTATTCTCTTTACTCTTCTTAAACGTTGTAGAATTTATATTTATATCTCTTATGTATTACCATAAATAATTATAATTATTCATAAAGAAGCTCCTTTTTTTCTTAATTGTTTTCTTTCTTTTAATTTATAAATTTGAAAAGAAATGCAGATGTTAAATATTTCAATTAATATTCACAGACTCTCTTTTTAAATAAATAAAAATAAATAAGTTCTCTTGATAAAAATAAGATATCTCTTGATTTTTAAATTTTTTTCTCCTTTATATTTTATGCTTAAAAAAACTCAAAAGAAGTTATCCATTTTCTTGATTTTTAAATATTTTCTTATTTATATTTTATGTTAAAAACTCAATAGAAATTATAAAATAGTATCTAATTTAATATATGACATAATTAGAGTATTACCTTATTTATCTTTCTTTCTTACTTTTACTATAATTTATTGCTTTCATCTCTCCTTATCATAACTGTAATTTTTTCTTAAATTAGTCTTTTTATCTTCTATTTTATAAATTTAGAGAGAAAATCTTATTTATCTCTCCTCCTTATTATCATAATTTACTATTATTATTGAAATTTGTTTTCTTCTTTACAATTTTTTCTTTTGATCTATAAAATCAGTGAAATAAAATTTAAAAAATTATGTTTGTCTCTCTCCCTAGTCCCCACGGCACTACATTTTGTCACTTTTTCTTAAATTCCTCTCTAATGTATTATACTTTTAAAAAATTCTAAAAAATTAATTCAATGAATTTATAATATATATATATATATATGTTTATAAAATTTTTTCTATTTAAAATGTTATATAATAAAGAAGAAAGAGAGAGAAGTAGTTAACAAAAAACTAAAAAAAACTAACGTTTTGTTTTCCTTTCTTGTGTTCTTCTATTTAAGATGTTATATAATAAAGAAGAAAGAGAGAGTAGTAGTTATGGAAAAATAATTAAAAATAACGTTTTTACATTTGTTTTCCTTTCTTATGTTTATTTTTATTGTATGTAGTTAATTAAAAAAAATTCTTTCCTTTTTTTTCTTTACCTTTCTTTTACGGTTTACTCAGTCCACTACTATATATTTTCTTCCTTTCATCTTGCAAGTTGCAATGTCCAGCCTCATCTCTTTATTTTTTTTTAATTATATCACACTAAATTTATTCTATACTATTAGAAAAATTTAGGTATGTCTTCTTTTTTTTAATCTTGCTATTTCCTGCCTCATCTTTTTATTCACTTTTCATTTGTGAAAAAAAAGAATAAAATTAGAAAACTATACTTCAAACATTATTTTTACGATTTACAAACTGAATATTATAGGATATTTAGATGTTTCTCGATCTTTGGTATATTGAATTTCTATATAGAATTCCATTGTACAATTTTGATAGATCCGTTGATATAATTTTCGTTGGCATAAAATGATAAAACTATTTACTAATGTCTTCTTTTTTTTAATCTTGCTATTTCTTGCCTCATCTTTTTATTCACTTTTCATTTGTGAAAAAAAAAGAATAAAATTAGAAAACTATACTTCAGACATTATTTTTACGATTTACAAACTGAATATTAGAGGACATTTAGATGTTTCTCGATCTTTGGTATATTGAATTTCTATATAGAATTCCATTGTACAATTTTAATAGATCCGTTGATATAATTTCGTTGGCATAAAATGATTAAACTTGCACAAGTATATTCTAATGAATTCATTTATATAAGAAATTAAAATTTTGATTTACCTGAAGCAGTAAATCTTCTTGTGGAATGATTCTTCAATTTTGTTAATTTACCTTCATATCCTCTTGTCTGACTTCATTTGTACAAACAAATAATTTTTTTATTTATTTGAGGCAACAAAACTTTACAAAAATTCAATTACCTGAAGTAGTAGATCTTCTATTGCAATAATTCTTCCATTTCGTCAACTTACTTTTCGATTATGTGCTCTCATGCATAACTTCATTTGTATAGACAAATCAAAATTATTGATTTACATGAGGTAGTAATTTTTTTATATATTTTTTTTGTAATAAAATTGGAATTTTATTGGTTTCTTTCAGATTATGTGCTCTCCTATTTTATACTTTTTATTTGATTGTAATAAGTTATTGACAACCGTTACAACTCTTCATACTCCATTAGAACAATAAAAATATCATTTATGTAAAAACTTTTCATTGTCCTCTTTAATTATAAGTTAATAGATGCATTAGATGTATTTAGTAGATTATTTTTTAAAAAATAAAATAAAAAATTCAAAAAATTGAGAGAAAAGATAAATTGAAATGGAGGTCATATAGGCATGCCACATCAGCTTTTCTATATTCAGCTTTATATATATATATTGATTAGTCAGATACATTAATTAGGATATCAAATAATCCGTAGAGAGAAAAAAAAAAAGAGAGACGTGGAGAACAACAAGAGCCTTACATACGACGTGAGAATGCGGTTGTGCCTTCAGGTAAGTGTTCAACTAGCCGCATTGTTTCAATGTTGGGTGGGGGGCCTAATTATAGCTTTACATATACTACTTAGTGTCACGTTATGGAAGAATAAATAATAAGAGAAATTAAAGTCAAAAAGGGTTGTTGGCAAAGTTTAAACAGTAAATGGTTGAAGATACAAAACAATTGAGGTTCTGTTAATGATTTCGACTTTAGAATTTTGGGGAGACAAATATTAGTGGCTAATAAATTGGTAGGATGATGGGCATTATGAGGGGATGACAATATAGTAATATTAAATTGGTAGAATAGGTTGATTACGCATATTTGTTTAGTGATATATTAACGCTACTGACTTTACATTCATCTTCGATGTTTAAGATTATTATTTTTTGTATAATTCAAGTTTTGATATAATAAGATAAGTAATTAAATATTAGGTGTATCGAATTATTAAAATATCATTTAAGTTATGCTAATTCGAAAAATTAAGACTTACCTTTTAGGTTTAAATTTTAGGAAATTGATTATAGAATTAGGTGAGTTTTTGGTTCTAGGATAGTCATAGAATAATATGAGTGTTTATCGACTCGTTAACTTACAAAGTATGCATATATATTGTTAAAGAATGACAAAAGTACCACATCGGTGATTAATGAGATGGGTGGACTCTTTATAAGGCTTGGGCAATCTTCCTCCCTTTGAGCTAGCTTTTGGGATGTGAGTTAGGCCTAAGACCTAATTTCAACATGTATACTTTATAGAGTGAAAATATTTGGAGGCATTGTGAAAAGGAAAAACATTGAAGAAATAACTTGCTTGACTTCGGTTCTTCAATGGAGGTAGGTTATGGTTTAAGCTATTTGATAGTAAACTTTTAATAGTGATTGATATGCATTGAATAATATTGTGAATTTTTCTATGTACTTGATTGTGTGATTGTGTAGCTTGATTGTGTGTTTTGTGATTGGTCTGAGACCGTGTAATTTATATACTTGAACCCTATTTATCGAAAGTGTTGCCTTGAATAAAGAAGGCTTGATGAAATAGTATAACAATGAATTGAAAGTGGTGATAATAAATGATAAATTAACGGTATTCTTGGATCGAATTGTCACGTTCCGACACGGTATAATTGGATCGGCGTGTCACGTTCCGACACGGTATTCTTGGATCAGAGTGCCACCTTCTGACATGGTATAATTGGATCGGAGTGTCACGTTTTGACACAGTGTAATTAGATCGGAGTGTCATGTTCCGACACAGTAACATTAAGAGAAAAAAGATATGGAATTAACAAAATGTACTCAATCTCAAAGAACTCAATTCCCCAAGTGGTTTAGTTGGAGACATGAGTCCTCATGGATGATCTTGATACTGTTGACTTTTATTACATACTTACTTTAGTGTTGTTGACACTGGTTCATGTTGTTTGTTGCTTATCACCTGTTAAGTGTTATAGTTGAATTCATAATATTATTCATTGTATATTAGTTTCTATTTTTGGTTGGCCGCTGATGTCCTTTTATGGAGTGCAGCGAGCGTACCAACGACTTTGACTGGCCCTCAGCTCTAGTCAATCTCCAGCATATCAGGTCCTAGGGTGAGCTATTCATTCAAACTCGTATGGATTCTCTCGGTCATGACATGATGTCCTTTGTTTTCTGACACATACCATTTTATTCTTGTATTTTGGTACATTTGATACTCTTAGACTTAGTATTTGGAGATTAGATGTCCTTGATGTGATGAATTTCAGATTTTGGGGATAATATGTAACAGGCTTTAGAAGTTTATCTGATTGGTTACTTTGATAAGTGTTATAGCTTCCGCATTATTTTGTTATTCGTAGTTGAATTATTGGTAAATGTTGAAATTTGGATTCCTTGGTTCGCCCACCTATGAGGTTAAGTGTGGGTGTCACTCACGACTCATTTTGAATCGTGACAATACTAGAGTATATATGTGTATACCTTGTGCTTTGGACCTGCTAAATATCTAAAATCTTGAAGTATATCTTGCAAAGCATTTGAACAAAATAAAATACAAAGAGTTTAAATACAAGTGCTATGAGAGTTCTGAATACAAGTGATAAAAGAGTAAATGATTATACGTGATACAAGAGCAAATTAATATAAGTGACATAAGAATAAATAAATACAAATGATTTAAGAACGAAAGATGTGAAAATACACGACGCAACTTAAATACTCCATTTTAATAAAACAATACAATTGTCTAATACCTCAAAAATTATAAAAATACAAAGAGATGGAATTATAGAGAGAAATATGAAAAGATACAATACAAAGAGGGAGAGAGAGATGAGAGACAGAGAGAGATGCGAATCTTTTTTTGACTTAATATCTAAAATCATAAATATGAATTATAAATATCCAAAATATAGTTATAATAATTATGCCCAAATGATAGTCATATTTGAAATTTTCTCAAATTTTATGACTCATAACTGATTATTTGAAATTGTTTTAAATTAATCAAATTTTCTTATTTAGTGAAAAGTGCCACATTATAATCATTATAGAAATTATAGGGAGAAAAAAACAAAAAAAAAGTATATTCTCTTTTCTGATTGCTGAGCATGTGAATTGACTCTAGTAAAGTATACCTACTACTCTTTTCTGACGATTGTCGTCGGCTTAGATCGAGCTGAATTACATCCAATATATTATATAATATAATCCACTAGATATCGGAATTTATGTTATCACGGACTCAATATATATTTTTATCTCAATTTATATGTTATAATTAAAATTTGAGAGTCAAACATTTTCTCCCGTAATTTATAAATATTTTAGATAATTATTTATTATGATTTATAATATTTTTATATTATTTTCAAATAATACATGTAATTTTTTTTGTCTCAATTGTGGCACCAATAAAAAAAAATTGTCTCAATTGTGGCACCAATAAAATCTCAAGATTCAATCAAATTTTTAGTATCATTTAAATAGTTGTAGTAGTCAATTATTGTGATTGATAATACTTTTTATTATGTCATCTTCAAATAAGATATATCACACCTTTTATCTTAATTTACGTGACATTAATAGACAAAAGTCAATTGAATTTTTCTGTCTTTTAAAACTTTGAATGATTAATTATCATTATATATATAATACTTTAATATCTATAAGTTTCTTTATCTCAATGTATATAACATGTAATATTAATTTAATATATTAATAATTATTAATGATGATGATTTATAATATTTTTACGTAATTTCAAAGAAGCAAACATGTCCTCGTTGACAAGTGCGCTCTAGCCTCTTATACTATAGTGTAAAATAAAATATACTATAGTGTAAAATAAAATATCCTAAAGATTCATCATTAAATGCTCATTTAATGTACTAAACATTTTATATTGAAGTTCCTTACTGCTTGTGACGTGAAAACATTTGAGTGTACCACAAGGTCAATTATCTTAGAGTGTATAATTTTATTCATATGCCCCAAAACAAAAACAACCATCTAAATTTCATCTACTTTTAGAAAAATATTATATTTATTTTTTAATAGATTTGTCCGGAGCAAAATATATTTTAAAAAGATAAAAGTTGTTTTATAATGGACTCCACTCCCCCTAGTCTCCTTCACACACAATTGTCCAACTTTTGAAATATCTTTCTAGATTACATATAAATATTTTTAAGATATTAAATTTATTCGTGGACACCTTCATAAGAACACATGTTGATATAAATAATAAAAATTTAATTTTTTGATATAAATATAGAGCCTACGAAAAAATTAGTGGATTCACGAACCATAAACTTAAGACCGAAGAGGATTTGTTGAGAGTTTCTTCAAAGAGCCAAAGTAAAGATTATTGATGTTGCTTGAATCTTTTCTTGAAATGCTCAATTCACATACATATCTCAATCATATTTTTCTGTTATCTCTTGACTTCCTCCTATTGTTCATCTTGTTAGTTCTCCTAGTTTTTAAGATATCATTGAGGAATTTATTTTCTTATGGAATTACTAAGTTGTCAATTTCTTCAACCATTTTTAATGGATGTTTGAGCTTAGGATACATAGTATTTGGAGTATGGAAGCTTAAAGAGCAACACCAAGAATATGAACTTGTTGTCCATGGCATTACATGGTTATTTGTAAGTCTATTCATTAGCTTATTCAAGAAACAAACTTTCCTTATAGTGAAGATTTATTCAATCATTGCATTCTTGTTAGCAATGTTTCTTTGCATAACATCTATATGGAAATTTAAATATGATCATGACAATGCAATAGATTTATTAAATGGACTATCTTTTGTTGGAGCAATACTTTTGCTCTGCATTGGATTTATTAAGGAAAGTGAATGTGATGAGACATTTTATAAGCCTTTACAAGAATTCGAAGATGGAATTACTCCATTTGCAAACGCTGGATTTCTTGTGGATTTGTCATTTTGGTGGTTGAATCCACTAATGAAGAAAGGTAAGAATAAGATTCTTGAGGACGAAGACGTTCCTCATCTAAGATCAGCCGATGAAGCAGCAACATGTTTTGATCTGTTCAATGAGAAAGTGGATATGCTTAAAAGATTAGGAAAACCTTCTATATTAATGGCATTACTCCTCTGCCACAAAAAATCTATCCTGATATCGGGGGTGTTTGCGCTAATTAAGGTCTTAACGCTGACAACAGGACCGTTGTTTCTTCATACGTTCATCGAGGTTGCTGAAGGAAGAGAATCCTTTAAGTATGAAGGATTTGCTCTAACAGCTGGCTTTTTCCTTGCGAAATGCTTGGAATCTTTAGCGGAGAGGCAATGGCTCTTCAGAAGTAGACTGATTGGACTACAAGTAAAATCTTCACTCACTGCAGCTATATTTCACAAACAACTCCATGTCTTAAATGCTGCAAAGAAAACTCATTCCCCTGGCCAGATAATGAACTATGTCACTGTGGATGCTCATAAAATAGGTGAATTCCCCTTTTGGTTTCATCAGATATGGACGACATTTCTTCAGCTCGTCCTAGTGTTATGTGTAATGTACTATTCTATAGGGGTAGCTGCATCAGCAGCATTAGTGATTGTAGTAGTAACTGTAGTAGCGAATTCCCCGTTATCCAAGTTGCAGCTTAAGTATCAGACTAACCTCATGATAGCACAAGATAAAAGGCTAAAGGCAATCACGGAAGCACTCGCGCATATGAAGGTTCTCAAGTTATATTCTTGGGAGAAACATTTCATGGACGCGATAAACAAGTTGAGATCAGAAGAAACCAAGTGGCTATCATTTGTACAAACACAAAAAGGATACTACCTCGTTCTGTTTTGGTCATCTCCTATTCTGGTCTCATCTGCAACTTTTGTAGCTTGTTACTTGTTTGGAGTTCCTCTTCATGTCAGCAATGTTTTCACATTTCTAGCCTCTATAAACCTTGTTCAGCAGCCTATTAGAAAGCTCCCTGATGTTGTTGGGGCATTTATTGAAGCAAAGGTTTCGCTGTCGAGGATTGTGAAATTTCTTGAGGAACCTGACATGCATACAAGGGATATGAAGAAGAAAAGGCAAGATGATGTGAACATTTGTATAAACTGCACTGATGTTTCTTGGGAGATGAATACTTTAAAGCCTACGTTAAAGGACATAAATCTCGATATTAAACATGGTGAAAAACTAGCTGTATGCGGTGAAGTTGGCTCAGGGAAATCTACCCTCTTGTCTCTGATTCTTGGAGAAGTTCCATACATCAATGGCACAGTAAGTCTTTGTTGTATTGGTAGAGAATACTTACTGTATCGGCGTAATCAGAATAGGTTACTGTTTCTTCTTTTTGTTTTTTGCAGGTTGATGTTTATGGAAAGATAGCTTATGTTTCACAGACAGCATGGATTCAGACAGGGACCATACAAGAAAACATCCTATTTGGATCAAATATGGAACCACAAAGATATCGGCAAGCTATAGAAAGGAGTTCACTGGTGAAAGACTTGGAGATGCTTCCATTTGGTGATCTTACTGAGATAGGAGAAAGAGGTAACAATTTGAGTGGAGGGCAAAAGCAAAGGGTTCAACTTGCTCGTGCCCTCTATCAGGATGCAGATATTTACCTCTTGGATGATCCATTTAGTGCTGTAGACGCACATACCTCGACCAATCTGTTTAATGTACTTTATATCAAGTTTTCTCCATTTGTTTTCATTGAAAAGTATATTCAGTATTGAAAATTATCCTCAACATCCCGCGTTTTGATTTGGCAGGATTATGTCATGGGTGCTCTATCAGGAAAAACTGTGCTGCTGGTAACACATCAAGTTGAATTTCTTCCAGCATTTGATTCTATTTTGGTTAGTAACCTCTATGAAGAACTCTGTTAATTTTAGTTTTATGAAAAAGGTTTATAATCGATCCCCATTTTAATAGCTAATATCTAGTGGGAAGATCATGGAATCCGGTACGTTTGATGAGTTGCTGACAAAGAGTGAAGAATTTCAGGACCTTGTTAATGCACAAAAAACTACTTCTGATCCTAAATGTCAAGAAGTTCATGCTACTAAAAGGCCTATGGAAGCTGAGATAGAGTTTGATAATAATGTTTCCTCCGAGGAACGAGATGATGTAGTTTCTCTAAAAGGAGATCAATTAATCAAAGCAGAAGAACGAGAAGTAGGAGACGCTGGATTGAAGCCATACATACAATATCTAAAGCATAACAAAGGATTCTTGTATTTCTCCTTGGCAGTCATTGTTCACTCAATGTTTGTAGTTGGGCAATATATACAGAGCTACAAGTTGGCTATTGACCTTCAAGATTCTAGTGTTAGCAGATTAAAGCTAATCAGTGTCTACACAGTCATTGGCCTTAGTGTAATACTCTTTCTGATTTTAAGATCCGTATTAACGGTAAAGCTGGGGCTTGGTGCATCAAAATCAGTTTACACTACACTGTCAAGCTCTCTTTTCTTTGCACCAATGTCCTTTTTTGACTCGACGCCTTTTGGAAGAATGCTTAGTCGGGTAAGAACTAAACTGTTGGATCAATCATCCTATGTCTGATCTTAGTTTTACTTGGTTGATCTATTTGTTTTTATGCAGGTATCTTCAGATTTGAGCATTGTTGACATTGAGTTGCCTTTCTTACTGAACTACACTGTTGGATCAATCATTATTTCATACTCTACCTATGTCATCCTGTGTTTTTTCGCTCCAGAGGTCCTGCTGATCATCGTGCTTATGATATACGTAACTATATTAGTTCAGGTAATAGACATTGTAATAACTTTTAAGTTCTTGTAGCTTTCAAATGTTAAATGTGTAATTTTATCTTGCAGAGGTACTACAATGCTTCTGCTAAAGAACTGATGAGACTAAATGGAACGACAAAGTCTTTTGTCGCCAATCATTTAGCTGAAAGCATTTCTGGGATAATGACTATTCGAGCTTTTGGACAGGAAGGCCGTTTCTTTTTGAAGAACTTGGAGTTTATCGATAAAAATGCTAGGCCAATTTTCCATACATTTTCAGCAACTGAATGGTTAATTCTACGTTTGGAGATCATATGCACGATTATCATGTCCTCATGGATGCTTGGCATGACATCTCTTCATAGCGGGAGCTCTGGTTTGTTCCATTTATGCTTTGATATATGACATTATCTAAGGCCTAAATGCGCGTATCAGAAAATCACAGATTGAATGACCTTGTTGCTGAACAGGACTTACTGGAATGGCATTCTCCTATGGCCTATCACTAAATGCAATACTTGTTTGGTGTGTTCAATGTCAATGCACATTAGAAAATTCTATAATCTCTGTAGAAAGGCTAGAACAATACATGAGAATACCTAGTGAAGAATCTGAACTAGTGCAAAGTGGAAATTCGAGACCTAAAGGTATGTTTTTATCAGTAGCAAGAAGCGTCAATCTGTTCAAAAACAATGCTAATCTATTGGAAGTTTGTTTTGAAACAGGTTAGGTACAGGCCAAATGCTCCATTAGTTCTTCAAGGTATTAGTTGTACATTTGAAGGGGGACAAAAGATTGGAGTTGTAGGTAGAACAGGCAGTGGGAAAACAACTCTTATCAGTGCATTGTTTCGACTAGTTGAGCCTACAGATGGCAAGATCATCATCGATGAATGTGATATTTCAACGATTAGGCTTCATGACCTTAGGTCGCGTATTGGAATTATTCCACAAGATCCTACACTCTTTACAGGTTCTGTAAGATACAATTTAGACCCCTTATCAAAATATAGTGATGACCAGATATGGAATGTAAGTTCTTTATGCATATATATATATGTTGTCTCATAGCTAATGTTTCTAACAGAATTTTGTTGTTTTAAGGTTCTTGATAAGTGTCAGCTTAGAGAGGCTGTCCAAGAAAAAGAAGGGGGACTAGATTCCTCAGGTAAACATATATATAGCTCATTTTATAAATTCAACATCACCCTTTACAACTCCTGTTTTGTGCAATACTTTCAGTTCTACAAGATGGATCAAACTGGAGCATGGGACAGAGACAATTGTTTTGTCTGGGACGCGCGTTGTTGAAGAGGAGTCGAATTCTAGTGTTGGATGAAGCCACTGCTTCCATTGACAATGCTACTGATGCAATTCTGCAGAAAACAATCAGGCTAGAATTTGCAGACTGCACAGTTATTACAGTTGCTCACAGAATTCCAACAGTTATGGATTACACTAAAGTTTTAGCAATAAGTGATGGTGAGTTACTTATGTTTATTCAAACAATAATATCACACTTCCTTTGTCACAATTATGTCACACTCCCAAATAATAGTATGGGACATCTATTTCCGAATTCACGGTCGATATTTTTTGCCAATATTACAAATTCCGAGATATTTGGTTAAAACGAAAGGATTCTAACTATCTCGATATAACCTTGATGATAAAAAGAAAGTATCTACTTCATAATATGTTGAAACTTACAATCTCCACATTTTTTATTTTCCAGGGAAATTAGTTGAGTTTGATGAGCCAAAGAAGTTGATAAACAAAGAGGGATCATTATTTAGAATGCTTGTTAAAGAGTATTGGGCTCGTGTTGAAAAGTGAAATAACTAGAAAAATTTGATATTGGGGCATAATTATTGTATTTGAATTAATTATAAAATTGCATTATATGTTTCACATTTGCAATTAGATGCCAACTTGAATTGTTGGTTACAAGGTTACTTGATTGTCAATGGAAATTTAGATATAAAAATAACTCAATTATAAATTACCTTGTTAGATGTACATTCTTATCATATATACTAATTATATTTATATTTTATATAATTACGTATCTTATCATTAATTAAGAGTTTTATATCTCATATCGAGAAAGATACATAAATACATGCATGTTTACTACTAGATACACGAGAGAGATAATCATATATCTCAAATACATGCACATTAGATATATGTATACGTATATATCTAGTGTGATTCACATACATAAGAGAGAGGCAAGCAAGAAGGGAGGTAGACGAGCGAGTTTGTTTATGTATCCAAGATACACGTGAATGCACTTGGATATAGTGTATCTAGAGTAAACTACACCTAATTTTGACATTGTGTATCCCGTGATACATGTATTTGGACGCACCAAAATTTGATAAATTTTATGATATTACAAACTAGAATATGTCTAATAATCCGTTCCTAAGCAATATTGACATATATAAATTTTCTTGTCAGTATTGTATACCTTTCTATTTCCTAATTTTTCAACATAAATGTTACTACCTAATATTATTTGTGGGTTTCGTTGAGTGAAGAATAATATGGAGAGAAAAAATAAGAAATAGAATTAGAAAAGCAGCCATGGAAGAATAAGAAAGAAAAATGAATATTGTACAACAATGTATATATTATATATATACACTTCTGATACATAGTTATACGTTATACATACACAATTATAAGTTATTCATAATATATGAATATATATTACATATTTACATTTACATGTAGCTATGTAAATCGATTATACTTTGGGTTGTGATTTTAACAAAAGTCAGTCCGAGACCAATCGATTCGACATTATATGTATAATTTTTAAAATTTATTTTATACATAAAAATATTTACTTTGATGTGATTTTTAAATATTACTTATAAGTTTTCACAATCTTTAATTTTTAAATTTTTTTGAGACTTTAAATTTTGAATGGTCCAATAAAAGTTATAATCCGTAGATATTAGTAACTCTAATAAATCTCAATTCGAAATCAAATCAATACTATGTTAACAAAATAAATCAATTCAACAATAAGAATGACAATAATGTTGAATATTTGTTCTTTTTACATTGGTTTAGACATTTAAAATACGTGATCTAATTTTTAATTTTTCTTTAATGTTTAATCATGTAACTAATACTTATTAGACTTATTTTAGCAAGATTTAGTACTTTTAAATTATGATCATTTTTATTATGACTTTGCAATATTTATTTTATATGATGACTTCATTATTTTTTTATTGAATATTTTAGTGTTATCATTCATCTCATATTTTGTGTTATTTTCTTAAGAAGCACCTTAGATAGTTATATTTTGGTTTGACTAAAGAAATATTTGGAGCACAAGTCAATTATATGCATTATCGGAAAAATCCAAAAACCTAGAGAGAAAAAATCCAAGGTTTATTGGTTTGATTTGATTTAAAAATTTACAAATTCGACACAATGATTAGCTATTTGAAAAATCCGTATCAACTCGAAGTTGAAAAACCCTAAAAAGTTCAATTTTATTAGTTTGATTTAACTTATAAATTTTAAATATTTTACACAATAATTTGATTTAATATTTGAAAAATCTGAATCAATCAAATTATCTACACATCCAATTGTGCTTATGAAGTACATTCTCTCGAAAAACAAAAAGAAGATAATGCAAAAAAATTTAATTTCAATATTTGTAGATTTTATTGTGTACCAATTAGGGGTGGGCATGGTACATGATAGATACAAAAATATATCGATATCGTTTTTTTACCATGACTAAAATTATATGGTATTTCTTATGATTAAAGTAATCATTTAAAATTATTTGATACAAATTCATAAATGGAGCATATTAAAATTAACATATACTCTTTCAAATAAATATTGTGAATTTATATAATTTGACTAATTATAATCTTTAAGTAAGTGCAATAAATATGAATTTGGTTAATTAAAGTCCAATTTCATTGGACCAGTCCATTGATTTGGGCTATAAATTGGTGGTGTTTGTTATAGTATTAGTCTTATACTCTTATTCTTGTAAGTAGGTTTTTTCTTCTGATTTTTTAACGAGGATCTTTTGAAAATAACTTTTTTTACCTCATCGAGGTAAGAATAACATATGCATATACTCTAATTTTTCTGGAACCCACTTATCAAATTTCATTGAACATGGTGTTATTGTTGTTGTTATTATTATTATCAAACCTTATTTATGTTTTAAGAATAATCTTTACTTATCTAATATTTCTTCTATTTATGTGATATACTTAAGATGTTTATAATTTTTAAAAATAATTACAATCAAGTGAAATGAGGTTTTTTCTTTTTTTGGCACTTCTTAAATAATAAATATATATAATTTGTGACAATAAAGATTACTGCAAGACATTTTCTTTTCATTCAAAAGACTTATTATAATAAATACACTTGTCCTTTAGATGGTAAAGCTCTTTAATTTGTATTCTAAAAATACACCAAACAAATGAAAATTATTCTTTTAATGCATATACTTTTTAGATCTCCCACCCCCCACCAAAGGTGTATAATATTTTCCTTTTGATACACTTTTTGTCTTATGTTTAGTTCATTGAAAAAGAGAAATATGCTCTTTTCTTTTTTTCTCATCAAAAAGCTAAATTTATTTCGTTGTGTAAATAGAATTGATGGGGGAGAAAGTACAAGTATCAATTTTATCATAAATAATATAATAATATAAAAGAACAATGTTTCAAAATTAAAATCTAATGTATTAAATTTTCAGTTTTTCAAAGGATTTATAAATAATTTCCAAGAAGTCTAAGAAAAGACTTAAATAAGCAAAATACATGAGATAATATAATAAGCAACAATAATATATTCTGTGTAAGATGTACGCATATTTTATTTTTATCTTTGCAAAGTAAAAAAAAATATTTTTGATAGACCTTCAGACCTCAACTCAAACGAACACTCAGAGTAGGAGTGTAAGAAAAATATAACGGATATAAAATAAAAATATGAAATATAATTAGATTAATTTTCCTTATAATTTGAAGAATAAATTCATCAAAACATCTATATATGAAAAAAAATGTTGTTGTCTTAATTGTTTGACCTAAAAGCTAAAGAAATTAAACAGTTGAAGCTTTTGTGAAAGAAGAGGCAACCTCGGATTCTAGAAAAGTACTTTGTTTGCCACAGTGAGAAAAATACTTATTTTTCTTTCTTTTATTTTATATATAATAAATATATATATAAAAACAATCATATTAAAAGTAAGAAAAATGGTCTGATATACCCCTCAACTTTGTCATTTAAAGCTGATATACCCCTTGTTATTAAAATAGCTCATATATACCCTGCTTGTAAACAAATGGCTCACATATACCCTTTTCCTCTAACGAAATGAAAAAAATAATAATTTTAATCTAAATTTTTATTATTTTTTTCTTAAAAATATAATTCCATATGAGTAAATTTAATCCTCGTCAAACATATTTTTTTTGACTTTTTTTTGTTTCAATGACTAATTTATAATTATTATTTTGATAATCAAATTTATTTATATGTTTCACTAATATTCTTGTAAAAGTTATTGTAGATGATCAAATTTTTTCTTCGAATACGAAATTAAATTACAATACACACAAAAAAAAGTTTATTTTTTTATTCTTTAAACTAAGGAATGAAGAAAAAAAATAAAATAAGAATAAGAAATTCAAATAATTATAATAAAAGAAGTCAAAAAATAATTTATGTATGAGAAAAATTAAAATATACCTTGAACTTTGATAGAAGAATCATATATACCCCTAAATAATTTTTTAAAAAAAATTAGAAGTAATAAATATAAATTTAAAACTAATTTTTTAACTTCCGTTAAATGAAGGGTATATGTGAGCCGTTTTGTAACGGCAGAGGTATATGTGAGCCGTTTGTATAACGGTAAGGGCATATATGAGCCACTTTTATAACGAGGGGTATATCAGCTCTAAATGATAAAGTTGAGAGGTATATCAGACTATTTTCCCTTAAAAGTAAATAGTCTAAAAGATACTAATGTTTTTTAAAAAAAAAAGTATGATGTGTTCATCTCTCATTATATGGGATTTGGAAAAGACTTAAACCACAAAGGTCTGTTATATTAATACACTCTTGCTGCGTTTATTCTACATTTTCTTTAAGAGAATGTATAATAATACGAACTCGTAATCTTTTAGTTACAAGACAATAAATTTATCAGTTACGTCAAGACTATTCTTAAATGTATATTGATGTTAGACAATAATAGTGTAAAAATTGTTCACATAATTAGGTAAAGGAAATCCCTATGATAAATATTAATCACTTCAATTGGTAATTTGATATAAAAAATAATTAATTTGTTTATTATTGCAAGTTAAATTATATTGATAATGTAATTAGTTTTATAGTAATGCATCTAATAATGAGTCGAGGTTGAGATTATTCGAACATACGGATGATTTCAAGAAAGGTAAAAGTTATAGGTCGAAGAAATATTGAACAAAGATGATTACACATGCATAACGCAACTTCAACTTAATGACCATGTGACATTAAATAGAAGGTTATAGAGGACATATATTACTCTTATGGTTTCTCTTTGTCCTTTGAGTTTGGTTAATTATTATTTGTGATTTTTACATTTTGATTATCAATGTATCTTATAATGACTATTATTTAGAATGATTTATCGGGTCATTTGTAGTGTTTTGTCATGTTTTTATTATTTACATTATTTCATTCCTCATACTATTATGATTTTTTTTTTCTTAAGCCAAAAGTTATCAGAAACAACATCTCTACTTCTAAAATAGTAATAAGATCTATGTATATTTTATCCTTTTTAATTTATTTTGTGAAATTACATTAATTATATTAATGTATTTTATTTTAAAAAAATTATTTAATTGATATACATTACTTACTTTTGACATCATTGGAATTGAAAAACTTTACTAAAAAGACATCAATCCATATGCAGCTTTCTTTATAGACAAAAGAAACCAATCCTCATTCCAAGAATTTCCCACTTCCCAAATGAAATATAATTTCTCATTTACCACTTTGTTTTTCCTTATATGTAATATCAGAACCCTTCCTTTTAATTATCCAAAATACTCAAAAATTTGATCATAATTGTCATATAAAAATATTGAGAAAAATTTAAAACCTCAGCTTGTTTGGATGGTTGTGCTCATTATAATGCAATTATTTTCTTTGTTTTTATAGTAATTCTAATTAGTTAACAAAAAAATTAGGTTTGGTCTTCAGATTATTAAATAATATAATATATAATATTTGATGCAATCCATATTAACATTATTACATTTATCGCATTGAAGAAGACACGTATAAAGGGCATACACTGACTAGATAATTAGTAAGTACTTATTTATATTTCGTATTCTGTTTTGTATATTTGTTTGGGATTCTTATATAATTGTTTAAAAGTGAAAAAAGGAAACAAATTATTAATAGAAAATATAAGAGACACAATGAGGTAGGTGGGCGCAAGTATTATAAAATCAAAACATTGAGTTAAGTTCTTTTATTTGATATCAGTGTTATTTTTCAAAAGTTTAATTTTTTGATTTGGTGTTTGGATAGTGTGTATATATATATATATATATATATAGATATATTAGATATATATATATATATATATATATATATATATATATATATATATATATATCTATATATATATATATATTATATATATATATATAAAAGTAGCAAATGTGCAATTCAATATACTCTTTTAGTTAATACAATAAGTGTTTTATGACGAGATACATCATTCCTTAACATACTTATAAATTTTTAAGTATCTTACACTTTGATTTTGTCCTCATTTTATTTTTTATTTGGATTGAAAAATCAATTTAGAAACACCAAAATAAATTGAACCGAACTGAATAGTTTGGTTTCGTGTACAGCCCATACTTTTCTACTGAAGAATCGAAAAATCAAATCAAAGTTAGATAAAATCAAACTGAAGAATCAAACGCTCACCCTTTATATATAACTATAGTTTTGATTCCATAGCTATAAACTTTTTTTCTATATATGGAGGCTTTAATATGTATATTTCTGTCCATTTATATATTTCGCTTGGAAATAATAGGATACGTATACACAAATTTTATATTTATACATTTAGGAATTTTTTTACAACTTTGTTATATATTTCGCTTGTCAATATACAAGCAGGTTAATTTGTTATGATATTTTTATAAATCGTATATAAATATCTAGGGTAAGCATATACAAAATTTTGAATTTATACAAATCAGACGAATTATACAAATCAGGCGAATAATAAAAATTGATAATTTTGAAATCACAAATTACAATTTTCTTAAACTGTAGCTATATACTTAATATAGACTAAATATTTGCTATCCTACACATTTTTTCCGAATAAATCAAGTATTTGACCACATGTATATATATTATGATGATATTATATAATAAATTATATAATGTATCGATATGGCATAAATAATATTGTATGGTATATATATTTAATGTATAACTATATATCAATGATTTATATACATTAATAAACAGTGTTTATACAATATTTATATATTATAGTAGTTCATCTTTCTCAACGAGATTATTTGTTTTCAATTCTGACCAACTTTGTTTTAAAAATTAAACTTCCCCTCAAAATTGAATACTTTAATAATCAAACTCTCCTCTTTAACTTATACATTGACCATTTTATCCTTGTTATATCACATATATGTAATAGCTCTTTATTTTACATATAATTTATTTTTTAATTAGGTATTAATAACTTTTTCTTTTAGTTTATTAACATTATAATTATAATAGAAAAGGGCCTAAAATATTATTAAAGTATCAAATATGGTATAAAATTACCATTCATCCATCTATTGGCTCCAAAATATTCTTTGCACCCATCTATTGGCTCCAAAATACCCTTGTCATCTAACTCTGGGTTCAAAGTTGACCACTTATTTAACGGTTTTAAATTTAAACTATTTAAATATTTTTTAAATATGTGACGCTCAACTATTTATTATAATTTAACTTATTAATATTTATAATTTATAAATCAATCCACTGCCCATCCATTACTAATCAAACTCCACTTAATTAATAAACCCGCCTATTTACTAATGCAACAACAGAAAAACTACTGAGGTGAAAATATCTATAGAAGTACATTATACATTCAAGTCCTCAATCAAAACATATTATAATTCAAGTGTTTAAATAAAATTACCGTAATTTAAGTGTTTAAATAAAATTACCGATAAACTTAAAAGTCTGACTATGGTCATTTTAATTATTTCTTCGTCTCAATTATGTGATGTAACTTAAAGATAACTTTTTTAAAAATAATATATTAAAGTTTTAATATTTAAAACAAATCATAAATATTTTTAAAATTGTATTAAAAAGTGCATGAATTAATTCGGATGTACTATTTCTTTACCTTTAATAATAAATTTTGAATTCAAGCTTGAAAGAGAATCCTTTTGAAAGTGTCCTCCTCAATAAGTGGATCAACCGGAATTTAATTGGGCCTTCGATTCAAACTCGGATAATTTTGGATGTCATTTTTAGAAATCTGTAATTTCGTCATGTTTTAGTAGTGCTTAGGGCGATTTTAATATTATAATTGATTTATTAATTGGGTGAGGTTTAATTAGTAATGAGTGGGTAGTGGGGTGATTTATAAATGATACTAATAAATTAAATTATAATCAATATATAGTTGAGCGCCAAGTATTTTAAAAAAATATTTAAACAGTTTAATTTTAAAACCGTTAAATAATTGGTCAATTTTGAACCCAAAGATGGATTACAACGGTATTTTGGAGCCAATAAATGGATGAAAAGGGCATTTTGAAGTCAATATATGAATGGAGAATAACTTTATATCATTTTTAATATTTTAAGAATATTTTTGACCTTTTCCGTAATTAAATAATATTTTTATGAAGTTGTCACAAAATTTAATATAATATGCATTAAGCGTGTGTATATGTATGCATGTGTTTATTTTTGTCTTTCTTGCACTCCCTTACAAAAGTTTAAGTAGACGTGGATTTTACCAAACTAACATTATTTATAATGCTTTGAAATTTTTAATTCAACTGCTACTATCTTTTATCCTGTTATTTAATACTAAAGGGTAGAAATAAAAAATATTATTTTTTTATCTAATTTTATAAATTGAATAAATAAATTAAAATAATTATCTTTTAGGATTAGAGTTAATTAAATAATAATATACACGATCAATACGCGGTTAACATGCCATTTTTTACTGAAACATCTCTTATTTCATAAATTAAAGAACAAAATATCTATAAATACGTATATAATCAATACCTATCTTCGAGAGGCTATGAGATGCTTGATAGGGAAATTCCTTCATTAATTCCTTATTGTGAGAGTTTGCTCATATTAAGCATGGTAAACCTCTAATCTATTCATGGGGGTATTCACTACACAGTTCATAGTAATTTAAAATAATTTAAAACCTAAATAAATACAATTTTTAAAATTTTTGACCTTAATTAAACTAGTTATTTTGTATTTTCTACATTGAAATATATTTGTATGGTTATTATTTTCCGTTACTTTCACTTGTAGAAATAAATATTAAAGTTTCAATTATTGTTAATAAAATCATTTTTTCTCATTATGTTGATTTAATTCATTAAGAACATCATTAGCTTATATACTTAATTAATAATTCTCATGTTTTTTTTAAAGATAATGTTTATGCTTTTATGAAAGATTTGTTACATAATTCCAAAAAAATTGAAAATATCATGATTTTAAAAAAAAGTAGAAAAAACCATCCAAAAAAAAAGTAGAAAGAAAGTTGATGTTAAAAGGATAAAATGAATATTTTTAAAACTTAATTAGAATCAAGGGGGAAATTTAATAGTTGTTCAAAGTGAGGGATGAGATTGATTCCTTTTTAATTGTGTAATTTTTTGCTTCAAAGTCACTAAAAAAACTCAGAGTTTTCATTATCTTTAGTCAAATAAAATGTTTTTTAATCATAATAATAGAATTATAACTGTCTATTTCTTTTTATTTTTACTTTAATTATAATAACTATTTATTTCAACAATGTATTTCTTCTTTCAAGACATTATTTATAAAACATTTGGCTTAAATTTGATAATTTTAGCCAAATATTATCAGTTTTTACCCAAAAAAGCGAAGTTTTAGCCAATATTGTTTTTAGTAATTGATCCAAAAAATCCTTGAAAATCAATCAAGGTAAATAAATATAAAATATATATATTTTTTAATTTTAAAAAAAAATCCCATGGACCACAAATCCATTTATATGTACTTCACACTCTTATGATGAAATTGTGAAGTATAATAATTAAGAATAGTGATAATTTTAATTTTCAATTAATAATTTCTCTCAATTTATATATTTAGTGTCATTATATGTAAAAAAATTTTAAAAAAATCAATTTAATTTGAATTCGCACTGAGAAGTCTAATATTAAAGGTAAAATGCTCTCTGACAAATGGCGATTCAAATTCAAGATTTTTTAATTAAAAATACAAAAATATTTATTACCCACGATAACTCTGATTGATTGTTAATTATCTGGTTAAAGAATCAATTTATAAAAGCATAATATTTATCTGTTATGAGGTATGGTGGGGTGGGTGAGTTTGTTTACCTTGGGAAATTCGAAAGTAAATTAAACATTTTATTATAATAATAATAATAATTGAATTATGCAATCAAATACAGTAATTAAGTTGCTTCTCATGATTAATACTTTTTTTCAATCAATTTTTTAACTTCATGTAATCAACAATTTTAACAATCATATTTAACGCGTTTATTTTTTTGACTCAGTTTTTGTTTGTTGCTTTTACTTTTTGTTTTGTCCTTGTGATAGTTTTAAATTTATTTATTTATTTCATAATTATTTCTCTTTTTGGTAGAACCAATCCGTTTGAGAAAAAAGTGTAAATTTATCTATTTTTTCTTTATTACTTCCTCCTCTCAATTTATATTAGGTATTTTGACTGAATCTGATGTTTAAGAAAATAAAAAATTTAAGTCTGTGATTTTTTCTAGTATTCATAAGAATTTCTGTTAAAATGGATATAATTTTACTATTCAATTATAAATAGAAAGTAAATTTGGTTAATATTTCATTATAATAAAATAACATTTTTTCTAAAGCACAAAAAGAAAATATTGGCTTGTGGAAGTAGAAACTACAACAACATATTTAGTAGTATTTTATAAGTGGATACATAGAAAATGATGTGTAGCAATTTTATTCTTATCTCGTGAAAATAGTGAAATTATTTTTGATAAACTTTTTACTTTAATAGTATTTTCATTTTTAATCATGTCTCACCTAATATGCTCACTCATTTCATCTGAATATTTTTATTTTCACTATTTTCATTCTCTAATATATGAATTCTTGATTAACCAACCTTCGAACTCGTATAACTAGTGGAAGTAATAATTTTAAACAGTCTAAATGAGCACAAATTAATAGATATTGAGAATCTTTTTATCTCTCTCAACTAAAACTATAGTAATTCATATGAACTTTTGGGAAATTTTTTGTTTATAATATTGTTGTTCTAGTAGTTTAAAAATACAATTGTCAATTTATTGCACTGTTATAATTAGTTTTATATCATTTACTTCAACTTTTGTTATTCAATCTTGAAATATACCGTTACAATCTCAATTCATGTCATGATATTTAATTAACACAAAATCAAAAATAGAAAGAAAGATTTTTTATAACACATGATATTTAATTAACTCAAAATTAAAAATAGAAAGAAAGTTTTTTTTTTTTTATATTTTGTAATTTAAACTAAGTCAAAGTTATTTGTATAGTTATAAATTATCTTATTTAATAATAAAATAATTATTGTAAAATTTAATATTCTTTTTAAAAAATAACCAAACATTAAATTAGACAAAATAAAGTATATGATCACATCATAAACACTGATCTTGTACTTCAATATTATTCTTTCTTGCATTTAATTTGATATTCTTAATCAAACTTCAATTATATTCTATCTTTAATGAACTCAATAATACACCCCCACCCCCACCCCCCCACCCCTACCCCAACCAATTGTTGGGGGGGGGGACACAAGCTAGCAATGGATTATGTTCAACAAATTTTAGGGTCCACAACAATGTGGAAAGAGAAGATAAGGGAGGGATGTATGTACATCAATTAATAAGAAGAAAGATGTAATTATTAACTACAATCCCCTCATGACATATTCTGTCTGTAATCATAAATTCTAAAAAAAGCCTTTTTATTTTTTAATTTTTTATGTATATTTAGATGCTATGCTTCATTGTTTTTTTCTTGTATCATTTCATCTTTTTATTTAGTGTGTGGGACAATGATTTATCCCTTTTTCAGGATCATCTTATATCAATGGCCAAACTAACTTTGATCCTTTGTAATGATTCTAGTTGTTGATGAGTTTGAATGTTGTAATTGTAATTGATTGGTAAACTGATAAGAGAGAACTAAAGCCTGAGATAATGGTCCATGACTCAAGCACTTCAATTATCCATGTGTCTTGGAATAAAAAATCTAAACACATTAAGAATAAAAGAACACACCAACTATCTTAATAGAGGGGATCTCTTTATTAATGATTGATTTTAGGTTTAAATTTTTGAGAATGGAGAAATTCTTGGTCGGAAAGGCTTATTCATTAATCCGAAAAATTTTCTTATATATGTGTATAAATGCTCACTAAATAAGTAACCTGATCGAAATTTCAGAGACACACTTATATTACTCTCTAAATTTATTTTATACATAATTTTCCACCTCTTTTCGATTTACGTGACACTAGAAATGTCAACACGCGTTGGGTCACAAGATAGAGCCACATAGGCCAAAAAGGGATAGACAATTATTTATAAAATAAGTTCAGGGTATAATATAAGTGTCTTTCTGGGATTTCAGGCACATATTGGCTATTGCGCGGTACTTATGCATTTTCCCTTATTTTTATAATAAGATTAAGATATTTGTATTTATACATATAAATATTATAGTATTTGAATCTGAATACATGTTTGAATATTAAATATTGTATTATGATTTAAATGTTAAATAAATAAGATTTTTTAAGAGCAAATCACCGTCTTATTGAATTTGAACCACTAAAGGAGGAACCCTGAGCACCTACACTGTTGAACCATCGTGGGTAGGCTAGATTTACTCATGTTTGGGGTTGATTTGTTGGTATCGTTGGGTGTCACATTGAATCGTTGAGAAAAGATGTGTTGGTGGTATGTTTGAGCATGTAGTTTACAATATTTTTGATGCATTAAACTTGAGTTTTGTATGAGTCCTATGCATTTTTTGTTATTAGATATGATAGTGTTTTGATCTGATTTTGTAGGAAATAGGTTTTGGAACCATTGGTGTAGTGCCTGAAATAACAAAGGTGATTGACGAGTCATGCTTAGACCTATGAGTCGAAGGTTATGATCGTCGAATTCATAAACAAATCTCTAAAGTTATTGGGTTTTTCCCATAAGGTATCTTAACTACGCTATTTTCTTATTGAATCATTTAATCATAATTTGTTCCTTTTAAACATCGTTGACTAATTTTGATCGACTTTTCTCTTGGAAATGCCTTCAATTGTGTACGTATTGTAATGAATTTGATTGAAGGAATGAAGAGAAGCTTGTGTTAGTCTCATTTGTTCTCTAATATGTTCGAATGAGTTGAAGTAAAACACAATTATTCTCGAATTATGAGTGGTTCAATAGGAAAATATTATAGTTGAGGTACTTGAGGGGAAACACCCAACAAGTTTAGGGATCTGTTTATGTATTTGGTCAATATTTATTTAGTAAGAAATTGATACAATATACTATAACGATATTAAAATATATTATCTATCGATAAAATTTGTAGTATATATATTTTTAATAAAAGAAGCATAAACTTGTAGTAATGTTTAAAAGGATATTAATCAAAAGATTCGAAAACACAATCTTGTTATGATGAAACAACTCACATATGATTCAAAGCACCTGAATATATAGAATATAGTCTTGTGTGATAGCAAATCAGCAAAAACAATTATTTGGTCTTAATATATATGCACTCAATTTTCTATCATCAAGCTTGATAAATGATTACATGCATAACATAATAACAAGGAAATTATAAATTTTCATCAAGTTGTCGTCATCATCATTTTATGTATCACAAATTCATAATATATAAAAATATATAATGAAGTGAATAAAATTATGAAAAATCGAGTTTTAGTTAAACTCAATAAAAATTAAAAACAATTTTATTTTAACTGTATAATACTTGAAACATAAAATTACTTGAATTAGTAAAAAATATTTTATCTCGTTCTAACTCAATTTATAGAATTATTCTGTTTCTTTTTCTTGGTTAATTTCAAAAGGGGGGATATTTTTATGCATTTTTAGTGAATGTTTAAATTAATTTATTTTATTTTACGTTAAAAAAAAATAAAATATGAAAGCATAGCATAGAATAAATATGATTCTCTTAGGGAATAACAATAATCACAAGCCGCACGAGCAATTTTCATTGGATTCCCTTAAATGGTGTTGGCTAAGCTCAGACACACAGATACCCACAAATCTGACACAATCATATCCTTTTTAATTTATTTAATATTTTCGTCGTCTCAATAATTTATACGCAACAACAAAAATAACTTTCAGCAATATTAAATATTGACACTAATAAAAAGTGTTAACATCTTTATCGGCATTAGTTAAGTGTCATTAGAATCAATGTCGCTAAAGACTTTAGGGACATATACAAAGAATGACAATTGCCTTTAAAAATACATATTTAGTGACAATTAAGAATTAAATACCGCTAATGATCATTTTTATTGTAGTGATATGATATAATTTTCTTTTTAATTCGTATAAAAAATATTGTTTTTATAATTTCCTTGTATGGAGATAGGTGTTACTGTTTTTGAATGTGAAATTTAAACATAATTAAAAGACACTAAATTTATCAAATAATTTTAGAATTAAAAAGGATTTATAATTAATGGTAGGACCAATAAAGATTGATCAAAATGTTGAAAATATGGAACATTTTGATTCTTAGCTACTCTTCTGATTTGATTAAAGGGATAATGTCCAAGTACCCCCTCAATCTATGCCTAAAATCTTAGAGATACACTTATACTATACTAAGGTCCTATTACCCTCCTGAATTTATTTTATTAATAATTTTTTACCCCTTTTTTGTTTACGTGGCAATATCTTGTGGGCCCAAAGATGATTGACTTTTTTTTCAAACTAGTGCCATGTAAGCTAAAAAGGGTAGAAAATTACTTATAAAATAAGTTTAGGGAAATAATAGGACCTTAGTATAGTATAAGTGTGTCTCTGAAATTTCGGATATTGATTGAGGGGATACTTGTGCATTTTCCCTTGATTAAAAGTACTTTAAAGAAGCCAATTAATTCAGTTTTACTTTCACAGTTCCTTTTTTTTTTTAATTATTATTATATATGTTGTCTCCTAAATCATGTCTCAAATAAAGAAGTTAATTTCAAGAATATATATATAAATATTTATGAGATACCTTACCTTAGAAGTATTTTATTTTTATTATTACTGATTGTTCTAAAAGTGAATATGGTAAGAAACCCTTTTATAGAAATCTTTTCAAAGGTGTCCTAAAGCATTTGGTTATATATTATAATAAAGAAAAAAAATAACTCATCATATCCAAATTTAATATGTATGTATAATGAGTCAATATTGTTTAGAAATAATGTCAAATAAATATTAATTTGAAAAATATGTAAAATCTTAGTTTTTTTTTTTGTTTTTTTTTTTAGAAAATAATGGTCTGACTACTCAAATTAGAATCGTGCATATGTTATGGGGTACGTACTTCAAAAAAATAAAAAAATAGATGATGAAATTCAGAGAAGAAATAGTGTGCCTTTTGGATTTTCTTCATTTCCTATCTTAACACCCTCAAATTGTAATGCCAAATAAATTTATTTTTTATTTTATGTCTTTTTATTATAGATTTTGTTTTTTTCAATTTTTAAAAAATTCTTACTTTTTATATATAATAGATTCGAAAAGGATTTTTTTTATTTAATTTCAAAGTGATAATAAGAGATCATTAATCATATTATTGTTAGAAAATATGAAATTAGCTACGAAATTTATAAATAATTCGTCACTAAAATTGCTCCTATCTAATTGAATTTTTTATATATAAAAAATGTGGTTAAAGAAAATTAGCATGAAATTTTTATTGTTCAACTATAAAATTTTGTCTGTCACTAGCATCTTATGTTCTAGTAGTGACCAGATCATAAAATTTGTACATGAAAGTTAAACTTTTAATTATTCTTTAAATCCCAGAATAACTTGAAATTGCTATAATTTTATCACAACTTTTATCTTTCGAGTGAATATTATATGACGAGTATTTTGTACGTACTAAGTAAATCTCCGGTGTATAATAGTTAGGGCTATAAATGTAGGAAAAATACACCACTATTATCATATGGATTTAACTTATTGTGTATAAGTTTTTAAAAATATGAAATTACTTCATTTATACTTGACTTTTTTAACATTTTGAAAACTACAATTATATTCAATATTATAAGAAATTAACAAAGGTAAACGGCCCCTTTATGTTCTTGGCTGACTTTACAACAAAAAATAGAGAATCCTAGGCTTCTAGTAAAAAAAAAAAAACTATATTCATACACACACAATTATAATTCCACTTTTTTGAAAACCCCAAAAAAAGTCAGCAATACATAATTCAACAACAAATTAAATAAAGTTAGTACACCACCATTATTAACTTTAAATCTTTGACTAATTAATTAACAATTAACTAATTACATAATTATAAAAAGAACAAATAAATATAGTACAAAACCATAACTATATTTAACTATTCATTAGCATGCCTTGCATTACAAAAAAACACAAACAAAACAATACCAAACTTATAATAATTAGCACAAAGGGTTTAAATTAAAATTAAAAAACCTAGGTGCTACCTAACTAAACACTATAGTCACTCAAAAATAATTCAAAACTCACCATATTTGATGATCTAAACAAAGTTACATACTTCTTAGATCATATGAAAACCAAAAAAAAGGAAAAAAAAAAAGTAATCAACATAAAGTTGATATCTTTTCTCTTTTTTCTCCATATTACATGTATTATGATGATGACTACACAAACTTTACTTTAATTCAAACTGGAATATCACCAAGTGCTAAGAAGAAAAATAAGTCTAAATCTGGTGGAGCAAAAAAAGTAACTGGATTTCTTCTCAATGAATGATGACATGATGATGATGATGTTGAATCAATATTTAATATTCTTCTTTTTTTTGGTGCTGGTGGACATGTTTTTAATTCTGGAATTCGAAATCTTTCAGCTTTTGGAGTTGAACAAATATTATTATCATCGTCGTATGATAATGATAATGATAACGATGATGATGATGATCTCTTCAATGAATTTGTTGAGTCTTTACTTGGAGATTTACAAGAAGAATTATTAATAATAGATGATGATTTAATCATCACTTCTTTATTCTTCTTCTTTTTCTTCTCTTGTTGCTTCTTTTGTAAACTTCTCGTTGTTGTTGTTGTTGTCGTCGTTGAATTTCTTGTACTTCTTGTTCTTCTAGTACTAGAAGGACCCATTGGACGGTATATTTATTTGTATGAAAAATGATATTCGATTAGAGGTAGAAGATGTCAGAGAAGCAAAATATACGAATAGATCATGAGGTGAAATTAAATATACGAGATCATAAACGTAGATATGATGGTTGGTGGTTATATATGAAGGGTGGATTCCTTTGTACACAAAGGGAAGTTGTATAGAGCACAACTACCACCACTAATATATATATATATAAAGATTGGGAAAACTATACTTTATAAAGAGACTTAAAAATTTTGACTGAAAAAGTAAAGAAAAGACTAGTGGGATGATGGATACTTCTTTGGAAGGAAATTATCTTTTTTAGGAACACTAAGCACTCAAAAAAAGGAAAACTTGCACTATAATCAAATATTTATATATGATTAAAAAAAAACTAAGTAGAATGAAATGGAGTTGCAATGAGTTTTGAAGAAGTTGAAAAGAAAACCCTAATGAAGAAATGTGGAAGAAGGAGATAAAAATGAATTTGAATTTATTTACATGTGATTTTGATTAGGGTTTTATATATTGATTATGGTAAGATTCGGGCAGACTGCCCGTTGCCCATATTGGTGATTGAGTATTAAAGGTGTGTTTGATACTATCAAAGGAAAAATTATTTTTACGAAAAGTATTTATATACAATCTAGACAAATATTATAATGACGAGTCTGTTAATAGGGGTTTGAGGTCATAGAGAAAAATATTACTTAGTAAATTTATTTTTTCTATTTTCATTAGAAAAATTACTTATTTTGAAAAAAAAATTATAACGAAAATACTTTCAATAACTATTGACCAATTATCGAATAGAAAAAAATCGAATGTGATTTCTAAAAATGAATAAAAATTCTTCATACCAATTAAACCCTAAGAAATCACTCCTTTGACTCTAAATAGTTCATAAATAATATTTCTTTGATTCACTTTTAATTGATTCACTTTTAATTTATTCACTTTAAATAGATTCGACGATTATATATATATATATATATATACGCAAAATGTGAACTTTCAAATTAAGGTGACGTTGGGGCAGGCTGCCCGTTGCCCATGGTGGTAGTTGATGGTTATGAAACCTTAAATTAAGCAAATTTTCAAATTAGAAACACTTTTTCTTTCCCTTTATCAAAGAATCCCAAGCTTAATATATAAATAAATCGAAAAAAAAACTAATATTCGAATTAAGTCTACTCTTATCTAGATAATAGTAATTAAAAAAAATACTCGTTTCGTCTTAATTTTTGATTTACAAATAAAATTTTGAGAGTTAATCAAGTAGTGTTTATAATTGAATCTTTGCTTATATGTTTTTTTTATATATTTTAATATGTTAATTATTATAATTTAAAATACTTTTTATATGATTTTTAAATATACAAATTCTATGTTAAAAAATTTAAAGTTCTCATATTTGAATTCAAAATTAAAGTTCAGGAGTGTAGCTATGTCACATAAATTCAAACAGAGCAAACGTAAATTTATTACGTCATGTTCAATGTATTTGACTCAAGATTCAAAATAAATAGAAAAATAATGAGTCTACTCTAATTAACAAGATAAACATTAATTTGGTTACAACTATATGTGTATATGATAATTAATGTTACTAATGATGAGTCAAACGGTTAAGTTAACATACTTTAATGAAAAGGTCATTGATTTAGCTAAAATAATTATGATTAGTGTGAGTAAATTTAGTTAATTTTATTTGTTCCTCGTTAATCTCAATATTGTTTCTCTAAAATAGTGCATGTTGAAGTAAGCCCATGATCCCATATAACCAACTCCTTTTACATTCTCATTCTCATTTCTAGGTTATTAAAAAATTAATTATAATTAATTATTGATAATAAATTGAAGTAGTAATCAAGAAATGATCATGCAAAAACTGTTACTTATAATTAATTTTTAGAATTTAATAGTGTAAAAATTCTTTTTGTTTTTAAATTAAATTCTAAGAAGAGAATATATATGTACTTGGATGTTTGCTTTTTATTTTTATTTTTACGCTCGACTTATATTGGACTCTAAATAATTTAGATTTACAGCGAATAAGTAAAAATTAGCGTTTTTAAACCAAAAACCTTTTTATTTTTAGTATTTAAATTCGAAACGTATGTTTAGGAGGTTTTATTTCCCAACACTACACAACTTTATTTTAAGGAATTGACATGAGTAGAAAGTAAGATTTTTTTCACCATAAATTTATTAGAAATTTATGTTATAAAATATAATTTTTTCATGTATTTATCGAACTAGCTTATTGAGAAAATGCATGGTAGAAAATATATTTTTATTAAAATACTTATAAGCTTTCTAGTTTATTCATGTGAAATTAAATCAAAATATTGATGAAAATAGTTGCTAAACCTTCTTTTTAGGAATTAATGATTATTAGAGTGATTAGAGTATTATTTATTACCCAAAATTTAATTTTTCCCATCTCCTTATCAATAATAAATATTTGTTTAATCCACTGTGAAACCAAAATAGTAAAGGAAAACAATTAAAAAGATAATATAGTTTGAAAAAATCTTTTAAATTTTGGAATTCAAAAACTTAAGCATAATTAAGCATTATATTCTTTTGAAAATGAATCATTCTATTTTGACAGATATATATATTTTTAAAAAGTTGGAAAGACATTATTTAAAAGTAATTTGTTTATATCCATAAAATAGTCCCTATGATATTGATAAGGTCACTGACAAGTGTGTCCAATTTTTTGTAGGACAATTGCTGGCAATTCGTTCATATCCATAGATATTACATACAATAATATATTATATAATAATAGAAATTAATTAAACACAAAAAGACAAAAATATTTTTATTATAAGATAACAAATTATATTATATTACTATATATCATACAAGTAGCCAAAGTGGCAGTAATTATCTTTGTCGGTGAAATTTTGAGGAATTTTTTAAATTTAAAATTAATTTAGTCAGCCACTATTTGAATTAATTTATTTTGAAAGGACAATTACATCTTTAATTCATCGAAAATATGATCTTAAATAAAAAGTGTAGGAAATATGATAGACGGTTAATAAACAGAATAGTTATAAGGTTCGTTATATTTTATTATTTTTAAATTATACTTACAAAATTATATTAAATCGACTGTTGAAGGCATGTTTTCAATTTTAAATCACTAATCCTTTGATTTTATTTTAACATGCCTTTTAAATCATTAATCCTTTGATTTGATTTCATTTTAATTGTCCTCTGTATCAAAATAAATATTTCTCTTTATTTTTTTATTTTAGCAAATCAAAAGAGCTTTTTCTTATTAAAAGAACTTTTTTTTATTAATAAAAATACCTTTGATTAGAACTTTTCTTAAAGGGATATTGATCATATTAATAGAGATCAAATAATATGAAACATGAAATAATAATGAAATAAAAGAACACTTATTAATTTGTCAGCCACTATTTAAATTAATTAATGATTTAGAAAGGACAGATTTTACTTAGGATACCCCTTAATGTCAGGCTAATCTTAGGTTTACTTTGTAATGTTAAAAATGTAGGCACACGTGCATTTCACTGAATTATTTGAAACTTTGGGATACTAAGTTTAATTAAATTGATACCATTCTATGTCTCATGTTTTTGTTTTTTTCCACAACTGTAGGCATGCAAGTGTTTAGATTTCATTGTCTTTATGCTAACACACAAATTCTAAATACATTTTTATTTATTTTTTTGAATTGTCAAATAGCATCCAAGGTTGTGATCCATGGGCTTGGGTAAAACATGTGTAAAATTAATAGACCGAACTTATAAACAAATTTCTAAACTTATTGAATTTTTTCCTTCATATACCTTAACTACGTCATTTTCCTATTGAATCATTAAAATGTTTGAAGAAGAAGGAAGCTGACGATTGAAATATGTCCAACGCAACTGACTGACGTGTCTACAACAAGTGCTGATCACTCCACCCTCCACCCCCTCACTGTTCGACCCTCCACCCCCTCACTGTTCGACGTACGCCGATTATCTACTGAACCTACAAGATAGTTACTTACCACCATTCATACAACTTTCTAATTTAACTTCTTTTCTGGTCATTCCGCTTTATTGATTGATGGTAGTATAAGAAATTTGTAACCCTAAATTTTTTTACATACTGATTCCTACTTCTGGACTCATAGTTAGCATATTTGTTGATGTATCACTGACACAGTAAATTATTGTAACACTACTATAGATTAAATTTTGAAAACTATTGCTATATTTGGTAATTATCTAAACTATCATTATGCTAGGTAATTGCATCATACTATCACTATTTTAAAACTTTCCCATTGCTACTTATTTTCTAAAAGCATTTTTATTGGAATATTGATTATAGGTTTGCAACTTATTCCATGACATCCTAAACACTTCCTAAAGTTGCCAAATAGGCACTAGAAAAGTTCAAAACCAGAATGTCCAATATTGTTGAGTTCTTTCATTTCATCAACTTCCCAATAGCATCTGCAGAAAAAAGAAACTGATACTTTGATTTTTTCAGCAACATATTCTTGTCAAATCAGAGTCTCAGGCAAAAATAGTGAGACACTAAAAAAAATATAAATCAAAAAAGACTCATAAGAGTATCAAGCAGCAAACATATTCTCGTTTAAGGTTTAATGAGTACTTTCCACAAATAGTAACACCATAAACTCATGAAACTAAGAGCAAACAGATGATGACTGCAGAAGTTCCCTAAAGTTCTTTCTATCTCCTGTGGTGAAAAATAAAGAGTCGTTCTCGCAGAAAACTACCACGAAATCCCCAAGTTACAACATTATGATTATTAACCAAGGAAAAATAAGTTTATTACCGCCCCCTTGATACAGCGTGATTCATATCCTCGATTGAAGATGGGAAAAGCTCAACGTAACGACTTCCAAGTGTCATCCTATCTTTTGCCAGGGCTGCTTTTGCATCGTCGGTGCTTGCGAACTCTACAAAAGCTTCTCCAGTTGGCCTTCCATCAGAAAGAAATGTAACATGAATTGCATCCTCAGTCAACGCAAAATCTTTGAAGAAATCCATTATGTCATCCTTGCCAGCAGAAAATGGCAAACCCCTCATCCGCAAAATAGACGTGACTTCATTCGGGTCTCTCCCATCCACTGGTTTGTCCAGTACTCTGATAAACACGTAGTCATATCAACACATTTGCATGTTAAACACAGTTATATCAATACATATGCATGTTACAAGAGGTTATATAATCTCTCATTTACTTCAAACAGCACAATATCAGTAAAACCACCAAGAAATATGCTTGAAGCCTTGAACATATGGTGAATGCGTGGAGAAGGTTAGGTACAACAAAGGACTGGGAAAGTTGACAAGTTGGCTGAGTCATCTCTGATCCCAATAATCAGAACTCATAAACTTTCTGCCTGTAGAGTGAAATAGCATTTCTGATGCTTTCATTAAAATATGCAGGTAAGATTCTAATACTGTGCAAAAAGATGTCTTGAGATATTTGAAAAGATTACATGCACACACTTGTTAGAAATCACATACTACATTTTTGGAAGTTCAGCGCAAGGAGGGTAAAACTTGGGGAACAAATAAGCAGCAGAGACTCAAAATAGAGTCAAAAGTGACAATAATTCTTTGTTACCTTCGGGGTGGCCAGTGGTTTGAGCTTGGGACTTCCATGTTGGAGGTCTCAAGTTCGAAACCCCTTGCCAGCGAAAGCAACGGGTTTGCATTCTGGGTCGAGCTCGTCGCACTAGGCTTGCCTAGTGCGGGTTACCTCTCCTATGTGGTTTGCGAGCTATTGCATAGGAGCGAGGTTTTACCCTATGCGCACCCAAAAGGGTAGCGGCTGCGGGTTTCCCTTGTCGTCAAAAATAATAATTCTTTGTTACCTTTTCAAAAAAAGAAAAGGTCAATAAATAATTCAGAAAACCCCAAGACCAATCTTCAAATCGATGTGCGTTGGAGGGGGCTAACCCGAGAAATGACGATTGGGTAAAAATGAATTTATCCACTTCCAGGAATTCTAAAGAGTTGAGAAAGGCAAAATGCAAGACAAAAATCAAACAATAAGGAGGTTCAAGCATGTTGAGCGCTCTCTCGATTTTTCCTACATGCCAACTCATTAATGAGCTAGATAAGTCTGTTTGTTTCCACATGCACAACCATCACGCTGTACAGAAGGGGGAAAACGTGAGCAACATGTAGATGGAGCATCATCCACCAACTGCTCTCAGAAATGGATCCATTTCCTTCCTCACTGTTCAAAGTCTCACATGGTTTCCCTTAGCTACACCTATATTGTGGTACAGATAATTTGGTGAAGGGTCTTAACTCCTACCTTCAAAGTTGTCATCAATTTCTTGACGCCAGAAAAAAAATGCAGATAGATGCCTACTAAAATATTCCAAGTTCATACATACAAATTTCATAAAGTTACCCACCGTTTCTCTAGAAAAGCGCTCTCCAAAGTCATAGGACACATTATAAATAGACATGTCTTCACTATTGCAATGCAGCAGGTCGACGCTAGGAAGATTATACAACCTAACTAGCATCATAAGCGATGGGTGGTCTACCAAATTTACAGAAACCCATATCCCCATCAACCAGAGCTAAGAGGTATCTTCCTCTTTGTCATGGTATTCACTTCTGAAGTTTTCTCCCTAATGAATTCCATCACAAGATGTGCATTCGTCAGGGAAAGCAAACAGCTAAAAGATCATTGAAGTCATGTATATGTTTGCAGACATGATAAAACAAGAAAATCAACATGGCTAATCCCTTTTCACGAGGGTAGTTTATCAATTAAATTATCAACTATTTCGGTGGAATTGTACATACAGTCTACAGACCAAGGTTTTGACCATGAACAAAATGGAGTATCACTACTAATATATGTATCATTGCAACTAAAACAAAGCTTCAAAAAGCATCTGCATAAAGAACATGCTAACAGTAAATACAGAAGGGGACGGCTTGATGACAAACCCTATCAGATACATAAACTAGAAGAGCTATCAGATATAACTTTGTATCTTGTCCACCCAAAGATGGTTAAAAATAAATTAAAAATGGAACCAAGAGAGGAGAGAGAACCTACGGGAAAGGACCCTTCTACTCCAACCATGAGGTTAAGAATTTGAGTGACCGAGATGGTAGGGAAAAGGCACTATTGGCCCTTGCTATGGGTTGAGGACTGCGGATATAATGCTAAATCCTAAACTAGTTGAAATAGGTTGTATGAATAATCTATATCCACTCTGCTCCTTTTCAACTTGCTTCATCACACTAATAACTAGAAACTTTCAAACCCCTAATCTTTAACCTAAACTTAGGAGACTCACCTCAAACAAACAACATAATGAACTATTTGTAGAGATGAACTCTCATGTTACCAAATTTTGTGTTTGTTTTCCCATTCCTTCTAATGTGCGAAACATATGACAAATAAAGAGCAATTTCTTTAGGCATGATAGAGGGAATGGATAAACCAAAATATTATTTGCTTGGGTCATTAAAAGTAAACAGTGGATCAATTAGAAAAGGAAGGGGATTAGAGAGGAGTGTCGGAGGGGGCATTGGAGGCAAAGAATCTCTGATTACATAAAAAATGATTACTGTCCAAAAGGTTTAGAAGTTTACCAAAGGATTAAAGGGCTCCGACAGACTACAGGCGTCAAATGAGTGGGTTGGGCTGAACTTGAGAGAGTTAAAATGGGTCAATCATTCACCACTCAACAATCAATTCTTTGCATTCACAAGGTGTGTACATCAACCTAAATCCTCTAAAACAAAGCAATGTTGTAGTGACATAGAAGGACTACCAATAAATAATAAAATTTAGGTATCTAGGTTGTTGAAGATTGAATAAATCACTGACAATTCTAGAAGTGAGAGTTTGGCCCTGAAAATTAATATGGAAGATTAAGATACCTTTAAAAGTTGCTTCTTCACTTGGTTGGTAATTAGAAGAGCTTGTCTAACCCAAAAGTACTACAAAGAAGAGGTATACAGATCTGCTCGATGTGCTATATGTGTGAAGAAGAGGCTGAAGTAAATGGCCACTTATTTTTGCATTGCAGGATGGCTACAGATCTGTGGAACATGTTCATTTCTATGCTCGGGGTCGATTGGTCAATGCCCAAAACCCCTTTTGAGGTACTAACACAATGGCAAGGAATTGAAAAAAGAGGATCAAAGGAAGATTGGTGGAAAAATGTACCTGCTTGCATTTGGTGGTCACTATGGAAAGAAAGGAACGAAAGGTGCTATGAAGGGAGGACTAGCAGTTCCCAGATGATCAAGATGAGATGTCTTAGCCTTCTGTTTTTTTGGTGTAAGCAAGATTTAGTGGGGGAAGTAGATAGTTTAGAGGAGTTTATAGGCCAACTGTAAATTTTTAAAATTGTTTTTGAATTCGAGAATGACGACACCCCCTGGGGGTTTGTGAATCCCTCCTCATCAATTCCTTGATGAGCTCTTTTGTGTGAATACAAAGTTATCTATTTAAAAAAAAAAGATGTTTTAGGGGTGAGAGCTCTGCTAATGCATCCGTAAGGCTGGGCGATGGAGTCACCAAAACGAGAAAGAGGGAACACACATAGGAACCTAAGGGTTTGGGGGCAGTTTACCCCCTACCCAAAAAAACAATCAACAGAACACCTATTTCATCATTGGAGCCGAGAAGTATGGACAATTTTTTGTTTCAGTGTTCAGTAAAATGGGTCAATTTATGATCAGAAGAGGCTCCTGTTTGGGATATAATTTCCATCAACAAGAAAGTAAATAAGTTTTGTGCAGCTACCTTGTAGAGTGTAGTGTATTACTCAGACGATGAGGAAAGACAGAAACAGGAGATGCTTTAAAGGACAAAAAAAAACACTTGACTATACAAATTCTTCTTGTTTAACATTCTGATTTTGGTTAAAGTACAAGATATCGAAGGAAAAGATAAATATGAGAGGTCCTTTTAGTTATGCTCCTTGGAGCTATAACATGAGTAACTTGTGTTGTACTTCCTTAGTGCTTATTAGTGAATAAAACATGGGAACAATGAAAAAGTTAATTCGATACAGCAGGGCCAATGAAGCAAAGTCTCTTTAACTGCTAATGTCTAGAGACTCTTCTTTTGTTCATCCCAGCAGATGCAAGAAATAGTAGAAGAGGACTAGTGGGCTTGCCACTCAATTTATTGCTTGATGCTAGTAACACTGCAATAGAATACTTATGATGCATAACACTGATATCAAGAAAAGTAACGCCTTATGCACTTGGGTTTGGAGTCCTTGTAATGATTCTACAAAAAATTGTGCCCTTGAGACAATGTTAATAGCGTCATTATTTCATGTTAAAAGCAATGAAGCCATGCAAAACAAGGGGTTAACACTTCATGAGTGGAGAATGTTGCACTTCAAAGAGTGTGCCTTCCGAATAACAATGCAAAAATGATCCAAACAAAAGCAACATGTTCTTTGAATCTCAATTTGAGGAGCTGAATTAATATTAGAATTCTGGATATGAAAAGTTTAAATTAGTTATAATATTAGCAATTTGTTTATTATAGTACTCTACTATATAGATAGTCTCTGTAAAATGTAACACTATATACAAAGGGACATTAATCAACAGAGAGATACAAAAGTTGGCACCAACTACAAGAAATTTAAGCTCAACATAAAGTCTACTGGTAACTGCAATTGGCTACTTGACTGTCCTAGTGTTGACTGTTAATTGTGACTGGTTGAGAATGCCATTGACCCAATGCTTAAACTTATTAGTCTCATTTACTTAGTCCTCCACCAAGACGCAAACTTCAGAAATATCTTCTTCACATATACCCATTCCAGCTATCAAGAACATTTTTAAAATTTTAGAGAGTTGCACTAATAGAAAAGCAGTAAAAGGCAGAGTCCCCAAGGATTTGTTCAAGTAGTAGGAAGGCAGTGTGTGATGAGTACTCTGGCGCATGTCACAAGTTTGAACCCTCAACAAACAAAATACAGGTATTCAAGTGGACAAGGATAGGATGGACTCATTATCCACCGAATTTCGAATCATGTGACAGCTGATACTCCATTATCTAAGAAGAATAGATGTATGGGTTGACATCCAGGAAAACTAATAATTATGAGAGAACTACTGGACAATTCACTCATGGTGAAGAGTATTTATCCTTCCTTATTGTAAACCAGAGCAACTGACCAGGTGAATTGACAAGTAAGGAAAAAGGCTACTCCAATTATAAAAGCACAAAATGTATTCCCCTAGTTCATCTTATATGGCAGTGTTTTCCTGGATCTAAAAAAATGAAGAAAGAATTCAACATATAAGCTAAAAAAAATTACCAAACATACCGAATGTACCATGAGAATCTTGTGTTCTTCAACATCACAAGTCATCCATATAAGAAGTGTCATTAAGCAAAAAAAGTGAACTCTAAAATGAAGAGCTTGTAAAAGTAGGTCAATAGAAAGGAGACAATCAGGCTTTCTTTTTCTTCATTTTTTATTGTTCTTTCGTTCTTCCCTTTTTACTATATAATGAGAAAGTTGCCAAAAAAATTTAACTGAACCAAAATGGAAAGAGTGCCGTATAAATTGGAGTGATGCAGATGTACTCTTCAAGCATCCTCATGCATTTCTCATTCAACTATGTTCCAACTAAAACAATTAAAAATATTGAATTTGGCACCATTTCATAGGGAAATACCAATCATCTAACTTCCATGTAATTGTTTTTCCTTTATAGGAAGTTAGAAAATTCTGGAAGACATGCTCCACTCCCACCAAAAAAGACTTTCTTTAAAAACAGGTACTACAAAACTTGCAGAAATTTTGAAGGAAGATAGAGTCTTTTGTTTAACTTCACTTCCATTCAAACAAAGACATACAATTTATTTTTCCTATTGGCCTACTTAACTGTGAATTTTTCAAAAAATATGTAACTGACAACATTCTTGACATCAAACAAAGTTTAAGGAAACAACTGTCAACAAGTGTGACATTGTGATTACCATTTCATCTTGTGGTAGTGAAACTATAATTGGACAGTAAAAAATAAAGCAAATGGATGTGGAGGTTTCGATCTGCATTACATTACATGGTAGAACAATGACTCTTGCTCTACTTTACCTACCAGTATTTGGAGAGGGGGGCCGCGGGGGGGGGGGCAAGGAAGAGAAATCCCGCAACTAAACCAGTGATTATGGTAATAGACATGACATTACCAGATGGGGAGGATAAAGCATATCAAATTCTAATCTAAAATGCACAATTGAGTACTCACCTGCCCCTTGAAACTGCTTCCTCCAACTCCTCAGACGATGAAGCGAAAAGCTCTATGTAGCGATTCCCTATTGTCATCCTGTCCTTCGCCATTGCAGCTCTTGAATCATCTGCACTAGCAAATTCAACAAATGCTTCCCCTGTAGGTCTACCCTCAAAAGTAGCTGTTATATGGATTGATTTTTCTTCAAGTTCAAAATCTTTAAAGAAATCAATAATATCTTCCTTGGTAGCTGAGAATGGCAATCCCCTCAGCCATAATACGCCAGTGTGTTCTGCAAGGTCTTTGCTTTCATCAATAGATCTAGCCCTCGGAACTGAACCACCGCGAGAATCATAAACTTCATTGGCTATAGCCTTATAGTATTCATCCTTCTTGCTTCTGAAAACCTCAACATATCTTCTTCCAATATTCTGCCTGTTTCTCTGAAGAGCAAAATCAACTTGAAGAGGGTACCCCAAAACACAGTATGCTTCCCCTGTAAATCTTCCACCTTTGTGAACAAGAAGCACATCAACTACATCCAAACCATGCAAGAAATCAGCAATCTCAGTCTCTGAGCAATCAAACGGGAGGCCACGGAGTCGAACAACAGGGAATGGTGGAGGTTGTCCATGGTAAGAGTATGACGGGGGAGGTGGAGGAGGAGGAGGATTGTACATATAACTTGACCCTGGAGGAGTAGCATAATAAGAGGAACCTTGATCCATTATGCGTTGCCTTTTGAAGCCCATTTCACGGGCATCACCACTGTCCATGTAGTTTCTTCATCAAATCAAAATGAAAGCAATCTTTTTGTCAGTATCCAACTCAAAATCAATAAAAACAGGCATTATCCTATCCATTTTTAAAAAATAAAAAAGATAGACCAATCAACATAGCAGACAGACCAAAGAACAAGTCAAACAAGCATCACAAGATAAAATTGATTTCCCTTCACTTAAAAACCCAAACCCTTCACCCACTATCATACTACATGTATCAATCAGTTACCACTCTATCCACCTCTAAAGGTGTATACATACAAAAAGCATATATAAGCTTCTCTTTTACAACCAAAAGCATCAAAAAGTATCTCTTTTTTTTGGTGGGTAAGCGTTCAATTTCATTTTGGCCAACTATGTTAACGTAAATTCACAAACAAAACAAAAAAAGAAGGGAAATTTCCAAGTGGTTATCTCATGGTTGCCCTTCATTTACAAGAATGCATCAAGAGTGAATCCTACACTTTCCAAACCACTTACAGAAAACAATCAAAAATCACAAAAAATACAACCTAAAAGAGAAATTCCATCAAAATTACAGCTACCCAACAAAAAAAAGGGAACATTACAAGAAGAATTAGGTGCTTACCCTCTGTAATACATCTTGATTCAGCGTCGGATGGATCTGTGAAGTGCTCTTTCTGTGTCTATTGGGGTTTTGGGGGGAAGTGTAGGGTTCTTAAATTGGGATTTTCCTCTCGCGATGTAGCTAAATGGGGTAACCCGGTTCAAACTTATGTAGTAAGCTCTAAACAATGTCGTTTTAATTTTAATTTTTCCCTATTGAGAAAAAGAAGTCCAAAATCATTTATTTCGCGATGAAAATAGGGCGTGGCGGATTTAAGGTTGCGCTCAACATGTGGGAGGTGGACTGGATTGAAGTAGGATTTTTAAAATTTTGCGTGGGTTCAAACTTAATTTAACTTTTTATTTTACACAATTGATAAACCATTATTAGTTAAGATAATTTCTTTAAAATAACTATACTATTCAAGATAGTAAATGAAAATGACTCTATAAAAAAAACACATTTCTTATATATTTTTCAATTGACCTCTACAAAATAAATTTTTAAGTCATAATCAATTAAAAGTTAATACAATTTTATGAAAATGAATTTACTTTTAGTATCAAACTTAACTAGAAAAATATATTTAAATAATTATGTGAGGCGCATTCATACGAACAGGTCTATTCGCGTGTGATTGACGGCTTTGAATATAAAAGAGTTATTAAGAGAGACAGAATAGATCGAATTTAAATTTTGTAAGCTAAGCGTAATTTGTTCCATGCCGCTCTATTGTCATCCTATGTTTATTATTTTTATATGTAGACTCAAATTAATACAAATTATTCGGATGGACTATTAATATGCAAAGTTTATAATGGGCGGTAATTGCAAATCGTATTTCTTTTATAAAAAGAAAAAGAAAATTTTGATGGTGGAGAAGTGAATTTGATAATAACGATAACATTAATGGTAGTTTTTTAACGGTGTGTTTGATGGTATATAGAGAAGAAGAAGCAATCGGGAGATAGGAATTTTATATTTTTGAAAGCTAACATAATTATTGATGTGGCAGTGACGTGATGATGACATGGCCCTAGTGTGAAACACTCTCTCATCATGCGACTGGTGATAAGTGTGTTAGGGTTAAAATAAATTCACTTTTTAATAATTCAGATGTGTGATACGTCTCCATAATATTTTAAGAATTTAACTGCTTTTCATTGAGTTGAGAGAAATTTATGCATTTTCTCTATTTACAATAATATTGTAATTATTATGTACTTTTGTACTCATTAATCCTATCATTTTAGAATATCCCGTAAAAAATATCATCGATCTCTTATCCCATTAATCAAAGTTGTAAGGATGAATATTTAAACCTAATTCAACTTCAAAAATTTTAGCTCATAAATAAAGAATTGTCTAAATCTATATAAGGAGACTACATTCACATATCCCTTTCCAATGTGAAAATTTTATCTCATACATAGCTAATTGATGATAAACGTTTGCTTAGCTACAGTTTGTTCATAGCTATATTTCCAATTTCTATATCAATTTTTGTTTGTATATCTCACTGTAATATAATAATTTATACAATTTAAGCTTTTAAAATAGATTATATATACAAATACAAATTTACTTTAAAAATTTGTATACGAATCCCTATATACAAAAACAAACCTTTAGAGATTTGTATATGAGCTCAAAATTTGCTAAACATATATGAAACCCCCAAAATTAGATATTCGTATATGAGACTCGAAATACACAAATATAAAAAAAAATATTTAGCTATTTAATCTCAATCTTAATTGCAAGTCATAATTATTTTATTAGTTATGCTAATATGAAACAGTATAAGATGAGAGCCCAACATTAGTGAACCAAGAATTCAGATAAACTTGACACAAATATAAAGTAAAGATAGATGCTAGATCTAACTCAAGATAGCTCGTAATTTTTTTTTCTTTTTTTATTTAAGTTTGTATAAAAAGATATAATTTCCGATCATTTCTCGATGTGGAAATTCTTAAGAAAAGTTTGGTTTCTACTTTTCCCACAAGTAACATGTATTTTAAAAGATACAAAAAAACATAACCAAATTGAACACGTTGGTTTACCAACGGCCTTGTGGTTGGAACCAAACCGTCCAGGTGTGTGTAGGAAATCAAGAAAGCTACAGATACCTTTTCTTTGAATCTCTTCATCTTTAGTGTTGAAAAACCTTATGTGGTTGGAACATTTTCCACCTCAAAAATATCCCAATTCTTGATAAACGTTTTCAAGAATTGTTTTTTTGCCACTTTTTTCTTACCTACCATTACTTTGCCCCTCATAAAAATACCCATCTTGTTGAAATTTCAACTATAAGGGGCAATTTACTTGTCAATCTTCAGTTTTCTTGGACACCCATTTCAGTTTTCCTCTTGTTTTCATTTGGGTATTTCTTGAATTTTTTTGTTTCTAAATCTTGGTTGTTGTGGGGAAAAATGGTGGGGGCTTTGTCTGTTGTGGGTTCACCTATGGTGGATTCCCATTCTAGCCCTTGTTTGTGTTTGGATGTTCTGCCTACTTGTAATTTGGGTATGGGGGATTCACTTGTTAGGAAGCAGAAGCAATTGCCAAGATTGGGAACAATGGAATTGAGTACTTCTTTTGTAGATTTGAGGTTTTCAGCAAAATGTGTTAAGGGTAATTACAAGAATTTGAAGAAACAGACAAAGGGTAGGAAGAACCTTAGGATTGTTAATGATTTAGGTGGACAGTATGAAGAAAGTTTTAGTGACATTAAAACAGTAAGCAAGCTCCAACATTTTCAACTCATTTTTTTTAGATTGAGGCTTTGTTGTTTAGCACATTTTGTTTACATTCTTGTGATTTGTTGCATGTATGATTGGTCACGAATTGTTGTTAGTTTGACTTCATTTTTTATATGCGTTACTTGAGCTTAGGGTCTATCGGAAACAACCTCTCTACCTTGTGAAGGGGTGAGACTGCATATACACCACCCTCCACAAACACCATTTGTGGGATTACACCATGTGTGTTGTTGTTGTGAACGTCATTGATTGTTCACTAATTGTTGAGAACCTACTGCTGTTTATGTTGAGACATAATATAATTAAGTAACTAATAATGTGCTTTCTCTAACAACTTAAGTAGATAAGATAGTCAGACAATTCAACAATTAAACTTGGTAGAATATTCAAACAGGAGTTATGTGTTTCCCCTCTCTCCTCAAGGCTACATATTGCGTTTACCTATGTTGGTCGGACTCTCTAAAACTGTCAACATGTGTATCGGACTCTTCAAAAGTAGTTGATTATTGGAGAGTCCGAGCAACATAGGTCTTTACACCACCCTCTTGGTGAAACAAACACCAAATAGATGTTGGGACTACTCATGGGTTGTACTTGTAGCTAGGAAATTTAGAAGCTTAATACTACCATTATTGATTTCAAGACGGGAAAGGAGCAATATAGTGGTGAGAAAATTATCATTTACTTCCTTTAGGTGGAGTATTTGTAATGAACTTCTTGTTGCTTAATATAAAACAATGGGAGGGAGTTATATATAGTTCCGCTCCTTCCAACTTTTCAAGGGCTAAAAAAGCTAGGTGGAAGAATATCAAACTCATACAGTTTTACTTGTGCTCCTCTGTTACTTTCTTTCTTGAAAGGGAAAAAAGCAATGAGCAGAAAGGACGGCAGTTGTTTATTGGCTATCTGAATTCTTTGCTTGTGAGTTTCAAGTCTGTTTTTAGTGGCGAATATAAACTGTCTGACTTATTTGTTGTGCTATCAATATTTTCATTGTATCAATGATCTAGATCAAATGTTACCATAACACATTATGGTAGTATTTCCCTGCACTTCCAGACGCGGATGCAGCATTTTGACAATTGTTTCATATGATAGAGAAGGTGAACTCTATTGACACCTTTCCTCTATAATGGCATGCTACACATGCATCAACCTTGTGAGGACAAAACCCCAACTTGTTTATTCGTTTTAGACATGCCATTGTTAGCTTAAGAGCTATTTCTTTCTGAATTTCTTGCTATTTGAATTCCTCGCTCTAGAGCAATTAGTGCATCAGGATAGGTCATGATGAAAACAACTTTGGTGATTATGCTAGTAGCTACCTTTATAATGTTGCCATCTTTGAAAACATGAAAAGTGAAGGACATTCAATCTGCTCGAATAGTAGCCTTCACTCGTCTATCATTCATTATAGCACTCCAATGGTTCACTTCTTTTTTTTAAGATATATTCATTCAACTACCAAAAATTTTGTTTCATTACAAGTATTCTCTGGCATATGGAATTTGAAATATACCTTACAAGTTCCAATTTATTTTTACTCTCATACTTTGTTGCTTACAATATCTGAAACACTTGCATTTTTTTCTGCAGCAAATTCTCAACTACTTCACATATAAAGCAGTGAGGACTGTTTTGAACCAGCTTAATGAAATGAACCCTCCACAATATCATTGGTTCAATGAGTATGTACATACTTCTCTTTCAATTTCTTTTTTAATCTTTTCTGGATAAGAGTGTGTCTTATGGTTTATCGTGACATTATTTGATTGACTTTAGATAAATGTTATCAACAAAAAGCGCAAAAAGGTTCTAAGGTATGCTAGGGCTTTAAGCAACTTAATTGAAAAAAAGGCGCAAAGGGAGAAAAAATATGTTGATATAAATGTTAAGTCCAAGACTAATAATTATAAGCATAATTGACAAATATATGAACAAAGATATTGAAAAAAAGATTACGATAAAGTGAAATATCAATTGTTTAGTGTCACAGCTTCAGAAAAGGCTCACTGGCTAAGAGAAGTATTTTTTAGAACTCAGTGTGATGACACTGAAGCGCACATTAAGTGAGGTGAAGCGCTTAACACGTTTCGAGCCTCATTAGGGCTTAAGCGCGTTTTAAGCACGCCTTTGACAACACTGTTTTAGATTATCAGGCTGACACTAGTGCTGGTTCTCATATTATCAAACATGAATGCCCAAATCTAGAGTTATATCCCTTAGTCTTGATATTGTACAGCTAAACCGCTAAAGAAAGCAGTAGTTGCTGCAAGTACTGATGTCATTCGTTTGAGCTTGCTCGCTTTGTTTACTGACTATCTATTATTCAACAGTTATGTTACAGCAAATAAGCCTAGCGATGGAAAGCGTTTCATTCGTAACCTTGCAAAGGTAAGCCTTATATAAAACCTTGACCTCCATTTATGTATATAAGGAGTCATAATTTAATGCAATCTCAGACATTGCATCTTTGGATGGACCATCTCCGAGCTCTGCAATAAGCAATTGGACAATGAGAAGGGAAAAAAAGAATTGTTGACACATTTTTACCATATTCTTGACAGGAGAAGCAAGAACTCGCTGAAAAGGTGATGGCAACACGGCTCAGTCTGTATGCGAAATGGATAAAAGTAAGAACCGATATGCTCTCTTTTTGCTTCAAAATGTTGTGAAAGTATATAGGCATGTTGTTCATGGAACAGTTAAACTTATCTTATTTCGATTTTTGTCACTAGAAATGTGATCACGAGGAGATATACAACCGAATATCTGATCAAAATGTGGAAGTGATGCGTGAGCGACTCATGGAGACTGTTATTTGGCCATCGGATGACACGAACACTGGGATGAAATAACTTCATTGGCCATTGCATGCTGTTGATTTCACTTCACTTTTCTCTTTCAGATTCTGTTTCTATTAGCTTTTCCACTGAATATTTCCAGTAAAAGTTGATGTTGTATTCTTCTCAGATCATTGGGGGTTCTTGAACTTAAATTGTATATAAAAGGGACTTTGTATATCATATTCAGTATATTATTTTAGAGTTAGTTGACATCTTATAGAAAAAACATATATGCACTCAGCAAAGACACATTTAGTGGGAAAATTCATTGCTGCAAAAATATTTAGGGATAATTGAGTTAATGATATTGCATCTAGTGGCGTTATTTCCCTTAGCAACATTTATATAGATTGTTGATTATATATAGGAGAAACTAAGCAAATACTCCATCACATTCTTTTTTAATTTACACTAAAAATATTGTCATCCAGATACATCACATTCTTTTTGATATACCACATTTGGGACATTATAGAACTAGTGTGTTGATATTAAAAAGGAAATTAAATATAAAATTAAATGTGAGTTCCAGCAAATCAAAGTCTCTCCCAAATAACAACTTCAAACAACTTAAATTTCAATTTTTTTCTCTCAAATCTCTCCCAAATTGTAACAGATTAATGAAAAATCGACAATTTATATATTTATGTATAATATACCCCCCACCCCCCAAAAAAATACAAAAAAAAAACTAAAAAGAAAAAATATGAGTATGATATATACTTATTTATTATATATAAAATAGTGTTGCATGTACTTAACAATATCTGATATATCACAACATTTGATGCATAACTATGCAATATAAATAACAAAGTTATGTGGCATATACATAACAAAGTTATGTCATATACATAACTATGAATATGTTTCAAGCAGATTTTGTATAAAGTATTAGTGTTTATGTATCAACTTAGTAAATATAATGAATTTTGTAATAGTTGTGTATTTAATACATAGCTATGAACATTGTACATGTTAATTTGTGTTTCAGTAAATTAAGATTATACATCGATACTAATATTTGAACACGATATATTGTATATGATAAAATTATAATGTATCATAAGGGTAAAACAAACGAATTATATATTAAGTTAAGAATCAAAATCAACTAGATACATTAAAAGATCGGGTGAAAGCAATAAAAAACAACCAATGATTTGATCGGCTAAAAGCAAAAAAAGAAGATGAAGAAATTCTTCTACACTTTCTCCTTTGCTTTATATCGATCAATTCATGTATTTTTTTTTTCACTTTCAACAATGGTGTCACCCATGGACCTCGACTCAAAGCCCTTAGCGGAGCAACCAACAACCTTGATAAAATTGTAATCTATCATTATGTTGAAATGACTGCATTATCCATTAATTTAAGAAACAAACACAACTAGATATATTAAAAAATTGAACCCATATGTATCATAAAAGATGAACAACAAAAAATTTGAAAAAAAAGGTAAACAATCTAATCCACTGAAAGCAAAAAAAGAATGATGAAGAAATCCTTTTACACTTTCTCTTTTGCTCTGTAACAACTTCTGTAGCTTTTTTCACTTCTAACAATGACGTCACCCATGGATCTCGACCTAAAAACATTATCGGAGTCATAACAACTCGACTCCCCCACCCCAACCCCCACCCGGAGCCTTTTTTTCACAATCTATTTTGAAGTTGAAAATGCATTCTTGTTCGACTAAAATTATAGATGAAAAAGCTAAAAAATGATATCTGATAAAGTGGAAAGAAAATGGATGAATAAGATGAAGTACTATCTCTTCAATAACTTTCATTCAAGTGATAATTGGTGATACTATGGAATGATTTTGGGCATGAAAAAAAGAGAAAAATCTTGGACCAATAGTTTATAGTGATGTATCAGAAAAAAGTGAGAAAAATTATGAAAGAGAAATTTTTGTAATTTTTTTTTCGAATGATGGAAAATAATAGAAAATAAAATATTGTATAGTTAAAAGTAATTTTTGTAAATAAAATGCAATTTCATTGGTTAACAAATAGACCTGTGATAGTTTTTTTTTTTTAAAAAAAAAAATTGGAATTAGTTTGACAATATTTGGATCCCACATTGGTTCCTTCACTTTCAAGGGAGGCTCAATTTCTCCAGTTTTTTTCAGTGCCACCTTATGTAATAACATGTGTTTATTTAATTTTTAATGGACCAGATTAATTTTCTTGATCAAATATCATTAACCATAATTATATTATTACTATTTCTCTTTATCCCTCCCCTCCTCTCTCATTTCTTTCTTACTTAATTTTGCAACAAACATTTTCTCAATCAGCAAAAAATTTGTTTTGTTAACAAAATTCACTTTTTCTTTCCATTATTTTCCATGATTCATCATGGTACTTGGAACAAAACCCATTATTTGAATAACTTCAAAAAAAAAAAAAAATAGTTCCATCTATCACATTAGTTGAATCCATTCAGGATAGGTTTAACATAAACAAAAAAAATTAGTACTGGTATTGAGCATTTACGCGAAGAAGAAGACAACCCAGTAACAGACATGGACAAGTTGTTGAAGCATACAAAGATTGAAAGAGTTAAAAAGGACATTACCTGCTATCTCCTGCATTTCATTATCCTTTTAACACCACTTCTTTTTCCGCAGTCTTCTTCAACAATAAACAAAATTCTTACCTTCCAAGCCATCAATCAAGAGTAGATTCAAGAATTTGTGTTACAATGGCTTTTTCAGCAGTCCACATCAACTAGTCACTATCACTTTACACTAACCTTTCGCGGAATATGAAATAGCTCAGGGCTAAAATGCCACTGCATCAAGTTTCTAAATCAGCCATCGTCTTCAGTACCACACACATATTTGGCCTTTAACTTGTGTTGATGACAAGTCGAAGAAAATATTCTCAAACATTCTGTAACCCCCTCGAGATAAAGAGAGACAAAGGACGATAATGCCTTCTCATTAATTATCCTTGCTAACACCCCCCAATAGTGGGGGGAAATACAGAATAACAGGTGCAACAATCACAGATAATAATATATTTATAACTAGGACAAAAAATATACAAAATTGGGGCTGGGGTACAGAATGATGCAGTTGAATATGACCGGCTAGGCCACACAAGCATAAACCAAGCAAAGCAAAAGCCTTGAATTTGAAAAATGCTGGAAGTAAAGCTTAAACCTGCAAGAAGAAGTGGGGTCGATGCATAAGCAAAACTTGAATTTGAAAATTTTGGTCACTTTTTGCCCATCTACGACTTGAGAAATCATAAATTGAGTCATCATAGACCTTGATGAGTGCATACCATGTTCTCCTTGGTCCCAAAGATTGCAGACATGGCATTATATAAAACATGGTGATGTCCACAAGCAACATTCTGCACCAGAATCTCTCACCAACCACTGAATTAAGGATAAAAATATAAGAGTCATGTAGAACCATCACCAGAAGTATCTGATTGCCCCAGAACCGTCCTCGCTCTAAGCTGCACAAAGGGATTGAACAAAGTTTAAATTGACAGGCAAAGAAATAATCTGAACAAAATTTAATCCAAATAATTGCATTGACCTTTACATCAAGGCAAGGATCATTGACCATATTTTTCAACTGAGAAACTATGCCAGCATTCCGTAATTTTATCACTCGGCCAAATGCACCAGAACTGCTTGGAAAAGTAAGATTTACTAGAGCCCAAACTGCTGCTGTACGTAACCGGCTATCATCACTATGTAAAAACTTGGACATAATTGATTCACATTCATTAGCTAACGGTGGAAAGAGCTCTTGCATAACCGCTTCCTTGTGCACCTCATTTCCAGATGCAACATTGGTGAAGACGTACATACCCTAGAGAGAGATTTTCAAAACCCATATTACTTGGACATTATTCTCGAAGTATCAATATGCAATTTGTTGGTAGAAAAAAGTAGAAATGGAGCTTCTCGAATAAGAAAACTAGCAATGTAACCTGCTAAATGCAATAAAACATTTATTGCTTGAAATGTCTAATCATCTTCTTTCAAGAAGAAAGTACGTCGGTGAAGTTCATTCTCACGCTCAGAATAAGCAACTTATTCTACTTTTAGTGACTACTTTCCACATTATCCCTTCTCTATATGTATCTTATACATCACGGAGATTCAACCATAGAGGAATTTTGTCAGCAAATAATGGCAGAGATTATAAAATAGAATCAAGAGATACATGCCAAGGTGCATGAAAGCCAAATCAACGTTAATCTATAACTTAATGCAATTATTGCTAATTTCAAAGTTAGGTCAACCTCAACCATGATTTACAAAATTTCTCCAACACACACACATCTGCACTTGAACAACTGATTTTTAGCAGCACGACTATCTTAATTCTTCGCCTATTAAGCCAACAAAATATTTGAATGGTCCCCATATATGATACATGCACATAAGCATAATTTTTGCTCACCCCAAATAAAAATCAGCACGTAGTTTTTAACCACCTAAAAGATATAACCTCCACCACTACTGATACTATATTAATTTTATACTACACAAGGAGCAGACACTTTTGCCCGTACCAGTCACTACTAGATGCACAATTAATATCTGCCTCACAAAGTATTACCATATTAATCAAATCCTTTACAGTTCATCATCAGCTTAAACAATCATGAAAATCCGGCAGAATGACCAGACGAATCTCAGAAGTTGATTAGGACCTGTTGTACTTCTAATCGTTAAGAATTCATTTTAGCACTGAGACATCCACAATTTACAAATGAACAATAGTCTTTACCTGAATAATGACTTCAGCTTTTGAAGCACTTTGCAATTGCTGTCCAACAGCATGCAGCAGAAGAGCGTCCTCAGCAAAGACATGCTGGATAGAATCTAGAGGCCCATCAACCAGATTACAAACCAAAGCTAAAGCTTGCTCTTGAACACAAGCCTCAGGATCTGCAGCACAAAAGTGTTAAACCTCAAAAGGACACATCTCTGTATAACCATTACATTCCAGGCAACATATAATATCAAAAAAATTACCACAAATCAGGCTTCTTAAGGTCAACTGTGTGAGTTCTGATAGAATTTCCTCTTTACACTTGTCACTCACAAGGAATGTTAGATTCCTTAAAGCACACACAGCTTTTACCCTAATAGTTGCATCCATTGACTTTGAAAGCTGAACAAGCTGCTTCAAACCTCCACATTTCATAAACATGGTCTTATGTGCCAAGAAATCAACCACTATGTTGCTGATGGCATCAAGGGCAGAAACCTGGTAATAGAGGATTAAGGAACAAATTATGAATCCTCCATAACTCAATCTAAGAAAAATTAGGACCACAAACGCAACAGATATTTTCAAGTCATGAGATACAGTATCTACTTGAACCAGTTGAAACAACAAGAATGAAAAAGGTGCATGTATGTAACATCTTATTATAATCTCAGTTAACATTCCTTTCATAGATTCTCTAAAGCATACATGATTACAATTGACAACTCTAAACAAAGTTTTAATGGGCACACTTCAGCTTAGCCAATGCCAAAGTTGCAACTTAATTACTTCAAAACACTGCTAAATGTGTTATTGTGCCTGAGAGAATATCCTGAACTAATTCTGAGTTGCTTATCTTGCTCACAAGTAGCATCCCTATGTTAACTGGATTAAAAAAGAGGAAGCAAAACTGTTTTGCCCCTTATTCCAACACTGCAAGCAAAGGTCAGAGGGTGGAGTGTCAATGTTCTAATACTACAAAACACACACACACACTTCTGTCCCCAATTAGCTGGTCCAAAACTATATAAACGTTTTATATCCATTCCGCTCCAGTTGGGTAGTTTCATTCCAATACTCCGGACAAATCGGGGTTCTCTAAAACTAGATATTCCCTAAATCTCACACTTAACCCCATAATGATATACAAATCTCTAATCAAACTAAAAAGAACTCTTAGAGAACACAAGACTCAACTACCAAACCTTATCCCCACTAATTTGTATGACCTATTAGTCACTAAAATCAACAGTTAAGAATCATTAGTATTGCTGTCAAAAGGTCAGGATCTCCTAAGCTTCATTTTACCAACACCCAGCGCAGCCTAACATACAAGTTCAAACCACTCGACACAACTTCTATGAGGATAATGCTCAACAACATATAGGGCATGAAAGCCATCAGTCTAGCATCAGCTAAGGTGCCAAAGTTGCAAATACAGGTTCCTAGACGAGCACTAGCAAAAAACAAAAAACAAAAAACAAAAAAAAATTACCTGGACAAAGGTCAAATCATCAAATAAAAGCTGAACCAGGGGAACAACAAAACTCTCGTTCATAAATAGACCTGCACTAAGATTCTGTGAAGTAGTTTGTCAGCCAAATCATTGCACGAATAGCCAATATTAAGAATTAACTGAGGCTATTATGAACATCACAAACCTTCACTGAGCGAGAAACGTTTTTCAAACAAACACATGCTGCAGCACGCACTTCACCACTCTCCTGACTTAGGGCATCAGTTACAAACTTCATAGCCTGCGTACAGAAGATGTAAATATAGAAGTATTGGTGCATGACCTCCACAACATTAAAAGCTTCACAAACAGAAAGGCCTTCATAGTTAATACTCATCTATGACACAATTCTAGAACGACATACTTCAATTTAACACAACTAAGCAAAGTATCAAATATTTTCCAAGTGTTCTGCTTTTAAAAGAACTACAAGGTTATCCAAAATGTGTGTCTGCTACTCATTCTTATATTAAAAAAAAAAAACAAAATATCTAGTAACCCTCAACTGAATTCGTTTGGACACACGATCCTGTGCATGTGTCATCTGCAGCAGCACAGTCTAGTTCTCCACCATGCATGGATACTAGCGAATTCCTGTCCAATACTTGATGACGAAGATATGCTTTGGCTTGATGTGAAGTCACTGAGGCAAGTGTAGTTGATAAGGACTTGTATGATTTGTGCGATAATCTAAGCTCAAACAAAAGGACTGGTAGATTTTTTTTTTTTTGATAAGGTAAAGGTTTATTGACTAAAGTACCAAGAAGGTACCAAAACCAAAAGTTACAAAAGACTGCTGGGAATATCCATACAGTCAGTTACAACATTTCCCTAGCAGCTCCAAGAACTCCATATATTGATTTATATCATCAAGGAAACTACTTTTACACCACCAAAACAAATTATGTAATAAAAGGACTGGCAGATAAAGAAGATAAAATGGGGAAAACTATGACGATAATTATAAGAGGTTGATTGATATGATTTTATCGATCTTGAAGAGGAAGAGGATTTATTGGAGACTTTCTTGGAAAAAATCTGGAACAGATAAATTGCTATGGAGCCATCAGTCGGATGGTCAATTCTCTGTGAATAGACTATATAGAAGGGACCTAGCCACAACTGCAGGGAAAAATCAGAGCCACGAAGTGCTATCTGAAAAGTGTAGCCCCTACTAAGGCGAAGTTCTTCACTTTGTTGGTAAACAGGAGAGCTTGTCTGACACATGATGCCACTTCAAACGAGGGGAAGAAATATTGCATCAAGATGTTATCTTTGCAAAGAAGCTCTAGAAACTAACACATCTTTTCCTCCACTGCAAAGTAACAAGACAAGCATGGGCTCTATTTACCAATTTAGCTAGCCTCAATTAGATTATGCCAGAACATACCGCAGACCTTAAGTTGTTGGGCCAGAAGAGGAGGTAGCAAGAGCCTGTATAGGTGAAGTGGAGAACAGTACCAGCTTGTATCTGGTGGCTCATATGGGAGGAGAGATATCAGAGAAATTTTTAAGGGAAAGAATGCACTATAGTGAAGATTAAGTGGAAAGTTATTACCACTAAGGTTTTGGTGTAAAGAAATGAATATAGAAGAAATTCAACTAGTGGATTTTTTTTTTTTGAGACGGTAACAATTTGTATTTCTATTTACAAAAAATCAAAACCTTCCACAACCTGTTACAGATTCCTAATTACAAATTAAAGAGAGTATATAAGATCTTCAATCCTATGACAACATTACAGGGATCCTAAGACATTCACAACTGATTCTAGATCTTCCATATACTCCTGTTTACACCAAAAATGAAACAACACAAAACAGTTCATCTTCATCTTCTAGATAGTGTTGCTCTTGTTCTGAAGCATCTAAGGTTCCTATCTTTCCATGTTGACCACCAAATACAGGCTAAAATGATTTTCCATCTCCCCCTATGTCCAGAGATGTTGGCATAACTACTCCAGATCTTCAGGGTTTGAGTTAACTCTCTCATTGGCATCACCCAATTCAGTCCTTTTGTATTGATGAAGAGGTCCCACAGCAGGTTGGTGATCTTACAGTGAAGAAACAGGTGAGTCACGTTCTAAGACTCTACCCCACATAGGAAACATAATAGGCTCAATTGGATACCCCTTCATGAGATAATTTTTTTTTGATAACCGAGAAATCCGTGACCCTCTCTTTGGACTAATCACAGCCTTCTAAACTCGGTGGAGAATGGAACGGCCCCTCTACCATTATCCACTTAAATATCAGGCTTTGCTTTGCATAGTGTGGGGCTTGAACCTGCGATCTAAGCCACAAATGCTCCATCTTTTGCCACTCGAGCTAGGCCTTGGGTCACCCCTTCATGAGATTTTCCTGAGTCAAAACAGCTTGTTTAGCAAGTAGCCAAGTTAACACACTCTATAGGGAATTTTGGTTTTCCGGATCAGTTTCTAGGGCAACCCATTAATCTGGTTATTGAAAAGGTTGAAGATCTTGCAAGCCCCCTTGACATTGAATCTTCCTTACTTGTGATCTTGCCATTCCAAACCATCTTGGACAGTATTTCCTCCTCTGGATTGTTCCAGAGTTCTCTGTCTCTGGATTTCTCAATCATTAAAAGGTCTTCTAAAGCTCAGATTTCATCCTTGGTTTGACCAAACCTCTGCCACAGTAGCCCTCTGTTGTTGATTGAGGATAAATACATCAGGGTAAAATGTTTTTGAAGGACCTCATTCCGGCAAACTATCATCCCAAAATGAGATGTTCATACCATTTCCAATTTTGATTCTGCAATTCCCTCTAAGTTTTGGCCAGAGATTCCTTATGGATCTCCGAAGGCTGGTTCCATAAGTTTTGGTCACCATGTTAGTTGACCAGTGATCTTCCATTTCATATTTTGTCTGAATCACCTCCTTCCACAAAGCTTGTTCGTTGGAGGCTAGCCTTCAAAGCCATTTCATTAGTAGACATTGATACTGAGTCTTCAAGTTTCTCACCCCTACAGCTTGTTTATTCCCAACTAGTGGATTTCATAGGAGCTCTGTAAGTATTCCGGTTTCATTTTTTTTTTATGTCATCAATACTTTTGGAGGTGGCCAGCATTAACCTTTAATGCCCCGGAATACAAAGCTACCAGATTAAAAAAAAAAAAAAGAGGAAGAGGATTGCATTCCTATTTTGTTTGTTGTTTTATGACTTGAGTTTGAGCAGTGTCATTAAAATCCTTTGGAAGCCACTGATAGAAGGGTTATCGCTTCTAAGTGAAACCATGTGTTATAGAGAAGTTTGTGCTTCAAACAATGCTACACGAAGTGCTTCCAACGAGAATAAGTAGTTTTTTCTGAATCTCAACTTCGGAGAGTTATTTTCATATCGGCGTTATTGTATATAGGATGGTAAAATTAGTTATTTACACTGCAACTAAACTTTTTTTGTATTAAATTTGTAGGCATTTGATGCTTCATAACTGTGCACTACACTTCTCACTTTTTGCTTCAAGCCCAATAACCTTATCACTTCTTTGCGCTGTTCACTATTAAAAACATTGGTTTAGTGCATTTATTCCCTTTTGACCTCCTTTTACTACAAAAATACATTACTGAGCTTTGTTTGTCATGACTCTATCCTTAGATCATGTTTACTCAACTTGTAAGTCAAGAAAGTGGTTATTTAATGGTACAAATATTTTTAGATAAGGGTAACTGAATAATCTTTAATGGCATGAACACTTATTTTGTGTGTTGATTCGTTAGTTATTTGTTAGAATATGTGCTTCACTTTGATGACGCGTACAGTTGCTAGTTTGTGCTTTTTGCATCTCAAAACACTTGTTCATTGTCCTCCCTTGTATCAAATCTGGGATCATCATTTATCTATCCCCCACTTCAAATCAAGTTCAATGATCCGAAAGGAGCAGAAACAGCCAGGAACCAACTAATATTTGATACAATTACAGCTCTAAGTAAAACAAAGATAAATGCAAGTCATGAACTTGCTTTTATGAGAGGTAGAATTAACATATTCGTTACAGCTGAACCTACCACCATTAGCACTCAAAGCTTTGATTAGTTTACTTTAAGAACTGTAATTGTTAATCTAAGCAGATTCTATGAAATTCTAGTATGAATGGAGTTCGGATGCAGCTCAACGGATTAACCTCCATTACTTTCTTTATCTGTGAAGTTGGAAACCAGGCAAACAAGGTCCAAGTGCAGATACCTGAATTAAATTGTTTGCTTGCAGCCTTACAGCCACACAATGACAATAAACACAACAAAGTGTTTACACAAGGTAAAGCAACTGACCTCTAATGACAAAAGCCGATCCCTGCAGCGTTCCAGTCTTGAACACATGTTAGCCAATGCAATAAGTATTCCCTCCAAACGTCTCGACAATAATGGACCTTTCCGCAGGTGGTTGACAAGTTTATCGATAACATTTGCCTCGAATGCTAATACTTGCAGATCCTCCTTTTCTGCAATTAAACTAGACAAGGCAAAAGGAGCTTCGTCTCCAACTTGATCATCATCAAGAAGCTCAAGTAGAATTAGTATCAATTTTGTTTTGATTCGTAAATCTTGAAGGCAAGAAGGAGCAGAGTTCCTTATGACAATCAAGCATATGCAAGCAAGCAATCTTGTCCGGGCATTTTTATCCTTGGTCAATTCAGTAACAGTACCCAATGCTCCTCCATTTTCAGGTTCGATGAACTTTGATATGACTTCAGGATTTCCCTTTAGGATAGTGGCTAGAGACTCCAAACTAGCATCTTTTTGAGTTAAAGACCCTCCAAGCATACAAGTGAGCTTTTTAATAATTCCAGCATCACTTAATGCCTTCTGCTCCATATTTGTCCAGCAAGAATGTGTAATGATACTTGCACCAAGTCCAGTCACATTCTCATTTTCACTATTCAGTAACGACTGGATAAATTCCATATTGTTCCCCTGAAGAAAATCATACCTTGGGGCTAACTTCGATTGATAAATGAACTTAAGGGATCGAGCAGCTGCTCCGACTACCTGGCATTAGATCAAGTTAAATAATCAGAGATGATAAAAATTATGAGATATACTCCTAAACAGTGATTTTGGGACATATCAGTCAAAAGGTTCGGCCTCGTGATCATCTGAAAGAGCAGTAAAACACCTAGTTGATCTGCTCTCCCCAAAATTACTTTTAACTTATTGCAAACTGATTTCCTACATACAACAATAACATACTCGTTGAAATCTCACTAAGGGCCCGTTTGGATGGGCTTAATAAAAGCAGCTTTAAAAAAGTACTTTTGAAAGTGCTGAAACTTATTTTTAAAATAAGCAGTTATGCGTTTGGATAAAAGTGCTGAAGTTAAAAAAAAAGTTGTTGATGTGTTTGGCAAATAAGTGCTGATAAACAGCTTTTTAAATCAAATGTCTGAAATACCCTTAAAAGCTGTTAACATAATAAAAGTTAATTAATTTATATTTTACAGTCATAAATAATTATATTTTGCTATCATTCACATATTTCTTTCTCATCACAAATTATTTATAAGAGGAATATAAACTTATTATAGATTTTAAAGATATATAATTTGAATAGATCAAAGAACGATTTAAGATTTTATTTTAGTTTCATCCATAGGTAAAAATAGTAGTCTATCATTCACATATTTCTTTATTATCACAAATTATTTATAAGAGGAATATAAATTTTTATTTAAGTTATATGTGCAACTTATTTTACATTTTAATAATATATAATTTGAATAGATCACTTGAAAGATTTAAGATTTATTTTATTTTCATTTATTAGTAATAGTAATTGTCTATCATCCACACGTGAAAAGGGAAAAATAGAAGAAAGAGATGCTAGGATTATGTGGGTAATTTGGATATTGTATAAAAATATTAAGGGTAAAAAGGTAAAAATGTGGTCAACTTAAAACAGCTTATAAGCTGGAAAAAAAAAAGCACCCCTACCCCAGCTTTTAACTTTTGGCTTAAAATAAGTTTTTTTTAACTTAAAATAAGTTATTTTGAGGATTGTCAAACAGCTAAATAAGTCAAAAACCAGCTTTTAAGTCAGTTTGACCAGCTTTTAAGCTGAGCCAAACAGGCTCTAAGTGGGGTCTGGGGAGAATAGAGTGTACGCAAACCTTACCACTACCTCATGGAGGTAGAGAGGCTGATCCGAAAGACCTTTGCTCATGTGCATCAAACCCAAGTAAGAAGAATATAACAATGAAGACATAGCAGTAGTAAGAAAAGCATGGTAAAGTCAACAAGAAAGAAACAATAACAGCAGCAAAATAGTGTATTAACAGAACTACAATGGTACGACTAGTACTACGACAAGCACAAACAAGCATAAACCTTCGCAAAGCAAGATAACACTTTATCCCTACTGGCATTCTACTCTAACATACGACCTCCACCCCTTCCTATCTAGAGTCATGTCCTAGGTAATATGAAGATGCCCCATGTAATGTTTAATCATCTCTCTCAAATATTTTTTCGACCTACCTCCACCCTTCTGTGTACCCACTACAAACAGCCTCCCGCACCTCTTACTGAGGTATCAGCGCGCTTCCTAAAAATAATATTTTGTTGCAATTCTTTTTGATTGGGTAAGCTATCAAATTCTTAACTTTTTCAGTCATAAATTTTCAGTTCAGCTCCTAAAAATAATAAGGAAATCTATTTCACTTGTCAAAGACATTTGTCTTAAGGAACAAAATTACCCAGTTATGATATTTGAACGTCAGAGACAACAAATACTTCAACTTCTACAAGCAGTTGAGTTCCTCGAGGAATTTTATCAACTGCCTCGATGGTCTCACTCTCCCATTTTTTCACCCACTAACTCCTTTTTTTTTACCTTGCTTTGCTTGAAAATAAATTGGAAGAAATGTTTCCAGATAGAAATGTTACCAATTTTCTGATGAAGCAAAGTCCTTCAATTCCAAAATGAGTAATTCAAAAATTATACAAACGACGTACAAGGACATCATTTATATCATAAATTGAGTACATTACAAGAGTCTAACTAACTAGCCACCTTGTCTACGTACGGACAGCAATTCCATTTCATATTGGCTCTGAGTCTATGTTTATAAATATCATACTAGCATTACTAAAAGGAAGAAAAAATAAGGAAATTCTAAAAATTTCTGCATTCTCTAGGACTCTGGTGCAGTGTGTGAATGTGGGAGACTCGTTTACAAAATAATGTGGTTTCAGCATTGGATCTTCACACTGATCTCATTCTCAAACATACTCAGGAAATCCTTTCCAAGTCTTCTCCAGGAAGATTGAATCGACAAGAATGGGTGGAACATTTTTCACGCCCGGCTCAACAAATTTGGATTGACAACAATAAAAAGAAAAACAAAAGGAAACACTTCTCTTCCGTCTATTTTCCTTTCCCTTCCCATGTTAATTTACAAGCATAGAATAAATAACAGCCTATGGAACAGGCATAAAAGTTTGACACTAGAACAGTTTTTTTCTAAAATGATCAGGTATTAGAACAAATAAACATAACAATCTAAAAAGTAAATGAGGGGACAAGAAACTTAAACATATTTGGAAGGTACTAAAAGGAAGTTTAAAAACAGCAAGTCAATCAAAATCCAATTAATGGTGAAATAGGTAACCATTTTTCTGATTGGCAGAAAATTAATATAAACTTGTGACTGAGACAGAGATTGCATTCAGAAATAACAATCCAAAATATCATCGCAAGTTCACAACAACTGAGTAAATCCAAGTTCAAACAAGGCTGAATACATAGGCAGACCCCCTTAACTTGTCAAGATTTTTCATTTAGACACCTCAACAGCGGCTTTGAGGCTATGACCTATTGAACACTTGATCTATGCATTTAATGTGCCAATTAGACAGACACATATCATTCAATCTTCAGCAAAGTTTAAATCTGTATAGTTGACACGCAAGTTAAGTGGCAATATACATGCAAAGAAACGTGTCAATAAAAAATAAAGGAAAAGAGACCCCAAGTGTGTGGTTTAGTGGTAGCCTAGTGGTAATGGTTGAGAACCATAAGATCTCATGTTCAATTCCATGTGGAGACAAAAAACACTACGTGATTCTTGTCATTTGTCCTAGCCTTGGTGCACCGAGTTACCTGGTACTTGTTGCTATTGGAGTGGCAGAGATCCCGTGGAACTAGTAGTTGGGTCAGACACCACGGTCATAAAAAAAATTAAAAAAGACAAATAGATAAAAGAAAAGAGGGGGTACACATTTTTCCTTCTTCTTCCTTGTTTTTTTTCTTCTTTTTCTTCTTCAACGACACTGTTTATTGTTATTCCCACAATCTCTCTCTTTGCTGACAAGCGTTAAAATAAAGAATCGATGTTGGATCTGGTTTACTCACCATAAATTTTCTGGCAACAAAATCTTTTTCCAGCAACTCAACTCTGATTTAGAAGGACTCTTCTTCTAATTCAGTTCTTCTCTCTGGCACTGCTCTAGTCACTGAAATTTTAGAAGTCGTGATCTCTCTATTGTAAGACATGAACTAGACACTATTCCATAGATATGCCATATAACCAGGGGCAACTCAATAAGATTAGGGGCCTAAAACCAAACTTCATGGAGGCGCCCTGATATTTTATTTATTTATTTACATTCTCTTTTAAAAAATAATTGTCACATTTATTTTAGAGATGCAACAATTCAAATTATCACACTTCACACTTCTTTTAGATTTTCGGGAATATGCTACATTTTTCACACTTCTTTTAGATTTTCTCCTTAAATGTTATTATCATCTAACTCAACTATATTAGTGAATTATTCATTTGAAGAACATCCCCTATATTGTTTTATTAAAGATTTATTATTTATGAAAAATCTATCAAGTGCCCTTTTTGGGATATATTTAATTCTTCAAAGTTCCATTCCTTTTTGTAAGATTGAAATCATATTTTTTAGTTGACATTTAAATTACCCTTCGGGTAGCCCAGTGGTTTGGACTTGGAACTTCCATGTTGGAGGTCTCAAGTTCGAAACCCCTTGTTAACGAAAGCAAGGGGCTCGTCGCACTGGGCTTGCCTAGTACAAATTACCTCTTCTATGTGGTTTGCTAGCTATTGCATAGGAGTGGGAGTTTTACCCTATGCGCACCCAAAGTGTAGAGTCTGCGGGTTTTCCATGTCATCAAAAAAAAAAAAGTTGACATACTTAAATTGGATAAATTATAATAACTAAAACAAAAATATGTATACTTATGAACTAAGAATATCAAAAATAAATTTTTTTCAAGAAAACTATAAAATAAAGTTAAACTAACAAAACCTGGCTCAAGAATTTGATAAATTGTCATAAAGATATTAAAATAGTGTAGAAGACAAAAAAAAAAATTAAAATAGTGTAGCATTCCTTCAACATAATGGTTGTTGCACTTCTTGAAAATATGAAGACACCAAAAAACAATTTTGCTCTTTTGTAACTTGTAAGAAACATACACTCAATAAGTTTTGCAGGAGAAATCTCAATATTATACTCTTTCCGTTTCAAAAACAATGACCTCTTTTCTTTTTTCCTTTTTAGTATGTTTCAAAAAGAATGACATCTTCCTTTTTTTGATAACAACTTTCCACGTGACATGTTTAAGGCCACTAGATTAAAGGGCAATTTTGTACATTTGACATAACGTTAATTTAGTACCACATGATCAAAACATTTCTTTATTTTCTTAAACTCCATGCCAAGTCAAGCTAGACCGTTCTTTGTGAAACGGAGGAGTAATAAAATAGAGAACAAGATGATAAATATATGGTAAATAATCAAATTATTAGTAAATAAATAAGGAAGTACAATCTCCTTTCCCCACGTAAGCAAATAATTCCCAAAATTTATTTCATTCCATTAAGGAAGTGGAAATAACCATTTGAATAATTACTTCTTACTCGCTTTGTTTTAAAGAAATTTAGAAGTACATCATATTTTATTTTTAAAATATATGGATAAATACTCTTCTTTTTAAATGGGCTCCCCAAAATATGGGCCCCAAGCGATGGTTGTAGTGGCCTAGGGGTTAACACGGCCTGCATTTAACACAACTATGATCAATGTTCCAGGATAAAGGGTCCAAATATCATTAAATTTCATAACTTTTACCTTCTCTGGGAAAAAAATCTATCTTGGACCCTAACCAAGCTTAGCACCCAACTTTTTGTCTTTTAAAACGGAAAAGGTTTTATAGTTTCAAAATGGGAATCAGATTTGGGTTGCCATTTTTTCCTAGAGGTTATTTACCAACAACAATGGTGTTTGAATCTGAAGATGAAGAAGGAATGGGTTTGTCCAGACAGTAAGTTTGTTTTTGGCGAGAGATACTAATAGACGGGGAAGAGGGAAGGGTAGTGGGAGGAGGAGGTGGATGGTGGTTAAAAATAGCGGAGATAGGTGCAAGAACGAGTGGGGATGAAGGAGAAATTTGAAAGAAACAATAAAAAGGAAAGTCAAATGGAATTAGCCATTCTCAATGCTTAACCGCGCTAAGGGTGGTAAGTATACACACTTCATCAGCACATCGTATCTAATTTACACAGATTGACTTAAATTCAGCTGTTCAATTGTACAAGGCAAAGTATAAGTGCCTAAATAAAAAACTCAGACAAATTTGAGGGGCCGCACATGTATTCAGCAAATAAACTTAGGTTTGTACCAACACCTTTCGGGGACTAAAGGGAGCCCAAGATCATCAAAATAAGACACAAGTCTTTTACTAGGGAGTCTTAGTAGCTCAATCTGAGCTTTCCCCTTGTTAGTGAGGTTTCGATTCCCCACCAAAAACTATGTTACTTTGAGCCACTAATTTCACCCAACCGGTATTTTTCTTGTTTTAATGATTTAGCAAGTTGAAAAATGGATGAAATAAACAAACCAGAAACAAAGATTGTTACACAGTACTTCTTGCCTTCCAATTTGTAAATTTGGATGTAATGTGAAAAACTAACCTTTACACTACTTCAGTGTTTTTTCTTCCACCATCACGTCTAACACAATATATAAGTTAATCAAGTAACATGAAACTTCTTGCCCACTATAATTTGCTTTAAATTATCGGTAAACACCAAAAAACACAAACTCTCAAAAATTGAAATTAGGATTTAACTTGTACACGAAAAACAAGTTTTTTTTAACCTATTCTGAGTACAGAGATAGCAGACAAACAGAAGATATTAAGCAATTATAAATTTTTAATTAATTTAGACATTCTTTATAATGGAGCCAAAACAGAAGATCTCAAAATTTGAAATTACCTTATCATTAGGATAAGAAATAAGGCGAAGAAGAAGAGGAAATGCACCGGCATCAAGAACGGCTTTAACACCATCATCAAAGCCACAAGCAAAGCTACCAATAGCAGCAGCGGATTGAATAATTAGCGAATCGTTGAGTTCCACGTCATTACCGGAACAAACAGCAGCAGCAGCGGCCGCGGCGATGCCGGAGGAGGAAGAGAGTATTGAGGTAACAGACGGAACGGCGCCGAGTTTGAGGAAACAAAGTTTTTTCGTACGGTTACCGATGATCTGATTCTTAAGGTCACGGAGAGCTTTGAGTTTTGCTTCGGTGGAGGAAGAGCTCAACCGTCCGATCAGATCCTCACGACGGCTGTGAGTCGGAGGGGGCGGCGCCGATGATGCTGAGGCCGGCATGGTTGAGGGCTAATTTGGAATTTCATATGCAGATGCGACCAACCGATTGTCCAAAAGAGACACAAAAATGAGGAATGGAAAAGAGAAATAAGAGTTTTTTTTTCTTAATTTTTTAATTATTTTTATAACAAATAAATACACATAGTACAATAAAATAAAATATTATCAAAGTGGAAGAACCAATTATCCTTTTTGATTAATATTTTAAATCTTAACCATTCATTGTTCCAATGCTTATTCATCAAATTAATTGTAATATTAGACCATTGTCATTTGTGAATTATTAGGTATGAAAAAAAAATATAAAACATAAACATGATCATTAATTTGGTGTCAGCTGATAATTATGATATTTAATTTTGGATGCCCGCTTGTAGCGATTGGTTAGGCTAGGCCGGTTAGAACCTCTCTGCAGTTCTCGATTTTGATTGAACTAGGGAGGATCGATATTGCTGGGGGAGATTGTTCTTCCTCAGCTGACTTGTTAACCATGGTCTCTTGAAGGTTTCATTCTTGTAACAGCTCTCCCAGCCAACAACCTGCTAACCCTAAGCTTGCAAGCACCTTGGTCACATCTAAGTCCCTATTCAATTGTTCTATTTGGGACGGAAAGAAAAAAATCTGCCTTTTGCGGGAAGAATCGCTCGAAAGCACGGGATGGGCCTTCATATAGATAATTATTTAACTTGTATAAAATTGAAGAAATTGACACATTCGTCCTACATGACGATTTGTGTCATATGTCATGTAGGACATGTTTGTCTACTTGTTCAATTTTATACAATTTTAAATATTTAATTGTGCATACTCAAAGTTGAAGGATATAATTATCCGTTGAAGTCAAGTTAAGGATTATATTTATATATTATGCCAAAAATAATTATTTTCAATTCCATACATTTGAAATATCACATTTGTTATGTTTAATATCTATTTAAAACTTATTTGTTTGTACTTACTTAAGAAGATTCTAATGTTCAAATCTTATTAAATCTCTTAATGAATTTGGATTGCTCAAACATATTATTTGAGTATGGTTGGATTAACTTTTGACTTAATTTTGTTATTTTTAACTTTAAAATAAGTGCTTATCAATATTTTTATTTATTTAGCTAACACTATAAAATTACTTTTAAAAGCGTTTAAAATAAGTCAATTCAAACAAAGTCAAGTGTTAATGGTAGTCAAATTCTATGCGCTCTCTCATTTATGTTGTTTCATTTACATACTTTCTCTTGCCTATTGTTCTTTTAGTATATGTGGTCACTTTTTTCAATTACAAGAGAACTCTTCAATTGCAATTGTTTTTCTGATTGAATCTCAAATGCTAATGACAACAATAATTAGTAGTATGTTTTAATCCCAAACAAATTTGAATCGACTAGGATGACAGGTTATATATATATATATATATCATATTTCAGCAAAACAGTTCATTTACTTACTTACATACTTAGGTAATTAAGATACATGATAATATAAAATAGTGGAACACAAGTGTGTTATGGATCAACTAGTGGTGATTCTAAGATAAGTTCATTTGACACTTTATAAGATTCAAGAACCATTTTTGCAGATTCATTGACAGATTGTCCATTAACATAGTGCTGACGACAAACAGGCATGTATATATCAGCACCTCCTATAAGCTCAGTTTCTGTCTCATTAGTCTTTCTGAAGGTGAAAAATGCCCTTCTGTTACACAACTCACATCTAGCAGTCAACTTTGTCACAGTATCAGCAAGTGGAATTATGTCAAGCACTGAACCAAAACTCTTCCTGCAACCAACCAAGCACCAGATACCATGTAAGAGCACAGTTATCGGGTTTGAACTAAAGCTATTGGGTGATTGCGGAACCTATTTAAGCCAAAAAAAGATCAAATTGACACAAATGAGTCACATTTTTAAATGTAACTAAAATAGGCTTAGTGTAGTTTCTTTTTCTGTATCCAATAACTCTTTCATAATCTAACTATAAGATGAAAGTTTTCCTATACCCCAACAATCTTTATCTTTATGTAGTTGAATGAATGTATCTTTAGCTAACTATAGCTACTTTGTGTTATGAGGTTTTCTTGAACTGTTCTTGAAGGTGTTAGACTTGATTGTACAGTTGTTATACGACTTATTGCTAGATTATGAAAGAGTTATTGGGATACACATAGTATAATAATGGTAAATAAATAAAAAGTAAGAAGAAAACATTTAGCATATACAAATGCAAAAGGAAATTTGAGGAAGAAAGTGAAAAGTAGTTGGTAAGCAAATCTTTTTTCATAAAAGGATAAGAAAAACTTCCACTTTACAGAATTGACAAGAAAAGGTTGTCTTGTATTAAAATTTAGACATAACGGATTTAATAACTAATTGAATTTTTTGATAAAATATGGGGGGAAAACTACACTAAGCATATTTTGATTATATCCTAAAATGTGGCTTACTTGTGAATTTTATCTCTTTATAGCTCAAATAGGTTCCAAATCCCATTTTTAAGCTGATAAAGGGGCAGTAGGATCTGAAAACTGAGTTCAGAGTTACAAATGGAATAGCAATGGCCAATGGAGTATGCGATGAAGGTTCAAAAATAGTTTTCAGGAGTACCTCAAGTAATCACCATCTAGGCCTGCAACAACTATAATTTTCCCATCAAAATCAGCAGCATTGCAGCAGAACTCATAAAGGTCCCCAAAGAACTGAGCTTCATCGATGCCAATCACATCCACCTATCAAGAAATGGAGTTACTAGGATAAGAAGCTAACTAAAGTTAAGGTGAATTGCGTGATTCATTTTACCTACTACGTTCTTTTCTGACTACTGCTCTGTCTTTAGTTTGACCCTCATTTGTGTTTCAAGTTTCCCTTATACCTTGTCTACTCATCATATTCTATGTTTGCAGCATCTGGCCCTCGTTTCTGCCTTCTATACAATTCACATATATCCCATATTTGCAGTATAAAGAACATTGACTTTAATAGCAACAGTATCTAGTATTCATTCTTCATAATGTGCAAGATGATACTTTCCAAAACACCCCTCAAATTCTCATGGTTTGGACAGGAAAGATACCATCTTGATACTACAGCTGCTTTTGGCATCGTGTACTCTAATTTTAAAAATCTTGCGCAGTTGCACTCATAAGAAGATTTCAAGAAGCACATCAAGTCTTAATCTAGAAGTTAACTAGGTTCAAGTGAAGAGACACAAGATATCTTCTAATTCCCATCAAAATATGAAGTTAGTGTTCATTTCTACTGTTAATACTACCCAACAATGTGTGGTAAAGGTTGCTCATTTTCACCAATTAGTGGCATAAATATCAGTACAATACTAGTAATATCACATCACCCAATCATCAATCATCCAAGTTCAACACTGTAGTACTCAAAAGCTCTGAACTGTACAAAGATCCTTGCTTTTAGGCTATATTACTTGGACTCTCCAAAAATGATATTACACCCATGTCAACTCCTTCAAAAACGCATTACTTTTGAAGAATTTGACACACACATCAGCAATCTAAAAGTTCTCAACAATTGACACAAAGTCTTAACAAGTCAAACATAAGAGTTTGTTGAGTTGTCTATTAATAAACAAAATCTGTACCTTTTCATATGCATCTTCTCCAAATCTCTGCTTGAAAGATGAAAGATCCGGCAATGACCAACATGGAAATCTTGTCCCATCATGTGTCACCACTGCATCTACAGCATATCTTGCATCTTTACTTGACTTTATCAGTACCACATTTCTACTTGCACAATTAAAAACCCAAACTTACAGCTTAGAAGGAACAATTCACCACAAAAAATTCTAATAACAAAACCGACACAAGATATTGATCATTTACGCAATCTTAATAGCTCAATTGATTGACTATCGATATTTTCATCTTACTAGTGTGAGTTTGATTCTCCACCTTGTAATACCTCAGCCCATTTCCCCTTCCCCTAAACCCATTTTTTTTTCGAAATATTGATCAACCTCAAATCCATTAAACCCCAGATTACTTCTCAGTCATATAGCAAAGAATCTTGTCTCAAAAGTCCAATCTATAATATAAACTCAACAAATTCATATTTTTTTCAGTTTCTTTTCTGCTTAATTCACCATAAACGGAACTGCACGCATACATATTTTCATGTACTATACACATAGATAAAAAAAAAAATCACAACTTTCAATTTTTGTCAACCTAAATTTGAAATTTCTAAATCTTTATCACCGGTTCAAACCAAATAAACTTCAATCAACGGAAAAAATCACACAAAAAAAGTCAACAAGAACAATACTAGTAGTAATACCTCCCATCACTGGATTCCAAATTGACCCGGCGAAGAAGAGCAGTGGTTTTTCCAGCAAACATAGGACCAACAATAACATGTATTTCACCCACCGGACAAAAACTGTTCTTCGATCCATTTCTCAGGTCAACTGGGTTTCTAGCAGATGATGAAAAAGCCATTATTAGAAGTGAAAAAAAAAGATAGTGGAAAAGTACTATGAATTGACGTAAAGATTTGAAAATATGGATGAGATTATATAGGAATATAATAAAAGCTATCAAAGTTTTAAAAATTTGAGTTTTTTTGAATTTTGGGAGGGAATGAAAATGATGAAATCTTGGAGGGAAAACCATTGAGAAGCTTGTTTGAGAAGATAAAAGAAAGTGGAGAAATTTATTTGAAAAATACAGAAAAGTCATACTTTATTAAATGACTAGATCATCTCTTCTTTCTTTTTTTTCAAATATGAACTTTTTAAAACTATTTATTTTTAATATGTCATATATCACAAAAACATTGCTCTATTTAATTTATATTACTTTTTTTTTATTCAATTTCAAAATGAATGAGAAATTTGTATATTTAGTAAAAAACTAATTTTTAATCATATTTATATGATATTGAAACGGGTCAAAAACACCTTAAACTATCTGAAATAGTTCATATTCATTCTTAAATTATATTTCGATTCAAAACTACCATTTTCGTCAAATTTTTAGGTCAGAAAATGTCCTTCTTATTAAGAAAGTCGTTAAATGTCATATGGATATATCCTTCTTCGACTAAATTTATAGATGAAAAAACAAAAAAAAAATAATAGTTGATATATGATGAAGTGGAAAGAAAAAAATGAACGTAGAAGACCTATCTCTTCAATAATTTGCAATTGATAAAGTGAGAAAAATTTAACATATATACTTTTCTACTATAATAGAAGAGGCTTGTTTCAACATGCCTGTTTCACAAGTCTAGGGGTATTTTAGTCTTTTCAATTCTAAATTGTTACTACGTGTCTTCTTGCTGTGTTTTCAATTTAGACGTTCCTCTTTGGTTGTCTTCATCGTTTATCTCAGTGCACATCAAAGGTCTTTTCCTTTCTCTACCATTCTATCCAGGTAAGGATCCTTTGTTTTCTTCAATTTTTTGTGTCATCTTTATATCCCTATAAATTGAATTTGGAAATGTTTCTCCATTTTATCTTCCTTTGACCAAATTTGATCTGGGTGTGTTAATATTTTCTTCTTTCTTCACTTGGGTTTGTTATTGATGTTCGATTTCCTATTGCTTTGAAAGCCCCAATAATTTAAATCGTTGTACTTTCAATTTTCGTTAGGTGAATTTGTTTGCCTTGTTCTTTTTGGATTGTGAGGATGTTGTTCCTCAGTTATTCCTAGCAGATTTTTGTTTTGTTTTCTTGCATGCAGTAATTTGATAAAATAATTTTGATTTTTTGGAATTTCTCCAACTGTCACTTTTGACTATAGCTTCGCTCTGAATGTACAAAATTTTCTGAAGTTATTGGCTGATATGGTTTTCTATATCTTTGCTTCGATCTTTTTATTTGCTTAGTAGATACTAATAATTTACAGGTTCAAATTTTCTTTTATTCTTCGGTCTTTTTTTTATTCTGATTGAGCGGGATTAGAATGGCTGAGAATACATCTCAAAATGTTGATTTTTTTGAGTTTCTGAATTGTCGCTTTTGGCTATGGCTTTGCTCCGAATCTATGAAATTTTCTATGAGATTTTTGTTATTTATGTTTTGCATTAACATTAATTCTTTGTTACTTATGTTTTGCATAGCATCAATAATGATAACTAGGTAGCTGAATTTGAAATCAAGTTGTTAGATATTTATCTCCCGTCAATAAACATCTCATCCCGATGTCTCCGAATTTGTCTTTTATTTCGATAATTTTTTGTTGTTGATGATTTAAAGCTTCAATATTTGTTTCGTTGTCTCGCCTTTTCTATGTGGGTTTAGCATAAAGTTTCTTCCTATTATTGCATCGACGTTTTGAAATTATTTTCATTTGTAGCGTGAAGTTAAGAATCTCCAGCCACATCTACTAGAATTAATTATATTCTTCTACTTTATGTCATTCTTCCTCTGTTAATGATGTAGGCTTATGTTTCTGCATTTAAGGTAAGATAAAGGTCCAAACATAGTGGGGTCGGAGAATCCAACCAACAATTTTTTTTATGACAGAACGATTTACTATCAACAAAATCACCATGGCCACACATGAGTAGACTTGTGAAGTCCAGCTGGTAGATAAAGGCCCTTCCCTAACCAAAAAATAGGGAAACAAGAAATATCAACTGATGGCATTACAACAAGAAGAGGTATTTGCTATTGCAATTCAAATAATCATTCGCTCATACATATCATCTTGTCGTCAAACGATTACGTAGCATACCATTTTTAGTTTTCTTTTTGTTGGCTCTAATCTAACTTCATTCACTTACTTTTAATTCCATTCTCTTTTGATTGCTAAGAAGTAGAAGGGTTAAACAACATTTTTACATCTAGGCTCATTGAAGCTCAATTCTTTGTATATTCAGGAACATGCCCTCATTTTGTGATTGTTTAGTAGACTAAAAGAAGCTACCATCTAAGAGGTTATATCATATAAAAATATATACATCTTGAACCTCGCTTCTGCATGTCATACTTCTGTAAATTTGTTTTCAACTGATTAACATTCTCTAAGGTCGCATTTCATAGTCCTCCTTGCAGACTTTACTAACTGAAAACGTTCCATCTCTATCCTGTTTCCAGCATATATTTTATGGTATGTAATAATTTTTTTAAATTCTTCAACACTTGTGTTAGCTCAAAATCTACCCACCTCGCAGTCAATCAACTATCTTCTGACTTGTATAGCTCACTTTGGTTATATCCAAACTCAACCACAATAATATTGGATGCCATATACATTGAACAAATCTGATAAAACATGTATCAAATTCCTTTCCCAGCTCACGAATCTTTCCGGAAATGAATTTACAAAATAATAATATATGATTTATTGTTCTCAATACAAAGAAGCTTTTATCGATGATCTTTTGAGTTTTTAGATATTGATCCGACAGTAACTTTGTGATGGTAATATCAACGACAACTAGATGAAAGTGTCCATTTATAAAGTAATTTGAGTCACTTTTGTTTAGAGATATGATAGCAGGCAGAAGTTTGGAAAGTCTATCATTCATCACTTTAGGAACAATTTTCTGGGAAACATTATTGAGGCTGATAGGTCTGAACTCGGGAAAAGATTGAGGTGAGTCAACTTTAGGTATTACAACTAGGCAAATACTGGTTAAAAACATAGGCATCTGCTTTCCATTGAACACAACCTTCACTAATTAAACCATATCAGCGTCAATAATGTCCCAGAACAAGGTGTTGAAACCATCAGGGCCAGCAATATTGTCGTTTCCTTTGCTGAAAAGATCTTGACAGGAATACCCTGTAGCTTGTCATATGTTATCGTCCCCTTCAATCCACTGATCATTCACATTGACTCTATGGATATGTAATATCTTCCTTATTTCTCTAACTTGCTGTGAAAGAACATGGTATTTCCATCCCCCTCAAGTTGCCATTTAAAGTTGACTTTTTGTTTCTGTTTTTATTTCCAGAAACTACCAACCATTTTGTGATGAATTATTAACTCTGCTTTAGCCTTGTTTAGGACCATTCTATCCTTTTGTTTGAGAGAGTTAATATAATTAGCTTTGTATTGATTTACTTTCTCCTCCAGAGCCTGTTAAAAGATAGCAATTTTAGGTTAATGTTGCTGTTTTACTTGGCGTTTGTTATAATGATGCTTATAAAGTTAATGCATTTTATATGTATGCGAGTTAAATTTTGTTAATAAGTTGTTTATTCTAAACCACACACATTTTGATTCTATAGTTTTTTAGAGGTAGATTTAGTGTACACATAACATTGTTTTTTGAAAGTATATTTTGTTAGATTGCTTTTTTGTATGCTAAAAAGAAAAACAAAAACTAGCAAGTTCTAACGGATTAGAGGTTATTATACATCAGAATAAACTAAGTTACTTACCTCATGAAATCTATCTGATTTACTTGATTCAAATTTATTCAAAAACACATAACAATCTTTTTTTCATCATTAGAATTAGTGATGTTATGCTTGTGTAAATTCATGTGGAGTAGGAAGAGAAGTTAAAAGACACTCTTTTATCAAGGACATTGCTCTGTTAAACACATCAGCCTTTTTTATTATTGGAGTTGCGATAGATATGCAATGCTGATGTAGAATATAGTGTCTAAAATACAAATACAATGGCTCTCCCTTCATCTCTTTTTCTTTCTACATTTAAGTCGTTCCTGCTTGAGAAACAACCACTTGAAATATTCAACGTCTTGATTAGATATTATTTAAGGGTGACTATTATTTCAAAATTTATGTTGGTATGCTTTGCCCTTACAAATGATACCTCCAAAAGACCCCTGATCATGTTCTTTAAATCAATATATATATATATATATATATATATATATATATATATATATTTAGACTACATTAAATCTTCTGTCCCAGCATTGGCAAATGGTCTACCAAGAACAATCGTCATTGTTGCTTTGGTTATTGCACTTACATATTTGAACTATAGAGGTTTAACTATTGTTGCTGGGTTGCTACAGTTTTAGCGATATTTACTCTCCTTCCTTTTCTAATTATGGGAGTTATCGCGTTCCTAAGTTGGAGCCTTCAAGATGGTTTGTTGTGGATTAGAAAATGTACAATGGGGATTGTATCTAAATACACTTTTTTGGAATTTGGATTATTGGGATTAAGTGAGTACTATGGCAGGGGAAGTGGAGGATCCTGGCAAAACAATTCCTAAGGCTTTATTTTACGCACTTCCTTTACTTGTCTCTGGTTACTTTTTCCCTCTTTTATTTGGCACGGGAGCTGTTCCGTTGCATCGTGATCTTTGGAGTGATGGTTATTTCTCGGATATTGCTAAGATCATTGGAGGAGTATGGTTAAGATTGTGGGTTCAAGGGGCTTCGGCTGTGTCAAATATGGGAATGTTTTTAGCTGAGATGAGTGGTGACTCATATCAGCTTTTGGGAATGGCATAACGGGGGATGCTTCCTGATTTTTTCGCAAAGAGATCGCGTTATGGAACCTTTTATGATACTTTGAAATTGTTAATTGAATGAAAGTCTAATGGGTATGAATTGACGTAGATGCTTTTATTTTATTGGACCACTATCCATTCTTTATTCGTCGAAAGAGGAGTTTAAACCTATCTATTTTTGATATCATTTATCTACTTTGAAACCATTACTATTATAATATATAATATTGAACTCGGTTTTGTTTTCAATCTAAATTAAGCTAGGAGTCTCATTCAGAAACCACTAGTTTGAATTGCCCAAGCAAAAATCTCATGATGAAAGAGTACTTTTGTGGGTCTTGAAGGTTGGGTGTTTGTTAATGAGGAAGGGAATAAGCAACAGTATATCAAAGATTGTACTTTTGGTGTGTATTGAAGTTCAGGTTGTAAAAAACATACTTATAATGGATTTGAGGGAATCGAAATGTTGTTAGTTGTGTGTTGGTGGGGAAAGTTAAGCTACAGTCATCAAAGATTGTTCTTTTGGTGTCTTTTTTGAGGTTTAGATTGGAAAGAAAATTCTTGTGAATTCTTGTTAATTCAATTCTTGATTGAAATTAGATAATTATTAGATTATCACTAGACTTTCCAACCTTGAAAATTTTATTGTTAATTCAATTCTTGATTGAAGTTGGAGAATTATAAGATTAGCAGTTCACTTTCCAACCTTGAATTTTTTCTTGTTAATTCGATTATTGATTGAAGATAGTGAATTATTAGCTTTGTAGTGTTATTTTCAAAGTTGCAGCATTGAATCTAGAAAACTGAAATACTTTCCAACCTCAAAAACAGTCAATGTAGTTGAAGCGGGTTCCTTTTCCTTTGTCCAGAAGTTCTCAATTTGTTTGATTGTATTTACATGATCAGATAGATGATATTCAGAACATATGTTGTCGAAAAAGGTAAACTTCTCGGGAAACTATGTAAATATTGGGAGAACTTCTTTGTTTCAATTCTTGATTAAAAAAAAACAAGAAGAAAATTCAATTATTGATTATCACTGTTATTTTTAAGTGATTGCTGCATTGGATCAGGAAAACTGAAACACTTCCTGACCATGGAATTGTTCTTGTTATTCAATTCGTGATCGAAGTTAGAGGTACACTATCCAACCTTAAAAATTAGTTTTGTGTTTGTAAGTCCCCCAAAATAGTTAATGTTCTGAAGTTCTAAATATGTTTAATTGTATGTCAATCTGGAGACTCTGACTTTTGTGTGTTATGTGCACTCTTTGATCTTTGTTGCATCGTCTTGAAACAACTATTATCACAGTATGGACCCAGACCAAGTTGTTGCTGGATTGGTTGGAATGGATTTTCGTTATCTGATATTGCTAATGCTCTAGAAGTAGTGGGTCCATCAATTGATAGTTTGATTGATTATTGCTGCTGTCTTGCCTTAGTTTTCAAGAAATTGTGGCTGCTGAGAACTTTATGAATTGTTTCGCAATGATTTTGGAATTTCTATCTTTTGTCAAGTTAAGGATAAAATATTCAGTAGCATCAAGACCTTATAGGATTCCACTAGGAAGTTACTTCAGTTCAGATAAAAAAGATATGCAAAATAGGACATCTCAGCATGCCAAGAACCTACTACATATAGACATATAGGAAACCAATCTGGCTCTCAAATTAACAGATGTGTATTTGATTATGGTAGATGCTTTGTTCTGTCAGTGCACTCTTTCTATCCTCAATTGTACCAAGCCATTGTCACCCACATTTTACAATTAAAAATCAACAAGCAGAGACCCAATTAAACTGGTGACCCTCTAATGTAAAACCAAGAGGATAGCTTCATCTATTTCTAAATGAAACCAAAATTAAGTGAACAAAACTCTTAACCTACCAAAGAAGAAAAGGAAGTCAACAAATAAAATCGCATGTATACAGTGTGTTCTGCACAAAAATTACCATGTAGTCGATGCACATCTGCCTGATCAAATCATAAGCTTCAGAATCACCATATACTTGGTCAGCAACTGCACGGAAGAGGCAAGACCAATACTGATAGAAATCACCTATCGTCATTCACTGCACCAGCAACTCTAGAAAGCAGCAAATGCAAGCTGTACCAGATCATGATGGAGGAAGACTGAAAGGTATTCTCTTCACAACTTATTTTTACTTGATTCATACTACCACGAACGCAAATACACATTCATTTTGTTAATTAGAATCCTGATCTAACTCTAATTAACCAAACTACATTCATTTGTCATTCTATTTCTCCAACAATTGATACCTTCAAATGTTGATGGCTCTTCTGATGTTGATGGCGTAAACTTTTGTTGTCTACTTCTTCAAAATTCTCAGGTACAATCCAAAATGATTATACTATATTTTGATCTGAAATACTCCATTCACTAACAAATTTTAGATTCGTTGATCCAGTGATCCACATTTACTATATTATATTCATTCTTAAATAATGCAATCACTTTAAGTTGTACTAAATTCATTTTTCCTCTTATTTCACAGGTAATTTTTATCTGGAGCTGCCCAACTCTGAAAAGCAGCCAAAAGGCAGAACTATGTAAATATAATAGGATGTAAATATCTAAATAATACAGCCAGAAAAATAAACTAAACAATTGCCAACTATATTTACAATATCTAACGATCTCTATATATCTATGTATCTCCATATGTACATTTAGCCGGCTCATACATTTTTATATATTTAGATTCAACTAACAAAAATCTTCCAACGTTGGGCCCGTGCAAGCACGGGCCACCTCTATCTAGTTTATATATATGCAAATTGTAAATTATATTTGAGGAAAATCATCAAATTGCTCTCAAATCTCAACCAAGGATCTCCCAAGTCCCAACACATAAACACGATTATGTTTTACATAAACTTCACTTCGTAAAATATATAAAAAGAAAACCTAGGCAACATATATATAATCAACTAGCACCTATGGCCGAATAGATAAGAGAAAAGATTTGAAATTCAAAAATAGAGTGATGGAGATAATTTATGATACCATAGAATGATTTTAGGCGTAAAAAAATTGGGATGATAGTTTACAGGTTGTATCCAAAAAAGTGAGAAAAATTGTGGAGATTTTTTTTTTTTTGCAATATCATTTATATGGTTGGGAGTAATAGAAAATAGGGTAAAAAGAACGTGTAGTTAGGTAATTTTTCCTTTAAGAAAATGTGTAAGTTTAAGGGGCTTTAAAATATTACTTCATCCATTTCACAAAGAATGACCTGATTTGATTTGACACAGAGTTTAAGAATAAAAAGAAGATTTTAGAATCTTATGGTCCTAAATTAAAGTTAGGTTAAATACACAAGAATGTCCTTTGATCTTGTGGCCTTAAACATGCTATGTGGAAAGTTGTTACCAAAAAAAAAAAAGATGTTACTCTTATTGAAACAGACTAAAAAGGAAAGGAGATCATTCTTTTTGAAACGGAGGGAGTAACTATGTTACTTTTTCAACAAAATACTCCTACAACCCTACTTTAGAACTATATTTATCCCGATAAAAAAAAGGTTAAATTATGTGAAATCAAGATTAACTCGATCGTAAGGTCACTAAAGCAATGTTTGAGGCCCCACTTTTTTTGAAAGATATACTATATAATTGCAAGAATCTCATCTATTTAAATTGATATTTATATTTATCTATTTATCTATCTATATAACTTTAAAAGCATAAACTCCTAACTTGAATGTTAAATTACTATAATATCCCTAATTTGGGTTGTGATTTTTCGATGAGTTGTGAATTTTCCAAAGAGTTATGACTTTTTAAATAAGTTGTGACTTTTCCAAAGTGTTAATGACTTCTTGGAAAGGTCATGACTTTTCAAAAAAGACACATAAAACACTTGTTCAAACTATCATTTGCTAACTCTAAATAAAGGGGTTTCCTCTCATTTTTCAATCACAATTTTTTTAAATCTTTTTTTCAACGACAATTTTTTTAATCTTTTACTCTTCTTCTCGCATTTTAAAATAATTTGTGTAATTTATTGTCGTTGAGTGAGTTAAAAGTTTAGTAAAATATGAGATATCGCTATTCTGATGAAGTTGTTATATTCTAAGAGATTAGATTCTTTAACCTCGAGTATTTGAGGATAATAATTATGATGATATAATAATTATTGGTTATTAATGATGTCCATGAAACTTTATACAAGTTCAAAGTCAAAATTGTAGACACACTCGATAAAGGTGTAACATGGTACTCGTCCGGCATAAAAGTGCCACAAGAAAATGCATATTATATAAGATACAATGACTTGAGGCAAATGTTGTTAGGATCGAAAATAAGTAGGTGTAAATACGGAAGCTAGCAATGCAAACCTCGAAAGACCACGAGTAAGAAGACAACGAGAAATATACCAAAAGACACAAAAAATTTAACGTTGTTCGGTCAATCGACCTACGTTTACAAAGGAGATGAGCAATCCACTATAAATATGATAGTACAAAATACAGAAGGAAACAATCTCTACCAATTCACTTAGAATACATGGAAGGTTCACACAAGTGATAATGTATCAAGCTTGTGACCCATAAATTCTCCCCCTGACCAAAACTCACAAAGTCTTTAAGACTACATTGTGAATGCCGATTAAGTTAGAAGAAACATTCCTCTATTTATAGAGTTCAAAACATTTTCCTACAAGAAAAGGATTAGTCAATCCAAAACAAATTCCTAAAAGGAAAACCTATTTATGGTAAGAAATTTAGAGCAAATAATACCCAACAAATCTACCCCTTGGCCTGAACTTCTGACAAAATAAATTTGTCCACCTTCTTCACTTAATCTTCAACAACTTGCTTCTCCTCTCCATAATCTCCTTTGCAAAATTTATGTCTCAACACAGAGAACCTCTCTGAAACAATTTCTCCAACAAAATCTTCATTACTATCAAAAAGGTTGCGGCTAGAACTACACCCGTCAAGATGAACACCTCCTTCTAACCTGGTTCAATCATCAATTATCGAACCACTAAACCTGATTCCATCATTAAATCTGGCTCCGATACCACTTGGTAGGACCGAAAATAAGTAGGTGTAAATTCAGAAGCTAGAAATGCAAACCTCGAAAGACCACGAGTAAGAAGACAACGAGAAATATACCAAAAGACACAAAAATTTAACGTGATTCGGTCAATCGACCTACGTCCACAAAGGAGATGAGCAATTCAATATAAATATGAGAGTACAAATACAGAAAGAAACAACCTCTACCAATTCACTCAGAATACATGGGAGGTTCACACAAGTAATAACGTATCAAGCTTGTGACCCATAAATTCTTCCCCTAAACAAAGCCTTTAAGACTACATTGTGAATGTTGATTAAGTTAGAAGTAACATTCCTCTATTTATAGAGTTCTAAAAATTTTCCTACAAGAAAAGGATTAATCAATCCAAAACAAATTCCTAAAAGAAAAATCTATTTATGGTAAGAAATTTAGGACAAATAAAATCCAACAAATGCAACACCCGAAATGTGGAGTATGAAATGAGGTTAGACTTTGGCCAAAAAGGACAATCAACATTTCCAGATAACATACAACCAAAAGTTTAACTTATTTGATCAACCAATTTTAAAGAAATATTGCTTACATCTTGAAGTTATTGCTCGACAACAATGTGCTCATGTTATACTTTTCGAAGCATGCCAAAATTTACTAGACTTTAATGTCCAACAGTAAATTGAAAAAACTTAGGCAAAAATATGTTTATGTATTTATACAATCTTACTTTATAGTTCAACAAATTAAGACTAACAATAAATAATGACTAAATATGTTATGTATTTCCACGAAAGCATTCACGGAGTTTATAAGATTTTATTAATCCGTGTAAGACTCTAAGAGATCCCTAATCACTCTAACCACCCAATTCCTTCTCATTCACTCAAATCAAAGTTTCTTCTTCTCTAAGTTTCTCTCTGAGTCTCCTCTGCCAATTTCATCTTGAGATCTCTCAAGGTACGTAAGAACTTCATTAATGGTTTTTTCTCCACCCATTGAGTCTCAATGGAATCTCAATTTCATTTTTATGATTCTACCCAAATTTTAGGGTTTCACAATTTTCATATGGGGTTAATTCTAATTTGTTTCAACTTCATGAAACTTATTTGTAGTCTAGTATTATTCCTTTATTTTAATTTGTTTGTCTTATTATTTTTAGTTCAGTTTAAAATATTTTTTGATAATTTTTTTATCTTAACCTTTCATCAAGTGGCGTGTTAAAAGCACAAGATTAAAAGATATTCATATACATAAGATCATAATGTTAACTTTTGTTTACTTTCATAAATTTTGTGTCAAGTTCAAATTAAACAAACAAATTAAAATAGAGAGAATAATATATCAGTTCCAATTTTCATTAATGTTTCCTATTATAGAATGTCTTAAAATATTTATCATCATTTCATCAATTATTTTGTAAATTGTACTACTTTCAAAAAAAAGAATTCCATTTATAACTTTTATAAATAAATGAGATATAAATTCATTTCATTAATAATGGTACAACTTTCAATATTTTTATTCCATTAAACTTATAAAATTCTATGTTTATGTCACCATTCAAAAATGAATGTGATGTATTTGTCTATTTCATCAAAATAAATCAGTCTTTAATTCAACAAAATAAAAGAAATGTGGAAAGATAAAGCAAGAACAAGATAAAGATGAAAAAAAATTTCATTCTACAACAACCTCAAATCATGATTGTCACGTGTACAAACCACTAATACATAAAGTGTGGAAATAAAAATAAGTATAAGTTTCAATGTCTTTGTTTCCCAAATGTAGCAGAGCATAATGAAAAGGAAAAAGAGGGTTCGCTGGGAACGAGTACGGAACAACAAGATACTCAACAATCAACCTAATAAACAAAGCATTCTAGCTAGAAATTAAATACTTCATTTTACCTGTCGAACCTCCTCAAACTACAACATGTATAGAAGTCGGTTCAATCTAACAGTTCTAATACACAACTTACAAGACTGACAATAACAGTTTAACAGTCATGATTTAATAACCAACTTGTATCCAAGTATGCCAAGCTCAAATAACAATTACACCAATAACAAGTAGCAAGTAAATCAATCACAAGTAACATGTAGATCAATCACAAGTAACACGTAAGTTATGATTAGATTATCATATGAAATAAGGATTATGGTTCATGTATGTAGATATGAAGGCATGGTAAGATTGACTTTAATTTACTTATGTCAAGGCATGAATTGTGATTATGCATGTGAATTATTACACATGATTTTTAAATTGATTTGCTTAGTATATGTGGAGGTATGAGATTCCACGTGTATATTGCACAAGTAAGCTTGTGAAGGAGTTGTGAGGGTGGTTTACCTATGATATGAACTAAATGGGTTATGACTAAGATGTAATGAATGAAAGAGTTCTTATGTGAGCATTAATGAAGAATATAACAATACCTTATTCATGCTCTTTGAAAAATGGGTCATTCAATTTAAAATATAATTTCAAAATGAGATTTGAATTCAAAAATCTTTACTTGAAAATATTATACATCCAAGACATTTGAAACTCATTCGGAAAAATCATTTCAAAAAGGACCAAAAATCAGTTCACAAACAACATTTTAGTTTGGAATTCAAATTTTTGAAAAATCTTGTCATTTGCCCCACAAGTTCTAATATAAATTCATAAATAATCAAAGAGAAATAAAGTTTTAGATTGCCTCCAAGGATTTTGCCAAGCTCAAAAAAGGTTAATAGGGTTAAACACCAAAATTTTCAAGCATAAATCCTTCTATGATGTCACTTAAGCGAACCTCGCAAAAACTGGGGGTCTCGTTTTTGTAGACTAGGCTCGCTTAAGCGATCATATCGCTAAAAGGAGCCTCTGCTTACGCATACCGCTCGAGATAACAACATTTGTTTTAGCAATCTAACCCTTTGCTTAAGCGGAAAGGTCCATCGCATCAGTGGAGTTCACAAAACTCAGGCATCATAAAATTCACCCAATTTTCAAGTTATTGAAAGGACCTTGGGATTCGTTCAAACCCCATATACACAAACCATAAAATCAAATTGAGTATACTTGACGTTTCGAACTCGATGAAACCGTCTAAATACGAATCTGAGGTCTCCTTGGTCTGATATCCATCAAAGTCAAGAAACTAAAATAATGCCTAAAAGGTCAAAACAAGTTTGAGACTTCTGAAAATTCAACCAAAATCTCACCTAGGCCTAGAATCATCCCCCAAAATCCAACATAACTCTTAGAATTATAATTCGAGCACTCGAACCCCGAATGTTGACCAAAGTCAACCCAAAGGCTAAAATCTCACATATTTTCAACTTAGGACCTCAAATCCTCAAAAAGACTGTGAATTTGAAGTCGACAACTCTCATAGACCACTTTTCACATTTCGAAATTGATGAAATCGACAAAATTTCATTCTGACACTCAAAACTCCAAAAGACTTTGAATTTGAAGTTGACAAATTCAAACTCAAATTACAAAATTCACAACTTTTTACTTAAAGTTCAAAATTTAACTTTCACAAATCAATCAGAAATAGCTCGGGATCAATATCGAAAGAGACAAAACGAAAAAATTTAAGAAAATCATAAAAAATGATCAACCAAATCATTGCACTTCATATCAAATATACATTTCATTTCAAATAATTTTTAAATAGTAGAACTTTCAAGAATTTTATTCCATTTAACTTTTAAAGTTCCTATTTTATTTATATCTAATATACATGTATTCATGAACAATTTGTAAATTGTACAAGTTTCAAGAACTTTATTCCATTTAACTTTTAAATTCTAACTTCATATCAAATAGGGATAAGCACAAGTACCCCTCAACCTATACCCGGAATCTTAGCGACACACCTATACTATATAAATGTTCTACTACCCTCTGAACTTATTTTATTAATAATTTTCTACCCATTTTCGGCCCAACGCTGGTTGACTTTTTTTTTAAGTTAGTGCCACGTAGGCCAAAAAGGGGTAGAAAATTACATAAAAATAAGTTAAGGGGGTAATAGGATCTTAATATAGTATGCATAAATTGAGGGAGTACTTATACATTTTCCCTATCAAATATATTATTATTCGTTATTATTAAATTAAAAATCAAATAACGCGTTGAACTTCACATCAAATTTAATTAAATATCTCATCATCATGTATAAAAATTATCTAACAAACAAAGTTGGGAACGAAATTATCTTTGTCCACACTTATACACTCTTCACGTGGTGTTAATCATATAATGGTCCATACTAGAATATATAGATCATTCTCTCCGTTAAGTTTCTACTCGTTAATATTGATTTAGTACACCTTCTAATGAATAACAAATAAAATAATAGTTTTACGCATCGTATAGTGAATATAATAAATTTTATCGAAAAAGGGTAAAATAAAAAAAAAAAGTGTTAAACTATGTTGAAATAAACAAAATGCCCCAATTGATTATTTGATCTAAAAGCATTCCTGTTTTGTTAATATTTTGGTTCAAAAATATCTTTGTTGTTAATATTTTGATTAAAAATGTTCTATGGTATATTTGATCCAAAAGTATTTATTGAATTATTTTTGGATCAAAATATTGTTGACAAGAATATTTTTGAAACGAAACTATTAATAAAGGATATTTTTATTCATTTTAACATAATTTAAAGACATTTTGAACGCCTTTTTTTTTCTTCATAAAGTTAATGTAATGAAAAATGATTATATTTAATAATAAAAGTAAAACGAGAATTAAAAAAATGTTCATCTAAGAAATACTTATCAATTTACCATAGCAAACTTAAATTAATTAATTTTTTAATTATTATTTTTAAAATATTATTAACTTTTTTCTAAATAAACTATATTAATTACACTGAAAAGAGTTAAAAATAAATTGCTAAAAAATATCTCTAGTTTGTACAAAATCATTTTTAAAACGTGTAAAACCTAATATGAGACAAACATATTATATACAAACACGTTATGGATAATAATATTGTCAAAATACGGCAACATATTGATATTGACAACTTGCTAACTTGTGGTCTCAAAAACATTACACACTAGGAAAAACGTGAGCAATTAAGCGTAGTCGACATATTTTTAACTAAAAATCTCGATATAAATTCAATCAAATTTATTAATTTTTATAAAAATAATGAAAAAATGCACAAGTATCCCCTCAATCTATGCCCGAAATTTTAGAGACGCACTTATACTATACTAAGGTTCTATTACCCCTGAACTTATTATATAAATAATTTTCTACCCTTTTCGGTCTACGTAGCACTATCTTGAAAAAAAAGTCAATCAGCATTGGGCCCACAAGATAGTGCTACGTAGGTCGAAAAAAGGTAGAAAAATATTAATAAAATAAGTTCATTGGGGTAATAGGACCAGGTCGAAAAGAGGTAGAAAATTATTAATAAAATAAGTTCATTGCGGTAATAGGACCTTAGTACACTATAAGTATGTCTCTGAGATTCGGGCATAGGTTGAGGGATACTTTTACATTATCCCAAAAATTATATATATATATATATATATATATATATATATATATATATTATATATATATATATATATATATATATATATATATATATAGTAAAAGTTTTATTAAAGATATCTAATTATTGAATTTAAAACTTAATTATTAATATTAAAACATTATCTCAAATATTTAAAATTTATAAAATTAAAAATGTCGACTCCAACATATATTCTAGTCTTATCAACATAAAGTTAGCGGAGATTCAAGAATGTATATCCGCTAAAGCAAAATGCAAAATGCTATTCTTATCCTAAAGTTGTCATATGTATAGGATCTTCAATTTTTTCTTTAAAATAAAGTATATATTTATAATAATATATATATATATTTTAAGAAACTATAAAATAAAAAGTCATGATTAAAGTAAAATTCATTTGGCTTTTAAAACTTGAATGGTATGGTTTAAAATGCAACCTAATAAATAATACTTTTTCTGTCTCAATTTACGTGATATCTTTCGAATTTCAAGATTTTAAGAAGTATATATTTGATCACAATTTTTTTTTATATTTTTTAAATATTTTGAAGTATTAATTATTGTGACTTATAATATTTTTTACATCGTTTATAAATATATAAATTTTCATTTTCTCTTGAATTGTTTAACTCTCAAAATATAAAATAAAATTCAATGATGACACTTTGTACATTATGTATCAATACTCCTTCAAATTTTTTAAATTTATTTTTGGTTTAAGAGAATAAAAAGAATTGCCGATATACAGAGTCGACTCAACAAGATTAGGCCTAAAACGAAACCTTTAAGAGGGGCCTAATATTTTTTTAAAATTCTTTATTTTTTCAAAAAAAAATTATAATCATATATATATTTATTTAATTTATTTTTTCTAACACTTTTATATATGAAGTCAGTTTTCAAATGGATTTGTTTTAGTAATTCCTTTTCAATTACTCTCTCCGTCCGGAATTATTTGTCATGTTATGCTTATCGAAAGTCAATTTGACTAATTTTTGAAAGTAAATTAGATCACATTAATTTGATATTTTAAACAAAAAAATTAGATAATCTAAAACTATATGAAAAGTACTATAAATTACAATTTTTTTTGCATATTAATATGATGAAAAAATACATCTTAAAATGTTAGTCGAAGTTTTTATAGTTTGACTATAAAAATAGAAACTATGACAAATAATATCGGACGGAGGGAGTAATAATATAGCTAATGCATTCAATCTCATATTGTTGATCTTAGATAAAATTTTATCAATTTTAGTTTCGAAAAAAGATTTTCGTCCGAGGCAATAGTTATGAAAATTATTAACATTATTCTATAAGCAATGCATTAGTTAAAGAAATAAGTCTTTTTATTTAATTTAGTATTTTCATTGAATTGTATTATTTCTTTTAATAATAATTAAAAACGAGAATAATATACTTACTAGTTAAAAACATCACAATAACGAAAGTTCAAGAAAATCATAAAATAAAATTAGAATAATAAAATTTGGCTAACAAATTTGATAAGTTGAAATAGTGTTGTGTTCCTTCAATAAAATGATTCTTTGTTGTACTTAAGATTTTTTAAGAAGACACTAAAAATCAAATTTTGTTCTTTTTTAACTTGTAAGCAACAATAATTATTTTCTTTTTAAGAATCTTTTTAAGAAGAGAGTTCAATATTGAGAATTAAAAAAATGAGTATAAGGTAAATAATAATATAAGGTCAATTTTTTAGGAGATAAATAAGTAAACACAATTTTCACTTTAGTAAATTATTTTCAAAATATGTTTCATTCCCTTAGAAAGGTAGAGAAAACTAATTGTTAATTTGTTTTGTTTTTTTTAAACCTTCTTACATATTTTTAAAAATTAAAAATACATATACTTTTAAGTAACACGAATAAGTAATTTTTTAAAAATTGAGGGTGCCCAAAAATATGGAGCCCCAAGCTATTACTATAGTGGCCTAGTGATTAAGACGACCTGCTGACATATTTATATTTTTATTTTTTTTAAGACATACTCGTATGAAAAGATATTAATACTAACATACGTATGGAATAAAAACTCTACAATCGTCGTACATACACAACACTCAACACATTATATAAGATAGACACTTCTCAATCTTGTTTTCATCAACCAAAAAAAGAAAGAAGAAGAGGAAAAGATGGTGTTCAACTTTGATCTTTCAATTAATATATTCTCACATCTTTATTTTTTCTTCCTTCCCTTAGTAATAATCTTGTTGTTTTTCATCATTAATATTTCAAAAACCATTTTAACCAATGTTTTCATATATCCCAAGTCTACCAAAATCCCAAGATCCTATCCAATTATTGGCTCTTATTTCTCAATCAAATCCAATATAAATCGTCGAATTCAATGGACATCTGAAATTGTTTTAAGTACACTACCATCTCTTACTTTTACACTTTATCGACCACTAGGCCATCGTCATATATTCACAGCCAACCCCTCTAATGTTGAACACATTCTCAAAACATGCTTTCATAATTATCAAAAAGGGTATCTTGGTAAAGAAACTTTAAAGGATCTTTTAGGCAATGGTATATTTAATGCTGATGGTGAGATTTGGAAGTATCAAAGGAAACTAGCTAGTCATGAATTCAACTCCAAATCTTTACGTAAATTCGTTGAGAATGTTGTAGATTTTGAACTATCTGATCGTCTCATCCCTATTCTGACTATGTCCGCGTCTCAAAAAAGTGTTGTTGACTTTCAAGATTTGCTTCAAAGGTTCACTTTTGACAACATTTGCATGGTTGCTTATGGGTACGATCCAGCCTATTTGTTACCATCCTTTCCTGAGGCAAAATTTGCAAATGCTTTTGAAGAAGTTGTTCGTATTAGTAGTGATAGATTCAATTCCCTTGCCCCATTTATATGGAAGCTCAAACGGATTCTCAACGTTGGATCTGAGAAGAAATTGAGGGTTTGTGCAACACAAATTCGCGATATGGCTAAGGAAATGATTAAGCAAAAGAAGGAAAGGTTAAGTTATGATAAGAGGTCTAGTGACGATCTTCTTTCAAGATTCTTAACAAGTTCAAACGAACAACAAAACATGCATGATGATGAGTTCATTATAGATATTGTCATTAGTTTTATCTTGGCTGGAAGGGACACAACTTCTGCTGCACTAACATGGTTTATTTGGTTGATTTCGAAGAATCCAGAAGTGGAAAACGAAATCTTAGAGGAAATAGCTAAGATAACAACGTCTTTAAACTATGAAGAAGTGAAAGACATGCCATACACTCATGCATCATTATGCGAAAGCATGAGACTTTACCCTCCGGTTCCAGTTGATACTAAAGAAGCCATGCAAGATGATTTATTGCCTGATGGGACATTTGCAAAGAAAGGAACGCGAATAAGCTATCATCCATATGCAATGGGGAGGGTGGAGCACATTTGGGGGAAGGACTGGCAGACTTTTAGACCAGAAAGATGGTTAGAAAGGGATGTCAAGACGGGGAATTGGAAGTTTGTTCCTAAGGATCCATTTGTGTATCCGGTGTTTCAAGCTGGACCTAGGGTTTGTTTAGGGAAGGACATGGCGTTCTTGCAAATGAAGAAGGTGGTGGCAGGAGTTTTACCACGATTTAGGTTTGTTCCGGTGGTGGATGAAGGTGAGGAGCCGGTGTTGATAGCTTACCTTACTATTAAGGTGAAAGGGGGTCTCATGGTGAGGATTGAGGAAAGGACAAGATCGTCCTAAGGTAAGAAATAAAAGGATACATGTGCATGTGCTTCGCGCACATGCACATGTATGTATAAGAGAAAAGAAAAAGAAAGGAACAAAATATGTTTGGTTCTAAGTCCAATTAGAGTAGTCATTGTTGTAGAAGGGTTTGAAAAGGAGTTATGCTAAAAATGATCTATATAAATGTGTGTGAGATAGTTCTTTTCCCTTTTCATTTCCAAGTCTTTTTCATAATTGTACAATCTTATCAATGTTTATTGTTGTGATGGTAAAATAATAAATGAAAAAAAAATGTTCTAGTAAAGTTGTTTATATCACTAGTTGTTTCATTCTTTTTGCTACTTGAAATATACATTGTTTTCATGAGATTTTTGTCAAAGACTAGGTAGGTGGTTTGGAGTATTAAAATTTCTTTTTTAATAAAAAGACTCTTTTAGTAAAGTTTAAATGAAAAATTTAATATTAATTGTTTAATTATAGTTATTTAAGTAACAAGTAATTTAAATAATAATGATTGTTAATGGGTCAACTCGATTATTTATTTAAGGAGAAGTTGCTTAATTACATAAATATTCCTATCATATTTATTAATTCTCTGTAGATTGAAATAATAAGAGTACATTTATCTCACTATTTAATAATTTCATACCAGATTTCAAGACACATTCATGTGAATTCTACTAAATGCACATTATGTACACGTGTTTAGTATGATTCACATATATTTGAAATGTCAGATACACAAATGACATATGAGAGTGGTGGATGAGATAGAAGATAAGGAGACGATCGATATTTATCTATATATCATATTCATTTAGATACAATATATTTAAAATAAATTACACCTAAATTTAAAATTTTGATAATTTACCATTTATTTAATAATTTTTAATATGCCACTTTGTCTCATGTGTTTGAAATAAAATAGTGGGTGTTACACTTTTGGAATAGGGTAAATCCAATTAGAAAAATCAAACTTCTGAGTTGATGTTTAATTGTTCAATAAATGTCCACCCATGCTTCCTAAGTCAATTGGTGGAACCATTTTATCTTTATTGCTATAGGATCTTCCAAAATAAATTTTATTTTAGAGTTACCAACGTAATTAACATTTTTGAATAGTTTAAGTAAATAATGTACTATATATACATATATTTAGAAGCACATTAGCAATTAAAATACATTTTTGAAATTTAATATTTGTTGAAATTTAGTGTTACGAGGAAAGCGACAATTGACCATGGATGTTGCAGCCTTAACTAAAGTGTTGTCGTTGAGATATTAAATTTTGTAAATATAATTTGTATTAAACTATTTTTTTTTAAAAATAATTAAGATATTTATTTAATTATTTTATTAGATTTATATCGAAATACTGTTTTGCCGATACTATTCGTGGATTGACGAAGCAAAGAAAATTTGAATTAGAATGGGATATGAAATTTAATTGAAATAAAAATCTTTTTTTTTAAAGAAATAGTGTAAAAACAAAAATTGTATTTCCACAAAATTTAATCAAATAATTAGATTCAGTGTATTATTATTTATAAAAAATTTAAAACAAAAATTATATTTCAACAAAATTTAATGAAAATTATTTAAATTAGTCGGGTGATTTTTTAAGTGAAATTGATATAATTACTCGGATTGTAAATTACCAGCTTAGTAATTAGACAAACTAGTTATTACAATACCCTATTTATTTGTCATAGTGTAATTATAAGCGTGAAGTTTAATTGCACACATGTAATTATAAAGTTATGTTGAATTTTAAAAATAAAAATTAATCATGTAAAATTAAAATTTATATTAGGCAAATAAGAGCCTTTATAAATGAATTAAATTTTAATATATACATTGTCTTTTGAAAATATATTAGTTAATAAACCTATGTTCTTAACTAATATTATAAAAGTTAATTGATTTGTTTTTCAAATTAATATATTTTAATCAAATAATCATAAAAAAAAAATTAAAGTTCAAAATTTGTTATGAACATCATGAAATGCATGTTGATCCAAAAAAAACTAATACTATATAAATATAATGTCAAAAAATTCTAAAAACATACGAAAAAAATAACTTACAATGTAAAATGTTGAGTCAATATAACCTTATGGTTATACTTGTGCAATCAAACAGTACACTTATAATTGCACTGTGACAAAAACAAGTCATCATAATTACTATGTTTCGTAACTACTAAGCTGATACTTACTACCTCGACAATACATTAATTTCAACTATCTGGTGGCTTTCAAACAGACCCCAAATGAATTATACTTTAATTTAAAATTAGAAGACTAACACAACTATACCAATAAAAGAACAAAAATAAAAACAGATAATATGAAAGATATATCGAATCATGAAATAAAAGTTGAGAAGGAAAAGGAAATGAAATATAAACAATAATTTGTTTTTTCTAAGAAAACAATAGAATAATAATAAAATTAAATTGATAAACATAAAATTAAAACGAAAAAATGATAATAAAAATAAAAAGGAAGAAATAAAAAAATAATGAGGTTGTAATTACATCATCTAATTAGTAAGATTTTATAATATCTTATGAATTGAAAAGTGTAATTACTTTGCCAATCACACTTAATTACCTACTGATCAAATAATTATCTTTACAAATCAAATATTTATACGTTGTTATTATATTCAGTTACACCAAATCAAATTAAGAGTAAATGTGACTCCAAACTAAAATTTAATCAAAACAAAATTTAATTATCAAAAATACTTTTCAAATAAATTCATAAAAAAAATACTTTTTAAATTAGCATTTTTAGTAATGTCAAACAAGTTCTAAGGGTATGTTTGGTATGAAGGATAATATTTTTCTAAAAATGTTTTTCAATTTTTTCATATTTTGTTGGATCAAATATTTTGAAAATGTATACAAATTCAACTTATTTTCCTCAAATTTAAGGAAAATGAACCCCTTCAAAATTAAGGAAACATTTTTCAAAACTCTCTTTCAACCTCTCTCCTAAGCGCCCCTACCCCTAAAGAAATTTAAATTTATTTTTTGAAAAATATTTTTAACTTTAAATTTTTTTTTTTATCCCTACTCTCGACCACCCAACCCACCCCACTCCCTACCAACCCCCCTTTCTCCCCAAAAAAAATTAATTTTGCTTTTAAAAATATTTTCAACTTCAAAATTTCAATTTTTCACCCCTTCCCCCTCTCAATTTTTTTTTTTTTTTAAATTCAACACTCCTCGAACCCCCCTCCCCACCCCATCATGAAAAATATTTTAAGTTGTCTTTTTTAAAAATTCAATTTCAAAAATTATTTCTTACTCTTGTAAAAAATAAAAGATATTTTAAGAAAATATTTTTCATTCAAAAACAAAAAATAGTAAAATATTTATTCGAAAAAATAATTTCTACTCACCGACCAAACAGAGAAAATAAATCAAATATCTACTTGTTTTCTATGAAAATATTTTCTAGAAAAACATTCCCTCGGATAGCATATTCCTTTGTACCAAACACACCGTAAGTGATTAAAATTTTCCGAATTTGACCTTGATGACAATTGACCTAGCAAGTTCCATTATATCTACCTGAGCTGAAGCTCGTAAACTTCAAGAAAACCTAATTTTTTCTTGAAGCTTTGAGTATTCTTACAGATGTGCAGCGTCGCCGGGAAGGAAGAGCGCCGGAGTTCTATTAGGTCAGCTCATTTTTTTAACTTTAATGTCTTTTCCTTACTGGTTGTAGTTAAGAGATTAGGTGGTTGTTGGTTGGTGAGAATTGAATTTGTTTAATTACTTTTGCTCACAACTGCTGTAGTCCTTAGAGCATATGGTTGCAGATTATGAGATCTGAAAAAAAAATGAGCTTATCCTTTTATTTTGGATGAATCCATTGACACACATCTAAAATTGACATAGTTTTTAAACAGTTGATTTAGGGTTTTACTTTACCATTTATCTTGTTAAAAGAATCATTTTTGTGCAGATCTGATAAATGGATATTGGCTTAGCAGTTAGTGGTGCATTTTTCTCTTCAGCTTTGAATGTTCTCTTTGATGGGCTTACTCCTCAAGGTGATCTGCTCAAGGTGTTTCAGAAGCATACGAATGATGTTTGTCTCTTAAAGAAGCTGAGAATGACTTTGCTTGGTCTTCAAACTGTGTTAAGTGATGCAGAGAATAAGCAAGCATCAAATCAATTTGTGAGCCAGTGGCTTAATGAGCTTCGAGATGCTGTGGACTCTGCTGAAAATTTGATGGAACAAGTCAATTATGAGGTTTTGAGACTTAAGGTGGAAGGTCAGCAGCAAGTAAGTGACCTCAACCTGTGCTTGAGTGATGATTTCTTTCTTAACTTAAAGGAGAAGTTGGAACACACTATTGAAACGTTGAAGGATTTGCAAGAGCAAATTGGTTTACTTGGCTTAAAGGAACATTTTGGTTCGACTCAACGAGAAACTAGAACACCTTCAACTTCTTTGGTTGATGATTCTGCTATCTTTGGTAGGCAGAGAGAAACAGAGGTTTTGATTGACCGTTTATTGTCTGAAGATGCAAATGGAAAACATTTGACTGTTGTTCCTATTGTTGGTATGGGGGGTGTAGGCAAGACAACACTTGCTAAAGCTTTCGTTTGAAAGCTTGGTATTGTGTTTCCAAGGCATATGATGCTTTTGGAATAACGAAAGGGTTACTTCAAGAAATTGACTCATTTGACTTTTAGGTTGGTGACAATCTTAAAAAGCTACAGGTCAATTGAAAGAAAGCCCGAAGGGAAGAAGTTTCTTGTTGTCCTTGATGATGTGTGGAATGATAACTATAATGAGTGGGATGACTTGAAAAATCTTTCTGTACAAGGAGATATAGGAAGTAAGATCATTGTAACTACACGTAAGGAGAATGTTGCCTCGATGATGGTTGCAAAGCAATAAACGTGGGAACTCTGTTCAGTGAAGTCTCTTGGAATTTACTCAAACGACATTCACTAAAAAATAGGGATCCTCAGGAACGTCCAAAGTTTGAAGAGGTTGGAAGAAAAATTGCAGAAAAGTGCAAAGGGTTGCCTTTAGCTCTAAAGACACTTGCTAGTATTTTACGCTGCAAATCAGAGGTGGAGGAGTGGAGAGACATTTTATGTAGGAAAATATGGGACCAGCCAAGTTGTTTGAATGGTATAATACCAACGTTGATGTTGAGCTACGATGATCTTCCTCCAGATTTGAAGTGATGTTTTGCTTATTGTGCAATATATCCAAAAGATTATCTATTTTGCAAAGACCAAGTTATTTACTTGTGGATTGCTAATGGTCTTGTACAACAGTGTCATTCAGGTAACGAATACTTTCTTGAGTTGAGATCAAGATCATTGTTCGAAAGGGTCCCAGAGTCTGAGTGGAAAACGGAGGGATTCTTAATGCATGACCTAGTCAATGATTTGGCCCGAATTGCATCTTCAAAACTTTGTATCAGGTTGGAAGAGAACAAAGGATCTCGTATGTTGAAACAAAGTCGGCACATGTCCTATTTCATGGGAGAAGGTGGTGACTGTGAACAGTTGAAACCCCTCTACAAATTGCAACAGTTGAGGACATTGCTTCTAATCGATACTGATTACTCACCTCCACTAACCAAGAGGGTGTTCCGTAACATATTGCCTAGACTAACATCCTTAAGGGCATTATCGTTGTCAAATAATTGGATTGTGGAGTTGCCGGATGTGTTGTTTATCAAATTAAAGCTTCTCAGATTTTTGGACCTTTCCAGGGTGCTGATTGAATAGTTACCAGATTCCAATTGTGTATTGTATAACTTGGAGACACTTCTCCTGTCACATTGTAGTAATCTTAAGGAGTTACCACTGCAGATGGAAAAGCTAATCAACTTACGCCATCTTGACGTAAGCAACACTTTTAGCTTGAAGATCCTGCTACATCTAAGCACGTTGAAACGCCTCCAAGTGCTAGTGGGAGCTAAGCTTCTTCTAGGTGGTCATGGTGGATTGAGAATGGAAGATTTGGGTGAACTGCATAACTTGTATGGATCTCTATCACTACTAGAGTTGCTAAATGTGGTTGATAGAAGGGAGCTGTAAAGGCAAACTTCTGGGAGAAGTTATCATTGGAGTGGAGTGGGAGTACTGCCTGCAATTCACAAACTGAAAGAGACATACTTGATGAGCTATGTCCACACAAATATAAAAGAACTCCAAATCACTGGATATAGAGGGACAGAATTTCCAAATTGGCCAGCTAGTCTTTCGTTTCTTGAGCTGGTCTATTGATTCCTTGCCAGCACTAGGACAACTCCCTTCTTTGAAATTCCTTTTCATTAGAAGGATGCATTGAATATCAGAGGTTACGGAAGAACTCTCTTGAGAAGCTTGAATTTGAAGATATGCCGCAGTGGAAGCAATGGCACGTACTAGGAATTGGCGAGTTCCCTATACTTGAGAAGCTTTCAATTGAAAACTGTCCGAAGTTGATAGGGAAGTTGCCTGAAAATCTTTGTTCTGACAAAATTGAGCATTTCAAGATGTCCTGAACTCATTTGGAGACACCTCTTTTTAAGGGAATGAAGCAGCTTGTTGATTTATCTATTGTTGGTTGTAACTCTCTTACCTCCTTACCGTTTAGCATACTGCCGAGTAGCTTGAAGACAATAACCATATCTCGTTGCCAGAAATTGAAATTGGATTTGCCAGTCGGTGAGATGAGTTATTCTAACATGTTTCTTGAGAAAATGGCACTGCATGAATGTGTTTCTATTGATGATATATCACCTGAGTTGGTCCCAAGAGCATGCAAATTGAATATATATAGTTGCCATAACATAACTAGCTTTTCGATTCTTACTGTGACTGAGAGGCTCTTCATTTTTAGATGTCACAACCTTTCGGTTGCATGTGGGGGCAGCCAGATGACGTATTTGGGTATCATCTACTGTGCAAAGCTGAAGTATCTGCCAGAACGTATGCAGGAACTCCTTCCATCTCTTAACGAACTTAAACTCTTGGATTGTCCAGAAATAGAGTCCTTTCTTGAAGGAGGAATGCCGTTCAGTTTACAACAACTTCGAATTGGGAATTGCAAGAAACTGGTAAACAGAGTGGAGTTTACATTGACTCCCTGTCTCAGAAAGTTAGTGATCGAACATGATGGCAGTGACGAAGAGATCGAAGATTGGAGTTGCCTTGCTCTATTCAAATACTTGAGGTATCCAATTTGAAAACATTAAGCACTCAACTTCTCAAAAGTCTCACTTCTCTTAAAGATCTAAGTATTAGTAATTTACCTCAAATTCAGTCAATGCTGGAAGATGGGCTTCCCTCCTCTCTTTCTTACCTCACTTCACTTCAAAGACTAGGCATCTTCTCCTGCCATCAACTCCAGTCTCTTTCCTTGCCCTCCTCCCTCTCCGAGCTGAACATCGAGGATTGTCCTACTCTCCAATCACTTTCCCAATCAGCACTTCTTTCCTCCCTCTATGAGCTGACCATCACGCGTTGTGCTAATCTCCAATCCTTTCCAGCAAAAGGGATGCCCTCTTCCCTCTCTAAATTACATATTTCAAACTGTCCATTCCTCAAACCACCCCTAGAATTTGACAAGGGGGAATACCGGCCAGAAATCGCTCATATCTCCAGCATACTGATCGATGAGGAATACCTTTAACGATTAAAACGAGTGGTGCTCTCACATTTGTGTATTGAATAGACAGTTGCTTGAATGTGGTCTGACAGCAAAGTGTTAAAGTGCATAAAAACAGTTTCGCAGTTTTGTTATCACTTACTGTAATTGTTATGTTTAGCTTTGAACTGTTTATACATAGTTATCAGAAAGATGCATCTCTTCGACAGTAAGATAATCTGTTAAATAAGAAAAAAATTTTATTGTGACTGCTCTTTCTTCATTATTGTCATCATTATTTTTTACACTTGCTCTTCTTTCAAACCTGTTTACGAGTCGAGGGTCTATTAGAAAATAACCTCTGTAGGACTATACTGGATGTGTTTGTTGTTGTGGTTAGTAGTAGTAGATTGTATTTTTACTTCTTAGAATTGGCAGCAGAACAAAGAAAGAGCCATCTCTTATTAATTCTTCTAGTTTTAGCTGATGCATATGAGCTATTCAAAATATGATGATGTCTTACTATACTTTGTTGCAATACAGTGTGTATATACACTATTTAAGATATGTACACATATATGCACACATTTTTTCCATAACAAGTATAAATAAAGTTATATATATTTCTTATTTTTATTTGCCATCACTGCAAGACACTAAACTATGATTTGATGGTGCTGTTTTATAGACACTAAAACAAGTAAAAATAGTTTTATACAATATGAGTATCTACATATTATAATATTCTAACAGAGACTAATCTAGCTCTTGAGAAACTTCCATGGCCCTGTTCTAGTTCCTATCCTGCAAATGGACATGGTGAAATAGATTAGGTTATGCTTTGAACAAATTAGATTTGGAGCTATGTTGATCAGACTCTACAATAATGTTGAGGGGTACATGTCGGATCCTCCAAAACTAGTGCCATTTCGAAGGATCTGAAACGTGTGTAGCAACAATTTTGGGGAGTCTGAACAACATAGATTCGGAGTGCATTAGAAATTGATCATATATATATACCTCCAGAAGCCTGCTAAAGCTCTGAGACTCATATAGATGGTTAGAGCTACCCAAATTCCGACGAACTTATAACTTGATGAAAGAATGAACAAGAACACAATGCTGAATAAAGCCACTGTTACCTGAACATAAAATGCATTTCGGAATTCAATTTTTGTTGAAATTTACGGTTTTGAGGGGAAGGGAAGGGAGGGTGTTTTGAGGAATTTGCTGGCTTTAGTGTTTTGAGGATATGTTTTGGCTTGTGTTGTCGATAGACGAAAAAAGAAAAGGAATGCCAAAAGAGCTTACCATTGAGTAGGCTGAATATGCAAAGTCAGAAGCACCAAAGTTTACGCCATCAAAGACAAAGGCCAGGGCATTGATAGGTTGTGTTGCCGCGACAAACTGAAATGGGAAGACACTGTGAGTTCCAAAATCCATTACTTTACATCGAAAAGTTCTCTAAGGTGTATTGACAGAGGATATGTAGATATGGTGGATACCGGAATGCCAATGCCAATTAGGTGGATGACGTTGACGTCTTTTGTAAATAATCTAGCTCCAAAATGTAAACCAACTCCAAGGATAACTGCTAACACCAATCCTAGAACTAATCCCAGCTGCAAAATTTTCAAGAATTGGAGGTCAAAAATAGTTCATCATTAAGGATACGCGAACCTCTACTAATAGAACAGCCTAATTACGTACCTGCAACACTCTTGATGCTGTAGCAGTAGCCCTATTGAAGTCGTTTTGAGCAAATGCACTTGCTAACATGGCCTGATAGAGAAAAAAAGGTCAAAGTTCTGAATTTCTTTTACAATTTAATAGTTTTGATGCTTCTGCAGGTAAGATTCAGGACATAGATGGTGATAGTTCATATAAGGGAATAGCTGATAGTTGGGGTGTGAAACTCACGATATGGAAACATCTTCCGGTGTACTCATGGTGACTCGTGATAGGTTATTTTGAGAGGGATAATGGTTGGTACATTTTTTGGATAGATTGTCTTCGACTTTAGTACTTCAATCACTTGAAATAGATCTGATTAAATATTAGATACTCCCTCCGTTTAAAAAAGAATGAACTAGTTTGACTTGAAACGGAGTTTAAGAAAAGAAAGAAGACTTTTTAATCTTGTGGTTCGAAATTAAAGTTATGTCAAAAGTACCAAAATTTGTGGTCTTAAACATGTAACGTGGTTAGTTAAAGTTAAAGTGTTGCCAAAAAAGAAAATGGGTCATTCTTTTTGAAACGTAGGGAGTACTAGATAGGCAGGGTGGTGACCGGTGACATAAGATCCTTCCCTGCTTGTCTAACTCGATCCAGATAGCAGTAATCACTCAGAATGACCGTATTTAGAACACATGTAGTCTGGATCGTAAGATAAGCAAGGTCAGTCTAAGCGAAAAGAAACCCTTGGTCGGACAGTAGACAGACAGGCAAGAACAACAAGACTCAGTACAGTTGAAAGAACTTGCGATTTAGCAAAATGATAGGAAGATCATATATCACCTGACCGGCAACGGCCAACCCATCAGCTAGAAGAGATGTAGTCAACCAAACCTGCAAGCAGACCTGAAATGCAGCCATTTCTGTGGGTCCTAATCTTGCAGCTAATGATGCAGCTAACGTTACACAGAACGTCACTGCTATGACCCTCATTAACAATAGAAATCCTGACATTCGGGGAAAAAAAGAGAACGAAAAGAAAAGGAGACAACAGTTAATGAACCAATATCACCTTATACTTGGAACATTAGAAACTTTCTTAAGCCTAACATAAGCATTTCTTAATCCTTGTTACACAACATTACGTTTAAAGAGTTGGTTTCTGAGATGGTCACTCAGCTAATAGTTATTATCTTATTATCTCAGAAAGTCACTTTATTTATTGAAAGAAAATGAGAATCAAGAAGAAGAGTGACTTACTGAGAGAAATAACTATTAGTTGAATGACCATCTAAGAACTCGATCCTACGTTTGAAGTAAAGATTAACAACGTTGGAGAAAACCTCACCATTTGTGAGAAACCGAGAAAATTGCATATACTTTAGACTAGGAGGTAAGAGATCAACTTTTTCCATCAATCTCCAAAAAAGTATCACTGAAATTAGGTACCTGCACTACCAAGTCATACAAGAATCTACGTCAATGATATATCGGAAACTATTCTCTCACAAGTTTTGTTTTTCTGGAGACATGATAGAGACTCACTGTGAAATTACATGAGCAATTGCAGCACCTCTGACGCCCATATGGAATGCAAAAATGAATATGGGGTCCAAAATTATGTTTGTCAAGTCTCCAGCCACTGGCGAGATCAAAGCACGAAAAGGAAAAGAAAGAAGTTCAGATTTTTCTTAACTGAATTTGAACTTCATCTGTCAATTTCTTAGTAGCTCACCAGTTGCAAAGAGTGGAGTTTTCGTATCTTTAAATCCTCGAAAAACTCCTTGCATGGCTAATGAGAGAAGAACTGCTGGTGCACCGAGTGACCTCAATTTTAGGTACTCTTGAGCTGGTTTTAGCATGGGTGATCCCTGTAGTATGAGAGGACTCAACGAAAGCAGATGGATTCAACCGTTCAACTAAATGAGTTGAAATTCATGTCTTTTGCTACTTTATTAAGAACTTCTACTTACATGTTTGACTCCCATGAAGCTTAATATAGGCTTTGCTCCGGAAATTAGAAAGGCAGCTTGGATGAAGCCAAGGATGGCACCGATGATCAATGCAGACGATGCAGATGGAATGTGCCTCTTTTCGGGCTTTGGCTTCACAACTTCAAAGGATGTAGCTGTCATTTCGGACTTGTACACACTCCCTGCAGAATCATTTGATATAACGGGAGACAATACCAGTATGACAAAGCGGAAGGAACTTAGATTAAATCTTCTCCATATAATAGTGTGACAAAAACATAGATTTCAAACTTACTGTTTTGAGGTATTAACTCTTTGTTTTCACTGTTAGATTGCGACTCTGTATCCAATCCTTCAACATCTTGTGATTGTATGTCCTGGATTTCGTTGTCTCGTGGCATGGAACTTACTTTTGTGATGGTATCCTCCTCAGCAACAAAAGAGGTAGTGACACTGACAAGCGGAAATATTGCAATCCTCGATGCTTGGTTGAAAACAGCAATCGAAATTCCTACAGCAGCAAGCTCAACAGGACCTATAATCAAACAAATTTTGATGGTTTTAACTTACAAACTCTGTTTCTGTAAAGTAGTACTCCCTCCAATTCAATTCCGTGCCAAGTCAGAATCAGACAAACAAACTGAAACTGAGGAAGTAATTATAACTATCTACCGAACATCTAATGGTTACCTATTTGGCCAATGAATGCTGTATCAACCAGAGATGCAATAGGATCTGCTGTTAAAGCTAGTGCAGCAGGGAGCGCGATTCTTGCAATCTCGCGGCCTAACTCATCCAGTTTAAATACTGATCTGCTCATGACATACACAATTAATTATATTATTAGTAACATGTTAAAAATCTCAACATTTCAAAAACATCACAAGATTCTTAGAATAACTGTCAGATCACCTAAAAGATAACTATAGATAACCAACTAATCATTCTTAAAATCTACAGTTAGTACAAAGGAAACTACTTATAAGGTGTTGGATACTCTTAACGGTGTAAGTAACGATGCGGGGTTGGGCAAAGTGGATTCAGGTGAGGATGACGTCAAGTCATCATGCTCCTCATGCCCTGGGCGACACACGTGCTACAATGGCCAGGAAAAAGGGTCGCGATCCCGCGAGGGTGAGCTAACTCCAAAAACCCGTCCTCAGTTTAGAATCACTAGTAACCACCGGTCAATCACATAGCTCAATGATAATAACATGTTAAAAAAAAAGGCTAATAGTTACTCCCTCCGTCTCATTTTATATGACATTTTTTGCATTTCAAGATTCAAACAAGTTTATCTTTGACCGTAAGTTTTTCATAGGTCCTTTTAACATTTTGAATTATCAATTATTGTGACTTATAGTACTTTTTACGTAGTTTACAAAAATATAAATTTCATTTTAAAAAATTTGAAGATTTCATACGCAAATGTCCGATCAAAATTAAACTGTTTAACTCTCGAAAAATGAAAAGTGTCACATGAAATGAGACTCGAAAAACGAAAAGTGTCACATGAAATGGGACGGAGAAAGTATATCTTTTACAAAATATGATCATAAATATGAAAAAGAAAAAGAGAAATACCTTGCTTCCCTAAAAAAAATGCAGAATGGAACTTCCTTCTCTGCCATACTAAATTGCTAATTCACCAACAAAATTGTTTCCACTCCCCTAACTGAAAATATCAAATTCTCAATATCAAAACATAACCGTGGCAGAATCAAAATTTTCATTACGTAGCTAAAAAATATGAAAGAAGTAAATACACAAACAAGCCATATCAACATAAAAGATCAAAAATCATTTTAACCTTGTATATACAACATAATTTTTCATCGATACCTCTGCTAACAAAGTTGAATTTGAAATCAACAAGTTAAAAGACTAAAGAAAGAAAGAAATTAATTTCAAGAATTAAAAGATTATAAATGATTGTATAAACTTACCAAACTTATAAGAATTTTATGAGAAGAGAAATAATTGTTGTTAGCTTTCATAGTCCACTAAAAAAGTACCTTCTATTAATGGACCTAAATTATAGATACAAATAAGATGAATAAGAATTTTCTTTGCTGCAAAACTTCCTCTGCTTTTTTACCTTTTTTTTTTTTTTGGTATGTACGTTATTTAAATCAGGATAGATGGTCTCCGTCACACTTTTTAGAATGTGATTTTTTTTGAATTATTTATATCATATATTTAAAAGTACAGATTAAAAAGTATTTTATTATGGTTAGTAAGACATAAAATCTATAAATTTATATTTATTTTCTTAAATATCGTGTTAAATCGAGAGAAGTTTCTCAAATTCTTGGAAGACCGTAGTCATGAAGTTTGATTGGACACGTGTATTTTTCTTGGAATCCTAGTTGGTCACTTTCTTTGAATAATTGGCATGTTTTTTTTTTTACAAAATAAATTTTATGTGTTACTGTTGATTAATAAAAAATAAATTAAAATGCGTAATTTAAAATAAAATTTAGATATTTATGGAACGTTTGATTATTTTTAATAAAATTAAAAGGAAATTCTAAAAATAAGTGTTTCTAATTATAAAAATATATTATTTTTTTAGAATAAATTAAAAAAAAAGGAAAAAAGTTTTTTTGGGACAGAAAAAGTATTATTTTTTATTAGATTTTTTCACAAAATGCGAATCATTCGTTACTATATTTTGAAATATGAATACACAATAGCTCACGTCCGATTTCTATTTTTAGAGGATGAAATCAAAGACTTTTTATATATATTTTTTAACGATATTCATTGTATATAAACTAAAATATTTATAGTACTTTAGCATAATTGAAAAACATATATAACTCACTTGTATAGCTTTGTTAGTTAAGCAAGATCTTTAAATTATAGACAAAAGGAGTAACAAGCATTTTTAGAATTTAAAATAAAACAATTAAATAACTTTTTTTAAGGAATATGCAGAATTAGTAAGAGAATTATAAAAATAGTATGAAAAGACAAGCATTTTTAGAATTAAAAATAAAGGAATCAAATTAGTTTTTTTAAAGGAATATGCAGAAATCTTAAAAGAATGATTAAAAATAGTATGAAAAACAAACATGGGAGAGATAATTTTTTTTTTTGCTTAAATTAGGTGAACAATGAGAGTGTAGTGCACCTACATGTGTGTTTCCCTTGGAAATTCATGTTCAATTTTTTTAGGGTATGAATAAGGTTTATCTCATAATTTTTCGATTTAAGTGTGAATGAGAAATGAAAAGATGTTATTGAATATAAATAAAAAGTATTCTGAAAGATGACACATTTTTGTGCGGTTTTATTTTAAATATATATATATATATACATATATTCTTAATTACATTAATGAGTGTCACTTCTTCTTTTTTCTATTGATTATAAATAAAACTGAGCTTTAAATCTTGAAGAAAAACAAAAATGAGTCATCATTTTTCAAGTTAGAATCGAATAAGTCAATCTTCTAAGATAAAAATATCCTCAATGGAAAGAATATTAATGCAAAGACGAAAACAACAACAATTTGGAGTACTGATGCTTGGAAGTTAGTAGTCTGTCACTACAACAAAAAACAATTTTTAACGACATTAAATATTGACATGAACAAAGAGTGATAAAGTCTTTATCGGCATTAGTTAAGTGTCATTAGAATCAATATCGCTAAAGACTTTAGGAAAATATACAAAGAGTGTCAATTGCAACTAAAAAGACATATTTAGCGGCAATTAATTTTTAATTGCCGCTAATGATAATTTTTATTGTAGTGTGTATACGAATTTAATAGAATTTAACAGATTTTATTTAATATGTATATATATATTTAAAATTATTATTATAAAATTGAGAACCAATAAAATTGAAATGATAGTTTCATATCTGCTGATGCTTCACGCACTAAAACAAGATTCTATTTTGATATATAATTTAAGCCTTTTTGCTTCATAATTGAACAATTATTGATTTGGTTCTGATGCTCCATGCACTAAAGGAATGAATCAATATACTGATTACAAAGTTTATTCGAAAATAATATATCTTTTTTTTTTATCATCGTGAACAAATAAAAGTGAAGAAAAATGGATTATCAATTAAATATTTGTAAAGATTATATAAAGAGATGAGATGTTATAGATATAGGGACTTGATTATAAATACGAATTATTAAATATTATTATAAATAATTTTTCAATTTATTTGAAGTTGACTTTGGTTATAGTTTTAGCAAATAATATTTGATTGTTATAATGTAATTTTTTCTATTCATAAATTGATATATAATTTAAATTAGGTTATTATACTAAATTGAAAAAGAATAATAAAGTGAAAAAACAGGACTTTAGGTATTTTTCAAAAATTTTAAATCTTCAAATTGAGGATTATTGTCAAATAAAATAAAAAATAATTCCAACTTTTTTTTCTAAAAAAAGTTCTCATGATCAAACAGGTGTTAAGTTTCCAAATTTGGTGTATAGTTAACAATACGTTTATATTAGATGTTTTATGTATTCAATTTCTTAAATCTGTTAATAGTCTATTTTAAAAATACTATATGAGTGATGCTATGCCTTCGCTTTTAATAGAAGAGACATAATGGTATTATTTATGAGTTTTTTTTTCTAAACGATAAGTGATTGCATATTTTACTTGAACTATTAGAAACTATTTGTCAAACACGTCTCATCTAGTGTATGTATATATATATATATATATATAATACTTTGAGGGGTTGTTTTGTACAAAAATGAGCAATGCAGATTAGTAATGCAGGGATTATTTTTATCAAGTGTTTGGTTCATTGTTTCTTAGCTAATTTTGTGTGGTTTAAAAAAAAATTAAAAAAACTTTCCAGTTATACCCTAGAGTTATTATGAGATTTTGTATTTCATGTAATTGAGTCAAAGTAGATAATTAACGGAGAATATTATTTTTTATAATATTTTTAACTAGTTAGGAGAATAAAATTTTTATTGTCATGTTCACTATTTTCTCACTTAAATTATTTGAGAGTAAATAATTGTCATCTTAATAAATTAGAGTTAATAACTCAAAAGGTCACACAACTATAATGATTATAGAGAAAGTTTATTGAACTTTGTTTTGTATCAATAAATTTTAAAAAACTCTTTGTCATAAAATAAAATAAAAAATAAATAAATATAAAAAAATAAATTAAACTATTTTTATACTCGAGATGTGTGTGTGTATATATAGACTACTTGTGTAATGTTTAATGAACTTTCATTAAGAGACAATATTTTACTTATGAATTGTTCTTAAATTCATATATCAACATTAACATATTAGTCGAATTATAATATTTTATATTAATAATAAATAGATTAAGTAATTCATATTTTAGAAACAAAAAATTATATCTAAATAATAAAATTTGTAAGCTAATTTATTAAATAATTTTATTAGTATAAAAATAAAATATAAAAAAAAATCAAAAAAATAATAAATATTAAAAGGATTTGAGGGGTATTTTTGTCGTTACCTAGAATAGTCCCATGGTATTAGAGCTAATACCTCCAAATAGAAGGTATTAGTAATACATCACATAATACCATATAGGATGTATCAACTAATCCATGGATTAGTTATACATAGGCTCACATTCTTATCAAACACAGTATTAAATTATACCACATCTAATACATGGATTATTTCTATTAATACAACCTACCAAACGCACCCGAGTGTGTTTTGACTAATAAAAAGAGGAAAAAGTAGTAATTCCAATTTGTTATTGTTGATGAATAAAGAAGGGAAACTATATAGTAGTTCCAATTCAAATCACACAACAAAGTTGTAATATGTAACCAAATGTAAAAAATTGAAGTGAGATAATCACTCAGCTCTTACAATTTGAAGTTTCAATGTCAAAATTTTCAGAAAAAAAAAAACCTTGAACTTCAGCTACAAATGGACCTAATTTTACACACTACCAATCTTTTAACTACACAAGTCTCCACCAAAAAAATTACCAAAACTTATTTCAAGATAAAAGAATAGTGAAATCTTATATCAACGTCAACGTCAACGTCAAGATCATAGGAGGAGAGCTCGTAGCAGGTATCGTTAACTACTGTATATCGGATGCTGTCATCTTAACCAGCAACTCTACCATAAGCCAATGGCCTTCCACCAGATCCCTCCAACGCCAAGCCAGATAAGAAGGTTGACGACAGAACATACAAACCCATATCCCCACCATTTCGCGAGGGGGACATAGTTTGCTCCGTAGAATACAGGGGCTGATCCAATTCCGTAGTGTGTAATGCCACCCATAAGGTTCGAGAGGAATGAGAGCACCAACGCTCCCAAGTATGGTGGAGTACCTAGTGCACTAGCAACGGATAAGAATGCTGTGAACATTGCTCCGATATGAGCAGCTCCACTTGCAAAGAAATAGTGGGAGTAGAAGTATAGAAGTACAAGAATTCCGAAAGATAATTGCCATGAAAGACCTAATCCACCAACAACCTGCAAAATACAGCGAGGAAATCAAGCACGAGCAATAAATTAATGGAGCAACTCCCATAAATTTCATCACATATGTCTGATGGTGGTACATAATGTTAATCGTAATCATCAAGTACATAAGAATGAATCAGAAGACTAGTTATGACACGGATCATCCTTATACGAGCATTATAAATAAGCATAAGAACATGATTATTTAGTCGTTTATGTAATCAATTCCAAATACAATACTCTGTCATCTTAACTACTGTAAATGATGCTTATAAGGTTTCAATAGATATCGTTGAGAAGTTCCTATTGATAATGTTCAGCATTTTGGTCTTCGATTCACACCTTCAAAGACATGCCTAAGTAATAACTTGCAGGCATTTAGGCTCAAAATCTTATATTCGATTCTAGACTTGCAAATGACCTAAGAAAGGATCAGTATGCGCACGAAGCAGTTTGATATCCATAAGTGTCAACTTCCTTTCAAGCACAAATTAACTGAATGCTATTTAGGTATGAACGGTAACAATAAAGCAAACCAAATATCATCCAGCGAAAATTAAGAAATGAAAACGAACCTTGACAACGGTCTCACTAAACCAAGAGATGAGACCATATTTGTTCAGATAACCAGCCATTGCAATCAGTGCAGCAAACCAAGTAAGGGTGTCCCAAGCAACAGCCTCACCCAAGCATTCCTTCCATGTGACGACCCCAGTCACAAGGAGTACAGATAGTCCAAGAATCGCTGCAGTAACAGCATCAACCTTTAAGGCACCGCCAAAAACCCAAAGTCCACCTGGAAGAAAGCATTCAGAGTGAAACATCAATAGATGGTATCATATAAATTCAAGCTACATTTAATATGCTCCAATAAATACCAGGCTAGAGTTCGAGTTATCTTATTTGCAATATAAATTATGTCTAGACAAGTTAGCAACCACCTCTCAACTTTTAGTTTCTGAGTCTTATGTGCTTCGTTATTTGAAGCACTTTTTTACCTCACTCAAAATAGACTCCGACAAAGAAGGAAAAAAAGAGCAATGGTGATAATAATACAAGTGAAAGTCTATGACAGGGCTGAGAGTACCCAGAGTTTAACCTCAGTCTTAAAGAAACCCGTGATTATCTCTCGAACAATCATGAGAATTGAGATGTACTTGAGAATTAAAAAACAAAACAGTTAAAGATAAAAGAACTCATATAAAAAGAACAGTATGGAAGTTTCACCAGATATTAGGCAAATAAGTTGCATCTGCTTAATATGATGAATGAACAAATAAGTACAGTATGAAAGGTATTGCCAGTTGTTAGTCAAATGAATGTCTCAACTAAATATGATCAAAACTAATTAAGAGATTGTTTTCTAAGCTGGAAGGAGATGCTACTGGAAAGTCACAAGGAGGTTGAGGAAGAAAATGCAAATATATATATATATATTGATCACTCAAAACTTAGCGGCGCATCATTCTGTATCTCTCTAAGTCTGATGAATGAACTGACATCTAGTGAAAAAGAGAGAAGTCGTTGGCAATCAACAATTTCAGAAAGGGACAAACAAATAATGCAGCATCAAGAAAGGGACAAGCTAATTATGCATATTAATAAGGCCAGCTTTGATGAAGCTTCACTGGCTCTAGACTACATTTGCGCGTCTTCGCAAAGTATAATAGGATCATTAGCTAGTCCAACAGAGCAACAACACTATAATTAAGAAAGGTAAACTTATACTCATTAATAAACTCACTCTATAGACCTGTAAACGTCTGCATCATAGCAATAATCCTCTTCTACCAAGCATTAATATGTACTAATCCGATATATCTAAAATCTTAATTCACATCCTAATCTTATGCTGTCTACATCGTGTGACCCTTCCCCGTCCCCCGTACTGTGCATGAATGCAGGATGCTTTGTGCAAAGAGCTGCCCTTTTAACATCCTAATCTTATCTACTTATGGATGTTCCTTAGTTCAGAGATTTTTAAAAATCTACATGAATAAATATATTTCTACTATCAATCAACAAGTTTAAGCAAATGTGAGAAGCAAGTAAAATTAATCATTATTTTTCGTACCGTAAGAAGCAGAGTTACAGCCATAATAATCTCATTCTTAGACATTGGCCCCATCTTCTCCAACCTCTCCTTAGCCAACCTAGGAGCATCAGGACTACTCTTCACTGTAGGTGGATAAATGATGTACAACAACAATGGAACCACAATCAAAGACACCAAACCAGGAACTATAGCTGCCTTAGCCCAATCCATCCACCCAATTGTCTGATTAATAGTACTTAGAGTCAAATTTGCACTCAAAGGATTAGCAGCCATAGCTGTCAAGAACATAGAGGATGAAATAACAGATGTCTGAAAACAAGTAAGCATCAACCAAGATCCCAACTTATGTTCAGTTCCATCACCTGCATTACTTCCACAAGCCACACAAAGTGACTTAACTAATGGCAAAAAGATCCACCAGCCCTTGCAGACACAGAAGGAATAGCAGGAGCCAAAAGAGCTTCACTGAAAACCAAACTATAACCCAACCCCAATGAAGAACTACCAAACAATTTCACAAACTGATAAGCAATCCTATTCCCTAATCCAGTTTTGATAAACCCTCTTGCAAAGAAAAAAGCAAGAGCAATTAACCATGGAATAGGATCACCAAAAGCTGAAAATGCAGCAGCAAAAGTAAGAGTTTTAGTCAACACACAAGCACCAAGACCCATAAGAGCTACAGCACCAAGAGGTAAAGGTTGAGTAATAATCCCAACAATTGTAGCTAGAAAGATAGCCAATAACTGCCATGCATTTTTTGTAACACCAGCAGGTGCAGGGATAAACCAGAGAATAACCCCAGTTGCTATTGAAGCAATCAAAGGCTTCATTGCTGCACCTTGCCATGGAGGCTGCTGCTGTGGAACTATTGCAGGGGAAGAAGAAGCTGAAGCTGAAGCCTTTACAATAACCCTTCTTGATTTCTCAAGATTCAATCTTTTCCCTCCAAGATTCAAACTTTTTCCAAGATTTGAGGATTTTAGTGATGTTTGAGCGAAATGAAGAGATTGGGTGATGGAAATACGTGGTTTTTGAGATGGGGTTGGCCGGAGACGAAGGTTGACGGCTGAGGTTAAGGCCAAAGACGCCATCTTTTTGATCTGTAAACACACACACAGAGAGAAGAGGAGCAAATCTGACAGAAATAAGGGAGTTGAAGTAAATCTGTGTGGTGAATCTCAACCGTTGAATATAGAAATTGGATGGCTACGATGGGGTTTTGAATATACGGCAAAAGACAGGGCCAGCTTGATCTGGTCTCTTCTGTCGCATAGTGAACTCCGTCTCTGCTTCTTTGCATACTCCGTCACTGTTCTTCATGCTAAGATACGCTCAGCTAACGTGCACGTCTCCACGTGGCTACATATGAACGGCCAATCGCTGTAAGGATGGATCTACGTGGCATGTTTTCATTTGATGGAAAGGTAAAGCGAAAATTATCCGCATAATTCATTTAAACATCTCAATTAACATTTGTACTTATTGAACATTTATGCCACTTAAAATTAATATCTATTTGACTTTTCTTTTTATAATCAATCAAAAATATGAAATGTCTGTGTACTACACTCGTTGTAACATGACAAATTAATAAGTTATTCGTAGCCTTAAAGTTATCCGTATAATTCATTTAAACATCTCAACTAATGTTTGTACTTATTAAACATCATGCCCCTTAAAATTGATATTTATTTGACATTTTTTTTGACAATCAATCAAAAATATGAAATGTGTGTACTACATTCGCTGTAACATGACAAATTGATGAATTAAATGATGACATGTGGATTTTGAATCCAAAAATTTATTTAAAATTTTTTTTTCTTTAAAACATCTATTTACTAACCTAAAAAACTTGCTAATAAAAAAAGGAAAATTTACATAAATATACTATAATAAATTTTTTTTTATCATTTATAGCAATAATTTTTTTTTCCACTTGACCACTTTTAATTCATTTATAATACAAGTTTAATACATATTACAAAGAACAATTTATTATTCACATATAATACAAGTTTTAATTATGGATAATACATTTATCACACATTTTAATACACTTATAAATTACAATACAATGTTACAATTTCATAATATATTTCAAAAACAATTACACTTCAAATACATTGCATACATAATTTACTTTTAATACATATTACAGATTTATCACAATATTACTATAAATCATGATAAACACAAAATATCCTTAAAATCAGTAATTATTTTTTAAAATATATTAATTTATATAATTTTTTCATAAAATAATGACGCATGACATTAAATTCAATATTTTTTAAAAATCTCTATTTAAATTACTCAAACATAATTTTATGAATATAAAAACTTTTTTTTTTTTACTTAACCCCCGCCCCCTTCGAGATCCATTTCCTCTTCACAGATGTCGGCGGCAACTACCTTTTTCTTCTGATGGTTTCTGTGTAAAGAAGCAATTTGGATTCTCCATTGAATAGTTCAAGTGCTAGTGAAATAATGAAACTTAGAAACTAGTTAACTAAAGATGTAAGATGGAAATGACTAAACTATTTAGATAGAAATAAATAAAGAGTACTCAATATCCTAGTCGAGTTCGAGTTTTTTTAGATATGAAATCATCTATATTAAAAATATTTAAGCTTTAATTTCGGGACTTTTAATTCGAATTTCAAAATGGAGGAGGATTATAAAGAACGAAAAAAAAAAGTTTAAAATTACCTATCTTATTTAATTATATACTTACATTTTTTTCTAAATTATTTTTATCTTTAAGTCAGAAATTTATCGAAAACAATTTTTCTACCTTACATCTTAGATAAAAGGTAAAGCCTACATCCATTTTACACTTCTCAATCCATGACTATCATTATTATTAACTTAGGGGTCATTTTTGGTTACTGGTTAGAGTTATGCATATATTAATTTTAGTTATGCAGGATTTAGTTATGTAGATATTAGTTATACGCAAGATTTGGTTATGCAGGGTTTAATTATGTTAAGTTTAATTATGCGGATATTAGTTATGTAAGTATTATTTTGTTAAGTTTAGATTATAATGCATGAATTATTAACCATTGAATATAAACTTGTTGTAAGTTATTAATATATATTATTTAAAAAATAAATAATACATGCTAATAAAATGTGAAATATATTGAATAATATATGATGATAATATTTTATTAGCATATGTACCGTGAAAGAATATACAATCAAAATTTTAATATTAAAATAATATTTATATTTGCATAAATAAATAAAAATGATAAGTAAATAAAAAGAAATAAAAATAGTCGATATATGATAGGAAAACAGTAAAGTTTCCAATTAAAAGAAATGAAAATGGCCAAATACAAAAAGAAATAAAAAAATCAAAGAAAAACAATATAATTGCCAATTAAATAAATAAATAAATTTATAGGATAAATCTGTAATTTATCATTTTAATACATATATAATTAATACACACATAGCTTATTCCACTTTTTACCCTGCATAACTTTATACATAGATTCTCTCATAAGTTATGTTGGTATTAATTATGTAGGATTACAAAAAATACAACCAAACACCATACAAATTAATACATGAACAACTTTTATACAACATTTAAATTCTTACCAACTAAATATAGTTTAAGTTATGTTAACTTTTATACCTAACACAAAATTTATATCAAACATAGTAAAAATAATATATCTTTTAATATATATATATATAAAATATTTCTTATACAATAACCAAACGACTCCTTGTTGATACACACATCAACTTAGAATTATTCAATAGTAAAAATTAATAAATATATAATGAGAACCACATAAATGGGAAGTGATGGGCATATTGGGAAAAAGACGAAATGGAAAAGGAATGTGAGGTTGTGAGTGAATGAATCAAAAGAAGTAAGAAAGTGTCTCTTTTTCTGATCCAAAGGTCAGACAATTTATTGAGCCAAATTCACCTGAACCTCACAATCTTTTGTATGTTATATCCTTATTCACTAGTGGTCTAGGATAATTGACTTTAATATTATTTACTTTCGTTTCAATTTATATGATATTTTTTTTTATAACTATAGAGACTTTTTATATTTATCGTCTTTATTATTTATGAAAGATACTTTTCTATAGCTATAGAGGCTTCTTGTATTTATTATCTTTGCTATTTATGATTTTTTTTCAAAGAAATTATTGCATCGTGTGACATTTTTGTATAGCTATAAGGATTTCTTATGTTTATATCTTTGTTATTTACACTATGTTTGGATCATTGTTATCCATTGTATTGTATCGTTACTATACCTATAATGTTTGTTTGATTGTTACTTAAAGTGTATTGTATTGTATTGTTAAATTTCGTTGTTCCATAACAATGGAAACCCCTATTTTATGGAACAACCAATTTGGTGTGTTCCAATTGTTACTTAATTTCTTTTTTCAATAATATATTTGCATAATATTTCAAAATACTATTTCATCCTTTACCTTAATTATTTAAACCTAGTCAAACCTTCTACCATAGAATAATTAAGAATATTTAAGTAAATTTATAAATTACAATATAGTATGATACAATCAAACCAAACAATTAGAATGTTACTAAGCAACAACAAACAATACAATTTAGCTAAACATTGTATCTACCATACAATACAATACAATACATACATTATGAAACAATGGGTAACAATGATCCAAACAAAGTGTTATGAAATTTTTTCAAAAAGTACTATCAAACGTAACAGAAACTCAAAAAAGAAATGGAGCGAGAATCTATTTAATATAATGTACTTTTCTATAAATAAAAATTATGATGGAGTGTAAATATATTCATTCTTCCTTAACCATAACCATAGATTAAGCAAAAATGTTGTTCAATAGTGGGAATAACATTTTTTAAAAATGAAGTAACATAATCAAATTGTTGTTGTATTGTTGAATATAATGGGCTGGATCGGTTGTGGGCTGAGATTTGGAGAAAAGAATTGGCCCGATGGGTTAGTCTTTGGCGAGAAAGGCCCAAAACAAAGGTCTTAAGGATGAGGTAGCAAGTGACTAATATTGCAATTGAACAAGAATAGTCAAATAAGTTTCAATTATAGCCTCTTGGGATTAAGAAAATAGCCAATTGAATTTAATTAACAAAATTGGCTAAAACTTATATAAAAATGGATTAATATAATTAACTTACGAGCTTCTTAATAACTAATCCAAGTATAGAATAATAATTCAAAAATATAAAGTATTGAATAATTAAATTAACATTTAATTAAAACGAATTTTTTTTGAGACAATTGTCAAATATTTATAAAATATACTAAACCATATACAAAATTATATAAAAATATATTTCTCATTAAAAAAATTCCAAAGGTGACAAAATTACATAAAAATATTACGATTTTTATAAAAACTAATTTCTTTAAAATTGTTTGAAATTGAAGAAACTCGATGATTAATTCCTACCGTGGATGGTGAAAATTGGGTTTCAACAATCATGCACTGGAGGGCCCATTCGGAAGTGGCACTCCCAACATAATTTTCTCCATACCAGGACTCAAACCCGAAACCTCATGCTAAGGGCGAAGCACTCCCACCACTGTACCACAATTCATGTTAGTGCACAATATATACTTTACTACGAAGGAAACTTATACAATAGTTGATATGCTTGTGTGTAATCCAAAAATTTGATGATTTGTCTAATAATTTGTCAACATTATAATTCAATTTATAACATTAATTGTGAAAAGCTTGCACAGCGTCGCTTTGGCCGAGTGGTTAAGGCGCTTGCCTGCTAAGTAAGTGGGGTTTCCCCGCGTGAGTTCGAATCTCACAGGCGACGTTGCAATTGTTTTTGTCGATACCTTTTATTGACAACTTTTTTGCACCTATTTACTCGGCATTTGTACTTCTTTAACTTTATACCTATCAGTTTACTCGGCGTTTGTATTTCTTTAACTTTATGCCTATCATCGTTAACCTTTTGCGTCTATTTACTCGGCATTTGTGGTTCTTTAACTTCATCCTATCATCGTCAACCTTTTACACCTGTTTACTCGGCATTTGTAGTACCATTTTATTCGCTTTTTGTATCTTGGTCACTCTAATCTTTGCACCTGTTCACTGGGTATTTATGTTTTTCTTCTTCACATGTTTGAAATATCTTAGCGTCACTTCTCCTATCTTGTCCATCACCGAGGTCACCCCAATCTTGCTTCGTATATTTTAGTTTTTAATCTTGTCACTATCTGAGCATGCTCATTTTTATTTTTTTTTTAGTTTTCAAACGTATAAGTTCTTGATTGATCAAACTCTATCGCATATACTATAGTTAGTCGGACAATCATTATAAACAACTGGTTAGTTTTTAGATGTAAAATTTATTACGATAAGAATAATTCAATTTAAATTTCTATAATATATGGAAAGATTAATGTCTACGTTTAGAATAAGAAAAAATGTGCCTTTATATAAATTTCATTCTAACCTCGAAAAGTAATAAGTTTTTCCAAGGTACTAGCCCAGCCAAGTATTGGAAAATGCGCAGTTAATTTGGGATCAATACAGAAGATTACAGAACTGAAATCGAATAGCAGCTTATTTGTTTGAAGATGTCTATTCACGTTTTAAAAAATTATTTCTCGAATGAAATAATTTTATATGCATATTTTCTAATTATGTGTTTTTTCTATTATTCAGTAAGTAATACCATTTTAAAATATTTCTAATGTGCATATGTTTTTCTAAAATATTTGCAAAGCATCAATGTGCTTTATATAATTGTTGAATAGTTCGCTCATAATCTTTTGTTTGATTTGGAATCATGTATGAATAACCATATATACTAGATATAAAATTCCAATTAAGTTTGGGTTAAATATATATTAGTCTAGTTATTTTAGTTTATGTTGTAAGAGTAAAATTAGAAGAATCAATTATTTTTTTTTGTAAAATTATTTTTATTATATTTTAATATACTTTTCAAATGATATTAATAATATTTGTGATACATGTGATATTTTGAGAGGTAATTATTTTTAAAAAATATTTCAACTTATTAATCATTGTGATAATTTTTTTTAATAACCATTATTAAACTTTATTATAATAGGATCGATGAATAATTTGTCAATATTATATATTTTATAAGGTCAATTGTGAAAAAATTACATAGCGTCGCTTTGGCCGAGTGGTTAAGGCGCTTGCCTGCTAAGTAAGTGGGGTTTCCCCGCGTGAGTTCGAATCTCACAGGCGACGTTATCATTTTTTGGTTTTGCTCCGTATATTTCTAGTTTTTAATCTTATCTCTCCTAATATGTTCAAATTTCTCATTTTTTCCGTTGTTTCTGGACGTATACGTTCTTCATTGATCAAACTCTATCTCATATAACATAGTTAATCTAACAATCATTACAAGTGATATTTACTTCTGGTGGTATATTCTTATCACATACACTACTAGAAAATATTGCATTTTAGCAACGTCGTCGCTAGTCTGTTGCTATTTTGCTCGTTGCTAAAATAGTCACTATTTTGTCACTAAGTGGGTTTAGCAACAAAATTTGTTGTTTAACTACAAAATTTTTCTGTCGCTAAATCCAATTTTTTTAGTAGTGATAAAAGACTGGGTGTGAGACTTCATTTCATTTATCTCACTCTAATACGTTGTGTGACATAATTCTCGATCTCTCATTTTCTTGAATTATTGATTCAAGATACTTGAAGCTTCCTCTCATACGAATGAGTACTTGTGTGTCCATATTCAGGAGACGCTACTAAAAAAAAATTAATCTGTTTATATTTGTGGTTTATTTTCTAATGTTTTTTAAGTTTTCAGTATTTTATTTTTATTTTTATATTATAGTGTCCTTTGTTTAATGAACTATTAGGAACTAGAGTATCATTTATAAAACTCTAATTAAGCATGCTCCTTCATAGTCATGTTAATGTAGTGTTGTATATTGTTTTAGTTTGATGAAAATCATGAAAATATCTTTGAAGCATTAGTTGATTTTTTTTGGATACGCGTAATTGTTATTTATTTTGATCGGACCATATGAATTTTCTTGAAAATACGTGCTTTAGTATCAATTTTGGATGTGTTTGAAAATGATTTGAGATGATTTTTAGATTGAAAATTTGATGTCTAAGACTCCATCCATGTATTTCCAATGTATATATGTATATATCACCATGCATATCAGTGTATATTGTCTTATATACATTTATACATTCTCAAACACCTCTATGTGATATGCATGATATACAACCACAAGGGAATCTAAGATCTATAAACCATGGGGTATACCACTAAAAAAAGTACTAAGTGTGAACTGATTCTTTTTTTTTAGGTAAATAACTCAATATTCAATCGAGTGAACCATTAATTTTTTTTACAAGTATGAATATAAGATAAGATCAATTCTAAGAAATATTTTCATAATATACCTAGCTTGCACGAGACACCACATATTCACGTGAGATTTTTCCATTGATAAACTGAGAAATTTTGTTGTTGTATTAGTTATGAAATTCATACATGATTTGGGTATCCAATGAAAATATTTTGGGCTACCATTGCTAAAACATACTTTTTAGCTAATTAATCCTCTATGTACTTTCAAATCATTATATATATCGAGAAATATACATTCAGATACATATATTTTTAAAACATAGTCTATGTTAGTTATTTACACAATTAAATCATTCTCAATTCAAACTTTAATGTTAATCGAAAATCTCTCTCATCAACCTCCCATCGATCCCATGTCCTCCGCCACCATTCTCTCTATTTCTTCATTCTCCCCTTCACGATTTCTATCATTAAACCTTTAAAATTGAAATCTGAAACAATAAAACATCATAGAGGTTTGTATCTATTTAACCATTACTAAAAGTCATGTTTTGTGATAGATTTTTATTTGTTTTGTCTTCTAAATTTTAAAAGTGGAGGTAAAACTCTATCAATTTAGAGTTTTCTTAATTTACTTTCGAAGCAAATACCATCATGGTTAAATGTCGATCCATAATTATTAGAAAATTCTAATAAAAGAATATTTACATATATGTTTGACACATTAGTTCATGTTGTTACTAATTCTTAACAATAAGCTAAAAGTCAAATAAAATCTTTTATATGCATGCAGTACCGTTTGATTGGATAGTCATTGTACATCTTTAAATCTTAAATTTAAAATAATGCAATGTCAAACTATTAAACCAAAAAATTGCATTTAAGAAAAAAAAAGAACTATCATCTAATATAAATTAACAAACATATTTCCAATGAAAATGACATTGTAACATATAAACAATTAAAAACAAGGTAATTTTGTAACTTAAATTGCCAAAATAAAGAAAAAATGAATACATTACTTAAGACTTTAACAAAGAATCTGTTTGATTGGTAGGTATTAACTACATGAGAAACGTGTACTATTGTGCATGCATTTTTAATTAATTTTTTGATTGGTAGGTAATAAAATTAATTTGGATTTTTCTTTGATCATGTGAAATATTTATAAACTTTTTGAGTAAATTGCAAGTTGGAAATTGTTAAAAAATTATGAAAGTGAAAGCTACATGACAAACGTGTGCATTTTCAATTAATTATTTGATTGGTAGTAATAAAATTAATTTGGATTTCTAATCATGTGAAATATATATATATAACTTTGATGTAAAATTAATAATATATATTACCTAAAAAAAGAAAATTAATACGTGACCTTTATAGATAAAAATGAAAAGTTACTAATCTAAATAAAGTTTAAAACACTTATATATTATAAAAAAATCAATCAGAGATGAAAGATGTACCATGCGTGTATATGACTTTTCGATTTAATTCTTTATTTGATAGATAAACAATTGAAACCAAAACCTACTCAAGAAATGAGAGATATACCATGCGTGTACATGATTTTTCGATTTAATTCTTTATTTAATAGATAAAACAATTTTTTTAAAAAGAAATTTTATCTTTTGAAGTGATCCGCCAAATCCTCTAATCTAAAATAATCAAAATAAATATACGATTCTCTAGTCTTTTATTCTCTTTTTCTTTGAGACAGATGTCTTGGACTTGTCATTTGAAATACACTAGGTGGGTGAATTAAGACTTCTTAAGAAAATACTATATTACAAAGTTAATTATGTTGTGAATAAATTTTGTTGACAAAACATACAACAATGTAACAAATACTAATTTTGTAACTTGGACTGTTTTACAATTAAATAAATTTCAATTATCTTTTTTCTCTTTTGGAGAGTAAGAAAGAAATGGGGAGAGAATAGCGATTGGTCGGCTTACTATTTTTTACCATCATATATCGATTCAAAAATTGAAATTTATGAATTCTATATTATAATCATATATGAGAAGCTTCCAAATTCAAAGTGTTAAACTTTTAATAAACCATCTTAATTAGTGTAACCAAAAGTTTGCCAAGAATTAAAGGTGACCTCATAGCAATGCACAATTTACGTAATCAAATAATAATATTCCAGACAAATACCTATATTAAAGTCACATTAGTTAGTTATGGAATGTCATAAATCTTGAGGTGAAATGATTTAGGGAAGCACTTATTTTAATTCTGTAGCTAATTAATTAGCTTTTAAGTTTTTAACTATACACAAATCACTTTGTCTCCTAACCTAAACCGACAAAAAAAATATCCATCTTAGACCTTTAGTGGAAACAACAAATTGGCATAAATATAAATATATATATTTTTTTAACTTGTTCTCATTTTATTTTTTATGTCCTTCAATTTTAAGTTTGTACAAGTAGACACTTATACTTGTAAAAAATTGAAAATATAAACGCATGTGTCCTCTTTGGCCAATGGTGGAATCAAAAATTTTACGAAGGGTGTTCAAGAATAACGGTGTTTGCTGTCAAAATAAAACAAAAAAATATTGTGCTATTTGGGGGTATGAAATTGGAACTTCTTCATTCAAATGATCACACACCAAAGGTATAGATATTGTCAGGGATATCCAACTTTAAATATATATCCGTTAAATGTAGAATTTAACATATATGCCTACAAAAATAATTTTCTGACGAAGGGTTTCCAGTTAGACATCTTAGGGTGGCTCTAGCTACGCCAGTGTATGTGGCATCCTATGTGATAATTTATGTCTTACGTGTATTATGCCATATAGGACTCATGTTTTTACTTGTTCAACTTTATACAAATTTAAGTGTCTACTTGTGCACACCCAAAGTTGAAGGACATTAATGTGAAACGAGACCAAGTTAAATGACACATTTATGTACCATACCTAATAAATATGTAAATTTAATTTTTTACCTGACTTAAGTTATATGCGGCCCCTTGAAGTTGTTCGCATATTTCATTTGAACACCTCAACCTATCTTTGTTCCTATTGAACACTTTTTTTGTTCAAAAATCATTCTTTACACATGTCTAATTCCTATTAGACACAAAATGCTGACATGTCAAAAAACGTGTACCACACTCACTTTGGGCGCGTAAAACTATTGAAAATAATATATTTTTCTTTTTTTACTAACTTAAATACAAAATTTAATAAAAAAGAAAAAAAATAATTTCTTTTGAAAATGAAGTCTTCTTCCCCGCTTCCTCTGCCATTCTCATCTACCATTTTCATAATTTTTTTTACACATACACATTACACCCCACCCTCTTCACCTATCTGTTTCTTTTACCATCTCCAATTCTTCTTCTGCTTTTTCCTTTTTTATTATTTTTTAATGTAGATCTGCATATTTAATATTCCGGTAAAATTTCATTTAATCCGGCGAAATAAATATGGTTTAATTTTTTCGAATAAACATTTGTTATTATCTATTATAATTGCGATAAATAATTACAAATGAAAAAAAGATAAATGCAATGAATTGAATGTTTTGATGATATTAAAATAAAAAAGAATAGGTATTTAGCTTGGGTGGATAGTGTATTACCGACGTTGATGAAAGGAGTAAGATTCGATGGAGGATAAAAAGATGTGAGTAGATCAATGGAGGAGAAGGAAGAGGTCGGACGATGGTTTACTGGGTTGCCGGTGTTGGAGTCCGCGTTGATCGATGGAAGAGCGGATATGGTTTTGAAGAAGAAGACGCAGGGTAGGGGGGTAATTCAAAAGAAAAAAATTATTTTCTTAACAAAAAACATTTTGGATTATTTAAACAATATTTCTGAAAAGTTAGATTTTAATGCCACGTGTCATCATTTTATTGGTATGTTTATTATGTTCCAGCGTTTGAAATACACGCATCTTAATCTTTTAACTGATTGTCATTTGTGTTAAATAGATATATATTTCTTAAGGTTCAAGTGTTCAATAGGTACAAGTCTAACTTAAGGTGTCTAAGTGAAATATGCAAACAACTTTAAGGGGAAGCATATGACTTATGCCTTTTTACCCCTTTCCTAGGACTTTCACATTTGCTCTCTTGGTGATACGAACTTATAACCATAAAATTTAAAGCGAGGGGCGTTTATCATCCGAACAACTCTCAACTCTACTCTTATATAAATATGTGTTTATAATCAACATTCTATATAAATATTGTCTAAGACTTTAGGAACTCTAGATGCAATGATATTAACTCAATTACTGCTAAATATTTTTGTTCAAATAATTGTTACAGCTAAAAAAAATAATCTATTTTCATTAAATATCTCTTTTATTGTAGTATCACTTGCAACCCAACATGCATGGAAATGCAGTTGCGATAAAACAATAAACCTAATGAAATCCTATAAATTAGATCAGCGGAGGATAGAGTGCATCTGCTTTGGGAGATAGAGCTAGAGGTTGTTACCTATATAGACCCCTGACTCAAGCAACACTCCTATATATATTGATTTTTGTCCATTTCAAAGAGCTCAAATATAAAAACATCAAAATTTTAACCATTTCACTACGACCCATATTTTACTTATTGTGATAAGTTTTTTTTAATTACCCTGGCCATAATTTCATTTTGCACTGATTAACTTCCCTATCGAGATTGACTGTGTTGCAACCTTTAGAAGTGAGAGTGGAAAAGTTAATAAAGCTATTATCATTGTTCTTTGAATTCAACCATTAAGGTTAAGCAGTAATTAATGTTATGATTACAAAGTCCTAATCACAATTAGAGCCAAGCTGACTTTTCACTCTCTTAGGTGGAAACTTCATATTTCAAGTGGACTTATAATCACTTTAGAGATTAAACTCCATTTAAGGTGAAGATTACTTGCGTGTCATATCCATAATCCTTGATTAATATTTTATCTGTTCGTTTTAACTTGTTCATTTAAAATTTTACATGATTTTTAAAGAAATAATATTAATATGAGCATGTTACCTAATATCGATATTAATTGATGTACAATATTTTTAGCACTACAAGAAAACTGTGAACTATATGAAGATTTTTCTGGGTATCAGTATGAAAATCTGCAGAAAACTTATTTTCCTACAAAATTTAATACTAATCCCTAGGAAAATCTCTATATAATTCACACTTTTTTGATAGTGTAGGTCTTCAAAAATAATTTGAAAAATACGTAACTAACGTTTAGAATAAAATATGAAATCTTTTCTTGATAAATGACAAATAAAAATGAAAATATAGATGTAAGGGGTACTCATAATAACCTTTGATTAGTCGTAATAATACTCCAAGCATGCAAGCGCACAGATAGACAAATCACTTTTAACATATCAAGATAAATACATTATTTTTTTCATTTCCCCCTCAACACAAGTTAATTGCTTATTCTCTAATTTATTTTTTAAGATCGAAAACTAAAAAGTAATAAATATGAATATCTATAATAGATATTTATGTTATATAATTATTATTTTTTAAAGAATCGTGTAAAGTTTAAAGCGAATAAATTAAAATGAAGGAAGGAAATAGAATTATGATACACGAGGATGACTTATAGGAGTCTGATAAAGATCATTTTTCAAGCATGAATAGAAAGACATAGAGATAATTATTTGTCTATAAGACTTGTTCAATCCACTAATTAAAAAAAAAAACATATTTGATTACATTTTCAATGATTTTGTACACAATAAGACTAATAGACAATCACTAATTAATTTCTACATTATCACATGTGACTGACTATACATATCTCTGCAAGAGCATGTAATATTGTGATTATTACAAACACCTAAATGAAGTACAAATGACCAAATTACCCTTTTTCCAATTAACATCATTTAAAAGTACATGAAAAATATCCTAAAATATATAGATATACCTACTTGGAAATGATCCTTATTTTTGTGAGATTCTTTACCCTCTCATCTTCTATTTCATGTCCAAATTTATATATGAACTATGTATAGGATTGAAAATATGTGGCCTAATGTTGAAAAAGGAAAAAAAAAAGGTGTTGATCTCCATAGGGATATTAAAATGTTGTTGTAGGGTTATTCAACTTGGAAATCAAGAAAAGGGAAAGGTGAAACATCCTTCATCAATTCCTCCAAGTCCCACTCTCCCACTTTTAGGTCATCTCCTTCCCAATAATTCCCTATCCCTCCAAAATTTTCTACTTTGATATTACTACAAGTATTGAAATTATGGCTAGTATTGATCAAGTTGGTCATGTTGTTAGGGTTATTGTTGTTTTGATGATGACTAAAGTTCCCATTTTCAACATTTTGATACTCTATACTTACATTCTCCAATGGTGGAGCATAGAGTTCATGACCTTCCATACTAAGATTTCCTCCAAATATCCCATGGTTATTCCCATAAAAGAGACTACCACCATTAGTACTCACAATGTTCCCACCTTGTACCAAGCATGGTTGTGTAGTACTCAAGTATGAGGGCGCGTTGAATCCATTAGGCATGTTTATTAAGGTGTGCTCGAGGGTGGGCAAAGGATCAATATTTATGGTATTTAGGGCTATAGACGAGGAAGAAGGAGAGGTGGTTGAATCCATGTACATGGACATTAGGTTATGTTTGAGCATTGGCATGAATCCTTGTTGAGTGACTCCCATATTGAGTTCTTTGGAGGGATGATCTGAGGATGAATCACTTGCATTTGGTGATGGTGTAGAAGATGATGATGAGTTCTTTAGCCTCTTTTTCAATGTCGAATTCCAGAAATTCTTGATTTCATTATCAGTACGTCCAGGTAAACGTGCAGCTATTTGAGACCACCTTTGGAGTAAAAAAGAAAATAAGAGTCAATATTTATAGGTCAAAGGACTTATAACACATTCACTAGCCAATATAAAAAAGTATACATTATTTATGGATAAAGTATAATGTAAAAATTCCTAGGTCAAATTGAAAGGATGTGACAAACATGCATGTACAATATGATGATATGTTTGAGAGAAAAAAATATCTTAAGAAAATAAAGAAGATTAGGGAATAACAAGAAGAATATTTTCAACTCTAAGACCATGATGTAAAATATACTTGATCAATATTCTATTCAACTTGCCCTCTATTTTATAAAGAAGAAATAAGTGCACTTAATATTATAATTTAGATTTTATTATATAATAGAAGAGTTTAATTTATATATATATACAAAGATAATTAATTAAAAAAAAGAAGAAGAAAATAGCACATGATTAAAATAAGTAATAATATATTTTGATAGAGTGACTTGATAGTATAAAAATTTTTCTACCAATCCCTTTTCTTTAAGCTATTTCCCAACCTTAAAATCGATCATTATCAACAAGTTTTTAATCATAAAAATTAAAATATAAGACGTCAATGAATAAATCCATGCTACTAAATTACCTATATTAATTATATTACTTAAAATCCACAAATATATATTATTTATCAACAATTGACAAGAATAAAAGGAACTAAGAAGAAGAAATGTATTACAAAACCTTAAAATGATGGAAATTCTTAAGATTTACTGGTTCAATTTCGTCAGTCAGCTAATAATTATTATATCGAAAAATCAAATTCTTTATTAAATAAAATTGAATTTTTTGAGATAATAACTTTTAGTTCAATTACTTATCAGCTCATAATTTAATTGGGTGAATATTGTTAATTAATTCATTGAATTTTTGAAAACGTACAAGTGAAGATATGCATGTTAATAAATCATGTAAGTTGTTGAAGTCAATGACATCATAATTAGCTTTATCATGTTAGCCATGGAAGATTACCTGTAATTTCACTGTTTTGTCCCCTAAATATAACTAACTACTAAATAATTACTAATATTCACAAATAATAATTATATCCTTAATTTATTTTTTTATACACGTATTTATCTAATAGGTCATCTGCAACTACAAATTAAAATATATAGTACTATATAGAGTCCGGAGTCAGAAGGGTAAAAAAATTGTTAAAATTTTTCAAAAGGGCATATCAATTTATTTTTTACCAAAACGGCAAAATCGTTCACGACGTAGCGAGTTTGTCCGTTGAGAAAAAAAATGGTACTGTAACAACGATTTCTTAAATTTTCTTTTTTTAAAGAAAAAAAATTAAACAAGTCGCTCCAACTGGAGTGATTTTCAAAATCAAAAAAAATATATAATTTTTTTAATAAGTCGCTGCGTTAAACTTCTATATATAATTGGAGATATACTTTTTCTCTAATCTTCAAGGTATTCACTCAAAATACTTTTTCATCTAAAAATTTTCAAATTTATAATGATTTTCAATATTATGATTTTGGTTTTGCAAAATAGCAGATCAAAGAAATTATTCATTAAAAAAATGACTGATTTAACTTATGTACGCTATTAATATAAATATTTTTAACACTTACATATTTTAATTTATTATACTAGCAAGTGACATGTTTTATTTTCAAGTTGCTAATTTCATTTTTTTTCTAAGTGGACGACTACATGTACTTAATTCAAATATACTAATAATGCTAATAACATCATCACATTATTTTTTTACCTGTTTTAGCCGGTAATATATTATATTTTTTAAATTTTAAATTTCAAATTTTAAAAAAGCTTATTTGTAAATATTTTTTTTTTGAATAATCGCTCTTGATAAGAGTACACAAGTTGAACTTAATTTTTTTTCAAAGTTGTTTTTTTCCAAAAAAAAATTAAGTTATATACATCTTATTTCATTATAATTATAATGAATTTATCGAGTAATGAAATGTTAGTCAACTATTTTCATCAAACGGTCAATTACTATTATAAAAGAATTTACTTATAATTATCAAATAAATATCTGATTAAATAAATATTTTTTATATCATAAATATATCTATAAAATTAAACCCTTCCAAAAGAATACTACTAACCTACATGCACATATCTCACAACTTTTTATGTTGTATTAATATTTAGATTTTCTTTAACGAAAATTCTGACTCGGAAGAAAGAGAGAGGGGGAAACAAACCTGTTACCAAGAATGGAATGTAAATGGATAATATGTTCTTCTTCTTGAGGTGAAAATGCACCTCTCTTAAGATCTGGCCGCAAATAATTAATCCATCTGAGTCTACAACTCTTTCCACATCTTTGTAATCCAGCATTTCTTGCTACATCACTCCAACACCCTTGTCCATTTGTTAGCATATAATGCATAAGCTTTTCATCTTCCTCTGGAGACCACAACCCTTTTCTTAGCTTCACGTTCGTGTTATTGTTATTGTTATTGTTATTGTTATTGTTCTTTGCGGAGGAGGAAGAGGAGGAGGAGGAGAACTCAGGCTTCCTCATTGTAATAATCTCTTTTTCTTTTGTTTTTTTAGACACTCTATTTTTTTCTTGTCTCCCCAACTGTTTTAATGTAAAAAGAAGTCACTAACTTTATATTGATGAGCACCATCAACCTCAAAAATATTTAAAATTGAAAAACCAAATGAGAAAAACAAGAGAGAGAGAGAGAGTGAAACTTCTATGGAATGAAAATCATGATCATGATGATGGTGATAGTTGTGGGGCTTTGCTTAGAAATGGGGAATCAAGAGGATAGAGAGGGTATAAGGAATGAAACATAGGTGGGGTGGAGGTGGGGGTGAGTAAAACCTGATCCAGATCGGTTCAGTATTTATATTTTTATCGTTGATTTTCTTACACTTTTCAAATATCATGTTCCGAAATTTGAAATATACTTGAAAATTTTATCAAAATGTAAAAAATATATATATTTTATGTAAAAGTACTGAATTCAGTTGAATTCGTTTACCTTGGAGGGGTGGGGGTAGGGGGGTAAAGAGGGTAGGGAGGTGTTGGTTGATAAGTCTAGGTAAAAACGGTTTGGAAAAGGATAGATGGTCTTCTTGTCTTTGACTCCATATATATTGTCTTTTTCCTCTATGCATATTTCTTCACAAGTAAGTTAATGATTAAAAGTTGAATGAGATACTAAAATATGTATATTAGTATATCTTTGATACAACTCTATAAGTGCATGAAATTAAAATGGAAAGTTTGTTTTGTAACCAAGTCTAATATTATGATATACATTTTGCTTCCACTTCACATAATCTTCCCTATACCCCCTGCCGGCATAGCCCCACTCAATCAATTTAACCAAAAACAACAATATATAAATCCACACGTGTACATAAAGATAAGAAAAAATATGATTATTATTTTCGTTTTTTATATTTTTATAAAACAAAGATAATATGTTTTCGAATGTGGTGATAAATTTTCAAGAATTCAAATGATCATGTATAGTACATAATCTTTGAATGGGAATTGTCTACCTACATTTTTCCATTATAGAGGAGAAGGTTTGGTATGCGCGGTTAACCAACGATCTCGAGTTTGAGTTTTGAATAAAGAAAATTTTATTATGAAAGCGTCATCTCCGAATAAGCCCTGTAGCATGTGTTTCAAATTTAATCAAATGTGAACTTAAAATATTGAATAGAAAACCAAAAAAAAAAATATTTCAAATATATATATCTATATATTTATAAAAGGTGATAAAAATTGACCACCACATTGGCTTAGTAAAATATCAATATAAAGTAAGAAGTATGTTTTCAAGAAAATATGGAATATCATATTTCAAGTGACTTCATATGTAACATAAAATTATTTGGGTAAAGCAAATTTAATTCATATATGATGCATGTCCATTATTATCTTTTTTTTTCTTTTTTTTTTTGTCTACATACCTTGCTGTTTAAAATATAATTAGATCATGTTGGACTAGCTATTTTTAGTACTATGTAATTTTAATATATTTGAAATGCAAAGTATACAACTTTTAGACTGATTTAGAAAGAGTTCCATCATATATGATACAAATATGATACGAAAAACACTGAATTTAGCTACGAAGTTCATCATTTAATAAGAGGTCATCAATATATGATACGAAACTCTTAGGGTTTTTAGTAGTGGATTTAATAAATACAGGATTTATCTATGAATTTTGTCGTTGATCTATCGATAGTTTCTCATGGTTAATGAAAAATTGTCACTAATTCATCGCTAAATTGAATTAGCAACAAATTTTACTGTTTAGCCATAAAATTTATTCGACGTTAGATCCAATTTTTTTAGTCACTGGTCCTTGGTGTATCACTGGTAATTTTTATGTAAATTCTTCAACTTGATGAAAAAATTGGGGGCAGATCTCGACGGATGACCATTAGGCTTTTGTTTTTATGTTATATATTAGTTGATTTTTTTATTACACATATTAAGAAATTATTAATAAAAAGATATTTTTATTAATTCATTTTTTCTTTTTCTTTTTTTGATATTTTTTACAATAAATATGAAAACTCTCAAAAAAATTAATTACAAGAATAATATGAAAAAATTTAATTACTATTTTCGTGATTTAGTAAGACGGATTACTAACATAAGATAACTATTTTTAACAAGATAATCAACTAAAATATGAACGGGGGGAGTACTCTTCAATCATTCATATACCCAAAACATTATTAAAATAAAAACTTTCATTTATAGAAGTCCAGAAACTTCCATTGTTTTCATAAATGGATGTTTTGTGAAAAAAAAAACATCAAAAAAATTAGTTTATTAGGTGGTAAGAGGGGGATGATCAGATCATCAGGCTTTTTTTTAGTGTTCTAAAAATAAAAAAATTTCAAAAATAGTAAAAATAATTGACATAATAAGGTTCTATAGTTATAATTTTGTAATTATATTTCATAGCTATAGTTTTGTTTAGTATAAGGAGGCTGAGGTATGTATGTTTCACTTGTCCGTTTGTTTTTCAAGCGAATATACAAACAAGGTAAGTATATACGAATTTTATATTTATACATTTAAGAATTCTTCAGAACTCCATTTTTGTATATTTCGCTTGCTAATATACAAACATGATACTTTATTATGTAATTTTTCATTAATCGTACATAAATAGCTAAGGTAAGCATATATAAATTCTGAATTTATACAATTAAAAACTAAATTATTCAAATTCTTAATTTATACAATTAGGACCAAATTATAGAAATTCTGGAGTTTTACGCTTAGGAAAAAGAATAGCAAAATTTCGTAAAACAGTAGCCACAGAGTAAAAATAATTAAAATAATAGCTATATTACATAATATATTTTGGATATTTTTCATTTCGCGTAATTTCCCCCTTAAAATTACATGTAAAAAATATACAAAATATCAAACTAACAAAATATTTTGGATTGGATGATATCTTATTCGATCATGTATGTTATAAAGGTCCATTCCCAAGTATAATAAATCTATCACGTGTGGTCATTATATGCATATCATCTTGGATCGGGTGATGTATTACTTGATCATGTGTGTTAGTTAAGGTTCATTCATAGGTATAGTAAGTGTGTCAAGTGTGGTTTAGGGTTATAAAGGACCAGAAACACTAACCCGAGCTTATAGAATTTTTATGGGCTAAATTTTCACGTAAATTTATATAAGAGTCAAATTCAAATGATGATATATCTCAGCATTTAAAGTTTTAGGTAGTCGGTGAAATATCAAATTAAAAGGTTTATAAATTTTCTTTCCAATGTCACTAAATGTGCATCAATCGAAGTTTGAAGTAAAAAGTTATGATTATTTTACAAGAATATGTCCAAACTAAAAAATTTGGAAATGACCCCTATCCAAGTGGAGCTTTGAATATCATCTCCAATATCTCCAATAAATACTTCGTTCATATGATCAGACAAATAAATTTAAATAAAATATTTTTTTAATTTACGTAATTATATCTGATCAATTTATGAAAACTCTTATTTCATCAAATATATGATATTTTTTATCGATATAGATATCAAATAAATATTCTAGTTAAATGAAATAAAACTTTATGTTATAATTTAAAACCTACCTCCTTGATTTCACATCATTTCCCTCATTCTCATAGAGGAAAAAGAGGAATCAAGCTTTTTGTAGATTTGTTCACATTTTGTCAAATATTTGATTGTGCACAAAAAGTTTTGTATTGTGACAACGTCATTTAATTTTGTCTCTCTTTGAAAATCCAAATATATTACAACATTATTGTATATTGGTCAAAAAAAAAAAAAAAAACTTAAAAGCAATCACTATTCACTTTAGCTTCTTTTTTTCCTCCTTTTTTTATTTAATCTATTAATAAATCATTCATGTGTTTCACTTTTTATTTTATGGACCCTTTTTTAACTATTGTTTTCTGACACGTTGCAATGATTATTATGTTAGTAAAAAGAAACAATATTAGTTGGAATAATCACAATATTAATAATTAATACTAACTTCTTTGCTTATGCATAAAAAAAGAATCAATTAGAAGAAGGAAATGTGAATTGTGGTTTACGTAAGTGTGATAATATTATCAAAAAAAAAAAGAGAGACTCATGAGGAAAACAAGAAAGAAAATGTTTAATTAATTAATTATTTAAATTGTTTGACCCCACTTTATTCACTTTTTGATTGCTTACTCTTGTAATTTAATAAATAATATTGAAGGGACTGAGATTAAAAGAAAAAGAGAAGAAGAAGAAGAGTGAAAATATAAAGCATAAAATTAAAGAGTTCAATTTTGCATGCAAAAGTTATGCGTAAATTGACATGAATTTAGGTGGGATGATTGAATTTTAATCAGAGATTTTGAATTTAAATTACAAAAATAATAAAAATTTCAGAAATGAAAGCTAGCGTCACCCTTAGAAATAGATCTTACTATGCGTGAATCCAAATTAGTTTGATACTGAATCATATATGAGAAACAAAAATAATGTTTATGTTTAAGGATGTTCTTGATATGGTGGAACATGTTTTTCAAATTTTCTATGTTTGTTGGTTAAAATTTTAGTAAAATATTTTCTCGGATAAAATAGGAAAAATAAGTTTCACAAGTGACATTCAATATTGATTGTATCCTTCCCACCATCTAACACATGTCATCTTCATCCACCCTCAAACACAGTATGTCCCGTCCTTTATCATAATATTTATCTAGACTATATATAATACCTTTTAAAATATATATTTTTTCTTTCCGACTACACACCTTAAATAAAAAATATAAAATCATTAAATTTTGCTCTTTCATTATATTATGTTTTATTAAATCAATTACCTTTTTGTCTAACTCATAATATATCTATCGTCCATGCTAGGACACAGTAAATTTCGTTGGTATTGAATTCGATAGAAAAACGTTATTATCTTCGTCTCAATTTTTATGTCATTTTTATCTTTTAGTATGTTTTCAGAAGAATTTCATATTTTTATATTAGAAATAACTTAATTTTGCAATTTCCTTTTTTATTTTTAACCAAATAATGTATTTTAGACGCATTACTAGAAGTACACATTGTTAGTCCCTAGCAAGTACATCTACATATTTAATATATCTTAACTTGCATGTACATGATTAATCAAGATATTTATGACAAAAAAATCACCTCTTTTGAGTCTTAACTAATTAAAGATAACTCTATGCTCGAGGCTCTAACAGATAAATATATATGTACCACCTTAATATAACATTTGATGAATGTCGATTTAACGTACACTTAGGCATGCACCAATATTGAAAAACATAAATTGATAGCAGACACATTTTATAACTAAAGAGTAAAATCTATCGCTAATTCTTTTCAGCAATAAATTATTATAAAATTCTATGAATTCCGAATAAATAAGAGACAAAGTTAGATAGTTTTTAAAGCAAAGCATAGGCGACACACAATGTAAGTAAGTTTTATCATGCAAAGCCATTTGATCAGTGGCGGAGCTATATAGATCATATCGATGGTTATTAATTAAACATCTTTTATTAAAATTTTATATATATATATATATATATATATATATATATATATATATATATATATATATATATATATATATATATATATATAAATTTAAATTAATTTATTGTTATCCCGATTATTAAGCCTCTAACAATTTATTCCCAAAATAAATAACACATTTCACCTTCCAATAATTTGTATTAAGTACTAACAAGAATGACTTTTTTGCTTTTCTTATTTATAAATATAAAAATAAAAATTAGATCATAAAAGAAGATGTTTAAATTGAAATTGTTTCAAACGCCATTAAATTACTTTTCTTGCAAAAACAATGTTTTATATTTATTTTGAAATTTCTATACAAAAAAAAAAGTTAAACGGAATATTTATCCTATTAATAAAACTTCATATGAGTATAAGTATCATAGGATTTAGTAGGTGAAATTTAACTTTCAAGTTAAGGAAAAGAAAATTAGTCAAATTTATTAATTTATTGCAAAAAATTATGTAAAACTATTACTCTCATATACCATTTTCTGCAGATGATTTAAAATCACTTATTTAAACATTTTCCATTTATAAGTAGTCAAATTTACTACTTCCATAATCCTCCATAAACTTTGAAACATATCAATCCAAATGGGTCCTAGATATTTTCTGAAATTAATCAATTTCAATCATAAAAACCACTTTATAGTGAATACACTAAAACAAATACAAAAATTATACACTAATAATATAATTAGCGTTATATTATATTTAGCAATAATAACAAATATGAATATGTATAACTAACACTCTATACAAATGTCGAACAACTTTAGCAACTCTGGATATAATGACATTAGCTCAACTGCTGCTAAATTTTTTTTAAAAAAAATCTATTATCACTAAATATCTCTTTTGTCGCGCTGATCGAGAAAAAATATTTGTTATTTACAAAAGGGTAACAAAAAGGTATAAATTGGCTAAAAAAAAAAGCAGGAGAAAACATTGAAGTTACTCCAATGATCTTCACTTTCTGTATGCTTCCTCTTTACTTATTTGTTTTCTCCAAGCTTTGTCTTTTGGTCATGTTGATTATACCACCAAAATAAGCAATCCCTTCCCTTTAAAGTTGCCTAGAATGGGCAAAAGAATATTCAATTTGTACTTAATTGGAACCTTGTAATAAAATGAATTTGCTATAATGAGAAACCTGTCTATCTATATAGACCCCTAGTAACAAAGATATTGACATAAAATTATTCATGATAGTACTATATAATATCTATATATTAACTAAAGAAAGAAGGTGGAGGATATTTAATAACAATTTGGACAAGTTGTATTTGCTTTTATTTTCTTCACTTTGTTTTTTCCTATGCACCAATGTTGTAAACAACAAGTCTAGTATTGATTTCTTCTTTTAATTTGGAGAATTCATGTTTCCCAAAATTTTATTAAAAACAACACCCTATTAGTTTAATTTATCATAGTGAGGAAAAACTTATAAAGGTTCTAATTTATCATAGTCAAAGATAAATATTGAGGGGAAAATGACTAATGATTTACAATGACTAAGTGATACTTGCTCCAATTTCATTTTAACCATCGTTTTAACTCTATATAAATCTATTTAAAAAAATAGTAAATATAAGATATAGTTTACTTAAAGATGACATAGTCTTGGTAGACGGAATGCACGATGAAATTAACAATAGGCTCGAAGTTTTAAAACAGGTTCTTAGAGTTTAAAGATTTTCAAGTTAAGCAAAATAAAACACAGTTGCTGGAGTGCAAGTTCAGTGATGTAACAGATGAGGCGAAGGTTAGATGTAAATATTGATGGCCAAGTCATATCGCAAGAGAGAAATTCAAAATATCTTGAGTCCGTAATCCAAGAAAATGAAAAAATTGATGATGAAGACGACACAAATCGTATTGGAGTGGGTGGGTGAATGGAGACTCTATGCGATAAGAATGTGTCGTCAAGACTAAATGAATTACTTCCACAACAAATTGGTTGGCCCAGTGTTTCAAAAAAACGTTTTTGAGGCGGGTCGTGTCAAAAACGCTTTGGGGCGTAAATGCAAGACGTAGATTCATAAGGCGTAAGTCCTAAAATTTGAGATGTAAGCCCGGAACATAAAAACGTAAGTCCTATGAGTGAAAACGTATGCCGAGACATTTTTAATTTATAAATTAAAACTTTTTTTTTGCTTTAAATCATATTTTTACTATTTGTGTAATGATATTTCTCAAATAGTAATTATAATATATTTTTTTCATTATTGATTATCAATACTTATTCAAATAAAAATCATAATTCATGGAAAGATTTACTCTTTCTTATTTTATTAGTAATAAAAAAATGAAATTGAATATACTTGAGACTACACCCCATAGATCAATGAGACTTACGCTCCGTGTCTCGGGGCTTACGCCTCTTCTTATACTATATAATTTACATCGGCTCACGTTCCCGCCTTTTAAAACACTGGGTTGGCCTGTAGAGTGGTGGTTAGACCAACATGTTGTATTGGTCAATCAAGAATGTTCACGTCCAAAATATGAATTTAGGCGAGTAGAACGTTAAAACATATCACTAGGATTTAAGATATGCTTAATTACTTACATACCTTGTATTTCTTCTGTATTTTGCCAATATGAGACTCTTATCCTAACTAGCTAGGGTGTAACATACACTCACACTTATGGACTTAGGATCCTCGCTGAGTTCATATGTCTTGACTCAGTATTGAGGTGCACCTCAATTTTTTGGGAATTTATGTAAACTTAGTTGAACTTTGATCCATCATCGACAATGTTAATAAAAGTGTGACCCTGATACCATTTGTAACATTCAGTTCATCAGGGGTACTGTCCCATTCGGACCTAGACCTACGTAGATTTAAAATATGTCACCCATGTGTAAAGTAAGCTTATCTATATACCTAGCATCTCTCCTATGTTTTGTCAATAAGGGACTCTTATTCTAAGCTAGGATGTTACATTATTCTCCCATACCCCATTTGTGAAATTACACTAGGTATATTATTATTTTGTACAATGTATCATTTATTAAGTTACCACTACTTAATGGATATTTTTTTAGAATTGAGCAAAAGTGAAAATAACTATTTCTTTAATGTTCAAGGGTAAAGTTGAAAACACCTATCCATTTTAGTCTTGATATTCTTAAGTAACTATTACTTTTAAATAATTTTTAGACTAATTAAAACGACAATTAAAATGGAAAGAAAAGAATAACAATTTCTGAAAATGCATGTCATGCATTGGGTGAATTTGATGTTTAACTATTAGAAGAAAGAAAGATTCCTTCCTCTTGACTTAAGAAAAAATTACGCAATTAAGCAAGCTTATACTACTTAATTACTCATAATAGCTATAGTTTGCTATAATTACCATTCACGACTAACATTATACATTAATTATGTGGTTTGACTTCGAGTTTGTATAATTAACCACATTTGTATATGTATGATTTGCCAAAATATACAAATGCATATGTATAATACTCCCTCTGTCCCATTTTATGTGGCACTTTTCGTTCCTCGAGAATTAAATAGTTTAACTTTGAACGGACATTTGTGTATGGGATATTCAATTATTTTGAGATAAAACATATATATTTGTATACTATGTAAAGAGTTCTACAAGTCACAATAAGTGATAATCCAAAATGTTAAAAGGGTCTATGAAAAATTACTGGCAAAGATAGACTTGTTTGAATCTCGAAATACGAAAAGTGCCACATAAAATAGGACGGAGGAAGTATACAACTATCTAATCAATATACATATATAATTCACCTCGCTCGCCTCTCTCCTACCTCTCTCGCTCGCCTCTCTCGCTCGCCTCTCTCCTACCTCTCTCAATCCAACTCGCCTCCCCTCTCTCCCAATCTCTTTTTTTTAAATACAAATACATATGGAGAGTAATTGATCTATTAGTGTCTATACGTGAAAAATCCCCTTTTAAAATTAGAAGTTACAACATGTAAGAATGAAAATGCAATGATGAAGATGTACATATATATACTCCTAAATTAGTATGAAATCATGGGCCACAAAAAAAGGGGATTCAGCCTTCTAATAGCTGATAGGCCCCAATTGCAGGTTTAGCCTATTTTTGTCTATGGGCTGAACCAGTGGGATGGCAACAAGAGGCCCATATATTTCTTACACAAAAAATAGCCCACTTAAAGATATAAGTTATTCATGTAAGTTATTCGCTATTTATTGTAGTGAAAATGTACAAGTACCCCTTTAACCTATGCCCGAAATTACAGAGACATACTTATATTATACTAAGGTCCTATTACCCCCTTGAACTTATTTTATAAGTAATTTTCTACCCCTTTTCGGTCTACGTGACACTAGCTTGAAAAAAAAGTCAACCAACGTTGGACCCACAAGATAGTGTCACATTGGCCAAAAAGGGTAGAAAATTATTAATAAAATAAGTTCAGGGGGAAAATAAAACCTTAGTATATTATAAGCGTGTCTCTGAGATTTCGAATATAGATTGAGAAGTTATTTGTACCTTATCCCTTAATTGTACGATAAGTATTCAGTGGCACATCTTGTCTTCTTCTTCTTGTCTCCTGAACTCATGAAACTGTCAAAATTCGAATTCAACCTCGTTAACCTAAAATATTGACTTTGATAAAAAAAAAATTAAAATATTGACTTTGATCAAAAAAAAATTAAAATTTACTTTTAAAGTTGAAAATCTTCCTCAAAATGCATCTTTATCATATCAGCAATAGTATATCACTCATTCACACAAGTTATATGCCCCACCCTCTTACCCCCTACCCCCCAACTCCTACCACTCCCTCTCAACCCTTTATCACCTATTTTTATTTGCTTTTATCCATTTTATCCATTTAACTATCTATTTTTAAATGGGTAATATGAATATCACTCGTTTTTTACTCATTTTCAAATAAGTTAGATATTCAATTCATTGAATATGGATAATATGAATGGATACTCATATTATTTATCTATTTTGCCACCCCTAATTATGACCATACATATCATTATAATCTACAACTAGCCAATTCCTATTTTTATGTTTTACTGTTAATATTATTTTTTTTAATTTCAATTTGTATAGTATAATTTGAAATTTAAGAGTCAAACTCTAAAATTTTGATCGTGCGTTTTGACACGAAATCTTTTTTAAAAAAACTATCATAAATATTGTAAGTCATAATAACTGTTAACTTAAAATATTCTTAAAAAATTAAAAAAACTAACAGACAAAATCGATCCGACTCTTGAAACTAAAAATACATTAGTTAAACTCTGTAAGAGTTGTTTGATGTGAAGTATAAGGTATAATAATTTCAGGATAAAATGTAAGATTATTTTATCTTAAGTTGGATTTGAAGTATTAGGAAGTCTTTAAATCATTTATCCCATCATTTATAGCATAGTGATGGAATAAATTATATCATATGCATGGTAAATAATTTATTTCAAAATAATTAATCACGCGATAACTTATTCCAAATCAATCGACCCCTTAAAGAAGTGTAAGAGATATACATACTTAGTTGATCAATGTGAGAAAATGACCAAAATAGTTCTTAATATACATGTAATGTTTTATTTTCGTCTTACATATATTTCTAAAATGGTCTTCAATGTATAACAAATATATTCATTTTGGTCCTTAATATATATTTCACTTGATTGAAATGGTCCTAAATGTAAAGTCAAAAGTATTTACTTTGGTATTTTATCCTAAACTTAACATATTTATGATAAAAATAAATAAATTGTTAAATATAACTATGAACCCTACGTAGCTAACAAAATTCACTATTAATGTTTTATTGTTAACTCCAAAGAAAGAACTTCAAAAAAAAATTTCTTAGTTAGATTTCATAGAGTTCTTTCTGCATTGTAGCTAACAAAGAAGACAACAATGATAGATTTTCTTAATCACGTGGGGTTCATAATTATTTTAACGATCTTTTTTATTATTAAACCGTTAGATTTAGAATAAATTATCAACATAAACATTATATTAAGAACTTCTCAATCAAATAAAATACATTAAAACCAAAATGAATACATTTATTATAAATTTAATAACCATTTTAATCAACTAAGATATATTAATAACCAAAATAAATATACATTGCAACTATTTTGGTCACTTTTCTCATCATATTGAACCCTCTAGATGCCGGCCCCAACTATGGTATATGCCTGACCACTAGTTTCTAGTAGTGTGTAAATCTCTAGTTGAACCATTAAGTTGGACAATTCTCAACTTCTCTTGGCTTTTGAACAATAATATGTTCATCATTTCAAATTATAAAATGGACGTGTTAAAGAATGATAAAAGTGTCATATTGATGGTTAATGAAATGGGTGGACTCCTTATAGGGCTTGAACAATTATCCTCTCTTCGAGCTAGCTTTTAGGGTGCGAGTTAAGCTCAAGACCTAATATAACATAGTATGGTCCATCTCGTCCAATATTAAGCCCCCAAAAAACAATGCTCACGCACCAGATGTTAAGCAGTGGCTCAGCCTGAAATTTCATCAAGGGTGTTCAAGATTCTTTTTTTTTTTTTTTTAAATAAGTGAGTTGAATGTTATTTGTTTAACCTAGGGATTCTAGCACGAACAGTCTCAACATTTGTAAATATCAAATATAAACAATCGAGTTCTTTTCCTGCTTGATGCATTTATTTTATATGATAAAAGTATATGATTATTGATTTTAAAGTGAAATATTGATAGAACAAATGGTTTTAGCTTTACGAATCTTGAAAAAAAAAGAAGATAAGACGTATGTATAGTTTTAGCTTTGGGTTTAAAGTTATTATCATATCTAAACACAAATTTTTAAAGTAAAATGTTGGCTATTTTTTTTTACCATTCGAAATTGCATTATATCATAGATAAAAATTAGAAATACATGATATCAAAATATCCAAAATTGAAATAATTTATTCAAATATGTTATTCTATATTATTAAAATTGTAATATTAATAATTAAGAAGCTTGAGCAACATAATAATAGTATGTGAACTTGTATACTGCTCTCTAAATAAAACCAAAAATGTCATGCACTCTCTGCGATTCGAAAATGCGCATGTAGGGTGGAAATATGCTTAACATTATTTAGTTATCCATTAAATATAGAATTTAACCTCTTTATATAATGTAATTTTTTTACGAAGGATGTTCAGCTAACCATCCTTGAATGCTTGTAGGCTGGATGTGAGGTGTGGTATTGTTAAAAAATAACAAAAGTCTTACATTTGTTGTTAATGAGGTGAGCAGACCCCTTATAAGGTTTGGGTAATCCTCCCTCTTTGAGCTAGCTTTAGGAGTGTGAGTTAGGCCCAAAATCTAATTTAACATGGTATTTAAACAAGGTTGATCTCACCCAACAGTGAGACCCCCAAAAATTAATACACCAGATACTTAGCACGAGGGAGGAGGGGGGGAGGGGGTTAAAGAATGAAAAAAGTCATACATCGGTGGTTAATGAGATACTTGGACTCGTTACAATGCTTAGACAAATCTCCTCCCTTTGAGCTAACTTTTGGGTGTAAGTTAAGTCCAGAACCTAATTTAGTAGAACTTATTGACTAAGATAATTTTCTTTGCTTATAATTTTTTTTAAAAAAATATTTTAATCCATTAATATTAACTTATAGTGTTTTTAATATAATAATTAAGATATACACACTATTTTGCCAAACTTTCACTTATTCAATCATTGACAAACTTTTCATTTTTACATTACCAAAGCTTCAAAAATATCTTTCAATTCTAGACCTCATTATTTTTGACACAGTATAGATATAGATAAAGCTTTTTTTGAGTTAAAACAAGTTGTTCACAATATATAGCTCAACTATGTGTCATTAAGTGATAAAATATTGAAAAAAATATAAAATGTTTACAATTCGTACCACCAAAGCTTTGATTTATTAAATAGTGTAAGTGTAAATATAAATATAAAAATAATAGAACTTTTTGATGATATACCAATAATAAATTTGAACACATGTACACTACTTTTGTCGACTAATGTATACTGATTTTTTGAGAAACAAGAAGAGAAGTTCATAAGTTAGTTTATAACAAAAATATAATTAATTTTTTGACTTTTGGACGATATAATTAAAGTTATGACATTGCTATTAAAAACTATTTATATTCATATGTATATTTTTTTTTAAAAAAATTGTTTTCAAAATAGTCCTTTTTAGGGAAAAAAAAGGGCTTTGTGATTAGTGAATCAACACGCCAAACAAAGAGAGTACATTGCGAGCTAGAGCACCACTCTTAAGTATGTTTAATTGTTTATTTAGAGAAAATTACTGGTGACAATTTTATTGTTGTGCCCTCTGTATTAATATCCCTATAAAACCTATAAGGATTTTAGATTCAATGACAATTAATTAATATCTATAAAAGTTTTACTTTCTCTGTCCACTTTTATTTGTCATGTTGCATTTTTTTAAAGTCAATTTGACTAGTTCGTTCTAAAGTTAAATTAGATTATGTTAATTCGATATTTTATATTTTTAAAAAAAATTAGATATTCAAAAAATATACGAAAAATACTATAGATTGTAATTTCTTGCATATCAATATGATGAAAATATACATCATAAAATATTGATAAAAAATCTTATAGTTTGACTCTAAAAAAGAAAACCATAACAATTACTTATGGACGGAGGGAATAATACTCTTTGTTAATGTATATATTTATTGCCGCTAAAAATTGTTTTAGCTAGAGAAATCATTCAATATAGTAGTATATATATATATATATTTTTTTTTCTATATATATATATATGGTATACTTGAATACCACTATATGAAAAACAAAAAAATGAACCTATTCCTCCTCTCTTTGGCAACCACTTTTGCTATAGTCATCAACTTTTTATTCATATATTTCTTTTCCAAAGCCTAAACAAAAAATAATTTTACCTCCACCACTTTTTTGAACTCACAAAATGTTGAAATATGTCACATACACATTTGGAAAATCATTGGAAAGGGAATAATGAAGTAATAGTGTATGATTTAGTGAAATTTTTTACATTCTCCCTTTCTATTAGAGCATTTATAGGTATAGAAGAATCGAATAATAATATTTATAAAAAATTCACTATATTATTAGCGACATGTAATTTTTAATTATCGCTAAAATTAATATCCATATGCGAAAGTTAATTCGAACACCATTTTTGACAAAAATCATTTTCTACCAAATATACCCTTAAGATATTTTTCCAAGTTGTCTGTTTTTTCGCACGAGGAAGATAAAGCTGCGTGAGTCTCTCAGCTAGCAAAGCAGTATTGTTCATCCATGGAACTCAATACAGCAATTTCTCTATCAAAAACTCTCTCTCTTCTCTCTCCAATTTCACCAACTTCTTCATCTCTCCCACCATTCTCTCTCTCCCACCGTTGCCACCACTTCCGCCGATGTAATCTTAGCCGGAGTTTTTGTCTTCCACCGGCCGTACAATTGTCCACAAGTAGAGAAGATGAAGGTGAAATGGTAGATATTGGAGGGTATGAATATGAGGAAGAAGATGATTATGCTGAAGATGAAGATACCCTTGATGTTGATTCACTAGAACGTGAAGCCCAACTTGTGGTTCGAGAATTTTCTGATTCTTTGTCTCGACAATTGATTATAGGTTTGTTTATTTCCCGTACATTCACTTTACCTTTTCATGGCCCTTTTTTTTTTCAGTTGTTCATTATGAATTTTGACTGGGAGTGAAACTGACCCCTGTTTTAGGATTAGGTAAAATATACTTTCCCCAGCCAATCATTCTTCAGTGTTTGGTTCTTGAAATTTTATTAATTAAGTAAAAAATCCATGATAGATTCGCCTCTCTACCTCCTCGAGGTATTGATAAGCTCTGCGTATACTATGTATACTCTGTCCTGACCCCGCATTTGGGAATATATTGGGTTGTTGTATGTTTGCGCTCGGAGAAATCAAACCTTTTGTACAGCAGTTGTACACTGGTATTTCAACTCCACTGGTCCTCCATGACCATTACACACCCGTCAAAGCTATTCATGGAAAAGGATACATTGCGTCATACGCAGAGAACAAGAGAGTTGGGAATTCATTGAAAGTACTTTTGGTTGTGCGTTTTTCTTTTTCTTCTCCAGTAAGTATGAAACAAGTCATTACATGTTGCTGCTGCTTACTCATTTGGATGGTGGTGTTTGTCTAGGTGATTCAATAGTTGGAAAAAGACTTGTTATAACAGTGTTTTAATACTTGGGTGTGAATGGGTGCAATTATGACCACTAAGTTAATTTCTGAAATTTATGGATCAAAATATATTGGCATTCCATGAGGAGAATCATGCAGTCAAGCTGGATATACAGTTAAGAGTAATAATTTTATGTACCTATATACCTTCACACTAACAAAGATTACTATGGCCAGACAACTCTCTGAGGCGGCATCAAGTAGTTGTATAATATTGTGTTTTGTAACTATTTTATTGATGCATTTTATCTATTCAAAGATGCAATGCACTCTCTTCAAAATATAATACTTTGATGAATGTTACATTTGAAGTGTTAAAAAGGAGTCTGATATATGGTAAATATAAGGAGTGTTTATTTGGAGTGTTTCTTTGCTATGTCTATTATTCAGCATAACAGTAACAGTCAGTTATGTGGACAGTTCTGAATTTGTGAGGAATACATAGTGAATGCCTGTAATAGTGAAGAATGTGTTGTATAGTTGGGCATTCAGGAGGAGAAGAAGGAGATGTAGAGTTTGGGATGTTTGCCCCTTTGGCACTCATATGGGTACTTCGGAAAGCAAATAATAGGAGATAATTTGAAGGAATGGAATACAACTTCATAAAAATTGGGACATGCCTTTTTGCTTTTTCCTATTAACTTTTGATGTACTGATGAAGTTATTATTTATTAGATGATTGTGTATCTTTCATAGAGAACTATGTTTTTGCTTAAGCTCAATACCTTTTTGTATATTTCCATGTATATGAGCGTTTTCCCCACAACATGAATAAGTATTGTTCTATTTTTTTAAAAATGTTCAGCAAAACATGGTTGGAGAGAGATAAAAACATGACCTACAGAGCTTTTCTTCAGTTATTGTTTGATATATTGTATTTGGTCTATACAAGTGTGAGAGAGATTAGTGCTAGACAATGTCTAGAGGGAGAAACTTCTTTCTAGAAACAAGGAAGGTCAATGTGCAGTCTTACAAGGAAGCTTTGGAGTTGCTTGCTTCGAATTTGGTTGGGTAGTGCGGGAGAGAAGATATAGGTAAGAAACCCAGTTTCAGTCTGTCTGACGGTCAGGTCAGAGCTATGAGAGTTCCTAATGACTTGTCTGTTTGGAAGGTTCTAATAGAGTGGGCTCACAGGAGTTGGTCACTAAAAAACTTGGTCATTGATGGCAGGTTTGATAGTTTCGAAGATGGGCAGTCTACCTTCCTTTTTGTTTTGCTAGAGAGGCGGAAGCAAAGTGAGATAAGGGAGGAGCTAGATGTATGGGAGAGAACTATCTATATATCTAAAAAGGTGCTTATGATAAAGTTTCGGGGGGGGGGGGGGGGATGTAATGGAGGTGTTTGGAGGCTAAAGATGCTCTTGTGGCTTACATTAGGGCAATTAAAAACATGTACAGTAGAGCCTAGACCTGGATAAAAACAATACGAGGTGACTAAGAACACTTCTTGGTCATGGTAGGGTTGCAGGGTAGCACCAGGATCAACCCGTAGCCAATTTCTATTTTCCCTAGAAAGGAACCAAAAAAACTGACGTAACATATTCAAGGGAGTTGTCGTGGTGTATATAGGGAGGTGATTTTTTTTATTTAAACACTATTAAAATTAGCCGCGCTTTGCGCGGGAATTTAAAATCAGTGAATTTATAAAATAATATTTTAATCTATCAGTATTAAAACTAAAACACTATTATCTCACATACAAAAGAAAGCGTGCACAAATGTTTATTGAGCCTTATCAAAAAAGTTACCAACTATCTCTTCATAAAAGTCACAACTTTTCATGAAAGTTGGAACTCTTAATAAAAGTCGTAACTCTTAATAAAAGTCGCAAATTTTCATAAAAGTCACAACTTTTCATAAAAGTTACAACCTTTCATTAAAGTCACAACCTTTCATAAAAGTCACAACTTTTCATGAAAGGGGAAGGCTAGTTTTGGAAATATTAAAGTTTCAAAAGGAAATTCTTGATTGTGGTGGTGCCACATAGGCGGGTCTAAGGTTTTCTTTTATATATATACTAGTAAATTTACCCGCGCTTCGCGCGGGAATTTTATATCACAAAATTTATAAAATAATAATTTAAACCTATCAGTCATTAAAACTAAAACACTATATTATCTTATATACAAGATTACGCGATAACAAACATTAATAATGTAAAGGAAAATGAAACTTATTACATTTCATCTTTTTTTTTTTGAGATAAGGGTAACATATCTTACCATTTATCTTTAATATCATAAATAGAAACTAATGACTGTAAAAATACATACCAAGATCTGTAACATAACCAATGGTGTCGGTGAGCCACTCAACAGGAACCAAGAACACAAATATTAAGTTGTAAAGAAGAAGAAGAAAAGAAGAAGAAAGTTTTAGGATTTTCTTTGTTTTAAAATGAGAGGAAATCTCTCTATTTTTAGACAACAAAGAATAGCCTCCACAAATGTTTATTGTGCCTTATTAGAAAGGTTACAACTATTTGGGAAAGTTGCAACCCTTCATAAAGGTCACAACCTTTCATATAAGTCACAACTTTTCATAAAAGTTGCAACTCTTTATTAAAATCGCAACTGTTCACAAAAGTAGCAACTCTTCGTAAAAGTCACAACTTTTCGCAAAAGTCATAACTTTACATAAAAGTCACAACTTTACATAAAAGTCGCAACTCTTCATAAAAGTCACAACTTTTTCATAAATGGGAAGGCTAGGGAAATAAATAAATTTAAAAGGAAATTCTTGTTTGTGGGAGCGCCACGTAGACGGACCTAAGGTTTTCTTTATATATATGTATATATATATGATATATGATTATAAAGTGTATGCACCGGGTGATTATGAACATTTCCGGGTCATGATAGGGTTGCACCAGGGATCAACCCTCAGCCAATTTCTGTTTGCCCTAGAAATGACAAATTGACGCGGCATATTCAAGGGAAGTGTCGTGGTGTATGTTATTCACGGACTACATAGTTTTGATCGATGAGACGCGTTGTGCAGTTAACAATAGGCTAGAAGCATGAAGACATACCTTAGAATCTAAAGGTTTCAGGTTAAGCATGACTTAAATAGAGTACCAAGAGTGCATGTTCAGTTATGATATGCATGAGGCAAAGGTGGAAGTGAAGATCCATAAACAAGTCATTCCCATGAGAGGATGCTAATGTATCTTAGGTCTATAATCCAAAAAACGAGGAGATGTGATGGCATTGCACATCGTAATGGAGCGGGTGGTTGTAATGGAGTGCTCGTGTTGGAGTGTTTGGAGTACTTTGTGATCAGAATGTGTCACGAAGGCTTAAAGAGGTAATTTCTAGGAGTGGTGGTTCGACCTACTTTATTACATGGGGCACTGCATGGGTCAGAGTGCCGACCAGTCAAGAAGACACACCTTCAGAAAATGAAGGTGGCATAAATGGAAATGCTCTGATGGATGTGTGGACATGCTAGGAGGGATAAGATTAGGAATAAATTTATACATGACAAGGTGGGAGTGGCCTCCTTGGCAGACAAGATGTGGGAAGCAAACCTGAGATTGTTTGGGCATATACAGAGGAGGTGTGCTAATGTACCAATGAGGAAGTGTGAGAGGTTGGCTATAGCAAGTTCAAGGAGAGGTATAGGTAGGTTATACAAAATTGAGGGAGGTGATTTGATCGGATATGATCCATTTTCAGCTTATTTAGGACATACCCTTGATAGAAAGGTGTGGAGGTCGAGGATTAGGTTGTGCCTTTAGATTATATTAGATAAGACTGAGGGCATGGAATATTGATCCATTAGCCACTATGTTGGTTCGAGAGAAAGAAAGGAACATGAGGGCATTTGAAGGGGTTGAAAATGTTGTTTTAAAACTACACAATAGTAACTTGTTTCTTGTTTCTTTTTGGTGTTTCCATGAAGTTCCTATGTGAATAAATTATTGGGTTTCTTATTTGTAGAGAACTATATTGCGATGTAGATTCTCTACTTCTTTGGTCTTATATATGGGGTTCCCCCATCATTAATAAAAATATTTACTTTATCAAAAAAATCACATTTTTAATTTTACTGTCTTGGCCTTCATATAGAAAATTAACCAAATGTAGTCATGGGTCGCCCTTTGAACTTCAAAACTAGATCACACTTTCTATATCAAAGGAAATCTAAATTGAAGTTTACACTGTTCTGGGTAAAAGATTTATTTTTTCCATTGATAACTGAAGTTTTAACCTTTTTAAACAGGGAATTGCAAAAAGACTATCTTCCTTTTTCCTCTATCTGCACAATATAGGCCCTTTCACTTTCTCAGTTCCCATCCTGCAAATATTAATTCAGCTGAAGGTTTTCCTCAAAAATACGAGGCTACCAGCATATTTTTTGATTACCTGTCTACCAGCCAACACGTACACAGAGGTTCACTGATTCTGCAACGGATGTAGTCTGTAGATAATCTTGTAACAGAATAAGTTGCCTGGACTCTTCATTTTTGCTGCCGCACTTGTGTCGACACAAGACGGAGTGCAGGATACGTGTGGGAATTTGGTCAACCCACATTGGAAACTTTGACCAAGGTCCATGGAAAAATTTGGGGAAAATTGAGATTTTGATAGAAGATCAAAATAGATTTAAGGCATGAGATGAGAAATGGCATACCTTAAGTATTATAGTCCCTTTTTCTCTTTTCTTTAGCTTTTCCTCTAGTCAATATTTGTTGCTTCATGTTTCAAGACAAACAGAGATAAATTAAGAATTCAAGCGGTTGTGTTCTGGTATGGAAGACCTTGAATGACTTTCTTTTTTGAGGGGAAGAACCAGAGAGATTGAAAGAAGTTGTCGGGATCTTGGGAAACACGACCTAGAAGATCTTTATAGCTCTATTTTATAATTTTGGATTTTTAGCCGAATCCTGGCATCCGTATACATACCTGGATATGTACCCCCAAATCCTAAAATTTAGATTTTGCCGTATCCGACGTGGATGCAATCCGGCCCTTGGATTTGCATCCACGTCGAGTACCTGCACGTGAGTCCGAGAAACTTAGGTAACAAGTGTTTTACTGCTTAAGTTTTGGAAATTGATTAGGCTGTTAATCATTGTATTGCAGGGTACATGAGACCAAAATGCAAAATACTGCTAAACTGTTCCACTTATTGCATCTTATATCTTTTCTAGCCCTTTGACGCTCGAGATGTTCTTTCTTTGTTGATTACAGAAGAAGAGAGATCTAGTCCAAAAGAAGCACAAGTAAAGGAGAAGAGACGTAAAAATACTACCACAAAAAATGTTAGTATCTCATCTGCTACTCTGTTGGAACTTCTACGCCCAACTAGTATCTGGGAATCATTAGTGGCTACATGTTCTGAATTGTATTTTTCTCTTTGATTATACAAAATCAGTTGCATATAGTGAACTGCATGCCGATTTGTCCACAATCACTTGTACTATAAATTTCTTCCCTCTCCTTGCTTCATCATACGGGTGATGTAATTGCTTATCAATTCATGTTATGGACTCGTGACATGAAAATTGAATAGCTCTGAAGTTAAAATGCTGAATTAGTCATCACCCACATGCTAATTCAATATTATTCACATCTCTGAAGTAATCTTGACAAAGAGAATAACAGTCACGTGTTCTAAAGGGATCAGTGTCATTGCGAATTATATAATAGAAATTTCAGTTTTAGCCTATTTTCTGTGGAACTTCATCTAGGAGTATGTGATTTTATTAATCATGAAAGATTTCTCTTTCGTCCAATGAGAAGTCTTGATTTTAAGAAGAGAGCTTCATAACTTTGCAAGGAAGTTTCTGAGTTTCACCTTTCTGCTGACAAACTGGCTGTAAGTGCCCTAAAATATTTGATATATGTTCTCACATTTAGGGGGGATGTTGTAGTCTTCAACTTTATGTGTGGATGTGATTAATTACTCGACGCACTACCTAGTAGTCATCTACTTGAAGCTTCATAGGATGATCAGAGTAACCAAAGTGAACTATGTCCACAATTTTTCTGTTGCTCCTTGAGATTCACGTGGAAGGAATACGGAAGTTGGAACAGTTCTCCACATTTTGTTTTTGGTTTTACTAATTTTACTGGGTGATATGGGAAGATCTACACTTTATTCTTATCCATTTTCTTATGATTTGGTTCTTCTAATATTTTGAGATCTATATGAAGATCTAGGTTTTTAGTTTTTTTTAATGGTGGACTTGACCAGTAGAAATTTACTTGCAGATCCCTGATCACCTTCTTCCTAAGGTGGCAATTGTTGGAAGACCGAACGTTGGTAAATCAGCACTATTTAATCGTCTTGTTGGGGTATTTTCTCTAAACTTGACTTGCTTTTTGACTACCAAGAAACAAAACCTTGACAATCTTTATTAATTGGTCCAGTCCCGTTATATGAGATTTTTTCTTGCTCTGAATTTCTCTTCATGAAGCTTGGTTTATCTTCAACAGGGGAAGAAGGCCATTGTGGTAGATGAACCTGGGGTAACAAGGGATCGCTTATATGGTAGATCATATTGGGGAAACTATGAATTTATGGTGGTCGATACAGGAGGTGTGCTTACTATTTCGAAATCACAGACTGATCTAGTGGAAGAATTAGCTGTCTCAACAACAATTGGAATGGAGGGCATTCCACTTGCTACCAGGGAGGCTGCTGTTGCTAAAATGCCTACTATGATTGAGAAACAAGCTACTGTGGCTGTTGAAGAGTCATCAGTCATTATATTCCTCGTCGATGGCCAGGTATATCCTTTAGTAGATTTACTTGGATGCTTTTTCCTGAAAAATTAATTAGCAAAATAAATTGTGTGTTTGGTAACAAAGGAAAGCATCTGCAGAAATTGTTTTTTTCCTATTTTTCTTTGGATAGTTGCACTAAATACTTGACAAAATATCATTCTAAGGAAAATGTTACCCTGAAACTGAGGAAAAATGATTTTCCTAAGGCCCAAAGGAAAAACATTTTCATTGATCCATAATTAAGAGTTTTGGTGGTGCCAGCATGCCCTTAATTGCTGAAGAATACAATTTACCAGTTAAAAAAAAAAGAGTTTTGTCCCCCCTTTTTTTTCAACTCACCCTCTATCCTCCCTCATTCTCTCTACCCCTTCTCCCACACCTACTGTCTACCCCATACCCTATTAAACCTCTCTATCAGAAGAGCTCATAACAATCAAGAAAATTTGAAGAATCAAATTTCTCTATTTGCTCTGGGTCACTTGATACAGCAGTTCGTTCATGAGAAGTTTTGAGGGAAGGAAAACTTGTCTGGAAAAAAACCCAAAGAATTTGCTGGAAGAATACTACTGATTCCATTATGCATCTTTTATTCCTTGATTTTTGAACTCGATGTAATTGGAAAGTCATATTATTGACAGTTGTCAAAAGTTATCAGAAAAATTTCTAGGTCTGGAGCATCTCATTGTATCTTGCAGTTAACAGAAGTAAAGTGTATAACATGTGGATATTGTACCTATATTTGTTGTCATATTCTGATCATGAGACATTCCCTTATCCTTGTTTGTGGTGAAAGTGTAGCTTAATATGGTCAGAAAGAGTAACAAATTTTAAACAGGCAGGTCTAAATGCTGCTGATGTGGAGATAGCAGATTGGCTACGCAAGCACTACTCAGACAAATGCATTATTCTTGCTGTAAACAAGTGTGAATCTCCGCGCAAAGGAATCACACAAGCATCAGAGTTTTGGTCTTTGGGGTGAGCTGATTATTCTGACTGTACTTCATTATTTTCGTACCACAAGTTCTGATTAAACGCATAGACTGATATAACAGAAGTGTTGTGGTTAGAAAATTCATCATGGTTGCAGTTCTGTTTTTCTTTCTTGTCTTTTTGAGTCGTTTTTTAGTATATGGGGAATTTATTAAGAGAAAATGGAACTGGTCAAACAGTGAAAAAAATCCTCATAAAAGCAAATATAAATCCTACTCAAAAAAGATTCAGAGATCTGTCATTAGATCCCTTCTTTGGATCAGAGTGACTGGAGAATTTTCAGAGGCTATGTATATATTTAAAGAGAGAACAGTATAAATCTACTACATGTGCGAAGTGTGACAACCAACTTAGTGTCCAATGTACTCCTATTAAATTAGGAATTTGGTTGTGGTTTATGGCATCAATATCACTTAATATAGGTAAGAGAATTTGTATCTTGTGGACGTTTTCCATTTCCAATGAAATGAATATACAACCTCCATAGTTATTGGTGATACTTATACCGGCTTCCTGTGGTTGAGGTAGGTCAATGCAAATGGAAAAAGTTTGTGCTCCTTTATCATGTGGTAATGAATTTTCTCTTTTATCTGTTTCTGTGCTTTTCTTAATTGGAAAGTCTGTTGCATTCTTTCTTTTGAGCTTTTCAAAAACTAGTTTTTCTTTTCGCTGTTCTTTTTTAAACTATGTTCAAATCCTCCAATGTGCTGTAGCACCTGTGTTGAATCCTAAATAGTTTTCGGAGGACCCGACAGGACAACACACATCTGATGGCACTTTTGAATGATCCAAGCCACATTGTTCTTAGATCCAGGGACTTCGAGTCGTTCTGTATAAATAAATGTGGTGACTTCATGACTGCTGTTTAAAATGTTCCTTTTGTTTAGTCTTACTTCCTTTATTTCATTTATCAGGCTTGACCCCTTTCCGATATCTGCTTTATCTGGAACTGGAACTGGAGAGCTTCTAGATCTTGTTTGTGCAGGGATAGAGAAAGTTGAGGTACTCTTTCATCTTCGTGGAGATTAGGTTTCCTTTTGCTTAAGATCAGTATACTCTCTCAGTGATTACGCCTTTATGCTTTATTTCCAGAATGCATACACAGGAGTAGGTTAAGTTTATTTCAGTTATGATTAAACCATAAAAGTAACAAAACAAAGTTGGCCCCTGTTGAAGTTTTATGTAAAGAATCTGAAAACATTATGCATAGTATAAATCGGTATAACTATTGGAGGAATGAAACAGATTAGAGTTCTTCAGTTGTATATCAAATTTCTAAAATGATTAAGAAAAGAAATGTCAAATTTATGGGGTCGATAGACTAAAAAGTAATTGCTTAAAGGGGGCATGAGTTACTGCTATAGAAGATGGGAGCCTCATGACAGCCAAAAATATCTTCTTCTCTTCAGCTCCTCCAAGTCAAGGTTTCAGCAGAGTGTTTTTTTAGCGATAAAATGCAATATCCAAGGAAAGAACTGGGGAGTACATGTCCTGGACTTCCTCTTAGTAACTTAATGCATAGGGTATTTATATTAGGTGTTGGGGGCATTTAAGGACAGTAAAATGGGTTCAAAGCTTACCAGATTGTAGTAGGATTTACGTGCTTAGGTATCTATATTCTACGGTGGTCAAAACTTTACCTGAACTAGGCCAAACCAGCCCAATGACAGGTCCAGCCCGAAGCAGCCATGTCCTGCATGGAGCCCAAGCGAAGGACCAGCATGCTAGCCTCATCACCTAGTCAATCCATAATGTCCCCAACCGTCTCCGAGAAACGAGGGCCCCAGCTTCCTAAGACTGACCTAGGAGAACCGTTGAAACAATCTCTTTACTATATGTGGACTATAGTGCACTTTTAAGGCAATATTTAAACCCAATTCAGCGTCTACTTACCTGAGTCCCACTAAGATTACTTTCTTTTCTGTTCTTACTCTATATTTCTGTCTAGTATTGGCTAAACTCTATATATATGTCTCTTGATGTCTCTCTCTCTCTCAAAAATGTTCACATGCTTTTATATACCATCATATTTAAGTGTGAAGCAGAAGGAAACTAGCTTTAGTAGTTTCCTACTGCTTTCGTGATGACATTTTATAATCTGCAATACAAAATGCATGCACATCTGTTGACTGTGAACTTCGTGGTAATTGATTCTGAACATCATGCATATTTTTCTTTGGTATAGCGATTCTCGAATATTAAACAAACATTTTTAATATTCACTTTTAAAATACTTTGTAGGGGACAGAATATCTTGAAGAAGAAAACTATATTCCTGCAATCGCAATTGTTGGCCGTCCAAATGTTGGAAAAAGTAGTATTTTGAATGCTTTAGTCGGAGAGGACAGAACAATTGTTAGTCCCGTTAGTGGAACTACTCGTGATGCTATTGATACAGAATTTACTGGACCAGATGGGCAGGTGAGTCTCTGTTCAGCAATCTCAACTTTTGCGCATAGAGTTGCACTACAATCTGTGAGGATAAATGCACCCTACTTCTCAGATGGTAAATTAATGAAGAAATTACTAAGTAAGAATCATTACAAGGGAAGAAAAAAAGGATATTGAGACTAGGTTGACTACAAGTCAAGGCAGTTCCTACCTGATCACATTCTTGTATGCTGACCTGCGTATTTTTGTTTGTGAGACAATTTATTGCAAGTATATACAACAACTGTTGCTCGTCCATGTTTCTCATTCTGCAGTGTTGATTTGTGGTTCGACGACTGTTCTGCACTTAAACCTCTACCCATTCTATTTGAACGGTTAATGTAACAGAGCAAATATTTTTTTGATACCACACAATTAGTGGGTCAACTTCACCAAAGTGCATAATGTGGCAAGCCATTATTATGCCACCTGTAAATCTCATTAAATAATATGCTACATTCATTTTACACTAGAAATACAAATGAAATAAAAGAGAGGATTGTTTATAAAAGCAATTGGGATATGGAACAGAGTTAACATTCTTTCCCTTCCTTGATGCATGAGTTCTATAAAAATGGCTAGGGATAAGATCGGAGTTTCCTGGTTTATCACCTGAAGTTGACTGGAATCTTTCAATTTAATGATCCTTTTCTGCAGAAGTTTCGGCTTATAGATACTGCTGGAATAAGAAAAAAGACTGCAGTGGCTTCATCGGGTAGCATACCAGAGGCTTTATCAGTAAATCAAGCATTCCGTGCGATTCGGCGGTCAGATGTTGTGGCTCTTGTTATTGAGGCTATGGCTTGCATCACTGAACAGGTACATTTGAGTTTCAGGAAGGAGTTCATAAGTAAAATTTAAGCTTAATGGGAGGAACTGTTGTGAGATATTCAAGGACTGTGAAACATAACATTTAGTTTTAGTTTCACTTGTGCCTTTAACATTACTATTTGTACCTGAAATTTGAACTTTGTCCTATTCTGTCACATGAGGCTTAGCATTTATTTATTCATGCTATGATCCTTTTTTTTAAAAAAAAAAAAGGTGATGTTGTATTCCTCAGCATTAAGGATATGCTGGAGACCTCCAAAAATTGGTTCCCAACAAGAGAAAAACAAAAAAGGCTAATAGATTACAAGAGAAACAAAAAAGGCTAATAGATTACTAAGTGCCTATAAAATCCAAAAATTTGTGCAGCTTCTTCTATCGCTTCCTCTTCACACCAAAAATAAAAAGTATTCAAACAATTCCATTTGACTTTCTCTATTGAATTAGCCTTGTTTTCATAGCATCTGCTATTTCTTTCTTTCCAAATAGACCACCAAATGAATGATGGTATTATACTCCACCACCATTTTTTAGCTTTTCTCTCCCCTCTGCTGATCCAGCAGCTTAGTAGATCTGCTGTATTCTCTGGCATAATCCATTTAGTATGTGTTAGTCCCATAAGAGAAGAATATTTTGATTAAAGCTCATCTTTTAGTTTCAAGTGCAAAAAACTATTCAACATTTGATATGACCATCTGATCAAATCGCATGGACAAGTGGGTTGTGCTGGTTCTGGAGCTTATAAAGCATTATCAAGGGGAAAGATCTCTAAAGAATAAAGATGCTTTCGAGATATCCACAGTATTATTGACTTTTACCCTATATTTTTGCTCTTCTTTTCTGGATCAATATGCATACTGAATAATTTAGATAATCCAAATATTAGTAATATGTGGACTTCTTTTTTTCGTTTGGGGTTCTCATTTAAGAAACTCCTCCAAACTAATGCACATGCTACAGCAATGAGCATACGTCATTCTTTAGTAATAGGCAAAGAGTAGTTCCATCTGCGCTCTTAGTGTGGCTACATAAATATTGACATGTAAACTCATTTTTGTTTCCTTGCAATTTATTAGGATTGCAAAATTGCAGAAAGGATAGAGAGAGAAGGGAAGGGTTGCCTCATTGTTGTGAACAAGTGGGATACGATCCCAAACAAGAACCAAGAAACTACTATATTTTATGAGGAAGATGTTAGACGGAAGGTTCGGTCTCTGAGTTGGGCACCTATTGTGTATTCAACAGCTATAGCTGGGCACAGTGTTGAAAAGTATGTTCCTTATTCCATCCATTTCTTTGTTTATACTTGTTCATCTCTGCTTTACAAATTTATTGCCACATTTCAGACAAAAAACAGTTGCAATAGACTTAACCATCTGTATTCAATAAGAAGATCGGATGTGTTGTTTCATATTTTGACGAGAAGGAATAAAATACCGGCATATCATGTTATTGTTGTGGCTGTAATACAACTCAAACTATGTATTTCAGAGCTTAATGCGGCTGTAATACAACTCAAACTATGTATTTCAGAGCTTAATGCGGCTGTAATACAACTCAAACTATGTATTTCAGAGCTTAAAGCTCAAAAACATTTAAGGGATAACTCGAGGAGGAGTAATAGAGGTACTAATGGTAGTTAAGTAATAAAAAGCTTAAGAAATAGGCCCTTTTTTGGGTAATCCCATGTGACGTCATCATGAAATAGATTGATGTGATGTTTAGTGTAAATGGGATGCTAGATGGAATGCATTGAATGCTTGATGAGATGTGACTGTATGCAAATTAAGGTGGAGAGTTATAAGATGTTTGTTTCTGTTTCGTTGGAGTAAGACAAGTCAGAAACATATCAAGAGAACTGGTTAAAATGAAGTAACTGTTTCATAGGTACAAAAAACCAGCAAGGGATAGCTCAAGGGGAAGTAAAATGGAGAGCTTTTTTTTCACTGAAGCATTTGTTTGGTCTCACTAATGACCTTCCGTATAAGATTTATTCCTGTTTAAAATAATTTTTGTTATATATAGTTGTTCTGTTGTTATATTCTAGGATCATTGTCTCTGCTGCTGCGGTGGAAAAAGAGAGATCAAGAAGATTGACTACTGCGATATTGAATCAAGTTGTGCGAGAAGCTGTTGCTTTTAAAGCACCTCCTAGGACTAGAGGTGGAAAAAGAGGGCGTGTTTATTATAGCACTCAGGTGAATTTCATTTGGGAAGATGCTTTACATTTACTGTTTTCTACTCGAGCAAAAACTTGCACTCTGGATCTTGGAGGATGTATAATTGACAAACATGTAGTAGAATGGCTACCTGCTAGCACAAAAAAAAAAATCCCTTTTATTATTATTTAGGAAGTAGAAAAAACATATGACTACTGTAAGCGGTTTACTTCGAAGCTGGCTACCCCTTATTTTTGATACTCATTAAAATGGAAATAGATTTAACAGAAGTGACATAAACATACACGGCATGGAATGCAAGTGTGTTGTCCTTTAAAACATAATAAACTCACGTTCTGCTTTTATTTTACAGGCTGCTATTCGACCGCCTACATTTGTCTTCTTTGTTAATGATGCAAAACTCTTTCCTGAGACATACCGTCGTTACATGGAAAAGCAACTGAGGACAAGTGCAGGATTTGCAGGCACTCCAATTCGGCTTTTGTGGCGCAGCAGGAGAAAAATAGAAAAGAGTGCTGGTTCGTTTTTTTGTGAAATAATGATACCTTTTTGTCAACTTTTGTCACATATATGCATTTCTTTCCCTTTTGTGTTCTAATGCAAATTATGACTACAATTTACACTCACTTGAGATGTGCGTCAAATAACCATGCACTATTCCTGCCATGAATGTGAAAACAGTCATGTGTGAGAGATGTTTGAGCCGATGGATGTCTAGTTCAATGTCCTCCTCAATCTTATCCTCTGCTAGATCTTATTGGTTGAGGCACTTCTTTATACAAGTTAAAAATCTACCTTATTTAAAACCTATGATAATTTCTCTGCATCTTTTCATAAATAGAGAGAATATACTTCTCTAGGTAGCTCGTGTATCTCCAAATAAGTTTCTAGGAGTCACATAAATATTCTTTTGCAGATCACATAAATATCCACCAAGTACCGTGAAGTTTTCTGTAGTCACAAACGTGGAGAAAATGTATTGCCATGTGTTATCCTATATGTTGATTAATTCCATTATAAGTCCTGGTTACACAACATATTCAGTTCCACATTATTTACCCAGTTTATAATACTACTCTTTACGAGGCTTGGACAATTTCATCTGGCTATACTTTCCTGGTAATGTTTGATATTCTGTGTGTGATTTAGACAACTAATGCAATCTGTTGGACTTCAGGCAAGGGTCCCTCAACAACAATGCAAGACAACTTCACGGGCATAGAGAAAAGTTTGGCGGTTCCAGCATGATATCGTGGTACTATTGAGGAATGGAATTAACTTGGAGAATGAAAAGATGATCAAGCTGTTACTTTCATTGCCCATTCTGGAAGAGCTGCTGAGTGTGTTTGATCAGTATAATCCACAGCTCAAGTCCTAATGAAAGGAAGTGGCACTCACTTTGAGTGGTCGCTCTATGATCATTGGTGATCAAATGTGCTAGAAGTGCCAATAAGAAGTGAATTCAAGCAGTGATTCTCCCAAACTTTTGTTTGTTTGTCAATTCATTACTGATTGGAAAAGATGACGACAACCATGTGGAACTGTGGGAGTAGTTGGTCATGTTGTAGTACAGCAAGATCTCGTTATACTTTCAGATGTCAATTAACATTTATATGGTAATTGTTGTATGATGTTCCACTCAACAGTATACAAGCTATATCCATATGAACAGCATAACAATGCTCAGATTAGCATATATAGAGGATATGCAGAGATTCAACCAAAACAATATGATAAAATGCAAAGAACCAATATTAAATAGATGATATGCAGTGTAGTGTATGTAATGCTGATTCTTTATCACAATTATCTAGTAGACTTAGATCAATGACGATCATTACTTAATGGACTTAGGTGTTGTTTGGCAGCCAGCAAAGAGGTCAGTTATCCATATCTACCTACATCAGGTAGCTGGTAATAACGTAAGTTACTCATGTATAATATTAATGCAACGTTTGGTTTGCAATCTAGATTTCTGAATAACCAATACATGTACAATGAGTAGAATACTTGCATTAGTATAATATTTTTGCCATATGGTACCTGTTATCTAAGTAAATGATCATAGGACAAAACGATTGGACATTTGTATGCATCTCATTTTGCATAAAATACACTCCACCACATCTCCTCCATGTTAATTGGTCATCCACAGGCATACAAATATAGATATCTATTGGCTGTTGAGAAAAGTAGAGTGCTGAAGGCAAGATAGCCTATGGCTAGTGATAACTGAAAGACACCCAACTCCCTAAGGCTATAATTACACTGGAAATAAGAAGAAATAAAAAAGGGAAAGTTTGAAGGAAGAATTCAGAAAGTAGCATAAGCATGTTAGACTGAAATGCAGCATGCATTTTTGAAGGCTGGTCAAGTCTTTGTTTCCAATAAACATACACCACAAGAACTTAATTCAAACAGGTACAGTATCTCTGTAACGGTGAAATCTATACTTGCGAAAACGATGATGTCCTCTGCCACAATGGCCGGCCCAAGATTGTGCTTGCATGGACAGCAAGGTAAGCATTATTTAGCCTGTCGTAAGAAACAATTATCATTAGATTTGAAAACATTGAGCATTAAAAGCAGGTGGGAGGACAGAGAAGAAGTTTTTCTTTTCATCTGCAAAGTCTAACCAAGCACCTAAAGAGATCAAAGTACACAAAAAGAAGCTGCAAATGCAACGTTTACCGGTCAACGTCTGGAACAGCCAAAGGATCATGCTGCTCTTCTCTTTGTTCAATAACTGGAGGAGCACCAGTCATGGAAGCCAAGTCCTGAGCACCTTCAGCCTACACCAGAACGATTGACTATGTATCGTCAGAACATAAATACATACTACAAAATATTTCATTCAAATATGACCCAGTTAAAAGAGATAATACAAATAATATTTCCAGAAACAGGTTATCAAGAAAGGACAAGAAAGTTGACAGTGTAATCATCACATGTACAGCCTGTGAATGCACCAATGAATTATCGTCAACTACTAACATAATGTTTGTTAATGAAAGAGACATCAAACTTCAGGGAAGAGAATGTTCCTGAGGAGGAATACATGCAAGGCACTTTCCACCCCTTCTAAAAGATCAGTTTTGTTTGTGCATGCATGTGCCCTGGAGGATGCCAGAATGGGGATGCAATAGGCCCTGATCAGGCTCTTAGTTGTGTAACTAGTCTAAGATAGACCAGCCTTAACATTCGCAAGCAAAAAAAAAATAAAAAGAAGTCAAAGAGGGGGAAAAAAATCAAGAACCAGCCAGAGCAGAAGTTATGAAGATGATAAGAGATTCGAAGAAGTTGCAACTTCCCTAAATACTTCAGATAAAGCATATGAAGTAATTGCGCAAGACATGGATTCCTTAATAAAATCACATTATTCTAAACAGATGCGTGAATATTTCAGACAAAAATCATTAAAAAGAACTGAAGAAAGACGTGGACTCAATAAAATCCCATTTTTCAGATTCTATGCTGAGAAGCCTTGAAATATTCGTCTATATATAACAAGGAGCTCTATTAACTGAGCTACCTTGCTTCCGGGTAATTGCAATCACTCTGTTCAGCAAAATGAGGAAACCTAGACCAAAGAGAAGCAATATCCTGGGACTGCCCGACACAGCTCTGAAGAGTGACAGACTATGAAATAAAGTATCTAATATGATGCCTCAAACTTAAAGTTTATGTCCAATATAGTTCCAACTATTTTATTGACTGCAATGATCTTATTAGCTATTCCAGAATGCCAACAAAGTTTGGCAGATAAGCTCATGATGTAGCTTCATCATTTAGCTTCTCATCATAATCAATAATTGTACAGTAAGGAATTGGCCTGAATAAGAAAAATGAGCAAAAACTTGCCTGTTGAGGGTATTGCGTATAACCAGCATATGCACCATATGCATATAGTGAAGGATCCTGGGTGGCTCCATAAGCATAGGCATCATAACCTTGTCCATAGCCATAATAAGCATTCCATTGACTCGGATCAGCAGGCTGACCCCATAGACCAGCGTCCTACAAGACAGCACCATATTTTTCACATGTTAGACAATTAATAACTCATGGGATACAAGCAATGCAGATCTACAGTTTGCTTTTTGAATGTACAAGCATAACACAAACATCTACGATGTATAGATCCATATATAGCACACAAGATTTTATTAATATTTGTGGTAATTATTGAACTTGTATCTTAAATGTACTGCTTTTTCAAAGCCTAACAACGAATTTGTTGCAATCACCACTTACCTTTAACTAGATGTTCATCGCCTGAAAGACTTCTCAATTTCATTTTAAATGGCTAGTGAATCAATATAGTTACTACCATTCAAACAATTTCATGACATAGATAACCTCTACTTTTTGATAAAGGTAACAATATTATGAATCTTCAACACAGGCTATGCTGGAAGCCATATTTACAAGTTCAAAACAAGCAAAAATATACATCCTTGTTCCTCTTATAGGGATCCAATGATGTCTAACAGGGAACTATATCTCGTACAAGTTCTTCTTTACACCAAAAATAAAAAGTACAAAAGCGAACTGTTAATTTTCTGGATAAAACTACTTCCTTAGAAACATCTTTGTGACATTCCTAAGATCCTAAAGACAACTCTGTAGCAAACAATAAAAATATGCAGGATTATTTTCACCTTTTTATTGTCAGACTCATGCAACAATTCCATATCATGAATAAAATCTTCCTAAGATTCTAAAGAATAAAGCCAAGAATGAAAATTTATAGGATTATTTCACCTGCTTAGCTGTCGGACTCCTACCCCATGAAACACGAACAATTTGTTGACCAACCACAGCACCCTGCATTCTCTGGATTGCTTCTTCAGCAGATGGCCTGTATAATGAATACGAAGGGAAAAAAACTTGAACACTCACAAATAAAGAGCCAAAGAATCAATATCTCTACGCTTTTGTCATATTCAAGATCCCTCACATTTTTTCATTGTTCTGTAACTCTTTTTAGTGACTGGAGAAGTTATTTTAAGGCAGACATACAATCAACTGTGATAGGCAACTATTACATCAACTTCCACAGGACCAATACACTTACCCCCCCCCCCCCTTTTGTTATAAAAGTAAAAGCTTCATGAAGATAGATACCTCGCCGAAAACTGCACAAAACCACAGCCCTTGGCAGCAGGGATCTTAACATAAACAATTTCACCAAATTGCAAAAATACTTGTCTCAGTTCCTCTTCAGTTAAGTTAGGATCCAGATTACCAACATAAACCTGCAGTTAAGCAAAAACCATCAGAACAGAAGTTGAAATATGAGGGACACATTCCAAGTTACTAACTTACTGTTGTATTAGTCAAGTCATTATCTACAGGGATAGTCTGCACTGTTGGAGTATAAACGGCAGGGGGATATACTGCTGCATCAAAACCAAAATTCAGTGTTTAGTGTACTGAGGAACATAAATAAAATGAAAAGATCAATGCATCTATATATGCTACACAAATCTTCCAAGGAACGACTTGAGTGTCCACCAATACATCTGATGTCCTTTCTAGATAATTATTATTCTATTAAGTTATTGAAGGTGCATCAGCAGGAAAAAACTAAAGAGATAGAGTAACTATTCCAGCAAATATTTTATGGGTCATGGTTAGAAGAAAGGAAACAAAGATGCTGGAAGAAAAGGTTAAGTGTTATATTATAAAGTACAAATGTTTGTATTTACTTGCTATGTTGCTTAATCTGAAACTTTGTAGACAAGGATGATACTCTAATAGACTTTCTTAGAATTTTATGGGTTTAAGTTATGAAATGTAATCTCATAAAGGTGAGGGCCTATTATTCACTGGCCCTCAGGGATTTCTCGGTTATTAAAAAAGAACTATATTCATACTGCAAAGTCATATGGACTCGAGATGAATGTGAGTACCTCATGCTTAGCCAGTTGGTGAGGAATAGAATCTAGTATGTACTATCCCCTCCCCTAACTAGTAATAACATTTTGTGTGTGCGTGAATACGTGAAGTCATTTCCACAATCATATAGCACTACTTTATTGTTGGATTTAAATATTAATAAACCCTATTACACACTAAATTGCAGTTCTGAATTACCTTTTGCTACTGCATATTGTTGTTGGATAGTATTCGACTTTTTTGGTGTTGCTGCACTGATGCGCATTGGCCTAGTTGAGCAATACATCCCATTCATTTCCGACATGGCACGGTTTCGTTCTGTCTCATCAGCAAATTTAACAAAACCATATCCCTTTGTGCGGCCAGTATTCGGATCAGTAACAACCTTCGCTCCTCTAACTGATGGGTAGTGAGTACGAAAAGTCTCTTGCAATAGATAATCTGTTACATCAGGAGCTAGATCTCCAACAAATATAGAATGCTCTGGCCCAGCATCACGACGCTCTCCAATCCCAAATGATGCCCAATTTAACCTAAAAGTTAGCTCTGTCCCCGGTATTTGAGTTCCATTATACGACTGCAAAATCCGCTCAGCAACTGCATGTGCACCAAATTCCACAAATCCATAGCCCTCAGGTTGGCCAGTGATTTTGTTGCGGATAACTTTTATTGAGAGCACCTGGAGAGATCAAATTGGTTATTAACATGAAATTAAATTGAATAAGCATAAGACTATAATTGAACCTTTTCATTATAGTAGCATGATGAACTATGATATTTGAATCAAAGTAGAAGTGCACATGATTGTCAAAAAGAAAAGGAGAAGCTTGTGACAGTAATGTGGAGTCATTTACACATTACGTAAAACAGCTTAAGTATTTGGTACTACAAAGAGCAAAAGATGTACTTACCAAACGTTTCACTACATTAATTAGGTATAACTTTTCTTTTTAAGAAAGTGAACTAGGATTTTCTAATGTCCCCTTCCTTCGAAGATACAAACTTCCCCCCTAAATTATGTGAAACGATCCACATATGCCCTCCACTGATAGTGTGTGTGTGGGGGGGGGGGGGCAAAACTACCCATGCCATCATAAAGTGGCTTAACTTTGCCTTTATTGACTAATGGAAAACTAACTGAACTAACTAATCTCTAATTGGACTGAATCCCACCAAAAATTTTCCCATGTCCAACTCATCTCCTTCCTCCATTGAAACACCATGCAATTGTAAGCTCTATCGTAGCGCCACCAGCCTTCCTCCAAAATTAGCCATGAAAGCCCCTTCGAATTCTTTCACACCTTTTGACAAATGCCTAATTTCTACCATTATAACACATACTATGAAGATGCAAGCACTTCAGCCTGACCTTAATTTGCACCTTAACCTAAAAAAGCACAATTTTCTTTGAAGTCGAATCATACTTACCTTGTGAAGCACACCTATCTAAACCTTAGTTACTCATAAACAAGCAGTTCTCAGACATGGGATAGCTCTCATGCATACCATCACAATCTAAACTTTTAATCCCATCACTAAGTGTTCTACATTTCACCAGCTTCTCACGAAAAGCACCAACTTGTACGAAAACGAGTTAGTCCTCAAATTTTCCACTTAAGTTCTTTCCAAACGCACAAATCAAAGGCCACTCTTTTACACCACCAACCAACCTTTTACTTTCTCAAACATCGCCAACCATAGCATGGAAGGAGGGCTCAACATAACCAGAAAAATTGATAGCTTAGTTATCGAAACTCTTGAATAAATTATACTAGATATCTGTCAGAATTTCTAACAAGAAGATGTAAAAGAGGCAGGTATTGTCCTTTCGGCTTAAACATTATCTTTTCTAAAAACCACTTATGTCATTACACCAGAAAATTTCCCAACATCAAAGGTGACCTTATTTCTTTACCCCCTTTCTTTGTTGATAGACTAAGGCTACATATCATGAAGATACAAGCAGTTCAGCCTCACCTTAATTTGCACCTTATCCGAAAAAGAACATACTTCTTTGGAGTCGAATCACACTAGCTCTGTGAAGCACACCTATTTTGCCCTTTGTTACTGATAAGGGAGCAGTTCTCATCTAACCATGTCATTCTTAACTTTTCATCCCATCACTAAAAGTGTTCTATATTTCACCAGCTTCTCACGAAAAGCACCAACTTGTACAAAAAAGATTTAAGTCCTTCTTAAATTTTCAACTTATGCTCTTTCCACACACACAAATCAAAGGCCACCCTTTTACACCACTAATCAACCTTTTAAATTTCTCAAACATAACAATACCAATCATAGCATGTAAGGAGGACTCAAAACCTCAATCTTTATTTTTCCTTTTCTCATATGCTATTCTCCACTAACACTACTAAAAGAACTACCAAAAATTTGACCATTCATCACAATTCCACAGATTCTTCAAAAATTCAAAGGAACACTCATTAACCAGCCCCAAGACTTGTATTTTTCCCTACTTAAGCGAAAATCAAAAATACCCAGATAAACATATTCAAACAAAAATTCATAATAAACATAAAAACAACAACAGTAGAGTAAAAAAAAATGGGGGAAAAGAAAAGAGAATGACCTCAGCAGTGTGAGCAAACCAGCTATGGAGATAGGACTCATCAGCCCAGTATGGTAAATCCCCAATCCAAAGGGTACGCACTTCTTCTAGAGTAGCCGGCTGGTGGTATGGCTGCTGGCTGTTCATCTTTGGCTTTGTGTTTTCGCTGGGTTTAACAAATTCAACATATATTTATTGTAAGAGAAAAACATAATTTACAAATAAATATTTTTTTGGTTAGCTTATAAAAAGTAATTTTTTATTAAATTAAAAAAGGTTATAAAAAATGTATATCGTAGTTTGCTTTTTTAATTTATTCTTTTGGCTAATTTTAAAAGTTATTTCAATCTCAAACCTTCACTTTCAATATCTTCAAATTTTGTTTATGTTTTGGAATTGTTTTTGTTAAAGAAAATTTGATTTTAAGTTTGAATTATACTTTTTTACTAATTCATATTATTATTTTAAGAGTAATTTTATAGGGGAGAGTTAGATGTTCAAGAAAGTTAAAAAGAGTTGATTTTGAATACATAAATTAAGCATAGGCTCAGTGCAGTTAAATTTTGCAAATCAGATTTTTGAGTAGACTTACATTATTATTTCAGTTACTTTTACATAATATACTAGGTAAATTATTTGTGTTTCGCATGAGATTATACTATTTAATTAAGTTTACATATGATAATTTGATAATATTCATATTTTTTATACATACATTACATTATCAAAATTAGAATTAGGAATACGCGTAATCGGACCTGCTTTTTACATATCCCTATTGGGACCCTATTCACCTCTTTGAGTGAATCGACAAATAGGTTTGATTGTCCATCTTTTTGATATATATCAGGCATTGCATTCTCCGGATAATTCAAATTGAAACAATTGGATGTCCAACTCGGGCCTATATGACATGACCGATTTATCTTAAGGAAAAGTGTTTCTCCAAAATCTTAAAATGCTATATTTTTAAATTTTTAGTTTTGTTATAAAAAAATTATGAGTCATAGAGAAATTTTAAGTATAAGAAAGAAGTCTAAAAAAATCTCTATAGAAATAGTTGGTCAGAAGTAATAATATTTGCTAAATTTAAAAAAAATTACAAAGAACAACATCACACATTAATAAAGAGATCAAGGAGTTTCTAATAACAACACTCTCAAGTAAAGTGGAACATCACGTCCATACAAGAACATAATTAGCTAAACTCCAAAGGAAGACCTTGTACTCATATTATGAACCTTCATCAATTTGTTTTTGTTATAGTATGACGTATTATGTATATGTTAAAAATGACCCTAAAATTGTTAGTATCATAAATGTTTTTCCTCATTGTCTCAAGTAGTCATTGTTATTGTTTAGGTTTTATATCACCAGCCACAACTTATTTTGAATTGAACCATAATTATCGTTATGGTTACAATATGCAATTACAAAGAATTAATGCAATTATCAACCAAGCAGTCGGTAACATCTAAATGAAACTATTCATAAACGGGATATTCTAAATCAAAATTTTGAAACATAACATATTAAAATGTCACAACATAATTTTGTGAGCATTTGAACTCATAAATATCCACAAATATTAATAAAGACAACCTTACTTTTCTAGCAATCAAAATAAAGAGGAATGTTCGTAAACATATTTTTCAAAAGGCATAATATATAAATATACCCTTTAACTTAACTTCATGTTACATTTATGCCCTCAAACTTTGAGTGTGCACAAATCGACACTTAAATTTGTATAAAGTTGAACACATAGACAGACGAATTCTACATGTCACAATATACGTAGGACACCATGTAGGACAAAAATTTTCATTAGGATGTCATTAGGACGTTTGTGTCTATTTATTCAAATTTATACAAGTGTCTACTTGTGCACACCCAAAGTAGGAGGGCATAAATGTGAAATGAGATCAAGTTAAATGACATATTTATGTATTATGCATTTTCAAAAAGATAGTCTATCAGGTTGGATTCAAATTTACTGTTCATAAATTTAATTGAAATAATCCAAAAGAAAGAGTAATCACTTTTTTATAAAAAGCAAAATACTTTATCAAAATAAAGAATTATCATTACAATAAAAATGATCTTTAACAACAGTTAATAAATTAACTGTAGCTAAATATGTATTTTCAGAGATAATTGGTACTCTCTATAAATGTCCTAAAGTGTACAACAATATTGAATTTAATGACAATTATTTAATGTCGGTAAAGATTCTAACACTCTTTATTAATGTGCATATTTATTGTCTATAAAAAATATTAATTTTGTTATAGTGTATTTTGGAAGAGTTCAATGACATAAAAATTGTTTGTATCTAAGAAAATCAATCAAGAGAGAAATATGTTTAGTTCTTTTAACAGACTTCATCATTGGTTCCGTATTAATTATTACATATTTATTGTTGTATAGCACAACCCACAATCAATCTTTTCAAAAAGTATATAAAAAACTTGTATCAAGGGACAAAAGAGAAGAAATATTTTCAATCATTGTTACTATAATTTTTAATAGAGTTCGAAAAAGTCACCAAAATAGCAAATAGAAATCGCAATAGATATATGAATCACTATGACTTATAGTAAAAGATTAAACTTTATAAAATATGGGGAATAAAACTTTGAGGAATGAAACACACTTCATAAGAAGTTTATTTAATGTATTTGAATTTGACTCCCCTATAGAATTTTTTTTTTTTTTACAAATAGCAATGGAGGAAATAAAAGTTTTACTTACTAAAGAACCAAATGTAATGAATTTAACCATTTAAACAGCATTATGAGTTGTGGAATGAGAGGTGCAAGAGTAGTAATATTGCATTGCAATCAAAATGAAGATTATTTGTGCATATGAAGAAACATGTAGAAAGGGACAAAATAGAATATCAATTTTCAATCATCTTTGTTGAATTTTTTAACATATTAAGAAAAAAGTAATAGAAAAAATAAATTGTTATAATTATATGAATTAGCATGACTTGTAGTAAAAATTAAGCTCCATGAAATAGGACGAAGAAAACTTTGAACAATGAAACAAACTTCATAAGAAGCTTACTTAATGTATTTGAATTCGACTACCCTACAACAGAATAATACCTAAGAATATTAGTGGCAGGAAACCCTACTCTTAATAGACACCAAAGGGTAGTATGAACAAATTCTTATTGTGCCTTATCTAAAAGGTCACAAGTCTTTAAAAAAGTTACAACCCTTCGGAAAGGTCACAACCTTTAATAAAAGTTACAATTTTCCGTAAAAGTCGCAACTCTTCATGAAAGTCACAACTTTTCATAAAAGTTACAACTTTCGATATAAAAATCGCAACTCTTCATAAAAGTCACAACTCTTCATAAAAGTTACAGTTTTTCATAAAAGTCACAACTTTTCATGAAAACAGAAGGTTGTTTTAAAAATAAATAAATTAAAAGGAAACTTTTGTTTGTGGTGGTGCCACATATGTGGACCTTGAGTTCTCTTTTTTATATATAATGATGATTACGAGAGTGTGTATAGTTTTGAGAAAATTATTAGTTATAAAAATAAATATGAGTTAGATTACACATGTCCAAGAATTATGTTGTCATTATAGGTTAGGATCGTACAACAAATTATGACTCATCGGAGCAAGAGGCTTAATTTTCACAGTTATTAAGTTGTATACACAAATTGAGTAGATGATGATAGTTTAGGTAGCAAAAGAGAACCAAGAGTTAGTCTAATTAGCTTTGAGGAGTGTTTTTTATTCATAAGTGGTGATAGCTAAATAACTATAATTATCAGTGTAATCTCACAAAGTGAGGTTCCAAGAGGGTAGAGTATACCCGCCTAGACCTTATCTACACCTCAGAAGTAGAGAGACTATTTTCAGTAGATCTTCAACGTAAGGAAAATAGTCAAAAGCAATCCAAAAAAGAGTAACTCAAAGACAAAAAGTAACATAAAGTACGACAATATAATACGATAATTGCGAGTATGAAAAATAAAAAACTACAAGAGTAATACCATTACTAATATGAACGAGCATCAAGACAACACATATGCCTACTAACTTTTTACTCTAATTTGTGCTCTCCACACGCTCCGATCTAAGATCACGTCCTCGATAAGGTGAAACTACGCAATGTCCTATCTAATAGTCTCTCCTCAATACTTCTCCCGTTTGCATCTATCCTACAACCTACTAACCTTCTACCCTACAACCTACTAACCTTCTACCCTAATTCGTACTCTCCACACCCTCCTATCTAAGGTCACGTCCTCGATAAGGTGAAACTACGTAATGTCCTATCTAATAGTCTCTCCTCAATACTTCTCTCGTTTGCATCTATCCTACAAGCTACAACCTACTAACATTCTATCCTAATTTGTACTCTCCACACCCTCTTATCTAAGGTTACATCCTCGATAAGCTGAAACTACGCAATGTCCTAACTAATAGTCTCTCCTCAATACTTCTCTAATTTGCATCTATCCTACTAGCTACCTACTAACCTTCTATCCTACTTCGTACTCTCCACACCTCTTATCAAAGGTCATATCCTCAATAAGGTGAAACTACACAATGTCCTACCCAATAGCCTCCCTATCAATACTCCTCCCATTTACATTTATCTCTCCTTAAATCATTCATAGTCAACCTATCACACCTCTACATTAAGACATTCTAGCATTTCCTCTTCATATGCCTAAACCATCTCAGCCTCCATTCTCACATCTTGTCCTCAACCAATGTTTATGTGGACAAAAACAACAACTGATACTTAAAGTATGAAAACTCCCGAAAAAGATCTAATTTTTTTTAATATAGCCATTTTATATTCGAAATGTATTGATTCAACTAATTTAATATTTTTATTTTCTTATTTCCTTATTTAAATTTCAGTTGGGGTTTCACATGGTTGATTCATATAAACGGTCAATTATACATCCCTCAACATGTCTCTTGAATCCATCATTTTTGGGTGTGGCTAAATGCTAATTTCTAAGCAAATATGGCAATCGCCGCTGCCATTATTCTTCCTATTGGTCTTATGTTCCTTCTATCCGGCCTTATTATCAACTTTATTCAGGTATGTCCATTTCATCCTTGTTTTAACAATTTTTTTTTAATTTTTTTTGGATTAGATCTCATGTTGCTTTTGTTATTCGTGTAATATCTGTTATGTATTTTGTTGTTCTTGGGTTTGTCTATTTTGCGTTTTTTTTTTTGGGTTGTTTCATGTAATGTTATGGCTTCAGCATTGTTTATTTGAATTGTTCCTTTTATGCCCACATTGGTCTGTAGGTATGTTGGTTATTTTAGTTGTTGATTATTCTACTTGTCTGTATGTGTGAGTTTTTGTCTATAGTGGGTATGTTGTTGTTGTTGAAAACTGTACGGGCTCTTGTTTGATTTTGATTTGACACGAAGTTTAAGGAAGTAAAGAAACTCTTTTGACATTGGTCTATTGAAACTTGGTTTTCTTAATTTTTGATTATTCTACTAGTCTGTATTTGTAAGTTTTCGTCCATATTGTTGTTGAAAACTGCACGCTCTCGTTTCAATTTGTTTGTCTGATTTTGACTTGACACGAAGTTTGAAGATAAGTAGAATGTTCCAAAATGTCGTTTAATTTTTTGGAATTAAATATGTTAGGTGGAAAGTTGAAACAGTTGCCTAAAAAAGGAAAGAGATGTTCTTTTTGATACGGACTGAAAAGGGTAATTGAAACAAATACATTGAAATGGAGGGAGTGATATTTGATTTTGCATAGTGGATCTGCTGGGTTGTTGTGTAGTTTCCGGAAAATCAGTGAATCAATGTATGGGATTAACTAAAAAATCTTAGAAAATGTTCTTGGAACAGTGTTTGGGATGAAGAGAATCATTTGATATCTAGATGGATATGGGAAGTGAGTATAATCTGTTTGATGATATGCCATTGATCCGCCACAATCTTTAACTTGTTGTTTCATTTTGTTCTGTTCTTAAGATACATGCCTAAACCACTTCCAATTTATTTTTTGCCTATTTTTCCACTCTTATATTCATGAGTATTATCAAAGTCTACTGAATGGACAATAACAATTGTAGAACCATTGTGTTTTATGTTAGCTTATTTTGCTGTTCGATTGTGTCTTCCTTTTCTTACATGATCACATTTGATATAGAAATGCACTCAAATGATTTTCTCAGATGCTTTTACTTTCAGGTAGTTCTCTTCATTCTAGTTCGACCCTTTTCAAAAAACATATTCAGAAGGATAAACAAAGAAGTTGCAGAATTGTTATGGTTGGAAATCATATGGCTTTTCGACTGGTGGGCAAATGTTAAGGTGCTTGAGGACTGCTGTTAAATTTGATTGTTTACATTTATGCATTTCTAGCTACTTGCATTTTGTGCTAGAGTCATTATTTAAGTTACTATTTTTCTTGTTTCCAAATGTGTCTACAGGCATTTAGAACCATAATGCTCTTGGTGATAACTTAAATGTGCTTCCACAAAATTGTGATAACTTAGTTTTCCCATCTGAAGTACCACAACCTTAAGTAAGGATTTTGAGAATTCTTAACTCCTGAAGAAAAGGAGCACAAGTTTTTTTTCAAGTACTTCTCTTCTTTTCTTGCAGTTCAACTGATGTTCATCTTAAATACAATGAGAAGTACATAAGTGGGCAAAAAGTTCCATAAAAACAAACAAAAATCATTTTTGTAAACAAGCTAGTGGTCTTATTTACAATTTTTGTAAAGAATGATGGCAGTCCAGTTGTCCCTGTAGAGTCGGTGAGAGTGTTCTACTTCATCCAAAAATGTTGGAGGGTGCTGTTTAGTCAAGCAATTGTAAACCCTGGAGTATTTAATATATTGAACATGTTAGTGCAGCAAATGTACATTTCAGCTATCAAATGCTTATAACCTTTTCCCCCTTTCTTTGACAAGACTGTTTTAGTGGGGAGTTGTATCAGAGTAATCTATTATTTGGCTTTGGTAAGCTTGTCCATACTCCTATAAAGTTATCCATTGGTAGTATTCAGGCTTCTCAAAAAAGCAAGAGTAGTTAATCTACTCGATAACCATTTGGTTCCAAATAGAGATATAGCTCTATCTTCGGACTTCTAGTTAGATACTTCTAGTAGCAAAGCAGGGAAATCACTGGCAATGGAACTTGTATAGCTTCTTTTGTTCTGTATTTTGCTTCTGTTTGATAGATGTCGCTCTGTTGCTCTTATACTCCATGTCCCAAAGACACAGTGCGAGGAAAAAGCCTTATATCTTATGTCCCAAAATGCAATTCGCCTGAGATCCTTCCAGATTCTTAGGGAGTGATAACATGTCACCTGACGTCACTTTGGCTGTGGGGAAACATATGATGTAGAAGTTTTTTAGTTTGTCTGATCTTTAGCAAATGGTTGTAAATATTACTTCCAAAAGTCATCGATTTTTCACCTCTAGATGGCAGACCAATCTTGTCTGGCCTCTTTGTTATTGAATATATGCTTTTGGACAAAGTATTGGTGTTTTAAAAGAGGAAGAAGAATAATGAAAGAGGTAAACATAAACAGTAAAACAAGGAAAAATCCATAAGGATGGGAAGTAGTTGCTGCTCAGTTAACATGGTTGTATTAGCAAATGATTTTTTTTTTTATATAAATACCCTCAATTTGAAAGCCAATACTAAGAAAACTTATGGAACAGATGGTTGCTACCCTTTGAGGAGTTCAATTAGTTTGTTGTTAAAAGAAAAAAAGAAAGAAATATTGGGTGGTTAGACAAGAATAAATCTTGGGAGCTTCAAAATCCTGACACTTACCCTTGGCTTTATTTTACAATATAACCAAAAACTTCAACAAATTAATTTTGCTATCCAAAAGAAAAATCATGTACGTTACATAGAAAAGCAATTTTGTTTTTAACTATAACAGGATTGTTCAATACAGGGAAGTTTTTCCCCACAACATTGTGCTTCTTTAGTTGTATATCAACAAACTCTCTTTTTAGTTGTAGCAGAATGTTGCTCAAGTAGAGGAGGGGGGGGAGGGGGGGGGGGGAGGAGTTATTTGTTTCCGCAATGCATTTCTCTAGTTGTTTGTCAATTTGTTTTTGATATCCTTAAGTTGGTTATAAATATATTTACACTTTTAAAAAGGCGTCACGTATTTATGACATAGAAAATCATTTTGTTAACTATAGCCAGATACTTTTCACTGCAGGGGAGTTCTTCTCCGCAATATTTCCATTAGTTTTTATCAATGAAATAATCGTTTTGCTTAATAAATGAATCTATCCATAGAAAGTATCAAGTGCTGTAAGAAGGTCGAGAAAAGGACAAATTGTATATCTGATGGATGTTTACAGAAATCTTTATCATTGAAGCTATTGGAGCCAATTATTCAATGAAAGTAGAGATCACCAATATGAATATACTCTAGACCTGCCTGCATATTACATCCATATAAAGCCAATATCAAAACCAGCAAGGAGAGTACTCATAGATTTGGTTGGTAATCCTCCCGGCCCACAAACTGAGCTGTGTTGCCTCAGCCACCTCCTTTACCAAACTCATAATTATAATTTACCCTAGTGAATCTTGTTGTCATATATACCCAGCAGCAATACCAGTTTAACTTATGAAACATGTCCAGAGTCCAAGATAATAAGCATACCTACATGGCAAATTAAAAAAGAAAGATGTAAGGAGATGGTACAGAAAGAGGGGGAGTGAAACTGTTATGATACTTTTTCAGGTGTTTGTTGAACAATTTTTGTTGGAAATGGCTCCAACTGATGAAAGTGACTAAGAAATTTATTCCTTCTGTATAGTTATATTTTTGGCACTGAGAAGTAGTCCAGAATGAGTTTTAATTGATAATCTATTAAAATTAATTAGTCATAGTAGGAAGGAAAAGAGAAGTTCATCCCGTTTCTCTTAAGTACTATTTTATGAGCTGGGCCATCTATGGGAAGCAGAGTTATCCTTTAGTTATGCATGTGGAATACAAATAAAATTTGTTTTCTGGTAGAAGAAGTCCCTGATTATGTAAGGAAAGGGTCGCATAAAAAACATTCACCATATTGATTTCTGTTGTGTTTTAAGACTAACTCTGTAGCATTTTGCGCTTACTGCTAGGTTGAGCTGTACACAGATCAAGAAACTTATGGGATACTGGGTAAGAAAATTCCATCAGCTTTGATATCTGAATTATTTTTCGAAATAAGCTGTCTGTATCTTCATTTTTCCCGTTTAAGCTTTATTGAATTCTTGGATAATAACTGATTTCAGGAAAAGAGCCTGCACTAATAATCTCCAACCATAGAAGTGACATTGACTGGCTTGTTGGATGGGTTCTAGCTGAGGTGATTGTCTACTTCAGCTTTAGTTTCTCTCTTTCTTGCAGCATCATATTGTTGCTTTTTCTTGATGCATCAAAATCCCCTCTTTCTAGAAGCATCCATTTCTTAAGTTGAGAAAACCTTGGATATCAAATCTTTGATACGTCATTTATCACCTCTAGTTGGATATCAAATCTTTGATACGTCATTTATCACCTCTAGTGGTCCAGTAACCCAAAATGTCAGTTCCTCCATTTAGTCTACATTGTTAGAATGAGAACTCAGTTGTGTTTAGAATGTTTTTTTTTTCTCTGTGTATAACCTATGACTTCTATGCTTTTCTTATATAAAATAGTAGCATTATAATCTCTTCCTTTTGTTCTCATGTTATCTTTTGGGAAGAAAACTTACTCTGATTCCCCATTGAAGCAGATGGATCTACCTTTTGATATTTTCCTCTATGGTTCTTAACAGCGAGTAGGTTGTCTCGGATACACAATTGCTTTGGCAAAGAAGTCTCTATCATATCTTCCAGTAAGTTTCTGACGCCATCAGAATTCTTCACTTTGTTATATGCTCTCTGGTACCAGTTGTTGCTAAGTCGGATTTGCAGATGAATGCAACTTTCATTTTATATAATGCTGAGCCTTACAGTTCGGTTAAAGAGTTCAGAATTAATTTGCTTTACATAGATATTCTCCACCATTTTGAATAAAACCAATTAACTGTGAACAGCGTAAAGAGGACATGCATGGTTTCTGCTACCTTGTGTTTATAACTTATCACCTTCATCTAGGTTTTTCCATAATTACGGCTTCCTTTTCTTTTCCTTATACATTTAAGGCAATTACTTTATAATTTCTACGTAGGGTAATGGTTTCCTCAGTTTTCAGAAGGTTTTTTGTTAGCTTTCCTAAAGATAATGTTCTTTAATTTTGTTAAGTAAGTTGGACTTTGTGATTAAGGCGTTATTGATCGATTGATTGAAGTAAGTTGGATTTTATTCAACAGAAGATCACCAAGGAAATCGTGCAAGTGTAAAAATTGAAACCAATATCGGTTTTCATATCCTCTAGGGATACACCACAAAAAAGCCAATGTGGTATATCCTTCTGATCTTGTCTATTGTGCTTGCATTCTTGTCCAGCTCAAGAGAGTTCTTTTGTGGCTCAGGCATTACCCACTGAAATACCACACAGATTAAGGAATACACTTTAAAGCCGAGTAGCAACCAGGCGAAACATAGACATATAATTACCGTCCTCAGCATCACACTTTTAACACCTGTTAGAGGTAGCCAACCCCTACTTCTGAAATTTAAACTGGAAAAAAGCTTCATATTCTACAATCTCCATCAAGCCACTGTGAGAGCTCTTCTTTTGCAAAGAAGCTGATGTCCCCTATGTAGATAGCTACTGTAGGCTGCTCTAGTTGGTGCCTATCTCAATGAATCACCATATCAAGTCTTTTATATCTTCCATTTTCCTTGCAAGTGGGTCATTCTTTAACATATCCCATCTTATCAATTCTTTCTAAATCTAATCTCACAGCCATAGCTTGCTGTGCATTGTGATAGTGGCTGTATTGTTACCAGAACTACAGAAGTCATAAAATTTCTTTTAGAATGGTGTGACTTATCCAAGTATCAAGCCAGCATCTTATATTCCTCTACTATCTAGAATCAGCTTCTTGGGTGATGTGTCCTGGATGGCACTAGCAAAAGCCTTGTGTAGAGCAGTGGATAGAGTTGTCCATCCCATGAAGACCATAATAGTCATGGTTGTTCTTTCCTATGGCACCATTTAAGAGATTGAATGAGTGATTGGTTGATCAGCACAAACTAATAATGTAAGGATAGGGTGTCAACCTCACCTACACTCTTTTGGTCATAATTCAACTCACAATTACTCAAGCTTTGGTTTTAATAATATGGTGCGATTCCTACTTTAATTTACAGTGTTCCTTACATCAATTTATAATTGCGTCTTATCTATCCTTAAGGTGGAGGTTCCATAAGCCAATCTAGTTTTACACTTGATGCAATTACAGATGCATTAGATTCTATGATTCTATCACGGTTGAGCCTCTCGAAACCAATTTATCTTTTCAGGGATTCTGAAATCGGTTAAGCCTATTTCAATTATGATGTACATTATAGTTGGCCTAGATATTGATAGGGGTTATCTATACTTGGGATTATATTATATTCAATGAATATGTTATATATACATTACATTTCTGTTCAACTTCGACAGCTAATAATGTAAAAAAAATTTAAAAGCATTAAGTAGTATAACGTATACTATTGGTAAAAACAACGTAATCATTCAAGAGCCAATAATTAAACCAAAGGAGTTATGGGTTCATCTGTTCGTGTAACTTTAACAAAAGAAATTACTGCATTTAGATAAAAAGACAACAAGAGGCAAGTAATCAACATAGTATTGTTGTCCATAGTAAAACCAACAGAATGCATAATATATTGCAAATCTTAACTTTGAAGTGTATGATACCAGAAGAGGCTGGGTCAAAATTCGCCTATGATGCTCAATACACTTAACAAATCTTATAAAATGACCTCAATGCTATCAACTCATCATTGTGCTACAACATTTGAAAAAAAATTACTGTTTTTGACTGAGAATGTGTTAATCCATCTTCCTTAGCTCAACAGAAAAGGAAATATTGATTTGCAGGTTTTAGGATGGTCAATGTGGTTTTCTAGTTTAATCAGTCTTGAGAGAAGCTGGAACAAGGATGAAAATATCTTGAAGGTACCATTCTCTACCTTTATCTGTTTGGTCTGTGATCTTCTACTTATGTTTGTTGCATTTATTTCTTCTTTCGGTCTTTACTGCAGTCAGGATTCCGAGAGCTAAATGGTTTCCACCAACCTTTTTGGTTGGCTGTTTTTGTAGAAGGAACTCGCTTCACACATACAAAGCTTTTAGCAGCTCAAGAATATGCTGTTTCTGTAGGAAAACCTATCCCAAGGAATGTTTTGATTCCTCGAACCAAGGTGACATAATCTTTCTACCTTATATGTGACAATAACAGTTTCTCATCCTGGATTTAACATTCAGAGGAATGATTCTTAAAAGTCACAACATTGTTTACATGTAGCCTAGGTATCTTTTGTTCTGCATATGATTAAAGAAAAAACCATCAACGAATATCTGATAGTGTTCTCTTCTCCTCAGGGTTTTGTTGCATCAGTAAGCCAATTGCGTTCCATTATTCCGGCAATCTATGATATAACACTTGCAATTCCTAAAGATAAGCCTCGACCGACATTGCTAAGAATGCTTAGGGGATGTTCTTCTGTGGTAAGCTCATACTTATGTACTTATTCACTTTCCGGAACTGATATTGTTAGTATATAGTCAGTATACACAAAACTAGAGGTGGCAAATGGGCGGATTGGGCTGAATTTGAGCGGGTCAAAATGAGCCGAGTTAATAAATGGACGGGTTATTGACCCACTCAAGAATTACTTGGGCTGAAATGGGTTAAAATGTGGGTCAAAACCCAACCTACCCAATTCTTACTAATTTTTATTGTTTTATATTTTCTTAAGACCTTACAAAAGTAATACTTTTATTTATTAGTTCTATTGATAACATACTAAATAAAATGTTATGTCATGAAACTATATAAAACAATAATAAGAAGAAAGTAGGGAGAAGAGAGCAGACTTATTATTTCTCTTGAAGGGATGGATTTAAGGAAATCGCTTTATTTATAGGGGAAACCTGACTTGGTCACAAGTAGGATTTCTAACTTTTCTCCAAAGAGCTCCACATAATAGACATTCACTATAATACAAGTGTTTATAACACATTATCGTTTTCAAAATATTTTGACAAGATTTCTCATGTATAAATTTCGTTGTTGTGTCATTATTCACTGCTTAAGATCTGGATAGCATTACTGTTATAAAACATAATTAAATAAATAAAAGTGTTCTCGATCTAAGAGTTTAAACTTTTAGATGAGATAGTCACACACTTCAAGGTCCTGGTTCGAGTCTCACTACCGCGCTTGGCCACTGGAAAAGAATTGGGCTGCATGTGAAGGGGCCTGTCTGTTGAAAGAAATAATTGAATAAATAAAAGTGTACTTTGCATGCTCATGTACCAAACAACAGAGAAAATGATAATTGCCAAATCTATAAAAAATCATTCAATATTGAGAAGCCAATTATACCAAAGAACAAATATTATAGTTGCAAATATGTAAAAGATAAAATTTACTAAAAAGTAAGAATTTTACAACCTTTTATGTTCTTAATATATGTGACGATACCAAATTTCTGATATTCGGATATTATAAAATGATCATTCATAATCTTAATGAGGATTTCTGATATTCAGATATTAGAAAATGATCATTCATAATCTTATTGAGGTCATAGATTACCGTGCGAAGCGCTGGTAAGCTATCTGTTTAAATTAATAAAAGTGTTTTCTCTCTAACAGCTTAAGCCTTTAGGTGAGATGGTCACACACTTCAATAGTTACATCTTTTTTGTTCGATGTCCCTTGTTCCCACTTAAGTCAACTGGTGCTTGCATAAAACTGAGGCTGCAGTTATGCTGTTATTTCTGACTAATAAATAAACTTTCTATTTGTTTGTTTTGAATTATGAATGTCAGTTGAATAGATACAAGAAACTATGTAATACAACATGCTCACAAGGGTGAAACAGTATCTATTCTAGAGCTCCACTAAAGAACCTCTATCTCACAAGCAAACGTAACTGATAAAATTGTACTTTCAGCTGAAAAAGCTCAAAATATCCACTGTTCCCTAAAAAAGAAGTTCAGTTTTCTGTTCTAATTATATGTTGGATTGAGCAGTTCTTGATTTATGAATAAATTGCCTTAAGGATTACTGGTTCTTAGTATAAAATAAACAGGAACCAAACGAAATGTGGCACTAGTGTTCAGACAATGGGCTAAAGTTGTTGAAGCAAAGGATTTCCTCTCTTCCATCTCCTTAATTATCTCTACATTCTCCATTCTATCCTCTCTCCCTATCTATTTTCTTTTCTCTTTTATAAAACAGTTCAATTAAGCGTATGATTTGAGAAAGAAGAAAAAACTTCTTTGTATTTCAGTATATGTCTTTACATCCCACGAGAAAGGGTATTTAACTATTTATACAAGTGAATCCTAACTGATTAAGGAAATACAATCAATTTTAAAATTTTTATTGCCATAATAAAGCTAGGCAAAGGAAAAATAAAGTCTCCTAAATTATGCCAATTAATTTACACAATCAACATAAAGTTATCAAGTTTCTATAGTTCTTTTCTTTAAAAGTATCTATTTTCTGATTTCAAATTTCTGGCTTGAGTGGTAGATGAATGGATTAGTTCTGTATTTAATGTTGATATGTTGCGGTGTTCACATATAATTATAGTTTTAGGTAGATTCTTAGTAAAAGTGGGGTTCGTTGAATGACTTCTACTATGTTTTGCAAAGGAGTAAGCATGGCATCAAGTATTAGATGGCATTGCAGTTTGTGGGCATATGGCTGGGTTCCTGCTCATGATGTTTTACATTTTATCTGACTCGTCTCTTTGTAGGTTCATGTGCGTCTTGAACGCCGTTTGATACAGGAATTACCAGAAGATGAGAGTGATATTGCACAATGGTGCAGAGATGTTTTTGTTGTAAAGGTATTCGATACACTAAGGCTTAGTTGATTTATTGTAGAATTCGAAACTTTGTCAAGAATACCATGTCTAGATCATTTATCTTTCTAAAACTCTCTGAGAAGATTTTGGGGGTGGTGGGGACTAGGTGCTCCATAGTGGAAACAACGAAACTAGGGAGTGTGTGAGCACTCGTGAAGTTAGGGAAGAAAGAAATTTAAGGCCTACCTTAATCTCTGAAGTTGGCTCCTGATGTGAGTATTATTCAATACCATACAAGGAGAGAGTAACTTGTACGCTTAACAAATGTGGAACATATAACACACCTTTTCCGATCAAAGACTAGACATCTGGTGCATGGACAATACAACATGGACGCAACACTAGTAAACGAAGAGTGGGGACAGGTTTGACCTGATACTATGTGAAGGAAATGAAACTTGAGCCTAACTAAAACTCAAAAACTAGTATTGAGAGTTGAGGTAAGGATTTTCCAAGATAACAGTCCATACTCTGGTCCAATGTGGGACATCTAACAAAGTTCACCTTTTAATATTGTAAATTGAAGCTTCGACCTGTCACAAAGCACTCAGCCGTCACTAATTCTGGTTAATTGTTATATATCACTTGATGCTTCTATCTCAATATGTTAGGATGCTTTATTGGACCGGCATCTTGCAACGGGTACATTTGGTGACCAAGAATGTCAAGATATTGGAAGACCAAAAAAATCCTTAATGGTGAGGAGGGAGCAAATTCATAAAATAGCTAGTTCCATTTGTTCTCCTGTTTAACAACTAGTTATTTGTTGATATGCAGGTTGTTATCTGTTGGTCATGTTTCCTTTTCTTGAGTGCTATAAAGTTTTTTGAATGGTGTCCATTCTCTTGGGGAGGAGTTGTATTTTGTGCAGTTTTCTTGGTCTTGGTTCTAGTCTTGATGCAGATTCTCATTGTCTTTTCCAAGTCAGAAAAATCTACTGCTCCTAAAGTACCTCCTCCATCTACATTGAAAGAAAACCTACTTCCTGCATGATGATATTTGATGTAAATTAAGATGTTCCAACTGGTTTATATATAGGGGTGATTTGAGCATCCAAATTAGAGGAGAAGACTAACAAGGGCTGCTTTTTGCAAGAAATTTTTGAAGATCAAGATTCATTGATACTCTAACTTTCTCATTTATTTTCTTTTGCTTTGTTATTCATGATTGGCCTCTTATGAAACAATCAGTAATATCTTTAGGTAAACTTTAGTATATAAATTATCCAAATATATTCTTTATTTTTGTTTCATTATATGTAAAAAAGTTGCTATGTTATACTTCAAAGTATAGGGTTGTAACAGTCATTTCATAAGGTTAGCATTTGGAGGGAAAGTTAGTTACGATTCGATAAGCTCGGTCGGTGACTAACAACCATAGGAAAAGCATGCATTAACATGGTCAAAGATACAATTGCCCCTAAATAAATTTCTACGTCTTTTCCATCATATTTGTGGAGGATATTTTTGTAAATAAATATACTTTAGAAATAATGCAATTCATGTTATTTTTTAATACACATAATCTTTCGAGTTTTTTTTTTTTTTTTTTTGATAAATAATTCCAGTTACATTGTTGCAACTCTTTTGAGAAGTTCTTCCTCTCAAGTGCTCTTCATGGAGTATGTTACATGTTACAATTGTATCATTTATTTGACACACAATTTTTGTTTTTTTTTTAATCTGGAGCTGGAATAATAAAATTGTTAGTTATAAAGGTCTATAATTTTCATTGGCCAATGGATAATGCACTAATGCTTGTTGTTTTAGTAATTCTACACGTATAGTTAAAACTATATAATTCTAGTGTATTATTGGAGCTTGGAAATCATAGAAGATCGAATACCATGTTTGATCATGTAAATTAAAATTTACACTTTACTCTTTTCGAAATTTAGAAACATCAAAGAAAAAAATCCTACAACTTGATGAAGAGAGAAGATAATAGAGTCCTAAAATCAATCACATATATCAATAATGGCTACAAAAAGCAACAAAATTTTCAAAAGAAACAATTTTACCATCAAGTATTGCAACAAAGAAATATCCAAATCATAAGAAGGTACTTGTTGAATCAATGGTTGCAAATGTGAAGATTCGAGCACGTATGAAGGTGGTGGTGATGATGAGGATGATAACGGTGATGTTAGGAGAAGTAACTTACGAACATGGCGTAGTACTGATGGTAATGATGACAGAGATGGTGTATCGAATAATAGATGAAGATGGTATCGTAATAATGTACAAACATTTGGTGGTAAGGGCAATGATGGAGACATGTTAGTTGGATAATTTCTAGCTGCTATAACAAATATGAGATTTGCTATTATTGAAAATAATATTAATTGGAACAAAATGTGACCATATTTTGTGAATGAAAGTAGACTAGTTTTACATGTCATTGTGAGAATAAAGATTGTTACTCTTATTTATATAGTCATCATATCCTCTCAAGAAATTAGGACCCCATGAGATCAAAATAACTAAAAGTATTTACTTAATTAAAAAGACGTTATTTATATTGATAATATAAGGTATTTCGCGAAAAAAAGAAAAATATAAGTTGATTACAATAGCCTATTCATGTATTTGGCTTGATAGTGATAATAGAGCACCGTTTCAATTGTAGTATTAGTCTAATATTCAAGTAATCTTTGACTTTTGATTATTTCATTTTATCTGAATTTATTATGTTTAGGTGATTACACCTTGTTATAGTTTTTTGCGTATATGTTTGCTATTTTTTTTTAATTACCGCTTTAATTTATTTTATTTTCTTTAACAAAAAAAAATATTACATCTCATGTTCTAGTCACATGTGTGTTTGTTTTAGCTTGAATATGAAAAAAGATGGACATCTCACGTGTGAATCCTTTTTATTATGTGTCTAAACATAATTCTAACATTCAAATATTCTTTCTATAGATACTCATTTTTCAAGTTTAAATCAATATTATATGAACGAGTCGCAATAATTTAAATGCAAATTCTATTTGTTTTTTTGTTTTTATGTTGTTATCATATTTCTGTGTTATATAGAGATACATAAATATCTTATCAAATATTCTCACAAGTTAAATTTATTTAGTCAAACTTAATGCATATAAAAATAATATGATAACTGGTAGAGTTTTTCATCTTATATATTGAGTTAGTAATTAGCTTTATATACAGATTAATGATCCCCCCTAATTTTGCTAATTAGGAAAATAACATACTTTTAACTATTTGGGGTCTATCCATTTTTTCTTTTTTCATTTTTATGGTGTGTTGACCAACTTTCCAAGTTAATATTTTCAACAAGATCAAATTTTTACTGTATATTGTTGTTATGTACTAATTTTATCATCAATTATCATTTATTAATTAAAAATTAAGTTTTGTATATTAATATCTTTTCTAAAAACACATGTATAGTATATTAGATATCAAGTAAAAAAAAATTAAAAAATTTTAAAACAACGATTTTATATATAAAAAAAAATTATAATATTTTTTAAAATTTATGTATATAACTTATAAGAAAATATACATTATTTTAAAAAAATTAAAAATAAATAACTATGCCCCAATAATGACATAAATGATATATGACAAACATAAGACAATGTAAAGTTCTTTAAAATGCTGGTGATGATAAGGTAAATCTTTTTTAAAAAATAAATAAATGTTGAGTACAAAACATAGATAAATTTTATTGAATTTAATACATAAAATCGTGCAATAATATATCAAATGTACACAATTAATCACAATGTATTAGTTAAACTCAAACTAGGTAAGATATGTAAATATTGATTTTCAAACTAGGTAAGGTATGTAAATATTGATTTTCTTTCTACACAACTAGATATTTTAAGACCCGTAATTACGGGCCCAATATAATTTTACATATTTTGTTGAGAAAATTAGATAAGTTTACAACTTAACATATTTTATTCCTCTCTCGGATGCATCCTGTTTCCTCTCGGATCCATCTATTTCCTCTTGGATACATATCTATCCCTTCTAATATGTCATTTGCAATGTATGGGAAAATTAAACAATGTATTCGATAGGAATGAAAAATTCAACATTTTTGTAATTGAGAAAACTTCTCGGATATAATGTAATTAGCCTTCAAAGATATGAAATATCTGTACTAGACTATTTTTTTCTTTAATAAAAAATTTCAATATATTACTTTATAATTTATTTCAAATGATCTACAACATAAGTGTGTTGTTTACAACCTTTGAGAAAGTTTAACTCTAAAAGATTCTCTGTAGCCACGAAATAGAGATTTGTTTTAAAGTAAGAGTTAAAACATTTCATGTTCAAGGAATGTATAAAATTCATATATATTCACAAGTGGTATCTATTTTTCATAATGTTATTTATCTTCGTTTTTGTGATATTTGCACCATAAGCTTTCCATCTGATAAAATACTAATCATTGATCAATCAATTCGTAAAGATCGCTTTAAAGTCTTTCGAATCTCTATTGCTTCAACTTAAGTATGATGTGTTTGTATTTGACTTTGTCGATGAATTTTGTGATACATTTTACTATTGTCTTCGATAAGTAGAAGTAGTTAAAAAAATGATTTCTAACTTCACAACAATAAAAACAATCAAGAAAGCAACTTTATTTCTATATATAATAACAATTATCGTAATGTTAAATTATAAATATTGAAAATATTTATCAAAAAATAATTTTTGCCTCCACAAAAATAAAAACAATCATGAAAGAAACTTTATTTCTATATACAATAACAATAATCCTAATGTTACATTCTAAATTATATTAATTAATTTTTTTTTATACTACACTTAATATCATGTCGTAAAGAAAACTCTAAAGCTTCCATCCCTCCCCCCCCCCCCCCCCCCCCCCCCCAAAAAAAAAAAAAATAACCAATATACTTTTTTTGAGGTTATTTTTTTTTCTAATTTTTTTTTTAGTTTTCTTCCTCTATATTTCTAAACAAAGTCTTTTTCTATTAACATTTTTTTTACTTCTTTATTTTTTAACTACTCATTTTCTTTAGTTTGAATTTCAATATTCATTAGGATTTAAATGTTAAATTTTCTCTGTTAAATAGTTTATCATATTTGATATTAAGAAAATATAAAAATAAAAATTTTATATTTTTTATTCTTTCAATGAACATATTGTCAAATTATTGATTTCTTCGTATTCAGACATTGTTCATCCTTTTACTCACAAAATTTGATATTTTCTTCAAATTAATTAAAAGCTACAAATACGTCATTTTAAGGACTATTTTAATAATCAAATACGAATTTAGCGGTCACATTATGTAACATAATATTAAAAATATATTCACGCAATATTCCTTTAAAGTATTTCTAGGGAAAAAAAATATTAACTATTCAAATTCATTTTATTTTAATTAGTTCAAAATTTTCTTTCTAAAATATGTCAAAACACATTTATTATTGTTTGTAAGAAGTTAATTAAGTAATAGAAACTCTTCATTTAAACAAAATTACAATAATATCCTTATGAGCTCATAACAAAAGTTAAGACATGCATGGATTCTTTTAGATTTTCATTTTGAACATTAATTATACAATTATTATTTTACCCTTAAGTGATGTTAAAATTACTAATATATCATTAATCGTCCTTCTCATGACTCTTCTATATAATAGAAATAAGATCTATAACTTATCTAATATATATACATGATATCAACAATTCTTATCTAAAAAGTATAATATTATTACCAAATTAGTTTGTCTTCTCACAATTAATACAATTAAAATAAATTCATAAAAGGAAAATCTTCAAAACTCACCTCATGATCTTTTACCATATTTTGGTAGATAAGACTTCAATCTCATCCTTAAAAGAATTGTTTAATTTGTAATAATCAAACTTTTTTTTGGCCACTTAAGCAATTAGTCATAACTAATACTCCATCGATTTAAAAGAAAATGATCTAATTTTCTTTTTAATCTGTTTGAAAAAAAACAATTCATTTCTTTTTTTGATAATATTTTAATTTTTAACTTTTTATGAAACACATTTAAGATCACAAAATTAAATAAGATATTTGTGTATTTGATATAATTTTAATTTACAAAAAATTTTTAAAAAATTAATTTTATCTTAAGCTCCATTTCAAGTCGGTGTGACTTTTCCAAACTTTGATTGAAAATTTTGTTAATAATATAGTACATAGTCAATGAAATAATTATCCCAAGTATTATTAGTTTTTTTTTTCAATTTTTTTCATGATGATTGTAATAATTATTGTAAAATATTCTTATCCATCTATTAAATCAAATTTATTATTGGATAAAAAAATACTTTTACACACATTAGAAATAACACAAAAAAATAGAGTTAATACTTCAGATGGTCACTCAACTTTGCACTATTCTCTCAGAAAGTCACTCAACTTTCAATTTTCCCTCAAAAGTCACTCAACTATGCACTCTTCTCTCAGAAAGTCACTCAACTTTCTATTTTCCCTCAAAAGTCACTCAACTATCCACTCTTTCCTCAGAAAGTCACTCAATCTATTAAATTATTTTTAATTAAAATTTATTGATACTAATTATTTATATAACAAACCAAAAATTTTATAAAATAAATTAAATCATTTAGTGATCCACCCACCTAATTCGACCCATTAAAAAATATGATATGACCCATTTTATTTTATCTTTAATCCTAAATTAATCTAATCCTAATTCAAGGTTGAAGAGAGGGATTAATTTAGGATTAAAGATAAAATAAAATGGTCATATCATATTTTTTAATGGGTCGGATTAGGTGGGTGGATCACTAAATGATTTAATTTATTTTTTAAAATTTTTGTTTGTTATATAAATAATTAATATCAATAAATTAATCCCTCTCTTTAACCTTGAATTAAGAATAGATTAATTTAGGATTAAAGATAAAATAAAATGGTCATATCATATTTTTTAATGGGTCGGGTTAGGTGGGTGGATCACTAAATGATTTAATTTATTTTTTAAAATTTTTGGTTTGTTATATAAATAATTAATATTAATAAATTTTAATTAAAAATAATTTAATAGATTAAGTGACTTTCTGAGAAAAGAGTGGATAGTTGAGTGACTTTCTGAGAAAAGAGTGGATAGTTGAGTGACTTTTGAGGGAAAATTGAAAGTTGAGTGACTTTCTGAGAGAAGGGTGCATAGTTGAGTGACTTTTGAGGAAAAATTGAAAGTTGAGTGATTTCTGAGAGAATAGTGCAAAGTTGAGTGCAGGTATTAACTCAAAAAAAATACCTTCAAATTTGTCATTTTCAGTTTTCACTCAAGTGAGTTCACCTCTCTCGCGCCATTGCTCTGTGTGTTTAGGTAAGTATCTCTTCTCTCTCTCTCTCTCTATATATATATATATATATCGAATTACTTTCTCTCTCTAGCTCGTTATGTAAAAGTAGATCTTACTTGGTTGTGATTTTTGATTGTCATGTTCAAATTGTTCGTTGAGAATTGTTGAATGTTATTGCAATTGTGGCTATTGAGCTATAATTTATAATTCCCTACAAAATTGTGAGGTTATATGACCGAATTAGGGTTTCAGCTGTACTTGCTATGTCATGCACATAAGCTGTTTGATGAATCACCTGACTGAAAAATGAGCTACATTAGCAATTGTGGGGGTGGTCTAGGCAGGTTTGTAGAGTATTGTGTCTGTGCAGTCGAGATGAAAGTTTCTGGTAACTGACGCGAAGAGTCCTTTGGCATTGACTTATAACTAGGCTAGGGTTGTGAATTAAAAAAAATGCATTGGTGAATTAAGTAGGATTACGATAATGGCCTGGATAAGTGACTATCTTTGGTGTTTTAAGTGTGTTTCTGAAGAGCTGCATGGAGGATGAATTCATTGTGTTGGTGCTATTTTGAAAATACAAAGTGGGACATGTCAATTGTTTGTTAATTTCCCTTTGAAAGACAACAATGTGGACTAGAATGTTGCTGAGAGAATGACAGAGTCAATATATGAATCAATCTGATGCTCCATCTGCTGTGGTGGTGACCCGTGTACTGTCGAGGGGACTTCCTTGTCACCTTGCCTGGTATGGGGGATTTAGTTGGTTGCTATTTGTTTCTATGGCTTTCTGGGTTTTCCCCCCCTTAATCCTGCATTTATTTTGTTTTTATCATTTATACCCTATTCCCTTGACTCTTGAGCACTTCAAAACTTGGACATGATTCGAAGTTTGGAGGTCTTTTGAATTGTGGTGAAGTGATTGAGTTGAGGCTTGAGAAAAAGAATCAAAAGCTTGACAAGAAGAGGTATTGGTGCTACTAAATAAGAGAAGAGAAATAATTGAAGAAAGGAAGAAAAAGAAAAGTATGCTTGAAAATTGGGCTTTATCGAGCGTTGGAAGATAAGGGAAAGTTGGGTACATCTTGTAAATAAAGGAAATGAAGAAAGGTCTTACTAGTTCAAGTATTTGTGGTGCTTAAGGGAATTTTGAGCTACTTTTATCCATATATATCCTACCATGCCGAAGCCTACATTACAATTATTTACATCCTTCATAAACCCGTATCTTGATCCTAAGCCAAGTGACCTACATTAGTGGAGAATTACAAGAAGGGCAAGCCTAAAAACATAAATTGTTTTAAATTTCTAACCTTTTCCGAAATATTGCGCTATATTTTAGGTGTATCAAATCATCATTTAGAATCTTATATTGTAGTTTATAGTTTTGTTTTACAACTTTTTGATATTACCTATTGCTAGTTGTTTTCCCCTTTGGGGGGAAACCTTTGAGATGAGTGCTTTTCTTTTCTGATATGGGTTTTCTGAAATAATGTTTGGATGTGTAGGTAGCTTCATGTTTCAACTGAAAGTTTCTGAAATGGGGAACAATCTACGTTTCAGTCATGGTGTATTCTGGACAAAAGTCCTATTTTTGACGTCTCTTTGTTTCATCATGATATTTACGGAGAAAATGCTCATCTTATCTTGATATTTCTAGCCAATGTTTTTCTGAATTTCTTGTGTTGAACCTTAATGTGACGGAGAGAAGAAAAATGCATTGATTGCCCAGTTACTATTTCTCATATCTAAATTTTGTTGTTTCCTGATCATAGTTTGAGCTCTCAAGATTTGTTATACTTGAGAAAAAGCTTCAATCTTTGGCGAGGAAAAAAAGTAGAGAAAGAGAGTATCGGGTTGACAATGGATTCAGGTGATGCATCTGGATATTCAGCTGGGGTGGACGATGATTATGAGGCTTTACTTTCAACGACTGATGCAGAGCTCTTAAAACGAGCATGGCGGAATGAAAAGGCTGCTCCTGAGATTCTTCAACATGAGACTGCTTTGGTTCAAAGATCCAGAGAACAAATTCAATTGATGGTATGCACATTTCATATATTTAGGCCTCTTAAATTTGTACCTGGATATTTGTCTGTTTATTTTTTTAACATCGGCTTTCACCTTATGTTACATTAGAATTCCTTTCTATTTTAATACTTGTTTTGTATTTAAGACTTAAGCTTTTTTTGGCATTATGTGGTGGATATATGGCTCAGCAGGTTGAGAATTACTAGTTGATGTCATCATTTCAGAAGTGTATTTATGAAGGGACTATACGACAGAAAAACGAAAAATATTGTTTTGTCCAAGACTCTAGCAGGATGCAACTGAAGCTTCCAGTTCTGCTTAAAAGGATGAGATTAAAGTTTTTAGATAGACAAACTTATTTCTGGCAGAAAAAAATACACTGAACAATTTATTCAATTATTGCCTAACAAAATTTAATTCTAGCATCTGTGTGCACTTTGTCTGCTATTAGGTGAAGTGTTTGCTGTTAAAATTCTTATTGGAGTATGACTTCCATGAGATTCTAAGTTAAAGGACACAGCTGTGTTTGGTAAATCAGAATTGAAGTTATTAGTTGAAAGCTAAAACTGTGTGCTATCTAAATGGAAAAGCTGTTGTGCTCTCATCCAAACAAAGATTATCATAACGTGTGTTGTTACCGCTAAGTAATGGATTGTAATCTGTATCTTCGTTTTTGGTGTACGACATCTGTTAATTTCATATTTAACGAAGTGGAATGTAAAACTCCTCCGACACTCCAAATCTACATTTCATTTGATGATGCCAAAAGTTCCATTTTATGCTGTGGTGTATTTTTCATTTATATGAATCTAATATTTGCTTTTGTTCCTCGACTTATGCTACTTGTTATTCATTTATGCAGTTTCATGGTTTACAATCTATTGCATGCTAATTCTACTTAGTCTTTGCTCTTCAGGAAGAAACAGTAGAGGAATTTTCAAAAAATGGTGTTGATCCGCTCACTTTATCTCTTTACCAGATGGACCTCGATAGAACTCTATTTCTATTAAGATCATACTTAAGAACCCGTCTCCAAAAGGTAGCCTTGAATTATAGTATCTTATTATGTATTTGATTTAGGTGAAATTCATATCCGGAAAGAGCTATAGTTCTTGAAGTTACCAGTAGTGTCTTTATAGCATGATCTGTTGAGTGTCATCGGATCTCATCTCTTGCTGTGGCCCTGCACCTTATCCCATCTTCATTCATTCATATTAATGTTTGACTGCAGATCGAAAATTATGCATTTCACATACAAAAAAATACTGACTTATGGAATCGTCTCTCTAAACAAGAGCAGAAATTTGCTGAAAGGTAAAACTGTTTCTCTTAATTCTGAGTGTTCAATGCTTACCAAGTTTATAATGCTAATTACTGGGATGATTAGGTGTATTGACGACACGGAGCAACATCTAGATCAATCTGTTCTCTCAAAGTTGCCTCATGGCTTCAAGTCCCACTTGAAGCAATCTTCACTAAGTTTGGCAGATGACATGGGTAAGCTTGCCATAAACTGTTCAAGTTAGTTGAAATTGTTCAAGCCCTTTCCTCTGTTTGCTTGTTTATCCATTTCTCTCGTGTTTAGCTTTATCTATGTCGTTGTATAGCTAACGAGAGTGTCTGGAATCCGAGATTAATGGTTAGGCCTTAATCAAAAGCATCTTAAAATAATAAAGGTTTGTTGCCAAGTGACTTGACTTTGTCTTCGAACATGGTGTTAGCAATTTAAATTCTCTAATCAATTGCCAAACCTGCAACCTGATTGTGAGTTTGTTTAAGGCATGATATAATCTCTTGCACTCTTGCTATCTGTATGTTTCTTCATTTTTTCCTGCATTTAGACATCTTAAATATAAAGACTTTAGGGATTTGCATTTGTACTGAAACTACAGTTTTTCTACTTGTATGCACTTAGTTCCTGAGCCGCAGCTAGATCAATATGTCATCTGCAGAAGCAAGAAGTTTTTAGGATCTTTTCAGCTTGATGACAGGTAATCTTCTTTACTTCATTGTCATTTTTCTTAAGAATCCTGCCTGATTATTTTCAGTTCTCAACTTCCATTAATTTTCTTTTATGATAGTGGCGAAGAACCAGTGAACATTGAAGCCAATGATTTGTATGCTCTACCTTACAAGTCTATAAAGCCACTTGTGGAGAGTGGGCAGATTGATCTGGTATGAGTATAGGAAACAGAGCAGTCCTATATTGTGCAGACTCTCAAAATATGTTGCTGCTACTTTCTGAGGATCCAGCACACCCATGAACATTTTTGAAAAATTCGAGCAACATTGGGAAACATTGCCCCTATGTATTCTACTGATAGGAAACTGACAATATGCCACAAATCAAAAATTATATTATCTAACAATGTTGTAGTTTGTAACAAATGCAGCATAGGACTAGAACTCTTTTACAATCCTATTAACTGCTCAAGAATGGTTTCCCTTATTGTGGTATGCATAGTGTTCTTGTTTCAAACTATTTTTTTTAAAATGATTTTTTTTTAACTAGTAACTATTTACAAATGAATACATGTACTTTTATATTCTTTGATGGACATACATTGTTGAACTTGTGTTAGGTTCATACATTAGTATAAGACAGAATCTAGAAATTTAACTGTGCTGATTTAGTTAAGGGGTTCTTAAATTTGTTTTATTAAGTTATGTTAACCTGATTCTTGTTACCAATAACCATACTGATATTGAGAAAACTCCAAACTCAAAAGAACAAAAAGACCATTTCATAATTTCTTTTCATCTCATGCTAACAAAGTGAAGAGGATACATATTAATATTAAAATAAAACATGATCTGTTGGACAAATAAAAGTAAATTGCTGAAGTCGGTTTCTTTCTCGAGCTAATTCCTCTTAGCCTGCAGATGGATATATGTTCCATATGGTTTGTGACAAAAGTCACAAAAGATGGATAGAATAAACCTTATAGAAATGAGGATATGTGGTAATGATATTGATATGGAATAGGAGAAGAGAGATGAAAAAATAATGTGAATTTTTAGTAATATGGAGGTGGTGGTGGTGGTGAATTGTAGTAATATGGAGGAGGAGGGGATGGAGATGGTGGCGGTGGTGAATTGTAGTAATATGGAGGAGGTGGAGGTGAAGATGGTGGTGGTGGTGACTTGTAAACGTATGGAGGAGGAGGAGAAGGTGATGGTGGGGGAGGAGAGTTATAGTAATAAGGAGGAGGGGGTGATGGTGATGGAGGAGGTGGAGATTCATAGTAGTATGGTGGTGGAGAATACGAAGGTGCAGGTGCAGGTACAGGTACAACCGATGACTGAGGAGATGGTGCCCATTCTGAAGGCGAGGGTGGTGAACTGTTATCATAAGGTGATGGTGATAGTGGTGATGTAGCTGGTGAAGGCACTTGGGAAGGTGGAGGAGAGAACCATTCGATAGGTGATGGTGGGGACTGGTCAGGATTAGATGGTGCAAGTACAGGCGATGATTGAGGAGATGTCGTATAACTAGGAGATGGTTCCCATGAATAGGAATATGGGGATGGGGCCCATCTTAAAGGTGAGGGTGATGGTGATAGTGGCGATATAGCCGGTGAAGGCACTTGGGAAGGTCGAGGAGAGAACGATTCTATAGGTGATGGCGGGGACTGGTCAGGATTAGATGGTGCAAGTATAGGCGATGATTGAGGAGATGTCGTATAACTAGGAGATGGTTCCCATGAATAGGAATATGGGGATGGGGTCCATCTTGAAGTTGAGGGTGATGGTGATAGTGGCGATATAGCCGGTGAAGGCACTTGGGAAGGTGGAGGAGAGAACCATTCGATAGGTGATGGTGGGGACTGGTCAGGATTAGATGGTGCAAGTACTGGCGATAATTGAGGAGATGCCGTATAACTAGGAGATGGTTCCCATGAATAGGAATATGGGAATGGGACCCATCTTGAAGGTGAGGGTGATGGTGATAGTGACAATATAGCTGGTGAAGGCACTGGGGAAGCTTGAGGAGAGAACCATTCTGTAGGTGATGGTGGAGACTGGTCAGGATTAGAAGGTGTAAGTACAGGCGATGATTGAGGAGATATCGTATAACTAGGAGATGGTTCCCATGCCCATTTTGAAGGTGAGGGAGGGGAACTAAAATCATTTGGAGACGGCGATAGTGGTGATGAGGTTGGTGTAGGTGAAGGCACTAGTGAGGGTTGAGGAGAGAACCACCCTAAAGGTGATGGTGGACTAGAAATGTAATAATCCGAGGATGATGGTTGTGGTGATGGAGATGATTGAGCTGGTGACTTGTCAGGGTTAGGCGTAGACGTTGGTGCTGGCTTGTAACTATAATATTTTCTCCATGAATAAGGTTTATGACTTGCTTCTACACTATTGGATATCAAAAGTACAGCCACAAACCATACAAGATGTGGCAAAGAAGAAGCCATATTTCTTAGAGGTATGAAGAGAATGAGATGAAATTGATGAACATAAAAATGAAGAAAGTCCCTTTTATATACTTGTCATGAAATTTTGGTAAATTTATTTAGTCATTTTTTTGGCCCCTAGCTAGTTGGGAAGTAGACTTGTTCTTCAATAGTGACAAAGAATAATATGAGATGAAGTCAAACATAAAACTTTGAGGGCAAATGGAGCTACCATTTTGCAAATTTTATTTGATTTCTTGTTGTACATAATATATCCATGAAGAACTTCCAAGGACGGCTTTAAAAGTTCATTAATATTTATCCCTTCATGGAAAAATTTTAAGTAGTAAATTTGTGTTAAAAATTCTGAGTTGTAGAAGGTTACTTGTGTCCTCTTTTTTTTGTTTTTGATAAAACATTAATTTTTTTTAGCCAACTGAAGCATGAAGCTTAGAGAAGGATGAATCTATAGACTCCCCCTTCCTTTGTGTTAAAAAAAAATATTCCTTTCGTTTTAGTTTGTTTTTATCATTTACATTTCTTTAGTTTACGACGATCATATTCAAAAGTTAAAATTAGACAAACAAGTTTAAATGAGTCAACATAAAGAGAGTTTTTTCGACCAAAACGAAAAAACTGCTAGTGGTGAAGTAATTTTACTTTTTCAATGACTGCTACCATTACCATATCAGTTTTGTCAAGATTTTAAATAAGGAAAAACAAACAAGTAGCAAGTATTAAAAGAAAATCCAAGTTTTATTTATTTGAATTATTAATCGAGTTTAAATAGGTATGAAAGAAAAACCCTTAAAATTCATATGACTTATATTTATCATATGAAGCTCTAATACTTCACCTATTCAGTACAAGTGGTACAACCATCAAACACTTAGCTTTGGCCGAAAATCAGAATTCACAAGTAATTTTGTAAATTCATCAGTGCAAGCCATTCGAATACGCTCTGGAGTGGCTGGATTATCAAGAGGGAACCAGTCGTTGTAACCAGCTTCCATCCGTGCAGATTTTATGGCGTTCTTGATGGCGAAAAAGACAGCAGAGGCAAGAAAGAAGGGTGGTTCCCCAACTGCTTTAGATGAATGGATAGCCTTGGTGTTTGGAGCATTCTGTTGTCAAATGTTCAAGCAGATTGTAAAGATATAAGCAGTATAAGACAGTATAATCAGCTGTATGCTGAACCAAACTTTATGGAATACAAAGGAAGGAATTTACTAACAATGGCTTAGAGGTACTCAGCAAACAATGAATATCTAGAGACAACTAAATATCGAGGAGGAGATAGTGGTGAGACTTACTTTCAGAAGAGAGACATTAAATTTGAACGGCATATCATTCAAAGACGGAAGCTTGTAATTTCCAGGTCCACATGTGAGTAAGCACCCAGGTGGAATCCACTTGTGTGCTTTATCTCCCCACTTCAGCTCTTCCAGTGCTACCCATCCAAGACCCTGTAGAAATGCTCCTTCTATCTGTATATAGAATGCAAAGGTCCATTTCAGATCGAAAGATACGAGATCCAGCCCATCTCCAAATGTGGTAGTGTTTCTATCTCTTCCAGAATTTAGACAATTAGAAGCAAGTTTGCAACTGGAAGTAATGGCATTTGACATAATATATGCAGGTCACCCTTGTAAATATGTTAATATTTAGAATAAGAAAAATAAACAAAAAGAAGAACATTTGGAGTGTGCCCTATTGAGTTCATTACTAAACAATTGGCGAACTTCAATTCAAGAAATGGAATACTAAACAATTGGCTAACTTCAATTCAAGGACATGGAGATAGAGTTTAAAAATCTGAATTCTATTCTTCCTTTTTGCTTCCCATTCAAAAGAATGAAATGCAAACATTATCTACATTTAGATAGATCTGTCAAAAGCCACAACTTGCCAGACATTCAATCATCAATTACCTCAGTATTTTACTACTTGATAGTCTACTTTTAAATTCATTTATTCAAAATATGCCATTAAGCAGGCCAGATAAACAATTGAAAATTCAATATCTATACGAGAGGGCAGCAATGACCTGTCCAATATCAATCGCTGGGTTGAGGGAGAATCCAAGGTCTAGGATAACGTCTGCTCTCCTAGTATGGAAATCACCTGTCAATGTGTCAATTTCAACTTCCGAAAATGCAGCACCATAGGTGAAGTACCTAAATGGACTGCCTTTTCCAGATTTCCAGTCAAAGTCAATATCAGGTGTGATGTAGAACCCATGAGCAGAAAGGTCTATTCTCTCGAAGTAGCACGCACTGACAAGCTGATATTTAGTCAGAAAACAAGACATCAAGTCAGCAGTTAATTGTTTTTCTATTATCATAATGACAGTGCTATAAAAAAAGACAAAGTGCAACGTTTCAGAGTCAGTTTTGAGGTACAAATAAAATATAAGACATATAATAAAGGTTTACAATGGACCATGAGGGAAGATACAAAATACTTGCGGTGTTATCAATCTGAACAAGACATTATATACAGTGAAATTATGGAACAATATGCCACAGAAAGGTAATGAGCTTTGCTCGGGAAATTAAATAAACCATGAAGAAAACCTTACCTCTCCATTGCAAAAAAATCTATTACAAATTCTCTTTTGCAGATACTCGGCCTTTTTTGAGTTTCTTCTAATTTAATGTTTCAATTCCAAGATTACAATGAATTATGAATATACTGAACATGTGGTCTTGCTACAGGCAGAGGTGGGCACATAATTGAAGGAATAAAGCAGACGGGTGAGGTGAAAATACTTTTCTTCTTTAAATGTTGAGCTTTGAGAAAGTCACTCATTGATCCAGCCTTAGAATAATCTTGTAACTAGGACTGTCATGATTCACGTCCCACTCTCTTGCTACATGCCCATGTTGCTAAGTGTTTCATCTGCTGCCATAATCGTTGCATCTTATGCAAGACATTGTGCATCCTCCTAGATGGACAAGTCCCTTCTTCTTCTGTTACTATGTACCTCCATTTTCATGGTTTACAATGTATTGCATGCCTAGTTCAACTGACACGAGGTGTGGCAAAACTAAACTTTGATTTCAAGTGCAGGAGGTACAGTTATTTAAGAACTTGAAAGCAATATACGTAGTCAGCGTCTTAACTCTCTCTTTTGTTTTTTGGTGGGAAGGAGGAGAGGTCATACCTTTGCATTAACTTCTTACCATTTAACGTTTTGTTCTCTTCTGACATTGAATTATTTCCACCTTCCTTTTCTTAGCTTACCACCTAACAAATATTCATCTAAGGACACTACATAATTTGTTGTTTTTGATATAAGGACTTCTATTGGACCTCCCATGGTTCTGAAAAAGCTGTAAGCAGTAAGCACCACTTGTAATTATTCATATATCCTTGTACGTTTTCTACACTCATGTAACTCCTTAGACTCTTTTTCCTTGTCCTTAATTCCTTCAATTATAAGGAAATAGGCAACAAGCCTGGTCAAACACTAGCCCATGCAAAGCTATGCTTGGAGACATGCCAGATGCATGCACTGTAGACTAATAATAATGCCTAGAGCTTAGTACCTCCTTCCAGAGCATGTGGCATTTGCATCCCTTCTTTTCATTAAAGTGCATATCTACTGATCGCTAGTTTCTCTTCCTTGAACTTCTCAGACTCAACTTAGTCAGGTAAAAGAAAAAAGACAACAGAAACATAAGGTCTTCAATACTCTGATGAACTTCAAAGATAAAATATCTTCTTCCAAATGATATACGCCTTATCATCTTCTACACAATTGGTGCCTAACCCTGAAGAAATGTGAATTTTTACACAAGGAGTTACTGTAGGAGGAAACCATCATTTGGTGGTTACAATCAAAATAATTTGAAGGTGAGAAAAGAAGGTGTATCAGGGATGCATATATCCCTTTTATCTGAAAAATGAGGTCAGATTAGATTTAGTATTCCATAACAAGAAAAAGAGAGTATGATACGGATCAAGCAAAATGGAGTAAGGAAAGAGGAGTAAAGGAAAACGAAACAGACAATATTACAGGGATGATCACAAGCCACAACTGATTTGAACAGCCCACCATGTTTGCTCTTTAATTTAATTATCACTTACTGTACTTATTAGCCCATTAAATTAGAGAAATTCACAAGTAGAGTATTTTATCATTTCCTCCTCAAAACATAAGTCATAAACAAATTTCAAATGATAGACAAGCAAGTCAGGCAGATTAGGAATGAAATAAAACAGATATCAAATCAAAAAGTTACTTAAAAGCCAGCACAAGAAAAGACCTCCTCAAAAGAGCTGAAGTTAGACTTGGATGCAATAGGCTCCATCCGTGCTTTTATTTGCTCGCATGCATCCAATACTGCAGCTCCATACATGTCAGAACTTGCAGAAGCAGCTGTTGGTGAAGCATTAGGTACCTAGATTGGCAAGCGAACTAGATGAGGCAGGTAACAATATTTTTCATAATCTGCAAACAAAATTGACATGCAACACAAGAAATTTGAATAAAACAATATGATGTGCTAGAAGAAATATCCACACACACACACCCCAAACCAAGCAAACCACTGCTTGGCTGAGGGAGATCAGTTTCAATTATTTTAGGTAGCAAGTGAAGGCAGTATCTAAGTTCAACATTTACAGACTGAGTAAATTCAAGTTTTAATATTGGTAATTATGGAAGGGGAGCCTTGGCATAAGTGGTAAAGTTATTGTCATGTGACCAGTAGGTCACAGGTTCGAGCTATGGAAACAGCCTCTTGCAGAAATGCAAGGTAAGGTTGTGTACAATAGACCCTTGTGCTCCGTCCCTTCCCCGAACCCTGCACATAGCAGGAGCTTAGTGAATCGGGCTTCCCTTTATAGGCTATTAAGTTTCTGGTTTAGCTCGTTTTCTCTCATCGCCATCTAGTACATGCCTAACCCTTTCTGTCGTCATAGCTAATATTTTTTGATAACTCGTCCCAGCTGATATTAGAATATAACAAGAATTATGCCATGTGATTCCCATGTATTTGTTCACCAATAGAAGAATAGAAGCTTCAAACAATGATATAATGATATTCGTCTCACACTCAATACCTTGTCGGTACTTGTGTCTGAAATGAATACTGCACTTAGAGGGATGTTAAAGGAAGATGCAGCAATCTGAGCAACTTTCGTATGTAAACCTTGGCCCATCTCCACACCCCCATGAGTGACCAACACTGTTCCATCTGTGTAAACTTGAACAAGAGCACCTGCCTGTAGTCAATCAGTCAGTGAATAACCAACTTAAGCTTTTGAGATTACAACTTATCATAGAGGTCAAAATTATGAAACAATCAACAAAGAAAAAGGTGTGTTTCTGAAGAACATGAACCTATATCTCCTGTAGAACTATTTACAGCTACATCCTAACTTATTCAGGTGCTCTTCACCTCTACCACTTGCATTTTCTAAATTGCTTGAAAGAATGAGAAATGTGTGATCAATAGGAGTCTCATTTTTTTAATCACATCTTGAAAGGGGGCAATAGCCTGTGGTCCTACACACTAAATGGAATGCTTTTTAACCTTATCTCAAAAGAAAGTGGAAAACTTAATCAATTACAGAAGTCAACCAACGGCTGTTATCATGCTCACAGGTACCAAAGAAATAGCTTAAATATATCCAGCCACCTGGGCTGGTTAGCAGATCATTTCTGAAAGCAGAGTAGAATGAAGGCAATAATTAAACTACTCACTACTCAAAGGAACATGGACCTAACTAGGAACTTTAGGGTGTACAGAAAAAAAAAAGAATGTACCTGGTTCATAGACTTAAAAGTGAAAGCTATTCCAAATTTGGTTGGCACCATGGCAATACCTCGCTTCTTCCATCGATTATGGCGATTGAAAGTTTCAACTTCATTTTGAGCATTAATGAAGTCACAAGAAGATTTCAGTTCATCCCAGAGACGCCCCAATGTACAGTCTTCAACTTTTTGACCATAGTGCAAGACTGACCCTTCACTGATGAAATTCATTTCCTGGTGGAAAAATGAAAAATGCGAAAACAATCCATGTACATCATCATCTACAGTACTAAAGGAAGTGAAAATGGTGAAGTTGCTGATATGCATCACATATGAAAATAGACTATTCAGACAATCATCAGAAACACGAGGCATACCTTTATTTCTTCTGGGCTTTTGTTAACTTCCACCGCAATCCTCTCTATCCAATTCTCAGCAATTAGCATACCCTGTGGGCCTCCAAATCCTCTAAAAGCTGTATTACTAGGAAAATTAGTGAAACATGCTTTTCCATTAACCCTCACATTTGGTATTTCATAGACATTGTGCGAATGGAACATAGAACGTTCGAGTACAGCGGTTGATAGGTCTAACGAATTTCCAGCATTATTGTAGATATGAAGATCCAAGGCAAGCACTTTCCCAGCATTTGTAAAACCAACCTAACAATAATAGAGAATGTTAACATTATTTCTCCATATTCAAAAAGAAACTGCTAATGGAAATCAGAACAGAAAATGACGCAAACCAATGCCTACCAAACACATTAGTAAAACCAATAAAACCAAATGTTTCCCTTCCTATTATCCCTCCACTTGAGGAGGCTTATATAGTCCAATAATCTATATCTGCTCCCTCCACTTGAGGAGGCTTATATAGTCCAACAATCTATATCTAAAGTATTATACTGATTGGTCCATGTAACAAAAACAGCAAAACAGGCTGGGAAAGAACTTGTCGAGTTCGTAGCCTCCACTTTCTCCAGTAGTTATTAATCCACTACAAAATCCAATGCAAAGAATGGCTAAAGAGTTTATCTGTCTATACAGCCTAACAATTCAATGTGTTAGAGTAAATCAGAAAGTGTACATATCTGTTCATCACAATATTTATGAAATATCTACCATTTCGACACATCCCAAAACATTATGCAAATAATGACTAAAGAGTATATCTGTCTATGCAGCCTAACAATTCAATGTGTTAGAGTAAATCAGAAAGTGTACATATCTGTTCATCACCATATTTATGAAATATCTACCATTTCGACACATCCCAAAACATTTGACACACTCAAATAACAAAATCTGTTCACGGATACTAGTTACACTAATTCAAATTTAAACTACAATATCATGTGTTCCCCACAAATGCTTGCGCAATAAACACCGCAGAAGTGAGTGAGTTAAACAAGCTTTCCCGTGTCATCCAAATGTTGCATAGAATGAGTTTAGCTGTGAATAACATGATCATAAACTCATCTATTTACCTTGTACTTCCCAAGAAAGCTATGTCGCTGCCCCATTATCATCATGTCTATATCCCTATCAAGAATAATTTTCACTGGACGATCCAACAGGTATGATGGAACAGCCACAGCAGCAGCAAGCATAGCAGACCTAGTCTCCTTGCCTCCAAATCCCCCACCTATCCTTTTGGTCTTGCAAACCACTTTTGACATCGGAAGACCAAGAACATGAGAGACATACTTCTGGTGCTTCTGCGGAGCCTGCAACATAGACAAAGATTGGGACACCAAATTAGCACATATATTCATCCTTTCCAAACAAGAAAATACAGAGATGTAGCATCTTAAACTGGATATTGACCTAATCGACATGTCGAACTAAACCCATCTAACAGCATGATATTGATCTCAAGAAACCAATAGTTATTTAGAACCGAAATCATAAAAACAACTCATGATTTTTTTAAACTGACACCAAATGTAGATGACTATGTTTGATCACATATATATCATGCGAGTCTGAGAAGAAAGAGTATGTAGAGCAAAGCTAAGAACTTTAGGAGGTTAGCTTTGGTATTTCTAATTAAAACTAAGTTCTGCAAATCTTTTCGATTTTTGTGTCAAAAGTTTAAAACAATAGCAGTCACAAAATAAGCATATAAAAAGGCAATCAATGTCAAATGTGTCATCTAAGAGTTCCAAACATTGAAAACACATGCAGGACACATGGTTTTTTATAAACAAAGCTCTAACATCAATTGCAGTTGGGGCGTAAGAGCAACTTATTAACTGGAATTGAGTTCCATGATATTATCAAGGCTTTGGCAACTTATTGGCACATGGCTAGCACATCCCCTTATTACCACTTCTTTCAATGATTACATCAACACTTACATCAAAACAAGCAAACCACGAGAAGAAGAAAAAGATACAACACCAAAATTAATGCCCTATAAACCTACATATACTTGAGGGCTAGATTTATGTTTGTAGTACCTGGGTAGATGAGATCATGTGCACCTCATTCCCACTATCCACTGTCCATAAAAAAGTGCCATGAGGCTCCAAATAGAAATGTTCTTGACCACCTACCCTAACTTCTCCTTCTATAATACTGTCACATTGACCTGACCGGAAACACTGTTCAACATCACCCTTTGTCATACACCTTTCCGTATTAGGATGATAACTGTTGGCCTGTATAGCATCCTCTATCGATAGCACTGCAGGTAACTCCTCATACTCAACATGAACCTTTCTAGCAGCAAGTTTTGCATTTTCATGTGTGTCAGCTACAACCACTCCGATAACCTACAAATATTCAACCAGTCAATAATAGGTAGCTATGAAAAAACAGTTGAAATTATAAAGTCATCAAAATCTTATTACAAGTCTGCCCCACTTAACATTGCAACAGAAGCCAGTTTATAACCTAATATAGTTTACAGATTTTGTGCATGGAGAGAACATCTCACAGTATACCATCATACCTGACCCACAGAAGTAACAAACTCTGAGGCAAAAAGTTCTTCATCGTGAACAACTGGTCCAATCATATTATTACCAGGTACATCTTTAGCCAAAAAGATACCTGCAAATCCAGGAGAGGACCTGGCTCCCGAATCATCTATTGAAAGTATACGAGCATGAGGTTTTTTACTCAATATCAGAGCAGCATGCAAACTATTGGGTGGCATTGGCGCATCATCTGTATATTCGGCCTCTCCAGAAACCTGAAAGTCAAGTTAATCAGCCAAGATATAAGTGGCAATTTTGGCCAAACAGAGCCAATATAAGGACAGCTATTTCATCAATAATGCCAGCTCAAAATAGTCAAACACTTTCAAAAGCTCCAATTTCCTATGCACAGACACAGCTGCACACTACAGATTTTGCAATCATAGAAATAGCTTCCTTCTCAAAAGAGAGAGTACCAGATCAAAATTAGAAGTAATAAAGGGGACCCAATGTTGTTGATTGGAAATTAATATTAATATAGTAATCCATTTAGTTACTAGATCCAAGAACTTTAAAGGGAACCAATGTTGTTCATCACTAGAAATACGCTCCTGCACAAGCCAGAAAATATATAAACTGGAGAAAGTATAAAGTGATACCCTGATACAACCCTAATACACACAACAAGGAGGAGGAGGAGCAAGGAACTAAAAACCCAAATTCACTTTTTCATGAACCGATAACAAATGTATCTTTTGTGTGCTTGTTCTTCATCAGAATTGCAGAAGTAAAAAATTAGCTATGTTCATGAACTCCATTAGCACAAAGGACATTCCAGCCCTTACGTCAATTATGGCACAAGAATAAGTGCCATGCTAGGAGGTCAAGAAGTCTTTAAGCATTTAGCAGTTGCTTCTTGTCTGTCCACATGCAATCTAGGATTTTGTGGAATTATCATCTTCCAAATCTGAACAGTTCAGGAATAGACATCAATAAATATTGCATAATGATCAAAATATGAATGTTGTTACCTGAAGCCTTGATGAAATATGAACTTCAGGGGAACCCACAGAAGTACCATGCCTCCTGATCTCAAAATCCTGAATTGAACTAACGGATGGTCGAAGAGATGAATCTACAGCTGAAATATGCGAAGCTGGAACTTTCTCATGAAATAATGGCTGTCCATCCATTTGATGGCAAACCCACAAGAAAAATTTGAAGAAGAAACTAAAAGTTAATGATTTCCGAAATTCAACCATCCCACCAGGTGCATCTTCTTTCAGCACAATTTCCTTCTCCAAAATTTTCAAAGAATCCTGTAGCAGCTCTTTATTCCAACTTTTCCCGATTAAGAAGTCACTAGTTTTTGATGCAGCAAATGAAAGTGGAGCAATCCCACCATATACAATCAAAGCATCTGAAACTACCCATTTCTTGTCCTTCTCTTCAAGGCAGACACGCATCCCAGCATTGACGATGGCAATATCATCATCTCTCCTATGAGATTGTTTAAATTCTTTCACAAACTCGAATGGCTTATTCCAAGGCAATGATACTGACAGTAAAATTTCGCTGCTTGTCAGATCCACTTTACGATAACCCTGGAAGAAATCTTTAGCCAGACATGTTCTGACATTTCCTTTGCAGTCAATTATTTGAAACTTAGCTCCTGTTGCCATCCAAAGAGGATTCAGATCTGATATTGGGCTCGCAGTGCAGATATTCCCACCAACTGATGCAACGTTTCGTATTTGTGTTCCAGCAAACCACTTTATCTGCTCGATGAGAGCTCGACATGATGATGTTTCATACTCAGGGCGGTTATTTCTTACCTTCTTTAATACATCCACAAGCTGTGACAACTTAACTCCAGCACCTATTTCTAAGCCATCATCCTCAACTCTTATATAGTTAAGTTCTGGAACATGTGCAACAGATATTAATACAGGATAGTGAATACCTTTAAGCCTGACTTCAATTCCCACCTCTGTATTTCCAACAACTAACCGGGCATCTGGAAATCTTGCTTTTAAATCCAACAGATGTTGAAGTTTTATGGGCCTATACCACTTCAGTCCATTTGATCCACTCAATTTAAATAAGTCAATTTCCTTAATAAAAGTTCAGGGGGAAAAATAAGTTCTTTGCTGGTGTATGTGGTTCCATCGGTTTCATTGTAAGAAAATGGCTTCCAGCCACAATCATTGCTTAAATTATGTCTGACGGTTTCTTCACTATTTTCAGCCTTCGGCCCACATGAACAAGGCTTACCCGTTGAAGGACAGATAAATTCACCAGCATTAATGTCTTGTAAAGATGTGTTGGTGTATAAAGCATTATTAGTTTTTGCAAATACCCGAAATGCGTCAACAATTGGCCTATAACCAGTACATCGACATAAATTTCCAGCAAGGCTTTCTTCAATTTGCTCTTCTGTAGGTTGTTCTTTAGATGATCGTAGTAATGCATACATGGACATGACGAAACCAGGAGTGCAGAATCCACATTGTGAACCATGCGAGCGAGCTAACGATTCCTTTAGAATGTAGTTGAAAAGCAGAGTTGTTACAAAAATGTTGCATATATCATGATCCATAAAAAGGTACTATTTGAATTAACAAATAATGTTGAAATACCATGTGAAAATCATGTGACATGTGAAACCAACTAATGTACCTGAATTGGGTGCAACCCAGCTTTGCGGTTCCCAATTCCCTCCACTGTAATGACATGCATCCCTTCCACAGAATATAGAGGAGCCAAGCATGCATTTACTGCATGGTGTCTATAGAGAAAATACAACTTTATAAACTGAATATGAACTGAATTGGAGGGATAAACCAGGGGCCAATTAAATCAAGCAGACTTCAAGTTTACCAATTTATTGCTTGCTAATATATTATTATGATTTTGTTCTTTTAGATCTTAACTATACATGTTCTTTGTTGAAGTGTGTGACCATCTCATCTAAAAGCTTAACTGTTACAAGTGTCGTCTTGAATTTTTTCCATGGATCAAGCACGTGGAAATTCTTTCGATATGGGTGGTGGTGTTCGATCCCAGGACCTCTGCTTGCTCTAATACCATGTTGAAATCATCTAAAATCTAAGTTGTTAGAGAGAACACACATTATATTACTTAATTATATGCTCAACATTTTTCAACTAGTTTCTCTGTACTCCCTAAGTCAAATACATTTGCCAAAGACTCACATCACCACCACTCCCACCACCCCAACCAGAGAACCTAGAGCAGAATAAGACGTCATTTCAAAGCCAGGATTAGCAGTGTTACAAAAAGCTCATGCTCAATGGATACTAGAATGAAGACTATATATCTAACATGATAATTATTCATTTCAGGTTTTGGTAGTAAGTGATCTCATATTTTTTCTTGTGGTGGTGCTTTCTTTTGGGCATGGGGCTTACGTACTTGCCAAGGAGTCACATAGTAATCACAAGAAACATGGATGCTTTATTCATTTTTAAGTAACCTTCACAACTGACTTCTAGGTTAACCTTGTATTCGATCAGGCCATCGCCAAAGGGTTCACAATCTGTTACTAGTCTGCTAGAACAGATGCATAGTGATAAGGTCTCTAAACTTTCCACCTTCCCAATTCTAAAGAAAGCTTGTTTCGTTCGTTGAAGGATACAAAATCAATTGAGGATAAAGAACATTTATCCAAATTTTTACTATCAGCAGCCATCTTCTAGAACTATGCGGAGAGCTAACGCTATCCATCCTGACAGCTATCATACTTCTTTAGATGTAAAAGACATAAGTTTACAGGAATGAAAACGTACCTCCTATAATTATCCAAGACCCACCTAACTGACTTCCTCAGCTCTGAGTAACAGACAAACAAACAGTACAAAGAGCGACAGAAGAAAGGCGAATGTTTTTTACTGCCTGATACAATCAATAATGCCATTCCCTACCACACAAAATGGAAGTAACTATTTGGGGATTCAAAAACTAACGAGAAAGATCTCAGCTCTCAGAGAAATCACACAACTAATCAGAAGAAAAACACCTCATAGATCAAGACATGGATCACACCAATCCAGCACAAATTGTAACTCATAGGAATGCAAACAAGTGCCGAATTCATTGCTATCCTCTAAATCATGCATTAACCCGCACCCCCAAAAGAAATATCAGAGAGACTTGGAGAGGTAGATAATAGAGATGGAAAGAGACTCACACACATTTCTTCAGATTCTGATCAAAAAAAGAAACCAATACAGTGCATGCCCCACACCCACCTTCACCGCAGCCTAGCTTGGTGCCTGTCAGGCCTATTTCTGTATAGCCACAGAGAAAGAGCAACTTCAGATAAACCACCAAAACAGAATCAGAGAGAGACTGAGAGGATAAAATCTAGATCAATCATCTAAACAGAAATAAAAACTACAAATTCCTGGAAGTATTGGGCAACGTAGACTCTAAGGTGTAGTGAGTTCTCAAGACATGTATAAAACATATTCATTAGAAAGTACCAACAACAGCATAAATGCTACAGATTGGCAGCAACTCGAAAATGGACTCAATAAACTTTTAACACTATATGTTTACAACTGCATAACTAAAGGGTAAGTACAAACATATTGATTGCTCAGCCAGCAAGCCACAAACATTTATGAAAATGGAGATTGAATTAACAGATGATGCCCAAGTCTAATTAATAGAAAAGTGAGAAAAGGAAGTAATTGGTTGTTCAATGTTGAAATATATGTATTAAACAATAAAGGTCTTAAGATCCAACCTGCACCATTTACAAAATCAAACACCAGCAGAAGTTAAGACTACAGAAAAAATAATCAACTGTATGTCACTGAACAGTTGGAAGTCATCCCGGTACGTCAACATTAGCTAACCCACTAATATTACTATTTAATATAAGGAACTATTCACAAACTTCTGCAATCCCCTCAATAACACATATCTACTATCTACATCTTTTTTAATAATTTATATATATTTATTGTTCAGGTTTTCGACTAATTCTTCCCCTCTTGATCCAATCTTTTAAAGTTACTTTACTTATCATCCTTGGTCATGGTCAACTTTCTCAAAAGCAGGCGAACTCCTCACGCTCCTGCTTACCACATGTTTGATCAACTTTTTTAGAACTGTTGAACTTTGAAAATATTTTCTAATTTTTTTATAGTAATAATTTGAATTCGCCTAATCAAATTTACTTTACCAATATTTAAACAGTAATTTAAGCTTGATCAAGCTTCCAAAAATGCTTCTGGAAATTTTTGAAATTTTGAAAAATATCTTCTGTTACTGTTCAAAACGCTTATTTTGCTCCTATAAGCTAGATAAACACCGAAACTCTCTACAATAAGCACTTTTAATTCTTGGAACTTAGCAAAAACGTTTTCAATCTTCCTCGTCATTTTCTACTGTTGATATCTTTTGACTGCAGACATATCAAGCTGTCTTTAGTTATGCACAACTACTATCACTCAATCGAAGGTCAGTGCTCTACTTTTAAAAAAAGCTACTATTCTTTCAACCTCTATTTATATCTGATATAATGAGTTTCTATATACTAGCTCCATTTGATTTGTTTGTCAGATTATAACATGGCAATTCTTCCAGGCCACAGAAGTGGATAAAGCGCAGATTAACAGCGAGAACGTTAACAAACCCGAAAATATACTAAACATATGAAATCCACAGATTATACATAGCTGGAGAAAGCACAGTCCTTTCAGTATTTAGATTTACACTAGTAAAAATTACCCAAATTGAACATCTACCATAGAAACAAAACAGAAATACAGCTCAGCACAAACTTGAAAATTGAGTCTCTTAAATTTATGATTTTCAAAAAGCTTATGTTGTCTGGACATGCATATTGAAGTTTTATGGACAAAAGTAAAATTTCTCCCCAAAAACTGCCTTAAAGATCAAATTTTTAATATCTGATCAAATTTCATGGTCAAAATCTTGATCCAAAATCCATAGCTAAATGCCTAACTTAGTTCCTTGTTCATTTTATACTGTTCCTGACAAAAAAAAAACCACAAAACGCTTAAAAACTAACCTCTAAGATATTCAAGAAGAGTCAAATGGGCTAATCCATCAGGTAACACTCGACGAATTCCATTAACATACAAAATTGCTTCCTTTGATTCCTCTTCTATCGTTTCCTCCTTCATCAAAGAACCCATTTTTTCCAATCAGCGATGAAAGAGTATTGGGGTTTGATTTGGCTAACAGATTTTGTCGTGGAAATCAGAGTCGGCTTCGACTAAAACTTTCTCTCGGTTACGTATTATTTCATAATGTATTTAGATTTATTACGTATTGCTTCATAACATATTTAAATTTATTATAAAAATTATAATTAATTTAAAATTTTGTCTAAATAACGTTATATATTATTTTATAATATGTCTAAACTTTATTTCGGGCATCACAGCTTTCATTACTATTTTATTTTGACGGCGATTATGATTTGTTTTATAATATATCTAATAAGATTTTCATTGTGAAAATTAGAGTCGGTTTCTATTAAAATTTTATTTATTTGGATGGCGATTACGTATCGTTTTTTATTATCACATAATATTACACGTTTATGATATAAATGATATAGGGTGAAATTGCTATGAAAGGAAAAACCAAAAATGAAATGTGATTATTAAATAATAAATAAAAAACAAAAATGAGAAAAAATATATTAAGATAGTGACTAATTATCGTTAAATAAAATAATTTTTTTGTCAGTATCTAATGATAAATTAAATGATATCACACGATGAAACTTAAATAATAAGTTACTATTATATTTAAATCAATAATACAATATAACATGGGTAAGATGATAGGCACAAGCTACATTATTATAGGGAAAATTATATAAAATAGCAAACTAATAACCTAAATTAAATAGAATAGCTAGGGTTTGATTTAATTGTGCTCCATAGCAAACATTATCTAAAATTTGCCAGCGTCTCTCTCCCAGGAATCTCGCTCGCCACTCTCCATTCTCGCTCGCCTCTCTCGCTTTATACACAGAAGTGTATAATTTTGTTTCTGTTTTGTATAAAGCGAGAGAAAATTGTATATACACATGCAAAAATGTATATCTTCGTGTTATACACTTAATTATACAATTTACAAACATTTTACTTCAAAAATTGCAGAGAAAAAGGCCAACGAATTATACAATTGCGAATTATACAATTGCAGTGAAATACAATTTTCTCTAGCTTTATACAACAGAAGTGTATATATTGTATTTCTGTTTTTGTATAAAGCGAGAAAAACATATATCTTTTTGCTATACACTTAAAATTATGCAATATACATACATTTTAATTCGATTCAACTATATGCAAAGCAAATTATACCATTGCAGCGAAATAGGCCAGCGAATTATACAATTTAGGCCAGCGAATTATACACTTGTATATGTATAGCGAATTATACAGTTTTTATGTTTGCTATGGAGCACAATTATGCAAAGTTTGCTATATTATACAAATATGAATTTTTTGTTTGCTATATGTGAAAGTTGCCCTATATTATATACTAGATATAAAAGTCCGGACAAGCTTGGGCCCAATGTATATTAATTTAGTTTTTTTTTATGTGATACAAATAAAATTAGAAGAACTAATTAAATTTTTAAGTGTTTATTATGTATTATTTTTATTATATTTTTAACGTACTTTTCAAATAATATTTTTGGCATATGTGATATTTCAAGAGTGTATTAATTTTTTTGTTAAAATATTTTTAAAATATTTTAAATTATTAATTATTATGATTTATTTAGCACATGCGAAATTTTGAGAATTGATTAATTTTTTAATATATTTTTAATAGTATTTCAAGTACGTAATTTTTAAATAATATATGTTATTTCTCTTGTCCGAATTAATATGACACATGTTAAATTTTGAGATTTAATCAAAATTTTAACATGTTCATATTTTAAGTAGTGATTAATAGTACTCTTAATGTAATTTTCAAATAATATATGTTACAATCTTCGTGCCAATTTATGTGGCCATGTGAAATTTAGCACATTTTAAATATATAATAATAAAAAAATATTTATCATTTATAGCGATAATTTTTTTTTTCACTTGATCACTTTTAATTCATTTATAATACAAGTTTAATACATATTACAAAGATTAATTTATTATTCACATTTGATACAAATTTTAATGATGAATAATACATTTATCACACATATTAATACACTTATAATACAATGTGACAATTTTTTACCAAACACACATGATATATTTCAAGAAAATAATTAAAATTCATATATATTGCATACATAATTCACTTTTAATACATATTATAGATTTAACACAGCATTGCTGTAAATGGTAATAAACAAAAAGTATCGCTAAAATCAGTAATTATTTTTTAAAATGTATTAATTTATGTAATTTTTTCTAATTTTATTACTTTGGCTAAATTATTTTTTATCTTTATATTATTCTTTTATTCTTAAGTTTATCCACATATTTTTATTTAATATAGTTTGCAAATAAATAAAGGAGAAAAGTATTATATTAACCTTGTGAGAACATGTTAGGTGTGATTACCTGAATTAAAAAATAATTTGATTGGATCTGACTATTAAAAAAATAGGATAACTCTTTACCTCGTGATGTTAAGCATATTATTTTACATGTTAGAATTATTAATAAGTATTAATTTTAAATAATTTAAAAAAATAGGGACACATAAAGTTTAATGGAAAGTATATAAAAATGGATTGTTTTGGAAACATTTATTTATTATTGAAATTAAATTCATTGAGTATAGGGGTTACTAATAAGGATTTTAAAAACGTAATAATTTATAGTATTGACAGTAAGTTAATCACTTTTTTATAAAAATAGATATATTTTTTTTCCTTAATATACTTTGTATGAGTCATTATTTATTATGGTCCAACTGGAAATTAAGGTAATACAATTCCAAATTTAGTAGATGAAAATAATTAAAAATAAAATTTAGCACATAGTTAACTATGGGATGGGAAATTAAAGTATAATTATAAGATATAGGTATGAATCATACAATATGTAATTTTGTATATAAAGATTATGTTGAAAATTGCGTAAAGATAAAATTGAAATAATGAAATTAATCTCTGATTTTGTGATTCATGTCATCCTTTCATGTCCATCATTAACAAGAATTTGTATATTATTCTCTAGTGATTGTTATTTAACTAGGTAAATTATCTGCGCTTGATACAGAATTAGATTATTTTATTAAATTTACATATGATTATTCGGTAATATGTCCTACAGTAAATGATTAAGTTTCATGGAAAATGAGAAATGAAAAAGGTTCATAAGAAATTTAATTAATGTATTTCAATTCGATTCCTCTATAGCAAAAAAAAAAAAACTACAACAGTGGCAGAAATAAAAGTGTTGTTTACTAAAAAAATCCAAATGTAATAAATTTAACCATTTCAACAATGTTATGAGTTGTGGAATTGAAGGTGCAAGAGTAGTAACGTGACATTGCAATCGAAATCAATTTTCTTTGTTTATACGAAGAAACTTGTAGAAAGAAACAAAAGCGAAGATCAATTTTTAATCATCTTCTGTGTAACTTTTAACAAAGTTAAAAGAAAAAAGTCACAAAAATAGCAAAAAGAGTTGTCATACTTACATGACTCACTACGACTTGTAGTAAAGATTAAGCTCCATGAAATAGGAGGATGAAAACTTTTAGGAATGAAACAAACTTCATAAGAAGCTTAATGAATGTAATTGAATTCAACTATCCAACTGAAAAAACCTTCAAATAATAGTGGCAGCAAATCCCTCTATTCATAGATAACAGAGGTAGTGTGAATAAAATGTATTGTGCCTTATCAAAAACGCCACAACTCTTTGGAAGTTGCAACCATTTGGAAGGTCACAACCTCTCTTAAAAATCACAATTTTCATAAAAGTCGCAACTCTTCATAAAAGTCACAACTTTTCAGAAAAATTACAACTTTTGATATAAAAGTTGCAACTCTTCATAAAAGTCGTAACTATTCATAAAAATCACAATTTTTCATAAAAGTCACAAATTTTCATTAAAATCGCAACTCTTCATAAAAGTCACAATTTTTCTTGAAAGGGGAAGGCTAGTTTTAAAAATAAATAAATTTAAAAGAAAATTCTGGTTTGTGGTGGTGCCACGTAGGCGGGCCTAATGTTTTCTTTTATATATATATATATATATATATATATGGTTTGTTTTAAAAAAATTGACATTATTTAATGCATACTATATTATATAAGTCGATATATACGTTGTAACGCGTGTAATAACATATTTTTCCTACTCAACATTATCAAATGTCACATAAGTTTGGTCAATGGTTGAGAGATGTAAAATAGTGACAAATTCCAACTTACAAACGGAACCAAATACACGTCATTCTGCATATATAAAAACATACTACCCATAATAATAATGATAATTAAGTTTTTCAAAAAGTTGTTGAAATTTACAACATTTTTGTAGGGTCATTTTCTTCCATTCATATATTAAAAGTGCTCGAAACAGGCACAGGAAAATGTAAAGAAGACATCATATGAAGCTCTAAGAACTTCACTTATTCAGTACAGTTCAACCATCAAACACTTAGCTTTGGGCGAAAATCAGAATCCACAACTAGTCTTGTAAATTCATCAGTGCAAGCCATTCGAATACGCTCTGGAGTGGCTGGATTATCAAGAGGGAACCAGTCGTTATAACCAGCTTCCATTCGTGCAGATTTTATGGCATTCTTGATGGCGAAAAAGACAGATGAAGCAAGAAAGAAGGGTGGTTCCCCTACTGCTTTAGAAAAATGGATAGCCTTGGCGTTTGGGGCATTCTGTTGGCAAATGTCAAGCAGATTGTTAATGGCAAAGTCAAGATACAAATGCATGTCAATGGCAAAGTCAAGATATGGTGTGCAGATGCATATGGAGATAGCAGTGAAACTTACTTTCAAGAGAGAGACATTAAATTTGGAAGGCACATTATTCAAAGTTGGGATCTTGTAACTTCCAGGTCCAGATGTGAATAAGTATCCAGGTGAAATCCACTTGTGTGCTTTATCGCCCCATTTTAGCTCTTCTAATGCAAACCATCCCAGACCCTGTAGAAAACCTCCTTCTACCTGCATCAAGTGTATAAGGGGTATGCACGAATGTTAGCAAAGCTCCATTTCAGATGATCCTGTGAGATAGTGGTTCTAGTTCTATCTAAATATTGACAAAACTGCAAGTCCGCAAAAGAGGGAGGTAATGGCGTTCTACAAAATATATCCAAGTCATCTTTGTAGATATCAGCACATTAGGAAAATAAACGAACAAAATGAAGATCTGATAATCCCTGTCAAGCTCAGTACATTGTACAAACAAATGGAGACCTCTAATTCCAGGAAAGGGAGGTAGGCTTTAGAAATCGGATCTCTGTTCTTTCTTCTTGTTTACCATTCAAAATGAAGATTACTCATACATTACCTACACGTTGATAGATCTGGAAAAAGCCATAACTTGCAGCTTCAATCATCAATCACTTCAGCATTTAATAATCGATAGTATACTTTTAAATTCATACAGTTAAATTATTTCATCAAACAGACCAGTTAAACAAATGACAAAAATCAAAATGTATACATAAACAGTACAGAGAGAACAACAATGACCTGTCCAACATCAATCGCTGGATTGAGGGAGAACCCAACATCTACGAGAAGATCTGCTCGCCTAGTATGGAAATCGCCCGTCAATGTGTCGATTTCTACTTCAGAAAATGAAGCACCACTGGTGTAGTACCTAAAAACATTGCCTTTTCCAGATTTCCAATCAAAGCCAATATCAGGTGTAATGAAGAACCCATGAGCAGAAAGGTCTATTCTCTCCATGTAGCACGCACTGACAAGCTGATAGTCAATCAAAGACAAGACATGTGGTTAGTCGTCAATGTAGCTCTTTTATCATCATGATTCATGACAGAGCTGTAGAAGAAGGCAGTGCAAATTTCAGAGTCAAGTTTTGAGGTAGAAACACAATTTAAGTCAGATAAATAAAGAATTATGCTCTGATGATAAAGGGGAGATATAAAAAAACATGCATAATAATTCATCAGAGCTTGGTAATAGTACTCAGTTAACCACACAAGAACATGCCATGTAAAGAAATTTTAGCAGCCAGAAGCTTTATTGGAAAATGAAATATACCAGAAAATCCTTATGCTCCATTACCAAAAATCTTTCATGGTATAGAATAGTGAAATCCTAGTCTGTCCTCTTTTTTCAAGAAATTTCGATTTGAGTTCCTGATAGAGAAATGGATTTTTATACTTCTGCTACTTCTTTTTCTGGACTACTTTGGACTGTTCATCATTTCGGACTCCCTACCTCAAGGTAGTACACTCTACCCCTCCCCAGACCCCACTATGGGACTACACTAGGTATGTTGTTGTAGTATAGATCAACGGATTTTGGGCCTAACTCAACCTCAAAAGTTAGCTCATGAGATGAGGAATGTCCAAGACCAAACAAAGAGACCAATTTTTCCTCATCCCACCAATGTGGAACTCAACAATTCCCAAGAAAAATGATGTGATATACTCTATCTTTGATCTTGCATCAGGTATGGGATTTCTTTTCACAGCCTTAACTTTGTACTGCCTTCTAAACTAAAACTTTACGCAACTAAACAAAGACTGCTGGCATTACTAAAGCTAAAATCCATGTTATGAAAAAACTCCCGTCATCCAGCCTTTTCTATGATCTTGTGACTAGGAGTGTCATGATTCAGCAATATTTTGTTTCAACAACATCCACTAACATATCTATACCACTCTCTTTGGCTACAATATCCATGTGTTAAGTCCTCCATCAGCTTCGTACTCACTGCATCTTATACAAAATACTATCTGCCGTCCTAGATGGGTAAGTCCCATGAAAAGGAATGTAGCAGGCAAATTTCACCAATATCTTCTCCAACTATGATAAGACAAATCATAGACTCCGCACATCATTTTTTGCTGGTTTTCAGGACTCTTCTTCAAAATCATGCCATTGTAGAGTAGAAAAGTAGAAAGGCGAATAATGGATATCATTCAAAGATTTATGAATCGAGTAAAATTACTTTCCATCAAATTGGTATTAGAGCCAGGCCCCCATATTAAATTGCTCGCGCTCCAGATGTCTAGCCCTGGGCAAGAAGAGGTTTGAAGAGTCCTACATCGGTAATGGGAAGGGAATTTAGACTCATGCATGGTCTTGTGCAATCCTCAACTCTTGCAATAAGCTAGGCCCAACGTCCATTTCTTTAACAGTTGGCAAAGGCAGATCTTACCCTTTTTTAGTTTTTGAAAGTCAGAAGGGGAATATCACATCTTTGCATCCACTGCTTAAGAAGTGTTACACTGTGAACTGCCGATAAGGAGGTTACTGTATTTATTTCAAGAAACTAGGGGAAACATTGTAGGGTAGGGACAATTAAATAATTTGAAGGTGGAAGGAAGGTGTGTTAAGGCATATGCATATATCGCTCTCTATCTGAAAGATGAAGTCAGATTATCTCTTAAACATAGGAAGATCAAGCAAAATGGAGAAAAGGAAGACTAGGAAACAGAAACTAAACAGACAATATAATAAGGTTGATCACAAGCCACAACTGATTTGACAACAGCCTTCATGTTCTCTTTAATTAATATTATTTATGGAACCTATCAGGCCATTAAATTGAAGAGATTTACAAGAAATTCATATTAATAATTTCCTACCATCCTTGTCCGCGCATAAGTCATCAACATATTCTCAATGACAGACAGGGAAATAAACCGGAATACAAATGAAATAACATTAACTCAAAATAGAAAAGATTATTTAAAATCCAGGACAAAAGGAGAACCTCTGCAAAAGAGCTGAAGTTATTCTTGGATGCAATAGGTTCCATCCGTGCTTTTAGTTGCTCACATGCATCCAGTACTGCAGCTCCATACAGGTCAGAACTTACAGAAGCAGCTGTTGCCGAGGCATTTGGAACCTGGATTGGCAAAAAAAGCAGATGAGACGAGCAATAATTTTCATAAAGCGAATAACAAAAATGGTATGCAACACAAGGATTTTGAATAAAATTTGATGTGCTATGAAGAATTTTTTTGCCTCTCTCCCTATCCAAGGAACAAAGCACCGTTGATCCAACGAAGGTCAATGCCTTCTCTGAAGATAATTATATACTTCAAAAGTTTCAGGTTGCCAGTAAAGGCAGTGACAAAGCTCAAAATATTAAGAAACTGAATCAAATTTAGAATATGTTCAAGTTCTTAATATTGGTTATTCAACTTCTTGTTTAGTTCTCATCGCCATCTAGCACATTCTTAGATCTCTCTCATCACGGCATAATTTTAGAATCAAAATAAGTGTTAACTCACATGATCCCCAGTTTCTTCACCAATAGAAAATTAGAAGCTTCAAACAATGATATACTGTTATTTGTCTCACACCCAATACCTTGTCAGTACTTGTCTCTGAAATGAACACTGCATTTAGAGGGATATTAAAGGAAGATGCAGCAATCTGGGCAAGCTTCGTATGCAAACCTTGGCCCATCTCCACACCCCCATGAGTAACTAACACAGTTCCATCTGTGTAAACTTGAATAAGAGCACCTGCCTGTAGTGAATCAGTCAGTGAATAACCAACATAGATCTTTAGGATTATACTTTATCATAAAATAAATATATGAAACACTCAGCATCGAACAAAGTATGGTTTACAAAGAACCGGAGACAATAGCTTGGGTTGGTCAGCACACCTTTGCTGAAAGCAGCGTCCAGATAAAATAAAGGCAATGTATTTGGCAATATGATTAATATCCTCATTTACACAAAGGAACAGGGACCTATGTGGGGTTGTACAGCAAAGACACCAACTTACCTGGTTAACAAACTTTGTTGTGAAAGATATCCCAAGGTTGGTTGGCACCATGGCAATACCTCGCTTTTTCCATCGGTTATGTCGATTGAAATTTTCAACTTCTTTTTGAGCATTAATGAAGTCACAAGAAGATTTCAGTTCATTCCAGACTCTCCCTAAGTTGCAGTCTTCAACTTTCTGACCATAATATAAGATTGATCCTTTACTGACAAAATTCATTTCCTGGTGAAAAAGAGAAACAATTTGTATATATGACCTGTGAGACTAAAGAAAGCTACGGACAATGAAGCATCTGACGTGCAGCTGAAGAAAAACTAGTTAGAAAATCATCAGAAGCACAAGGCATACCCTTATTTCTTCAGGGATTTTGTTGACTTCCATGCCAATCCTCTCTATCCAATTCTCAACCATTAGCATAACCTGTGGGGCCCCAAATCCTCTAAAAGCTGTATTACTAGGAAGATTAGTGAAGCAGACATTTCCATAAACCCTCATATTTGGTATGTCATACGCATTGTTCGCTTGGAGCATAGCACCTTCAAGTACAGTAAGTGATAGATCTAACGAATTTCCACCATTATTATAGATACGAAGATCAAAGGCAAGCACCTTCCCCTCATTTGTAAAACCAACCTAAAAATAAGAAAGTAGTAGTCACATTATTCATCCAATCCAAAAGAAAATGCCCTTCCTCCGTTTCATTTTATCTGAACCAGCTTGACTGCGCACGGAGTTTAAGAAAGACAAACTTTTGAAACTAGTGGACTGAAACACGCCATGACGTATGCATGGCTATAAAATCATGTCATAGAGGGTAAAATGAGAAGCTTAAAGTTAAATTATTTCCAATAAAAGCCTAAAGAACTCTTATCTGTTTATGCTACTCAACAATTCAATGTCTTTCGGTAAATTGGAAGGAATAAATATTCGTCCATCAAGACATATATGACACACTTACCATTTTGACACACCCCAAAAGGTTTGACACACCCAAATAACAAAAAATTGTTCACCAGTACACAAATTCAAATTTAAACCACAATATCATGCGTTCCCCAGAAACGCGTGAGAATAAATACCGCAGAAGTGAATGTGTTAAACAAGCTTTCCCATGCCATACAAATGGCGCATGGAATGGGACTAGCAGTGTATAACATGATCACAAACTCATCTACTTACCTTGTACTTCCCAAAAAAGCTATGCCGCTGCCCAGTTATCTTCATGTCTATATCCCTATCCAGAATGAGTTTCACTGGACGATCCAACAGGTATGATGGAACAGCAACTGCAGCAGCAAGGAAAGCAGATCTACTCTCCTTGCCTCCAAATCCACCACCTATCCTTTTAGTCTTGCAAACCACTTTTGACATCGGAAGACCAAGAACGTGAGAAACATACTCCTGGTGCTTCTGAGGAGCCTGCAAAATAGACAATGATTCTCTTACCAAATTTTCAGAAGAGATATTAAATTACAGGGATGTAGCATTTTAAGCTGGTTTCAACCTAATTCTTATGTCGAACCAAACCAGGCTTACAGCATAATAATGATCTGTAAAATTCTAAACAACCTTGAGGAACTAACTAAGATTGAAGTCAAAGAGAACACTCATGACTAACTCTAATCTGACAATGCCAAACTTAGATAATTATAATTGATCAGACATATATATATCATGTGAGTGTGAGAAGCAAAACTATGCAGAGCAAAATGATGAACTTTAGCAGGGAGCAATGCTATAAGCATTTTAAAATGAATATCATGGTCAAATGTGTGCCGTCTGGGCCTTTCAAGAATACAAAAATATGCAGTGTATATTCTAGTGTTTTCTAACATACATTAACATCTAGTGCTTTTCAGAAATATGAGTAATTTATTAACTGAAATGACTTCCATGACAAGATTGAAGCTTTATGGAGAAGAAATGGCTGTCAATTCAATGGCCGATGGATAGCCATTACACTTATTACCATCTTTTTAAAGGGATTATAAAAAATTACATATAACCAAGCAAACAACAGGTTTTATTGGGAAAAAAGATAAACAAAGAACCCAACACCACAATTGATGTCCTATAAACCAAAATATACTTGACAAACCATGAGAAAATGACTAGATTTCTGTTGACATACCTGGGTAGATGAGAGCATGTGCACCTCATTCCCACTATCCACTGTCCATATTAAAGTGCCCTGAGGCTCCAAATAAAAATGTTCCTGACCACCTACCCTAACTTCTCCTTCTATAATATGGTCACATTGACCTGATTGAAAACACTGTTCAACATCACCCATATTCAGACGCCTTTCCGCATTAGGATGATAACTGTTAGCCTGTATAGCATCCTCTATTGAAAAAATTGCAGGTAGCTCTTCATACTCAACTTGAACTTTTCTAGCAGCAAGTTTTGCATTTTCATGTGTGTCAGCTACAACAACACCGATAACCTACAAAATAATAGTATTCACCCAGAAAATAATAGGCCCAAGGTCCATTTCTTTAACATGAATATTAATCTATATTAGGGTATATATATATTTAATCATGAAAACAACATCTCAAAGCGTCATACCTGACCCACACAAGTGACAAACTCCGTGGCAAAAACTTCTTCATCAGCGACAATTGCTCCAATTTTGTTGTTACTAGGTACATCTTTAGCCAAAAAGATTCCAGCAAATCCAGTAGAGGACTTGGCACCCGAATCGTCTATTGAAAGTATACGAGCATGAGGTTTTTCACTCAATACCAAAGCAGCATGCAAACAATTGGGTGGCGTTGGCCCATCGTCAAGATATTCTGCTTCTCCAGATACCTGAAAATGGTCACGTTTTCCAGCAAAAATATTAAGTAGTGATGTCGGACAAACATAGCAGATGGACAACTATTTTATCACAATGCCAGTTCCAGAATAGACAAGCAATTTAAAAATTCGTACACTATAGATATCACGATTATAGTAAAAGTTTCCTTCCCAGAAGAAAAAGCTATACCAAAGCAAAGTTAGAAGCAACAAATGGACCCAAAGTTGTTGGTAATTATTTATAAAGGAAGACAAAAATCCATTTACTAATTGGATCCAAGAATATTAAAGTGCACCAATGGTGTTTATCAATAGAAATATGTTCCTACACAAGCCAGAAACAAATAAAGTGGAAAAAACTAAAACGTGAAACCACTACCCCAAACACAACTTTTGTAAGTTAAATGTCTTAGAAGGCATTTTGCCATAGATTCCTAATATTTTTCAGGCTTTTGGAATTTATGGAGTTGGGGTTGGAGTTGTGTTTGATTTTACTTTTTGTAAAGAATAGTTAGACTAATGTTCATGCTAAATGTATTTAAATTCAACTTATAGTGAAAAGTGAGTTAAAAATAGGTTATAAGTTCTTTTTTCAAGTTATGAACGTTGTTACCTGAAGCCTTGATGAAAGATGAGCCTCAGGGGAACCCACAGAATTACCCTGCTTCTTAATCTCAAAATCCTGAACTGAACTAATATATGGTTGAAGAGATGAATCTACAGCTGAAATATGTGAAGCTGGAACTTTCTCGATAAATGATGGTTGTCCATCCATTTGATGACAAACCCACAAGAAAAATTTGAAGAAGAAACTAAACGTTAATGATTTTCGGAATTCAACCATCCCACCAGGTGCATCTTCCTTCAGCGCAATTTCCTCCCCTAAAATTTTCAAAGCCCCATGCAAAAGCTCCTTGTTCCAATTTTTCCCAACTAAAAAATGACTAGTTTTTGATGCAGCAAATGAAAATGGAGCGACCCCACCATACACAATCAAAGCATCTGAAACTACCCATTTCCGGTGCTTCTCTTCAAGGCAGACACGCATCCCAGCATTCACAATGGCAAAATCATCATCTCTCCTATGAGATTGCTTAAATTCTTTCACAAATTCAAATGGCCTGTTCCAAGGCAATGATACTGATAGTAAAATTTCACTACTTCCGAGATCCACTTTAGAATCACCCTTGAAGAAATTTTTAGCCAAACATGTTCTGACATTTCCTTCGCAGTCCATTATACAAAACTTTGCTCCTGCTGCTATCCAAAGAGGGTTCAAATCCGATATTGGGCTTGCTGTGCAGATATTCCCGCCAACCGATGCAACGTTCCGTATTTGTGTTCCACCAAACCACTTGATCTGGTCAATGAGAGCTCGACATGATGATGTTTCATACTCAGGACGCTCGTCTCTTACCTTCTTTAATACATCCACGAGCAGTGACAATTTCACTGCAGCGCCTATTTCTAAGCTGCTATCCTCAACTCTTATATGGTTAAGTTCAGGAACATGTGCAACGGATATTAATACAGGACAGAGTGTTCTTTTCAGCCTGACTTCAATTCCCACCTCTGTATTTCCAACAACTAACTTGGCATCTGGAAATCTTGCTTTTAGATCCAACACATGTTGAAGTTTTAAAGGCCTGTGCCACTTTAGTCCATTTGATCCACTCAAACTTAAATAAGTCAATTTCCTTAATAAAAGTTCAGGAGGGAAAATAAGTTCTTTGCTGGTGTATGTGGTTCCATCAGTCTCATTGTGAAATGGCTTCCAGCCACAGCCATTGCGTAAATTTTTCTCGATGCTTTCTTTTTCACTACTTCCAGCCTGCGGCCCACATGAACAAGGCTTACCTGTTGAAGGACAGATAAACTCACCAGTGCTAATGCCTTGTAAAGATGTTTTGGTGTACAATGCATTGTTAGTTTTTGCAAATACTCGAAATGCCTCAATAATTGGCCTATAACCAGTACATCGGCATAAATTTCCTGCAAGATTTTCTTCAATTTGTTCTTCTGTTGGCGGTTCTTTAGATGATCGTAGCAATGCATACATGGACATCACGAAACCAGGAGTACAGAATCCACATTGTGAGCTATGCAAGCGAGCCAATGATTCCTTTAGAATGTAGTGGACATAGCAGGAGAGTCAGAAGAAAGTTGCATAAGGAAATATTTCCATCGAGCTAGATTTCTCACATGGTCACTCAAGTAATAGTTATTATTTTAGAAAGTCACTTTCTTTGTTGAAAAAACTGTAATCAGAAGAAAAGTGATTTTCTGAGATAATAACAATTATTAGTTGAGTGACCATATGAGAAATCAACCCTATTTCCATCAATAAATTTGTAGAAAAACCATGTCAAGAAAACCAGGGGACATACGAAACCAACTGTGTTACCTGAATTGGATGCAATCCAGCTTTGTTGCTCCCGATTCCCTCCACAGTGATGACATGCATCCCTTCCACAGAATATAGAGGAGCCAAGCATGCATTTATTGCATGGTGCCTAAAGAGAAATTATAACATGAGAAACCAAATATGATTTATGTAAAATTTAGTGTTGGTCATATACTAACTCAATTGAAGAGATTACTCCAGGCCAATCAAATCAAGTAGACTTTAAGTTTACCAAATTATTGCCATATTTTGTATTACATTATGCTTTTTATCTCTTCACTATCCATGTTCTCCATTAGTTTCTCTTACTAAGTGTAACAACATTTGCCGTGGACTCATATTCCACGTCCTAAGAAAACTTCTTGCAAAGTAAGAAAAGGTATTAAAATTAGCACCCAAGGATGTGGCCTAGTGGTCAATAAAGTGGGTTAAAAACCATGAGATCTAAGTTTGAAATCCAATGTTGACTAAAAAAAGCTAGAGGATTTAATCATTTATTGAAGTCTTGGTAGACAAAGTTACCCGATACTTGTGTTAGTGGAAGGTAGCAAGGTACCACGTGAAATTAGTTGATGCGCACGCAAATTGGCCATGACATCAAGGATACATGGAAATGGTATCAAAGACCAATGTACTAACAATATTACAACAAGCTATTGTTCCTGGATACAAGAATGAAGACATCTTGCACATAATTTGTCATTTCAAGTTTTGGTAGTAGGTCTCTTTTTATTGGTGGTGGGTGTTTCCTCACGGGAAGGGGGTTTATATACCAGCCAAAATCTAACATAGTATTAAGGAAAACAAGAAAGTGTATTCATTTTTGCAGAAATCATTGCTACCCATTTAGTCATGCATAAACCCACGCCAAAGCACAAAAGACCAACACAGACTTATTAGAGACATAGATAAAAAGAGACTCACACGCATTTCTTCGAATTCTGATCAAAATAAGAAACCATGACAGTGCATGCCCCACAGCCACCTTGGCCACAGCCTAGCTTGGTACCTGTCAGGCCTATCTCTGTACAACCAAAGAAAGAGCAACTTCAGAGAAACCACCAGAATGGAACAGAGAGAGATCATAGAAATCCAGACCAATTATCGGAACAGGAATAGAAACTACAAATTCCTGAACAGTTGGTCAGAAAATATAGGCTAAGAAGTGTAGTGAGTTCCGACGACAAGGAAAAAACATATCCATTCAAAATTATGGATCCAACAACTCGAAAATAGACAGCGAGTGTATAAGTGCAGGTTGTTTAACTTACTATTACTAAAGGGAAAATACAAATACATTGATAACTAAACCAGCAAGCCACAAACACTAAAGAACATGGAGATAGAATATAGATAATATTTGATTCTAATAGATAGAAAAGTAGGAAAAGAAAGAAAATTGTTATTCAAATTTTGAAATATATGTATTAAACAATAAAGGTCATAAGATTAGAGCAAAAGCAATTTATTAAGTCAAAAGTAAAACTACAGAAAATTTAATTAACTACACATGCACTGAGATGAATGTGTCAATTTTTATGAAATTATAAAGAGAGTGAGAGATGAGAGAAAAATAAAGACCGAACATTTGAACAAGAGAGGACACTGTGGCAAAGAAATGAGCATCAAAAGAAATTATAAACACTAGAACCATGAAGATTTACTAAAGTCGCATCCACATATGAGAGATCATTGACATCTACAGATGCATGTAATGGGCCATTCAACTATGCTCAAATCAAGAAGCTACAAGGACTTCTTTGTTAGAAAGTGGTTTGGACATTTAAACACAGATCAGATAATATTTGTACACTATTGATCTGAAACATAAACACATGCTTTTCTGTAAAGATGACGATTTAATTGGAAAACAGAATTTACACCGAGAAATCCCTGAGGGTCTGCAGCACACGGTTCGAAACACAGAAAAGGCCTGTCACTTAACTTCTGTTTTCCTTTATATTTCATAGCTATGCGTGAGCGGAACTTTGCACCCCTAAACATGCATAATTTACGAGCCAACTGCAGAAAGCTAGATTACAAAAGCTGCATTACAGTGATGCAGACGATCGCAGTTTCAAAAACGAATTCTCTCCAGAGGTTAGATTGTACAGAAGAGAGTGATTTCCACTCAGTTCATGAATATTTCCTATCTATAATAATATTTTTTTCGTTAAATTATTTCTCTACTTGTTAGCATTGAACTATGTCTTTAGCTCTGTCAAGTAAACTTAAAATTCCTTCTAGGCCAGTGAAGTAACAGAAATCCAGAATCCTTTGAAGGAGTTAGATTTACACTTTTAACACAAATATCCCAAATGAACATGTTCATTAGAGTCAAACAAATACAGGAACTCACAGCTACCCACTTGAACTTAACATAAGCCAGGTAAATCCTTTGACAAAAAAATTATACTATTAAAAAGTGTTTACTTCTTTATATTTATATTTTGAAATACGATAGTAAAAATTCTGGTTCCGCCATTACTCAGCTCTCCACAAGAGTTTGAATGGCTGATAGTAACATAATGTATTGTATTTATGAATTGCTCACCTAAGATCTTCCAATTTATTGATTGATTACATGATATCAGAAAAGGGCTTCATGTTGTTTGGATCTGTCATTTCGTAAGAGGTAATTTCGTGTCACCGCAACCATAGGAGGAGGCGGAGTAACTTTTCCGGCCGTACCAGCTCCGGCGAGCCACCCGTACAGTTCGCGTGTCCATCACGAGCCGGCGCGTGTTCCAGCTGAATTATTTGGGCCTTCATTCCCGGCGGCGTGTGCTCGTCATACCGGCGCATATTTTATTTTATTTATTTTACATTATTTTTATTTTTATTTATTTGAAAATTAAATGTATAACTTTTTATTTTAAACTAGATAAATTTCCTGCATTTCGCGCGGTAGTGAACTACGTCAATAATCTACTTCTTAATATTTCATAATACAATTGTTTCTGAGTGGCTACAATCCAACGATAAATTTTCAAGAATATTTTATTCAAAGATAATGAGTTATATTTTTTTAATCTTAAAATCAAAAAAAAATTATTCTAAGTATTTATGAATTTTGTTAGTAATTCTTCATTTTACTATAGTTAATCACCAAAGTCTTTAGAAAAGATAGGTAATTGTTTCATTGTCCATATTTGTATTTTTCAAAAGTGGTATAATTGTTTTCTTCATCAATTGCGAGAGTCCTAATCAAGACTTTTACATACAGAATCTAAATATTATACATCTTATATAATTAATTGTGTATTTGATTAGTTAATTTAACTTTTAAAAATCATCTCTTGGAGTTCAATGAAATAATGTATGCAACTCAAATAATTTAGACTAAATAATGTCTTGGTAAGTCCCTTATTCAAAAGTATTTGCAGTGTATGACACTACTTTGATAGTCAAAAGGCATATTTATAGTTTATGTTTCGATCAATATGGTTAAAACATATTTTTTTGTGCAAATTTTAATCTAATATTTATAAGGAGATAATTATTTTTTAATAATTGATAAATATTGGCTCATCCTACTTTTAGGGGATAATTTATTAACTTCAATCCAATATTTAAACCCTAAACTTTTAAGTAAAGTTGAGTGCAATACTTACCATCCCACTATATTCTATTATTTTTTTGATATCTCTATCGATTGAATTCCTCGATAAGATAGAAAGTTGAATAATTAAAACTCCATTATAGAGTGGAACCACCATAACTTCTGAACACTCAAAAATCTCTTCTTGGACAACCCATGAATTTTTTAGCCACTGAAAACTCTATAAAGAGCAAAGTTATTTATTAAAAGTTATTTATTTTATAAATTCAAGAATTTATATTTGTGTGATTAACATATCTTTACTTCAACATAATGATAAAAAGTATAAATATATACAACAAAGTTTAAAATATATAAGCAAAAATAACAATTAATAACATAAATATTAAGTAATGACCGTAAAAAACATACAAGGATTTTTAACAAAAGAATCAAATATAAAGGAAAAAATCAAGCTCACTGGATGCATATTGCCTCCTTTAAAAAATTATTCCCCTATATTACCCGAGGTTTAAAGGAATATATTGTCACAGGATATAACATGTTATTGGTACAAAAATAATAATGTTAGTGAACCACTAAACAGGAGCAGAGTGCACAAAATATTTAATTGAGTAGATGTAGAAAAAGAAGTTCAGAATTTTCGTTGTTTCAAAATGAGAGGCAATCCCTCTATTTATAGACAACAAAGGATAATGTGAATAAATATTTATTTTGTCTTATCGTAAAGGTCATAACTCTTTGGAAAGTCACTCATAAAAGTTATGACTTTTCACAAAAGTCACAACCCTTCATAAAAGTCGTAACTCTTCATAAGGTTATAACTTTTCATAAAACTCGCAACTCTTCATAAAGTTATAACTTTTCATAAATGTCGCAACTCATCAAAAAGTCGCAACTTTTCATAAAAGTCAAAAAATTTCATAAAAGTCACAGTTTTTCCAAAAGGGAAGACTAATTTTGGAAATAAGTAAATTAAAGAGAACTTTGGTTTGTGGTTGCTTATATCTTCGGCTTAGTTGGAAAACCCTCCTATCGCTAAAAAGCGAGGTTTTCACCAGCACTTGAGCTAGTAGCCACTTTCTTAGATAGGGCTTTCGGCTAGTTTGTGTAAGCGTCTTTGTAAGCAATACCCCGAAAACTCCGACAAAAGAGATTGAATGCCAGGTTAGTTCACTTATTTCGGGCATCATCTTACGTCATTCGTTAAAGCGCTTTCTATAAGCCTTTAATTTAAGGACGTTTTAAAGAAGAGAAAAAGTTCCGCCTTGTCCTTAGATAGAAGAAGAAGAGGAGAAGCAAGAATGGCAATAACCGGTGGCGCGACGTAGGCAGGCCTAAGGTTCTCATATATATTATATATATATATATATATATATATATATATAAAAAAAAAAAAAACTTTTTAGGTGATAAATTTATAATATTTATATAAAAAAAAGTCTATACTTTTTAATTGTCATATAAAATAAAATCAAACAAAGAATTTTTTATAAAAAAATCTATATTTTTTAAATTGTTATATAAAATTAAAATCAAATGAATAAATTAAATTAGAAAAAGTACTAATTTATATATATGAGTGTTCGGTGCTACAATTTCTTTTTAAAAAAACCATATTTTTTAAATTGTTATATAAAATTAAAATCAAATGAATAAATTAAAATAGAAAAAGTACTAAAATTTATCAAAATTAATTTTTAATTTGGTGTATGTTAGTGAACTTATCAAAAATTTTAGTTGCTTTATCTCTTTTTTTTTATTAGTTAATGTCTATTTTGCAATTTAAAAACCAATGTAATAATTGATAAATGACATATCTAATAATATTTTCATTCATGATGAATATTGGAAGTCTCGATTTGTTATCTACTTAAGTGTCGTATCTCTGTTTGAGGCACATGTTAGTTAGACAAATTTTTTTAGTTACTAATGTTAAAGAAGTTTTGTTCTGATTTTTTATAATTGTTTTTTATAAATTGAGAGTCTTATCAATTTATAAATATCATTTTAGCTCGATATGTCCAAGTATTAAGTAGGTGTATCAACTTTTAAATTAGCTTATTTTTATGTTTGGAAATCATGTCAATTCATTTATAAATTTGATGTAAGTTTTTCGTTAAACTTGTGAATGAATTCTCTTAAATATACTTTATAAAAAGTTACTTTGAGATGTTTACTTACTTTTACAATTTTTGTGTTGAAATCGAAACACAACTCAATACGTTGGTGTATATTATAACAAGGGACAATACCAAAAAATTATATGTCAAAGTTGTTTTAATCCTAGATGAGATAATATTGTATTTTTAATCTGTGTACATGAATTGATAACATTCTCAAAATGAAATTGTTGGTAGATAGATAAATATGTAACCCAAATACGTTATTTATCTATCTCGTTTTACAAATATATAATATTTCCTTCGTTTTAAGTTGTTTGACTTATTTTAAATTGACACAAAATTTAAGAAAATAGTAAAAAAAACTTTTAATTATTGTAATAATATATCAAATATACAAAAATATTCTTTAATCATCTTATTATCTTAAATATATCATATAAAAAATTAAAACTAAGAAATTACTTTAAAAAACTCATTCTTTTCAAAAGTAAATTAATCAATAAGAAAAACACATTGAAACAAATGAATTAACCAATTTCACAAAATACACCCATATAAACATGATTATATAGGGTGCATAACCTAGTAATATTAAATAATTCAATTGTCAAGGCTGAAATTAGATGTCTTAAACCTAGAGCATCCTAATTTATTTTAATTTGGGGTAATTATTATTGGCTCGTTTAATTATTCATTTCAACTTATTAAAGTTTAGGTGGATATCTAACTCAAATTAATTAATAAAAAAATTAAATTATTTTTTCGTTTACATAAGAAACTCAAAAAAGAATAGTTTAATAAACATATTTTTGGCACTTGTCTCTTTACTCTAAGCGGGTTAAGAACTAGATCGGGTACATAAAATTTTGAGTCCTAAACAAATTCACATATTGATTTTAATTTTTTTAATAATATTTTTTCTCTAAAAACTCAGAGCACTACAAAAGAACTGTTAATTATATGGAGATTTTCCTGAATATTAATATAAAAATTTGCACGAAAATAAGATTCCTGCGAATTTTCATTCTAATCCCCATAAAAGGGGGAAAAATCTCCATGTAATTAACAGTTTTCTTATAGTGAAGGTGTCTAGACATAAACTAAATATAAAACATTTATTTCTTTTAAATTGATCATAACGCTAACTAAACAAAATTATATTGACTTCTGGATGATCAAACAAAATCGAGTGACTTTAATAGACGATACTATTAACCCAATTACAAGCGTTACGATTTCATAAAAATGAGTAGATCATACTATAAACGATTAACTAACCTCTAAGATACTCAAGAAGTGTCAAATGGGCTAATCCATCACACAACACTTGACGAACTCCATTAACATACAAAATTGCTTCCTTTGACTCCATGAAAATTTCTTTAGCTTTGAAGATGATTGAAGGATACAAAGGATAGTGCTATTTAAGTGTTTACTTTATAGAGGAACCATAATCATTGTACAAGGACAAAAAAAGTAATTTTATCGATTATAAAAGTATTAGTTAAACTATTCACTCAATAATGTCATTTGTGTTTTTCACCGACTGAGCTACGTAAAATAAAAGGTGATCAATTAAATATCCTTTATCAAAAAATTATACCTTTTATATAAAAAAAATACAATATATATATATTGGTTAATTTTATTTATTTATTTCTTATCTGAATACCAAAAGATATATTTATAAAAAAGTTTTTTTAAAAAAATGCTCTTATATTTCTATTTTAAAGTTTAATTAATATATAGGACAACCATGGGACCATAATATTGACAAGGGCAAAAAAAAGGTATTGTAATTTAACAATATTTTTCACGTGTTTACTCCATAATGATGCATCTATTTCTATTTTATAATTTATAAAAGAGTCGTAATCACAAAAAAAAAAATTATTTTATTGTAAAAACAATTATGTTTATCGAGGATATAATTTAGATAGAAGATTATTCTCTAACTGTTTATAGTTTGTCATGTTGCGTTTTTTGAAAGTCAGTTTAATTAATTTTTAAAGTTAAATTAAATCACATTAATTCGTTATTTAATAATATCCAGCCTAATCTTTATAGTCCTTTGCAAAATTATAAAAGATTGCATTTTCAATCATTTATAAGGATAATATAGAAATAGTTATTTTTTAGTATTTAAAAATATAATAATTATATTATTAAATTCCTTTCTACCAATAAAATAATATAATTAATTGTTCTAATTTTTCTTTCTTAACGCATGTACAAAGACAAATAAAGGAAGTACTGGAAACAAATCATTCTTTTGCATTTTAATGAAAAAGATGTTTTATATATATATATATTATATATATATATATATAATATATATATATATATATATTACCTTTTAGTTATCTTTATATGTAGTTTCCTATTTTATTCTTGTAAATAATTGGAAAAGAGAGATTTACGCCTTTGCAGGGAATTAAGAAAATTAGGGTGAAAATCATTAAACAAAAGGAAAAAAGAAAAATATATTCAAGTTATCATAAATTATATGTAGATATCCTCCGTCATATTTTAGGGATGTTGATGTCTCTATCGTCTAAAAACTAGAGCATATATATGCCTCTGAATCTAACAGAAGACTAAACAGAAACATGGAACACAATCTTATCCGTCAATCTGATATTAATTAATAAATGTCAGATCAACGAAAAAAATTATGACACGTGTATGTCTGTTAGTATAATGAATATACATGCTCTAGTTTTTAGACAATAGAGACACTAATATCCCAAAAGTATGACAAATGATATCTCCATATCATTTACGAAAGTTCAAAAATATGTTTATGTTTTTTCCTAAAATAAAAGGAAAAGAGGTAAGTAACAGAAAAACACATATTTAGGGTTGCAACTTCCAAAATACTATTGAGCCTCGTGAGTCATGTGACTTATTTTTCTTTTCTATTATTCCCTCCGTTTCAAAAGTAATGAGCTTCTTTTCTTTTTAGTCTATTTAATAAAGAATGATCTATTTTTTTGTAACATTTTAATTACCTTTTTTTCACGTGGTATGTTTAAGGCTACAAGATCAAATGACAATTTTGTACATTTAATTTAACTTTAATTTAGGATCACAGAATATAAAAGTTTTCGTTATACTCTTAAACTTCTTATCAATTAAATCAGGTCATTCTTCGTGAAACAGAGAAAATATTTATTTGTATTAGTTTATTTGTCCTTCAAATTTGGTTATTGTTGGTAACTTTTTACACTAATTACTATTGTATCTTGTTTGATTATTGTTTAGAATGATTTATCAGGTTGATTATAGTATTCTCTCATGAATATCTTTATTTCTCTTTATATATTTTTGAATTATGTTTTCTTGACTCTAGAATTTATCGAAAATAATTTTTACCTCTAAAATAATGATAAAATTTAGGGATAAGGATCTAAAAGAATATCTCAATTTTGATGAATTTGTTGTTGCGATACTAAACTTTCACGAGGACCTATTATCCTCGAGACCATTTAATATCGTATTTTAAACATATATATTTGCCCACATGGACATAAAAATATTCCAAAATTATAATAGTAATGTGTCAATATAATATATATATATATATATATATATATATATATATATATATATATATATATATATATATATAATATATATATATATATCTTAATACACTGTTAAATAGTTCAAGAGGTAAAAAATACACTATTAAATGGTTTAAAAAAATAATAGATCCTTGTTAAATTTTAGTATTACAATACCAAATCAATTAAAATTGAGATATTTTTCAAACCTTTACCTCTAAAATTTATAAAGAATTTATTCTTATCAAATTTTATTAATATCATATTATACTAAATATATTATTTCGTCGTTAGATTTGTGTGGCCGCTCAATGATTTTAAATTTTAATCGACACATCACTTTTGTTTTTTAAAACTATATTCTCACTCACACCCAAATATGTGATCTCTCACTTGGACCCACCTGTCCCCTCACCAACCCCTTACGCCTCTCACAATTATATCCTACTGTGGTTAAATCTTAAAGTTTAATGATTCGTTTGGTATGAAGATTGATAATGTTGAGATTAGTAATATTGAAATTAGTAACGTAAAAATTAGTAATAAAAAAATTATTTTTATCAAGTGTTTGGTTCATTGTTTTCCCACTTTATTTTGTGTTTGGATTAATATTTTATATAAAAAAAAAATTCTTTTCAATTATACCTTTAAATTATTATGCAATTGGTTAAGGTAAATAATTGCCTGAAAATATTTTATTTTTCTATGACCTTCTAACTACCTATGAAAAGAACAATTTTGTTTTCATGTTTGCCTTTTTTTATTACTTAAATTATTTGAGGATAAATAATTGTCATCTTAGTATATTGATAATGTCAGTTTTCAATTTAAAAAAAGATAAACTATCTTCTTTTAAAATTGAAAAGACGGTAAACAATAGTAAAATTAAATAAACCATCTACATTTACGCATAAAATTGAAAGTTGTAATTTTAATATGTATTGAATTTTATAAATTCATATATATATATATATATATATATATATATATATATATATATATATAATATAATAATAATATAATAATAATAAATTTATTAACACAACCATTAAACATAAAATCAAGAAATAAACAAAATAATTGAAATGTTTTGAGGGATGTTTTTGTTTTTAGTAGACTTATCCCATGGTATTATAACTCATGTATTATAAATACGTCCAAATTGGAGGTATTAGTAATACATAATATAATACCATGTAGGAAGTATAACTAATCAATGGATTAGTTATACATAGACCCAATTTCCTATCAAACCCCTAAGAGTTTGTTTGATATTATTGTTATGATGCTAAATATTTTTCTTCGTTTTAAAAAAAAATGACTTTTTTTTAGTCTGTTTTAAAAAAAATGATTTTTTTCTTTTTTTGGTAACATTTTAATTTCTCCTTTTCACGTTGCATGTTTTAAGCCACAAAATTGAAGGACAGTTTACTACATTTGACATAACTTCAATTTAGGACCACAAGATTCAAAAATTTCTTTATTTTCTAAAACTCCGTGCCAAATCAAACCAGACCACTCTTTTTGAAACAGATAGAATTAAAAGGAAAATTTCGTTTGAAAAAATTAAAGTATTTTGTTAATAACTAAAACTGTTTTTAGTTGGAAGGAAAAAAGGTTTTTTAATTGTTGGGAAGAAACACAAAATTTCTATGAAGAAGTAGAAAATTATTATATTCCTTGTATTTATTTATTATTTATTTGTGGTGAACATTTATGTAGTAAATTATTTGTAGAATGATTTATAAATATATTTGCTTGATACGTTTAATTATATTTAAATTATTAGGTTAATATTATATTATAATTATTATTAATATATGCATAATATTAAGCAATTCTAAATTTTAGACATGAACTATCCTCAATATTTTGCGTCTTTTAATATATAATTCACTCAAAATAGATTGAGGAAAAGGAATGGAAAAACCAATTGGGGGAACCCAACAAAAATATAAATCATTATGGAAGATTTTCAACTTCGAAAAAAGTTTGCGGTGATATGTTGGGTATATAGCAAGAGTTAATGGGAAATTGAGGAAATATGAAGAGAGGAAATTGAAAAGTTCTCATATGCTTTAGTAAAAAGACATTTTTTTTCTCATTGGTGGTGAAAAGAAAAAGAGAAGTGTTTAAGTAGAGAAACACTTTTATTAGTTGTTAAAAAGGTTGGAAAGAGGAACCCCCCTCTCGCTGCCGTCGTGGCTCGCTCGGTTTTGATTGCTTTGGCTTTGAACAATGATCGAGAGATTACTTTTTGGACAAAATTTGTTTTAATTATTTATTTAATTAATTAAATTAAATTAAATGGCCAAAGCGTTTCAATTATTTAGTTAATTAACCGAACTTTTCGAACCGACTCAGATTCGCGCGACCCTTTTTATTTAAAACAGTTTCTCGTTTTAATTTGAATTTTCCGCCATTGGAGATGACTATTTTGAAATGTTACAACTTTCATGAACATGATCGTTTTGAAAGATTGCAAACTTTCTGGGATGGGCGTGTGATTTTTGAAATGTTGCAATCTTTTGGACCCAAAGCTTGGCTATAAATACAACTGATTCTTTAGATTTTTTACTTACGAAATTTCTAATTTCTTCTTTTTCTTCTGCATAAATTTTCTTCGTGTGCTCAGTACTTTACTGTCGTTGAGTGGCTCGCTAACACCAGCATTTTGATATCAATACATTGGTAAATGAGATCATTCCATCCTGAAAGGACAGATTCTAAATCAAACCTCGGACACTAGAGGGGAATAATTTTCTTAAGAGGACACTGTGCATTTAGTGCTCTTGTTCTTCTTTCCATTTTATTTTTTCCATATTCTAATATGTTTTTACAGATTTTGATTTTGTGAATTAATTTCTTTTCTTCTGTTCTTCACTGATTTATTAATCTTTAGTAATTTTAAATTTTTACAAAATTTGTTGTAATCAGTAAACTATTTTGAACACAGATTGTGTAACATGTTTTATGTGTTATAGAAAGTAGAATTTATATTAATATATATTATTCTATTGACACTTGGTTTTTTTTTTATTATGTGCTAATTGAATAGGACATTTTACCAAATCCTTAAATATAAATTACACATTTCAGGGAGAAGTGCATGATCCACATGATATTGAAGTGCCAACCTCACACCTCTTATGGGTAGTGATGAAGTATTTTATGAAATTAATTTATCATATAATCACCTAATGAATTATTATTATTTCAAAAAGTCATTTTTTTTAATTCTAATTATCTTCAATAATAAAGTAAAATTTCTGAAATAATACAAGACGTCGGATGAAAAACGAAAATGATTTGTTGAGTAATATGCCAATATCTCGACTATAGAAAGGTTCACAAGGAGATTAAGGTGGTAGGAGTCAAAATCATGATCGAACATAATACTTATTATATGACATATACAGTTAAAAAGTAAAATAATGTCCTTCATGTAAATTATAATTTTTAATATGATAGATAAATATTTAATCCTAACATAATGAAAATAAGAAACAATTTTATCATATGATTGAATAATAAAAGATATACATATAAACATTAATATAAATATGAGGTGCTAATAAATTTTACTAATGTCCTTCCATGATGTTGAATATTTTAATTTATAGGTACACACTTTTGTTACTTCAAATCCATATATATATTCAATTCAAAAACCACTACATAGCCATCTTGAAAATCTGACCTTTGAATAATACACACACAAAAGTTCAACAAATCAATTTCTTCTTTGAATTTGTCATCTCTATCACCACAAGTGTCCTTCTCATTACATAGGCAATGGCCACTAATATTAATTAGATGAAAAGTATTAGGTGTATAGTCGGATATGACCTAGTGATTAATAAAATATTATTTTTTTAAAAAATAAATCATAAAAATTAGAATTTTTCAATTTTAATAAAAAATAAAAAAAGTTAAAATAATTTATTTTCATCATCTCAAGTTCTGGTCGGCATATTCATTTGGTACGCTATATTAATGAGAGATATTAAATATAAATAAATAACTCCTTCAACTTGCCTAAGTTTGGACATATCACTAACTCACTTAATTTGATTCGTTACATTTAATATATCTAAAGATTGGACCATTAGATAGCTAGTGAAATAAGTCGAAATATGTACAAAACAACACTAATATTAAAAAAAAATTACTATTAATGAATTAGGTGGCTGTTGTTGGTTTGTTGCATCATTTGATTATTAACCTCTTCTACCCCTTAAACCAAAAAGTCCAAAAATCCTTCATTTTTAATTTTATTTTTCTTGTATGAATTAACAAGATTATTATGTCAACAATACAAAGGGGTAGGGAAAATAGTAACAATATTATGGCTCAACCATTTCTCCATGAATTCAAGAAACAAGCTTCTTTCTTCCTTAAGGAGAAGATCAAGACAGCTAGATTGGCTTTGACTGATGTTACACCAACTCAGATGTAAGTTTTGAAATTAGCGACTGATAAAATTTTATATATCATGATAATAATAGATCATCGGAAAAAAAAATTTGTTAGCTACGAGTAATTTATAATTTTCCACTTTCTTTAGCGTTTGTACTATGATGAGCAATTTTGACTTTTTTTTTATCATTTGTATCTTATGATTTATTTACACATAGTTTTAAAAAAAAAAAATTGTGACTTTATTGTTATATTAACGAATTTTGTTAAGTCATTTTTTGGTTTCTTTTACAAAAAGTAAGTTTTAGTGATCGTACGTGAAATTAATTTGATAAAATAATTACCAATTATGGTTCTTCTGGATTGGATCATTCGTAGAAAGGAAATTCTAAATATTTGAGATTTTAATTTAAATTTAGCGATTTTGTTAGATATCTTATAACTAGAATTATCTCACTAACGATGATGTTTGTTTGAAGATTGACAGAAGAAGCTACAAATGGAAATCCAGGTGCACCTGACACAAAAACATTAAAGATGATTTCCAAGGCAGCTTTTGAAGTTGATGATTATTGGAGAATTGTTGGGATCCTACATAAAAAGTATGTTAATTTTAATTCTATTTTTTACTTTTTTTTTTGGGAATTTTTTGGATAATATTTTGAGGCTTGATGATGTTTAATTGTATGATGTAGATTGTCAAGTTTTGATAAAAAGAATTGGAGGGTTTCATATAAGGCTGTGATAGTGTTGGAACACTTGTTGACTCATGGACCTGAAAGTGTTGCTGAGGAATTTCAAAGTGATAAAGATGTTATTAGGGAAATGGGAAGCTTTCAACTTATTGATGAGAAAGGGTAAAACATTATTACAAGTTGAATTTAATTATGATCATGTATGGTAAACAAGTCCTCAAAAACTAATTTCTAGAATGGGAAAATAACTCAACTCGAAAACAGTCTCTTTATCTTCACGAGATAGGAATAAGGTTGTTTATACACCACCCTCTCCAATTGCCTTTTGTATGACTATACTGAGTATGTTGTTGGTAATTTCATCGTACAAAGTTTATTAGGTTCTACGACTTTGTCGCGTATAAACTAAAAGTTGAATGTCCATCCATTTAAGGTACTTTGAATGATGTAATGCAGATTCAACTGGGGGCTAAATGTTAGGAAGAAATCTGAGAGGATATTGAAGCTGCTAGAAGATGGACATCTTCTCAAAGAAGAGAGGAACAAATCAAGGAAGATATCAAGAGGGATTGAAGGTTTTGGGAGCTTTAACATTAGGAGGACTACTAGTTACAAATCAAGAATCAGCAATTAAACCTTATGGAAGGTCTAATTCTCAGTTTAATCATCATGAAAATGATGATGATGATGAAGTACAAGTTAGTGAGAAAGTGGATGATGAGTACTTAGTAAAAGAAAACATAGCACCAAGTGATGAAATGCACAAATGGAACTTCAAAGGAGAATCAAAAGCACTTTTGGATGAACAGAAAGAAGAACCAAGGATGGTGTTTTCATCAGAAGAGGATCATCCTTTCAGAGAAACAGATCGATTAACGTCAGTCTCACTGCTTTCTTCTGGAGATCAAGTCCTCCAAGCATGTCAATAGGACGTGTAGCAGCATGTGTATGTTGAATAGTTGTTTTATGCGTTCATCTATCTCTCAGAACAGTTGTAGCGTTCCGCCTAAAGATTTATGTATAAAGCTAAGTAACACTTCCCTTACAGACTTAATACCACTACTAGCTGGTTTGAGCTTCTGTTATAACCTTTACCTACAGGGTGAAGCAATGCAGAAATGCAACTATACTTCCATTTCAGGTTCATGGAATAATTGTTGCTCTCTTGAAAGAGCATAATACCCAACTTTGTGTTTCTTTACAATGCTACTAATGATACTGATGTTTCCTAGTTCACTGCTGTTGTTTTTTCGTTTAACCATCTGGTATCTAAGAGAGATCTCAACCACCCCACCGCACCCCTTAGTAACCCTGTTATATATCTCTACTGCTACAACCTGATGTAAACTAAAATTGCATTCTTGTTGCTTCTACCTTCAGCAACATTTAACATCTCAGGAAAATGGCAAAAGAAACAACAAGAGCACATAAAATCAATCTATAAAATCTATAACTACTAAATTGTCTATGAGACAATTGCAGTGTTCTCCTCTACTCATGTTATCAACATGGAGTCTTGCCATTTTGGTGTATTAGAGATCTATGAGATGGGGCTATTTTACTTGTATTTGTAACACTAGCTCTTAGGTTACCTTTTTGTATCCTAGGCTCCACAAATACATATATATCGATTTACACTATTGTTACTACTATATGAGGATTTATAAGTTGCAGAGCCAATCCTTGATAGCAAGTCGTAGGGCATGGTTGGGAGTTAGCTCCAAATGGCTTAGTTTCAAATTGGTCATTGGAGAAGTATCATGACCACTTTCTAGCCATCCTTCAATGGCCTCTCCTTCATATGTGAACCCGTCTGCAGCAACCTGGGGGTCATTCATTATGTCCTGAAATAAATTCACAATTATGTGAGCATTATTGAGCTGCAAACATGAAAACCAGAAAAATTGTTTCTAACAGCAGATTGGAGTGAATGAAAATTACAAACACAGCAGACTAGATGGATCATCTATAACTTTAGTGATCAATTTTCAGCATAAATTATGACTACAGGCCTATGATGCCATGCATGTGGAACAACTACCATCTCATGCATTTTACATTCAGATTATGTTTTTATTTTGTTTTATGACTCCATGTTCTGCCGGGGTGGGGGTGGGGGTGTGGGGGTGTGAAAGGGTGGTTGAGAGAAGAGAAAGGATATGACCAGATGTTGTACCCTCAACCTTTAAGAAGCATGACAGCAGCACTACCGGGAAACAGACTACCTGTTTGCTCCCTCTCAATTCTTTTTAAGTCTACACACACTCTTATCCCCTAAAATAACATATCTGTCTTCCTATCCTGCGTCCTTGATGACCACAATGATTAATAGTACAAAGAACATAACTTACCTGGCGAATCGGACATAAGAAAAAGGAGGGCACTGATTGTTCTTCAGACTCATTCAAGTTCTTTAGCTCCATTACAAGAGATGATGTCAGCTCAGGCCTATCCCTACTGTTTAAAACACAGCATTGCAATGCCAGTTCTGCTAACCTCCTTGACACAAATGTAGACCATTCTCCAGCAGATGAATCCAAAAGAGAGTCTAATTGTGCATATAAGACTGCCCTGCGTACTTCATTCACTAGTCCAGTTAGAGTTCTTCCAGTGAGCATTTGAAGGATAATAAGTCCAAAAGCATAAATGTCCGATTTAGGTGTCAGAGCTCCAGTTTCATGAAATTCAGGATCAGTGTAGGCAAACAGACCCTTTGGTTCACTAAGACGATTGAAACTCGGGCATCGTAGGGCTTGCTTAGGTATCAGACTAGATATGCCGACATCACATATTTTACAGCTGCCCGTAGAATCAATGAGCACATTCTCAGGCCTCAGATCCCCATGTACAATTTTTTCAGGGTATGAAGAGTGCAAAAACAGAAGTGCACTCGCAATTTCAGCAAGAATTCGTGCTCGCATCTTCCATTTCATGGGACGAGTGTTATTTTTGCAAAAAAGGCGATCTTGGAGGCTCAAGCCAGGAAAATATTCATGAACAAGGCACCAAGATCCTGGGCATACACCAAGTAAAGTGACCAGATGAGGATGACGTAACTTAGCTAGAATTTCCACCTGCATGTAAGAAGTTAATCATATGAGCAAGCACACAAATAAAAAAATTGTTCGCAGAGAAAATTATGAGATCACTTTTTAGCTTAGATGAAAGACCAAACTGCGCACAAGGAAAGGTATATGCACTTGAGTTGGATGATATTAAGGAAAATCACATGCTATGCTGAAAGGGAACTCTGAAGTAAAGAAACTTAGAGTGGAACCCAAATCCTATCTAAATGCAATTTGCAATCCATGCATGTAAATCAAATGGAGATGTTTACCTGTTCAAAAAACTGTGATGGCTGTTGCATATTATAATGATGCAACTGCTTAATGACTACAGTTTTATCTGAGAGTTCTCCTTTAAATACATCACCATATCCTCCCTGACCAATCCTGAAGCTCTCAGAAAAATTGCATGTTGCTGTCTGCAAATCGGAGGAAGAAAACTCAACCAACCCAAGTGATACAGAGCACTCAGCCAAGTCAATTGCACTTTGTCCTCCATATTTTCCACGATTCTTCCACGAATTAATCCAGTGCATGGCCTCAGTGTTTTTCTGCTTAAGTTTCTGCTTCTCCTGCTGGAGAGTTGATATGGAGGAGTGAATCAATGTCAATTCTCCAGTGATCTCTTCACACCGTCGATCGGCCTCCTGTGCACGACAATCCAGGAGGGCTATATTTCTCATGGCCTTGCACAGCTCATAGGTTTTCTCCTTTTTCTCCATCAAGAGCTTCTTTTTTTCCAGCAATGTAGTTTCCAGAGCATCCTCAGCTTCCTTCCTCAGTTTAACTTCACGTGCATGAGCAGATTCAAATGCTTTTATCTACAACAAAGCAAAATTTCTAAATTTCAGAGCCTAAGAAGGAAGCTTCAGCTCTTATTAAAAAATTAGAGGAAACTTCAGTTGTATAGAAGTAATAGTTCACCAATTATGTGATTTCAGTCCGTTACAGACGTTGCAAATATGAGAAATGACATTAATATTCACATAGCATTCCTCTTATAATGGTAGTTGCGCAGTATAGAAGATATGTTGCATGAATTCTGCTGTATTTAAGAATACAAACTGGCTTTAGGAATGAACTACTCTGACAAAGAAATTCATGCAGTAGCATTGACTTGGTCGAAAACATAGAGTATAGTAGTTCTAAAGTGCTGGCTTCAATATTTAGCTTGGACAAGCCCATAGTGGGTCTATTGGTACATTAGATATGATGGCTTTGGTCCATAAATGAATGTGAAGCCACAATATAAGAAAAGCTAATAAGTGTAATTTAGCTTCATAAGCCTCCGTGTCTGAGATATCCAGCGGTAGCCAAATTTTACGGTTGTCCTAGCATCAATAAAGTTCTTCCACAAATATGTAAGTATGGAATGATCTATAGAGCAATAAGAATACAACCACCTCAATAGGAATACAGAAACGAGATTTTCACCTTTCTGATGGCTTCTTCAGCTTCAGCTTCCAGTTTTTTGCGCTTCAGAATCTCTACAAAAGCTTCATTCCTTGATGATTCAAATTCTGTGCCGACTTCTGCCAGCTGTTTGTATAAACTTTCCATCTCTGCATCAGGGGGCACCATTTGTTCAACAGAAGAAGCACAACTGATATCATGAATAGAACTTGTTGAAATAGATAAACTAGGAACACTGATCAGATTGCTTCTGCTGGAAGAAGAAAAATCCTTGAACCGTAAATCAGTTTGTGATGGAATCCCCGCTTCAAGAACTAACTTTTTTATTCCAGATGACAGCAGGTCCCTAGACAAGCTTGACTGAACACGTTCTGGGAACAGGATAACCTCATTCTCGCAAGACTTCAGACACTGAGATCTTAAACCGCATACATCAACAGCCCCTGCTTGAGTATTAGGAGAAATAGGTGCAATGAAGCTTGAGCATTCAGGGGGTTGTCTAATCCAGATTAGTCTTCCTTTGTACACAAAGAATATTTCACAGAATGTAGGGAACTTTGTGGCAGCATAACTTGCTTTCCTGGAGCTTTTCTTAACCTTCACACAACTGTAGATAGCTGGTAAGTTTGGGTACATGGGACCAGTTTTATTTGATGAAAATTCAGAAAGATGCAAATATACTGTTCCAGTAAATACAGGTTTAGCAACAAAAAATATAGAGGGTGAAAGTAAAGTCCATATCGACATACCAACTATAGATTGGATTAAGGTTCTGTCATGTTGATATCCTTACATTAGGTCCAGTGTTACGAATGTTTTCTCATTTGTTCAGAGATTGTATGTTCGTGTAAAAATAAGAGAGATTTTGAAGAGCTTCTAGGTAAAGAGAACTGATTTTGTCCAAATGAGAAACTACTATGTGTTGGAATGAAATGGTCCCACATATAGCAGATAAATAGAGGATTCATATAAATAACACTACTAGTTTGTGATGGAGGCTCTGTTATTGTTGTCATCTTTGTAAGCAACTGAAGCAAGTTATATGTTCTATTATGAAATCCCCCAGTTCTGCAGGCAATGACAACTCCACAGATTTCTAGACCTCTAATTTGACCACTGTTCTCAGTTCTCCAACAGTGAAAGTTTAGACTAGCCTATTAGTATTTTCAGCTAGCAATTTGACTACCCTAGGAAATTTGTCCCCACCCGTCAAGTTTGATGAGAACAGTTACCTGAAATGAACACAAACTGGCCCGAGCACCTATGTTGCTCAGATTCTCTAAAAGTACTGCCATAACCATGTCAGATCCTTCAAAAATGCACAAATTTGGAGGATTCATCACGCAACCTGTGCCATTTTTGAAGAGTTTGAGCAACATAGCCGGGCACTACCTTGTTGAAAAGAAAGACCTAAATTTCCTTCGCTAATTAGGTCAGTCAGGAAAAGTGAAACTAACATCAAATTGCTACAAGACATGAACAAAGCACTCAAAATGTTTCCAAAACTAGGGATTCCTCTTTTCTCCTTTCTTTTTGGTTGATATGGTAAAACCCTATCCCTTCCCCTCAAAATAATATCATGTCTAGGAGTCTACAGTGGCTCTTCCGAATTTTGCTCTCTAGGTGACACAAATTCTCAACCTCTAGGTAAGAGGTGGAATACTCTATCACTTAAGCAGCCTCACTTACCAGAAACTAGAGATACCAGGAGATCAACATAGCAACTAGGACATTTCATTTTGTGGTCAATTCTGGTGCCTCTGACACGATAAATCTGGTTTATGCAGGTAAAATAACATGTAGGAGGTAACAAGTTCACAAAAAAGATTTAGTTTTTATTAAGATCCTTGGCACAAAAACAGAACCGCATGAATTTGAGATATTTTATAGCATCCAGAAGTCTTTCCAAAAAGACAAAGCGATTCAAAAATAGAATCATATAACATAATCCAGAATTCACAAGTGCAATCATAATCTACAGCAGTTCAAACAGTTTAATCGCACTTGAACGTAATCTAAATGACCAGAAGTTGAAGACCTACTCCGGTATAGCCCCAATTATAAGCTTTCTGATGTTATGTTTGTTGACAAAATCCAGAATTCCTTTTAGGACTTGATCTGATTCAACTATAGCAACAGTTGCTTTAACCTGAAAATATTATCACGTCTTCTGTAAGTGACTGCATTGGTAACATGATACAAGGAAAATACTCATCATTACTATGAAAAGAAAAGCAGATTTTACAGTACATAGATCATGATACAGTGAAACACTAGTTGTTTTAGTTTTAAATGAATGATACTGTGAGAATATTAGTGTCACAGAGGTAGCAAAGATCTAGACATATTCCTGCATGTTGTATAGTAGCAATAAAATGTCAAATCTAATCAAAGAAATCAACGAGACTAAAACAGTTGTAATACAAACATTGGTGAAGATGTAGTGAGGAAGGAACCGTGAAAGTAACAGAAAAAATAATTTAAACTCAAGGACTTCTAGTCTTTGTTTCGGATGTAATAGAAGATATTAGAAAGTAGAAAAGTGAGAGAAGAAAAGAATATATTTCGGGGGCTCAAACCCACTCAAGCTATCAAGTATAGCACGCAGTAAAAGGTTCAAATCCCAACAGAAGAAAAAAAAAACTAGGTAATTTCTTCCCATCTGCCCAAACTAGGTGGATCGAATTACCCGATACCTGTGTTTGTGGGAGATATCAGGTAACTGTTGGAATAATCAAGGTGCACACAACCTTGACCAAATATACAACAACAACAACGGGGAAATCTTGGTAGCTTAGTTGGTTGACTACCTGTACATTCACCTTACATACCTAGTGTAATCCCAGAAGTGGCCCAAGATACCTTTGTCCAAAAAAAAAGTATAGCGGGAAGTGAGAGAGAGGCACGAAGGAGCGGATAATACAAGTTAAGACTTTTAGGGATCAAATGTAGAATACTTTGAGAAGAGGGGAGCGATCTGTACAAACAGAAAATTCAGATACAAGGTGCCTGAGATGGAGAGTCAGGAGCCTGGAGCCCAACAACTTCTTCGTCAACTTTTATCACATCCCCACCTTTATTCTCTTGAATAGAAATTTCTTCACATCACTTTTTACTGTTCCTTTCACTTTCTCTGGGTTTCTTCAACATCTAGAAAAAGAGAATATATTTGTTAAAAATCACTCATCTTTTCCTCACCACAATCTCTGTTTCAGATTATGGTACCATTCTGAAAATCAGCAGGAGAACTTCTTTCTTTTGAATATCATTACAGTAAAACGGCAAAGAAGAACTATTTCCATTTTAAAGAACTTTTTCCATTTTAATTTCTCTAGATTGATCGATATTTTTTCACTTATACATCTGTTCATTTTCATGTCCACATTCAATGTATTCAATTTGAATAATCAAAAAAAAAAGAGGAAAAAGAGGAGAGAAAAGCCAAATAGCTTTCAACAATGACCTTTCTCATTTGTACAACCCAGTAAACAACAAGAACTGCAAGAGGGCAATCCCTTTAATCCATCAGCACTTCATCACGATAGAATACTCAGATCAGGATAAACACGAAATACGGTTGTGATCGACGGAATATGGTGGAGATCTACAATGGTGCTTGAGTTTCTACGGTTACTAAAGGGACGGTAAATGTTAGGAGGGAGAAGGAATTTCGGTGAAGAGGGGAAGGGGAGAAGAGAGATGGAAAAGGGTAGAAGGGGCAATAAGAAATGGCGTGAATGGAAGTAGTCAGAGATGGTAGTCATTTATTGGTAACATAAGTGACAGAACTTCAGGCGGAAAGCATGGAAAAGTTCCTCTACTGCCGTTTTAACCATTTGCTCAGTAATTAGTCAAAACCGTTACCTAAGTAAATGATTGTAGAGATCCTAATCTCACATTAAGAAAACTAGTTATAAGTAAGATATCTGATTGTGGTCCCATTTGACATCCATTCTATTAAGTAAAATTTATCAACAAAAATCCCACAAATACACAGCCTGATCAGAGTCTGAGTCTCAAAATAAACCCATCCCAAAGTTTCAGAACCAAAAAGAGTTGTTCACATCTGCTCATAAGTTATTTTGAAGCAAAAGCCAAAAAGTACACAGAAATCCTCTAGCAGCTTAAGCAACCTCAATGATCATTAATACCACATAAGAATCATAAAAGGAAATGGTCCAACCTAGCTCATCCTACTCAGACATGTTTAAAGATGTCACATTAGACACTTGCCCCTGTAACAGTTTTATCAGTTCTATGCAAATCACACTAAAATAAGTAAGCCCACTAAGATAACAGTTCTAACAATTCAGAGTAGCAAAATGACCTTTAGAGGTGGTTTGGTAGGAGGTATTAGAGAAAATTGTAAATTAGGTCTTGGGCCTAACTCTACCCTTCGGGGTAGCCTAGTGGTTTGGGCTTGAGACTTCCATGCGGGTTGCCTCTCCTATGTTATTTGCAAGCTATTGCATAGGAAAGGGGGTTTTACCCTATGCGCACCCAAAAGGTAGCGCGGTGTTATCAAAGGCGAAGAGCACAAAAAAAGCTCTAACATCCGTTAGGGCTTTAGGCGCAAAAGGCATATAAAGTGGGCTTTATTGTAAAAAGACGCAAAAGGAAAAAAAATACTAACATATTTGTTTAGTTCAAGAAGAATTATTATAAACATGAATGACAAATATATGACCAAAGAAATTGAAAAAAAAAATTATGATAAAGTGAAATATCAATTGTTTAGTGTCATTTCTTTGGAAGAGGCTCATTGGCAAAGAAAAGTTTTCCTTAGAACCTTGAGGATGACACTGAAGCGCACATAAAGCGAGGTGAAGCGCTTAACACGTTTCGAGCCTCGCTTCAGGGCTTAAGCATGCTTCAAGCGCGCCTTTGACTACATTGGGGTAGCGGCTACGGGTTTTCCTTTTCAAAAAAAAAAGTTCTTGGGCCTAACTCACACCTTAAAAGCTAGATCCAATGAAGGAGGATTGTCCAAACCTTATAAGGAGACTACCCATCTCATTAACCACTAATGTGGAATCTCAGTTTTTAAAAAGAAAAACACCAATGTGGGATCTTCTTTCATTCTTTAACCAAAATAATATATATATTAGCTTTGGTATAATTTAATCCTATATTTGGTGTCTGCAACCTATGTATAACTAATACACACCCTATTTGGTACTATTCTTATACATAGTACACCATGGCATTAACATGCGAGATACTATTCCTATTCTAATACACCATATTCAGTAATATGATATTCTAATACACCCTATTCATTTGATACAAGAAACCAAACAGACTACATAACTAGTTGCTGCACAACTAATCCTAGCATTACTAATACGTCATATACAGTACTATTTTTATAAACCCTATTACTCTCCTATTATCTTATTTGTCGGTTCTATTATTACTTGTTGTTTCCTTTGTTATGGTTAGCATATTATTGTTGTTGTTATTGTTCTCTTCTACTTTATTTTAAGTTGACTTTTTCACTATAGTATTTCTTTCAATACTTGATGTTGATATGTTTTACTTGAGCATAGGGTCTATCAGAAACAACCTATCTACCTTCAGGGTACGGCTATGGACACACCACCACCTCCTCAGTCCTCACTTCTGGGTATGTTTTTGTACTTATACGCCCTACCAAATGACCCTTAGTGAGAATAGACTAAACTTCTAAAGCAAATTAGTTAAGCACAGGAACAGTGCACAACCTAGACAGAGAAATTATTCTACATGTTGAGAGGAAGGAAATGGTGAAAGAGCAAAACCAATACAAATATTACCAAATCACAATTCAAAATCATCATTCTCTTTGATCAGGACACTAGCATCAACAACTCTTCAATCATAGAGTAAAATGGTTATGCAGTTACTAGTATGGTCTTCTTCTTTATTTTAATATGATCCACCAAATGAATTTTGTGAAACCTAGTTTTACAAAATAATTGCAACATATGCTATAAACAGGACTGTGTTCCTGGAGAATAACTCCACAACACTCCACACCAATCATATAGAGATAAATGATACCTTTGATTTGCAGCATACACTCAAATAACGAGACATAAGTTTCCAAGCCTCTTCTCTCTCTGCATTTCGAAATGCGGCTACCATTTTTGCATTAGCCTGCGTAACTGGCAATTTTCCCACTGCATAAAAATCACAAATATGAACACATGATTGTAGGTTGTCAAAAGAATAAATCGGTTCCTCTAAAGTTTTCTAGTCTAAATGTGTATAGTATGGGGGAATGTTTTAACAGGGCGCACTTTCGTGGAGAGGAAAATGTTTGTCATAATGCGAGAAAACATTTCCCGGATCATTTTCTATTGTTAGGGTTATGAAAATAGATGCCATATGGTAATTGTACACGGACTAATATTCAGGAAAACCAGAGGCGGGTTCAACACTACACCTTTATGGGTTCAAGCTCTTAAGATTCTTACCGTAGAATCCATTATATTTTAAAAGTTTAGGGTTCATACCTACTAGTTATTGCACATATTTATGGATTTATATTCGCATATCGTCACTCTGCATCTGCCTCTGGGTAAAAGTATATAAATGAGTATCGTAAACAGTGGCTACATGTTGACTTAAGCAAGTGATATGGACTTAAAAAGTTAGGATAGTTGTAAAGGAAAATTTTGCTCATTCCTTTTTGGTCAAAAATTATTTTCCAGGAACAAAGAGTTTCACAACTCAATGTAATCAAACATTCCTTAAAAAGACCAAAACTTCATCAACTTATTGAAAAACATTTCAGTAAAATGAAGCTAAATCTATAATCATGATATGATATATAATCCACATTTAACTCTCCCGTTGGCTCAGATGGTTTGTCTTCGGACTTCCATAATGAAGGTCTCGAGTTCGAAACCCCTTGCCTGCACAACAGGGTCTTGCCCCTAGTACGGTTTATCTCTCTTACGTAGTCTGCGAGCTATTGCACACGAGCGGGACAACCAAAAGAGATACACTAATCATCTACATTTATAACCAACAAACACTAGAAATGATCCAGAAAAATGATCTTTTTAAGGAACAACATTAAAGCATAAACAAATTCTCATTACCAAAAGCACCCAAAGTATATTAATCATCTTAATATCATGAAAAAAAAGCATCAACAACAAGAAAGAGGGGAAAAAAGAGGTTACATACACAAAGTGGGTATATATGGAGAAGGTTGAAGAACATGAAGAATACAAATCTCAGAATTCCCAAATGTCTTACAAGCCCACTGAACCAAAGCAACACCTTTGTCAACATATTTACCCACAGCTACAAATACTTTAGACCCTTGTAGTTGTTCTTCTTCTTCTTCTACCACAACTTCTCTTGATTGAGGAGCAACGATTTGGCTTGTCCTGTAAAACCCACGTCGGAAACTGGGCATTGAAGAATACCCAGACGGGAAATTTGGAGGAGTTGAAGGAGGAGGAGGTAAAGGGGTTAGCAACTCCATGGATTTTGAATATCAAAGAACTCAAAACTCACTGTGAGACATTATAGAGACAATTGGGGGATTCTTTTTTATGCTCGTGTCAACATCTCACGACTTTAATTTGTTAAGAGTCATATTGATACGACAAGTTATGGTGTGTTTGGTCTGATGTAACATGTTTTTCGCGCAAAATAATGTTTCTTTGCTCGATACATTGATTATTAAAATTTTCACTTTATCGATAAGATTTTAATATTTTTTAATTTTATTTTAACTTAAAAAAAATATTTTTTATCGATAAGATTTTAATGTTTTCTAATTTTATTTTAACTTAAAAAATATTTATATGATTTTTCTATGTTTAATGTATTTTGTATATATTTAAACAATTGAATTTTCATGTATATGTATCTTCCGTTAAAATAAAATTATATATATATATATATATATATTCAACTAAATGATGGATATATATGTAATGTATTAATATTTTATAAATAGTATAAATTTTTAGGTAAATATATATCCAGCAAAGTATTAACTAATCATTTATTTTCAATTCTGGCTAATTTAATTTTCCTTTAAATAGTCTAAAATTTTAGATATAAGTACCTCTAAATATTTTGTGTTTTTTTATATATATTATTCATTAAAATGATTCATATTTATTGTACGTAGAAATTTAAATTTAAGTTTTAAAGCTCTATAAAGTGTTATTGAAAGTACGTATAAGTTGGTCGAATGGCCAATTAATTTGGTAATAATTACTTTCGTTATGAAATTTGATTGAATAATTAATTTGTCGAATTTTCTTCATTAAAGAAAGAAGTATAGAGTTTTGGTTAAACTCATTGCTCAACTATGACCTAAATCTAAAGTACATTCTTGTATTATAAAAGTGAACAGAAGTTTCAATATTAAATATTAGTATTGTACAGATCTTGAAAAACATAAAAAAGAATCGTTGGAAGCAATTCAAAAAAAATATCATGACAGACATCTGCGGAGCAATTATATACCACACTTGGCGTGCTAGGAATTTGAGGAGATTTAGAGACATATGTGTACATACGAAAGATGCATTAACACAAATAAAGAAGGAAATTAGTGAAAGATTACACTTACTTAGTAGTTCAAAGAAAGTAAGTAAATGTGGACAATTTATTCAACATTTGTTATGTTTGTTTTGTTTTGTTAGAGGCATATTCTCTGTTTTAGAAATAGGTGCTCTTTTATTTGTATTTGTTCTTTGGAGGTTATGGTAATATTTTACGGTTGTTATAAAAAAAAAAGTGAACAAAAAACATCCTTGCATTATCCAAAAAGTTACAAGATTCATCTTTATGTCTATTTTTTTGGCGTAATGGTGTAGTAGACCCTTGTATTTGAATCTGTTTATATTTTGGACCCTTTTACTTAGTCATTTGGTCCCCTGAACCCATCTAAACACAATATTTTAAACACAATTTTTGATGTGATATGATGCGTGTTCTACAAACACGTACACGTTGGCAAAAAGAAAAAAATCCACATATGAATATTAATATGAAAAGAACATTAAAATTTAAAAGATAAATAAATGAAAAAGAACAGAAAAAAAGGGGAGGGGAGTCATCTTCTTCAAACCCGTCCCTCCCCCATCCATCTATTTTTTCCTTCTTTCTTTAGATTCACCCACCATTTTCTTGTTCTTCTTCTTAACACCCCACATTTTGTCCCACCCCTAAATATTTTCTCAAAGATTATTCTTTTTGCTACAAATCAATTTTTCTCATAGTTCTTTACGTTTTGTCATATTTATTTTTTCAAAATCTCGATTTTGTATGTATTTTTTTGTGATTGTGGGTATAAGGTATTGAAAAATGAAAAACTCCATCGATAAGCTTGATGAAGCTTCAAGAATAAAAAATGGATTTTGTGAATTTATGACTACATCAAGCCGTCATGGTGAAGACCAACAAAATCAAAACAACAAAGATACAAAACAATCAACACAAAAAAGAGGTGAGTAAATTGAAGGAAAAAATAAACAAAAAAAATGGTGTTAGAGTGAAAATAAAGAAGAAAAAATGGTCTTTAAAAGTAAAAATCTAACTTTTTAAGGTGTCTCACGCTCTGGGTCCAAAATACAAACGGATACAAGTACAAGGGTCCACCAGACCATTTCGCCTATTTTTTTTAAGAAACTCAAGCTGTAATAAATCGAAATCCTCGCTATATTAATATGAGCACTAAAACACGATTACAACCTTACGATTCTAGTTGCAATAATCAAACTACCGACTTACAATAAAAATATTGAAATAACAAGTAATTAAAGATAGAATAAGATCGAAGATGAGAAGTAGAACTCAAAGAAAGGGGATGAAAGGACTAGACATTTTTCTCAACAATTTTTAATCCCTAAAACACCTATCACTACCCTTTTTGTTGAAACCGTTTCATGCCCACTACTCAATCAGGATCCCAGATAACCTGATCCTATTGTTCATTCTCGGGCCAATAGCTCTTGTCAGCCCAATAACGACTTGTATGACATTAGTAATTTAGTATCTACATTGGGTTGGACTTGATTCATCCTTCTGTCTATTTTTTTAAAAAAGAAACTCAAGCCATCAAAAAAAATGTGTCAAGTCGAATGAATATATATACACACGATTAAGCTAGTCAAGTTGGGAGATTTTTTTAAAAAAATTGAGGATTTAAAATATTCAGACAAAATATATTCAAATTCTTAATATTCTTTGTAAAAGAATTGTCCAAGTATAACTCCATTGTCAAAAAATTCAAATAAAATAATTATTATTTAATTTTCACAACAAAATGCCTACATAATATCACTAAATTACCAGTATTGTTATATATTGTATAAAATGTGAATTGCATTGTCTATGCAGTAAGTACGTACTATGTAAACTACCAGTAACATCACTTATGTATTGTTCCACGTCAATTTACTTGATTATACAAAAAAAATATAAACTAACAACACACAAAATTTAATTTATGAGGATAAAATATTCTTTTTTTATCCATATCCTAATTCTTTTTGGGTAACATTGATCTTCTCGATGTAGCTAAGATATGACCAAATTAAAAAAATAATATTTTTTATTTGTTCAATTAGTTTCTTAACAAAAATAGACTGAAGGATGATTCATGTTATTTTTTGGATAGTATAAAAATATTTTTTTGCTCACTTAAATAATATAAGGATGTACATTAAATTTGAGTTATAATTGAAGGATGATTTTAGCCAAAAACTCAAGAAGTATTAGGTTATATAGATTTGCAAGATCAAGTAAGAACTTAACAGATCTTGCAATAACTAAGCTTTCAAAAGGGCGACATCTGTCCATACTTTATGCAGAATTGAATGTTCATCGTAATCAATAAAGGTAATCAAGCAATAATAGAAAGTTGTTAGTCTGATTTCACCCAATGACAAATTAAATCAACATAGAAAACAACATTAATTTTGAAGATTATCTATAGTGAGATCATGATATGCACCGAAGACGGGAAAATAAAAATATATAAAAATTTGGTGATTACTCGTGATCTTTATGAATAGATTAAAACACAACAACTTTTCTATCATAACCTTTTGACTTTACTAAATCAAAATCATCATAACAAATTGAAAAGTGAAATAAAATTAGGACAAAAATAAAAGAGAAGTTGAGTGTACTGACAGTTTAGCTACTTTATAATAATAATTTCACTTTAGTTTTAATAATACAGAGAGACACCTAATAAAAGAATGAATGAGCTAAAACTAACTACTCCACAAACAGCCAACTGAATAATTATTATTTTGGAAGAATAATATTTAAACCATTGAGATGCACTGGTTCAATGTTAAAAAAATTAGCAAGAGACGTTTATGACCAGCTAGTGTGTTTGTTTTTTTGCGTAACATTATACCACGTGTTTTATTTTTGTGTTATTTTATTTTTTGATTTTCTTATTAATGTTTTAATTTTTTCAGGGGTGATCACTAACAATGGTGATTGTGAATGCTGATTGAGAATGACACTGAAGTACGTAATAGCTAGTGGTGATTGTACAGGCGATTAACTATAATAGTGGTATTGTGGATAGTCATAGTTGATAATAATCGTTGATATTAATAGTTTTGTGGATGATTATAATACATCGATAGTGGTCAGTATTTGTGGTATTTGATAACTAACATTGGTGGATATTGTTATGGTAATAATGGTTGATGATACTAATTGTAAATGATGATTGATGACGACAATAAATTAGGAAAATGATCAAAATTATCGCTCAACTTTGTTTTATTGGTTGATTATATCATGTCGTTAAAAATAAGTTATTTTACCCTTGCCGTCAATAAACTTAACAAATATATCCCTCCTTGGATGGAAAGCCCCAAATCTATTAAAATTATCCGATTTTACTTTAATTACTTAATTTTAATTCGATCCGACCCACTTAATAATATAACCTATTGTTTTACCCAAATCAAATTTTCCCACCACCACCAAAACCGCCACCCTCTCCAAGATCTCCTTCTCCACCACTGTCGAAAACACCAAACATCATTCTTTTTAATGTTCATCAAATCTCAAGATTTGAAACAAGTAACTCAACAAACATTCAACATGAAAGGTAGAAAGTGTAAAGAAGCTCTTTCAACAAATGTATTAGTTTGTTACTTGTGCAAGACGAATCAAAGTAAGAGATTGAGAAGTTAACATGTTAAGAAGCAAAAAAATAAAAAATAAAAAAATTAAAGTAAGACACCCACGCCGCCATTCCTAATGGTAAACTTGGTCTCAATGCGATTCTAAGACGTTATGCCAAAGTTTTCATGGGAGACTTTGTATCTGTTAGCAGGTTTGGCGACGATAGTGGTGGGAAAACAAAATTTATTCGTGGGTTATATTAAGTGGGTTGGGTAGGGTTAAAATTGAATAGTTTAATTAAAATCGAAGTATATTTATTAAATTTATTGACGATAATAATAAAAATAATTTGCTTTTAGAATTATAGACAATCAGTAAAATAAAATTGAGAGAAAATTTTGACCTTTTCTAGTAAATTAACAAAGAAATTATAGTGGTTGACAATGTTGGTGATAGTTAATTAGGGGCATTCCCAGCCGACCCATATTCAAAATTAGGCCCAAATTCAATAGGAATGATAACCCGAAATCCCTAACACAAACCACAGTAAGTTGTGAACTCTTAACTGTCGTCACTCTCGTCTCAGTTACGCCGCAGCTCGTCTCTGTGCTCGGCGTCCGTAGTCTCAGTCCAAACGCTACTCCTCGGCTCCTGGCTGAGTGCTCGCAGCCCGGAACTGCTCTCGCGACTCGAAGGTCAGTACTTGTATATAGACAATATCAACTAGGTGAGTAGTTTGGAGTTTGGAGAGCAAAAGCCAAACTGTATGGCATAGATTGTTGGAGTTTGGAGAGTATTGTTAAATGTTAAGTGTTGATTGTTATTTGTTATACAAGTTGATGTTGATTGTTGTATTATTTGAATAGCAACACAGCCACAACCCACAGCTCACTGTTAATAAATTTGGTTAAATCGAAAACCAAGCCTCTTTGAACTTCTTGTTCACTTTTTGATATTTCCGAGCTTTATCTGGTCTAAGCAAGCCTCATTTGTAAGAGTTGATTTACGGTGTCTTTAATTTTTCCTGCGATTTCCTTTAGTTTGATATTGCCTTCAAATTTTGTGATGCTTTTAGTATTCAATCTTTTTTTGGTATATTTTTCTTGCTGATTGATTAATGGGTTCTCACAATTTCGCCCCTCTTCTTGTGGTTATTATAAAGGAGTTTGTTTTCCCTGGTTTATTGAGTACCCATTAGCGAATGGACCAATAATTTCATTATATGTACTTTAACAATCCTCCTGTTGAGCTAACCTTGGGATTGAGTTAATACGAGATATTATATCTTTACAGGTTCTATGATTTTTTAATGGAAATTGATAAATTTGCTCACTAGACCTTTGCACAAAGATATGCAGCAATACATGCTCATTGAAGTGTTCAAACATTCATTTTTTGCAATCTAACATGGTCATTACATTGGATTCTCTTGATGCCCGGCATTTCTCTGCATAAACAAAATAAAAGAACTTGGTTGGTTCAGCAAAAGGTTGAAATTCGTAGGATATGACTTAGCTGGTATTGTGACAACATTGCAATATCTGTTTTTTGTTGGCACATTGGATGCAGTTAAATGCGACAAATTTTGAGTTCTTTTAAACACAATAGAGAATCTCATTTTATTCAGAGAAATGTGTATATTGTAGGTCCTTTTGTTACTCTTCAAGCTTCCTTTTTCCCTGATTTTCAAAAAATATTTACTATGCTTGGTTGTAGAGGAACTTTCTGGTATATAATTTTTACCTAGATACTATGAAGAACAAGTACAAGCGTGAAGAATGTCTGTTAAATTCATTAGACTAACATTCAAGATAGATCAAAATTTTGCGCACAGAAAAATGTAGTAATATTTTTATCTTAAATTTGAGTGTTTCATCGTCCTACATATTTCATAGTGAAAGCCCATTTTATTTTGTCTTCTGACAAAACCCTCTTTTTCTTTTTCCCCAAATTCTTAAACCCTAAAACCAGAAAAACCTTGAAAACAATGACGTTTGTGTAGTAGCCGCCATGCATAGAAGGAACATTAGGCTGCGAAGAGAGTACCTATACAGGAAAAGCTTAGAAGGGAAGGAGCGTTTGCTCTACGAGAAGAAACGCAAAATCAGAGAAGCTTTAGAAGGTCAGTTTTCATTACAAATTTGATGAGAAAATATTGAAATTTGTAGAATTTTATATATTTCGGGTTTTTGATGATTTTTTGGTATTTTCAGAGGGAAAACCAATTCCAACTGAGCTCAGGAATGAAGAAGCTGCTCTTCGGAAAGAAATTGATCTTGAAGATGAAATTACTGCTGGTATGCTAATTATTTCTAAATTGAGCTCGAATCAGAATTATAAACTAGAATTAATCTTGCTACAAAAATTGCTGCTATTAGTCTTGGTTATGGTTTTGGTGTCTAATTGTAGGAGAAAAAGTGATATGGATATTGGAATTTGCTTCACTGAGTAAGAAATTAAGAGAACTTTTAATTTTGGGGTCTGCTTAAGTATATAAGTTGAATGCAGTAAAATGCTTTTTAATCTTATAGTTTTAAACATATCAGCTGAAAAGTTAGAATTAAAGAGTCTTTTAAAAAATAAAAGATAAATGTGATTAGTACATAGAATGTGAAGTAAAATATATAAGCTAACCACGAAAAAGATCTTTAAGAAAAAGAGAAATGTGATGATAATATAACTGTTCAATACTTCTATATGATGATGACAGAATCCAAGATTGTGATTAGTACTTACAATGTGCAGTAAAGTTCTTTTCTTGGTTGGCACTTGAACATTAATGATAGACAAATGCATTCCAGTAGGCAAAATCATGATGGCGCACAGCCTCACACTTGAAAAAACAACAAACATACACACTAAGAACTGCTTAATTTTAGGACAATTTGCTACAATTTGAACATTTTAGCATTATGGTGGAGGTGGTTCCATTGTCTGTACCTCTCCAATTCCATTTTCGACGATGGAACAACCAAACCCCTGCCACACAAAAATATTTCTAGTGATGAAATCAGGTTCTTTACCTGGATTATCAGCCACGGAATGAATGACTGCCCATCCACCAATAGAAAAATCGATTCTGTTCCTGACAGGCGGATCGATCAAGTTAAAGTTGGCAGTATCAGTTTGAGCATCGAAGTTACCAAAACCTTGTCCAACAACCCAATAGTGGTATCCATGAAGATGTATAGGGTGGTCCTTTGTAGAGAAGATAGCAGTATCTTGAACACAATTCGTACATTAGAACCAAACTTGAGCTTGTACAGCTTTGTTCCAAATCTTGGTTGCCAGAGTCCTCATGAAACATTGCCTGTATAATCAAATTGCAAGGTGGAACGGGTGGGAAGTCCAATGTATAAATCCCTAATATGCGTGCAGCAATGAAGTTCTTCTTGGAAAAACAAATGAAGTGTTCATGATAGCAGCAAATGGATATTATTACCCTTGACATCTAGGTGCCAGGGGCTCAATTCACTAAGCCTAGTCCAACAGTGAAAAATAAGTTCTCATCAATTTGATTGGGAACTCTATTATTGCTAGGATTGCTCCTCAATTGATTAGCGAAAGAAGTGGCAGTGGCTGTATTATTGGAAACTGGAAGTTGAGGCAATAAAGGCCTTGAATTCGCGCCTGAGTAGAGATTTGTGTATTCAAGTATAGCAGTGGTAGTGGTGTTATCAAATTGCCCATTTCTGACTGTGGCATAAGCACGAGCTGCCATATAGTATCGGCAAGGGGACTGATTAGCAGTGAGAATTACATTAGTTGTTTTTCCAATTGATTTGAAGTAGTGGTACATTGGTCTTCTTGGCTGAATGCAAAGAAGTGGTATCTTTTTTTATCTTCATATATATGATTTAAGATTTTATAGTTTCTAGGGGTTTTTTATGTGCTCATTAGTTTTTCGTCACTTGTCTATTCTCTTGGTGGGTTAAATCTTGTAGAATGTGAAAGGGAAGAGAGAAGCAAAGAGGGTAAACAAGATGATGGAAGGATATGAAACCTTTGATAAACCAGAAATTATTGGCTGTCGGAAGAAATCTTTACAACTCTCTTTAATGCTTGTATCTTCATCATGCCTTTTCTATGACAACATCTCTCTCTCTTTCTCTCTCTGTGTTGTATTGTTAATAATTCACCGATGGGACGCGACGGTTGTATTTTAGTCGGTCGGGGGAAGCGGTAGTCTCCGGAATTGTGGACTATGCACGAACAAATAGAACATAGTGGTTTGTTGAAATTTTCTCTAATTACATTTGTATCGAGTTGTAATTGTATGTGCTATGTTTTTGCTATAACAAGGCTTTTGTCTATTTTTAATGATGTTGATGCAGTACCTCGATCAACTATTGATGATGAATATGCTAATGCACCTGAAAAAGATCCCAAAATTTTGCTTACAACTTCAAGAAATCCCAGTGCTCCTCTTACTCAGTTTGTCAAGGTTGGTGTACCCTTCAATTATCCTATTATTATATTACGTAGTCCACTATTCCCTTCTCACTCTTTCTTTTAGAAGTCATTATGTAGGAAACTATATATTTTTTTAATTAGACACTTCTCATGTCCTATTCTTTCCTTTTCCATGTTGTTGTATGGAGACAGGAGTTGAAAATTGTGTTCCCTAATGCTCAGCGGATGAATCGTGGTGGTCAGGTTGGTCTGCTATTGGGAATTATTTTCTTGTTTAATATTTCTAATCATTACAAGCTATTAGAGATGGCATTGGAGCTTACAGCTTGTAAGATCCATAGTAAGAATTGGTACTTTGTCTCTTAACTTCTTGTCGGAATAGGAAGAGGTGTTCCATTTGTTTAAGTTGCAAATTGAACATGTGTATATGCACATTTTTATGTCTTACTTGTATACTGGAACACAGAGAGTACCAGAATAATGTATTAGGCTCACATATATACACTCCTGCAAACCTTCTAGAAAATTTTAATTGAATATAAAAAAAGAGAACAGATGGCCATGGATGTCTCATATTTGTTTTTTTAATGAAAAGAGCTCTGATTCTTTGACTCTTAGACCCCTTGTTTGTGCAGGGAAAGTGATTTGTCATAATCACTTATTAACATCTATGTGCTTGCATAACAAGCTATTTAGTTCTTAAAGCCTATGTTTCTTTGATTCTTCAAATGTCATCTTGGTGCATGTCGGATCCTCCAAACGTAGTGCATTTTTGAAGCATTGAGTTATTGGAGAGTCCAAGCAGCACAACTTCAAGATATTTACGGTTTTACAATTATCTTCTATTTGTTTATCATATGTTTGTATTTTGCTCATATTTTTTTATTTATTTTCAGGTTATATCAGAAATAATTGAAACCTGCCGATCTCATGATTTTACAGATGTAATTTTGGTCCATGAGAATCGTGGTGTGCCTGATGGTATTGTCATTAGTCATTTGCCTTTTGGTCCAACTGCTTACTTTGGATTGCTCAATGTGGTAAGTGGTCTTACTCTTACGCTGCGCAGAAGTCTTCTGCTGTCTATGTGAGTTGTAAGATGATGTCCTCATCTACTATTTTCATGCAGGTGACTAGACATGATATTAAGGACAAAAAATCTATGGGAACGATGTCTGAGGCGTATCCACACTTGCTTTTTGACAAATTTTCAACTAAGGTAATTCCTGACATCCCTTTTTCGATGAAGAGTGAAACACATGCATTTCAGTAGATTTGCTACTGACATTGAGATTTTTAAAACTGGTTGATCATGTCGCCAAAATCAGTTACTGGATGTTTAGATAACTCTTGAATATCTAGAGTCTTTGTGTTCTTAGTGTAGCATCTTATATACTGTTCTATACTCACCAGGTATATTTCGATCATGCAGCTTGGTGAGAGGACAGTAAACATCCTAAAGCATTTGTTTCCTGTTCCCAAGCCTGATACAAAACGTATCCTCACATTTGCTAACCAGTCGGACTACATCTCATTCAGGTTTGTTTCTTGTTCAGTCTCATTAAGTTCTACTTTAGCAATGGAGGTTGTTAGTTTTGCTGTTTAGTTTTACTTAAGTACAAGGCATGCTGGGGATAATGGCTCAGCAATATTTTTTTCCATTTGATCCTCGATCCACAGATTTCTCATTTTGGTAAATTGAAGCCATACAATCAGAATCAAGCTTGTAAACAATTGCTTTGGCATTAGCTATTCTTAAACAATTAGATATATTTTCGCTGATTGTGCCAGACTATGTTCTAGACTCTTTTTTGTAACATTTTGTTGCTTTTTCCTGAAGTTCATCAATTTAGGGATGTTCTTTTAGTTGTTTTAGTCATTAGCTTTTACACATTTTGTTCCAGACAATGTTTCTGGGACTCTTAAAATATGTCAATGGGTGTGCGCAGATTCTCCCAAAATAGTGTTTTTGGAGAATTGAACACAGGTGCAACAACGTAATGGAAGAGTACGTGCAACCTAGGTTGCGTCAGAAATCATTAACTATTTCTTTATTCTGTATGGTGAGGCCATGGATTTTCCTGAACTATTCTAACATATAGAGAAGTGGCTAAATCCATGATATGCTACATATTTTTGCTTCTCAAAATATTAATAGATGATAGAAATAGACAGACAAATGGATTATGACAAAGACCATTGCAAAATACAAGTTGGAATATCCTGCTTAAATTTCATTACCTCTCCTGTCCAACTCCAGCAGGAGGGAGCAGTAGCTTTTCCCACTTTACTCACTTGATTGACTCAAACCACCAACCACATGGGTCGATCTTAGCGTGATTGCCATATATGAAATTGTTGCAAAGAAATAGCCCCCACTTGTTTCTCGAGAAGAGATGAGAAACATGCTCAATATCATTTGATTGAATAGTTGAACCAGTCCCTTGTTTGAAGAAACCCTCCACTTCAATTGGTATTTTTTTTCATGAAAAGCATGCATGAGATAAGAAATCCAGTGTTTCACTAAGATTTCAAATAATCCTCTGGTGGAGGGTCCTTACCACTAGGCTATCCCTTGGTTGTCTTGTTAACTGACAGGAGAGATAAAAATAGGTATAAATTTGATGATTTACCGGATATGCAGCTCCCTCCTTCCCTTTTCTTTATACTAAATTTGATTGAAACACGCAGACATCACGTCTATGAAAAGCATGGAGGTCCAAAATCAATTGAGCTGAAAGAAGTTGGCCCTCGATTTGAACTACGGCTTTACCAGGTAACAATAATTATACCAAGACTAGTTCATCATATTTGTTTGCATCCATGTTTATAAATAATCTTGAAACTGTGTAATCTTGACTTCTCTTCGTTTAGCTGCCAGACCTATGTTTTCCACATCTACATATTCCTAGAAAATTATTTGGAACGAGAAAAGAGAAAAAACATGCTGCATGTTCTCTTATCTGCTTCATGATAATAGATGTCAAGCAACAAAACCAGAAGTGATATTAAGCTCTTCTCCAATAGTTCACTAATATATGTTTTATCTAGCTCGAGAAAATTATCATATTAGTTAACAGATTTGTTTGTTTTGAAGAATCAGTCCCTGAAAATGTGCTTTATTTAGTACACTTGCCCTGTCTCTGTCATGTGAATTCCGTGCTACGTTGTTAGGAATGTGTGATCACCTTGATTCGTATTCTATCTGTTACTGATTGCTCGTTCCTGATCAAGTAACTTGTTTTTCAATGTATAGATCAAATTAGGAACAATGGATCAAGACGAAGCTCAAATCGAGTGGGTCATAAAGCCTTACATGAACACATCCAAAAAACGAACCCTTCTTGGGGACTGATAAACATGCAACAGAATATGATCTTTGAAGCCTCTGCCTCTTCCCGTTTGCACTAGCAGAAATTGATCGTTGCTGCAAGTCATGTATTCGACCATTGAAATGCAGATTGATTGATCCTAGAGCTACATTTGATGTAATATGCCGCTTCCTGTTCCAGAGCCTCTGTAGGAAAAGAAAAGAGAAACGAACTCTCTTTGTTTTAAGTAGTCATTTGGTCTTTTCCCCTCAACTGGTAATATAATGTTATGTATACTGTGCTAGAAGAAAATTTTGATCTCAAAGTTGATTTATGACTTGTATCTTGAGCTTATTGCAAGATTAAAGAGCAAAATATGGTGAATTCTTTCTGTTTTGATCAATTTTATTATGGCTCGACTTCTCTTACAGGATTTGACAAATTTTTTTTTAGTAGTTTTGGCTCAAACTCGATTGTTTCCATCGCAGCAGACTTTCTTCTCTTTAATTATGATCTTGTTCTACTCTAGAAACAATATCATATGAGACTTATATTCTCTTTTGATTCAATTATAATACTTTAGAGGCTTGTACACGTGACAACCAGGTTTTGGGGTAAAATGTAAGTTGATAGTAAATTTTTCGCATTTTTATCGTAATAGTTGAGTTTTAGGCTTACTTGTCTTGGTGGGATAAGACAAGTGCCATCACGCCCATTTTTGGGTCGTGATGTAAAATTATTTTTTTTTTCATTTCCGTTAGAGGAAAAGGGTATATGTGAGCCATTTGTTTACAAGTAAGGGTATATATGTCACTTTTATAACGAGGGATATATCAGCTCTAAATGACAAAGTTGAGGGGTATATCAGACCCTTTTCCCTTTATAAAATATCATTTTTTTACAAAAGTAAAATCCTTGTGCAAATATCAAACAAAACATGTTAGCAATCATACTTATATGCAAAACTGCAACAATGTGATTAAATTAGAAATTTTGGTCTTTATAAATTAGAATTCATTTTATATATTTAATTTTCATGACTATTAGAGAGACTCATGTATAATACATACGTATAAACTCCGTCTTTTAGGATACACTGTGTTTTTTGAGTAATTAACACACAACAAAAACTAGAAATGAAAGAAAATACACTGAGTTTTTTGAGTAATATCAACAACATCAATCAAATGAGGTATGTGTGGACTATTATGGACATATAACGAAAAAACAAATCTATATTAAGGACAAAGTTGAGAACCAAGAAAATTGGTTTTACTGTAAAATTTATTTGCCATTGTTACATGAGGAATTACATGTCTAAAAAAGAATAATTTAGAAGCATTTTCTATGCACAATGGATGGACCAGATTCATCATATTCTGCCTTTGCAATCCACATCTACATTTCAAAACAAACAAACAAACAAACATAAAATTAATATATTTAGATGTGAAGAAGTTAAAAAGAGAATAAATGATTAATGTTACCTGTTGGAAGGTACTTAAAGATGCCAAAATTGAACCTCCAATCCAAACACTATACTTCCTCTCTGGTGGTGCAACCACCTTAATTTTCATGCTACTTGGAGCCAATGCTGTGATTTCTTTGCTCATTCTATCAGCAATTCCTGGAAACATAGTCGTTCCTCCGCTAAGCACAATGTTCCCATAAAGATCCTTCCTGATATCAACGTCACATTTCATGATCGAGTTGTACGTTGTTTCATGTATTCCAGCAGCTTCCATTCCGATCATGGAAGGCTGGAACAGCACTTCAGGGCATCTGAAACGTTCAGCACCAATCGTAATCACTTGACCATCAGGCAACTCGTAGCTCTTCTCCACGTTCGAGCTAGTTTTTGAGGTTTCAATCTCTTGTTCATAGTCTATAGCAATGTACGATAGCTTTTCCTTCACATCCCTTACGATTTCTCTTTCAGCACTTGTTGTGAACGAGTAACCTCTCTCTGTCAAGATCTTCATCAGGTGATCGGTCAGGTCCCGTCCAGCTAAATCGAGACGAAGGATCGCATGTGGTAGAGCATATCCCTCATAGATTGGTACAGTGTGACTCACACCATCCCCAGAATCCATGACAATCCCTGTTGTACGCCCACTGGCATATAGAGATAGTACGGCTTGAATCGCGACATACATTGCAGGTGTGTTGAAGGTCTCAAACATGATTTGAGTCATCTTCTCGCGATTCGCCTTAGGGTTTAGAGGTGCCTCTGTGAGAAGAACAGGGTGTTCCTCTGGAGCCACACGAAGTTCGTTGTAAAATGTATGATGCCATATTTTCTCCATATCATCCCAATTACTTACAATCCCATGCTCAATTGGATATTTCAAAGAGAGAATACCACGTTTCGATTGAGCTTCATCACCAACATACGCATCTTTTTGACCCATACCAACCATAACACCGGTGTGACGTGGTCTACCAACAATGCTAGGAAACACTGCTCGTGGCGCATCGTCTCCAGCAAATCCAGCCTAAAAAAATTACCAATTTCTCAATTTCAAATTTCAAATTTCAAATTTCAAATTTCAAAAAATTTCAAAAGATTTCAATCTATTTACCTTCACCATTCCTGTTCCATTATCACACACCAGTGGCTGAATATCCTCACCATCTGCCATTGTTTAATCTACAAAATTCAAACTAACTGCAATTTAGGAACAAACCCCCTAAAAAGAAAGAGGACAAATATATACTCTGAACTATCATACCATAACTAGTTTTTTGAATGGCAGAGCCACTAATATCTCAAAAGTATAGTATCGAAAATATATTTGTCCTTTTTCCCAATAATAAATATTCAAACAAGTTTTCAATATCCATAATTCTTCTTCCCATAAGTCATTAATATCAACATTCAAGAAAAGCAAATTCGAATGTCATAATCAAGTTGCTATAATTGCAATAATTAACTAGCGACAATATGAATATTTATAATCAAACACTCTATATTAATCGGCGAAACTAGTCACGACTAAGGAGTTAAAAATCTGAAGAACTGAACACACTAACTAGCCGAAGGGGATCTAGTTTATTGATATCTAGGATATAAATAAAAAATAATTTTAACCATTTATAAATAGTATAAGCTACAATCGACAAGGTTATCCAAATATTATAATCTCATCTCATACAATATGCGATAAATAATCTCATGATTTTAATATAATGCTTATTCTAATTTAGCTAATATCCATTACCAAACACTAAACAAGTTTAATCCAAAGATCAATAGACATGATTTTGAATCATTCTCATACAATTTTAAATTCTAAATTCATACCAAACACTAAAAAAGTTTAGTCCAAACGATTAATAGACACAATCTTGAATCATTCATATACAATTTTAAATTTTAAATTTGTACCAAAACACTAAACAAGTTTAATCCAAACGATCAATACACACGATTTTGAATCATTCTCATACAATTTTAAATTCTAAATTCGTATCAAACACTAAACAAGTTTAATCCAAATAATCAATAAACACGATATTAAATCATTTTCATATAATTTTAAATTTTAAATTCATCTCGGAACGAAGAGATTACCTTTTTAGGGAGGGGAATAAACTGTTGGTGCCCACAGTTGGGTTGTGAGTGCAAATACAATATTTTTTTTTTTCAAAAAGAAAAAAAAATCAACAAAGCAAAATTGAAATGAAACTCAACGATTCCAAAAGGCAATGAAATGGTCTTCTTTTTAAAAGCTAAAAAAATAAAATTCCCACATTTTTTGCTGTCTGTTATTTTTCTTTGGTATATATTTGGTCTTTGTTATTGTCTATGATCGCCACGTGTCACTTATTCATATGAGGTCCTACTTTTTATGGTTAGGCTTCTCCTCTTATTTAGCCCATTTAAACGGTTCAATTTTTAATTTGATTTATCCCTTAGAAAATTGTATTTGATTTTAATTTTTTTGAAATAAAATTGATAGTGGTTGATCTATTATTATTTTTTTCATACGAAATAAAACTGATCAAGCTGGACCATTTAAATATTTGGTGAAAATTCTTTGATTTAAAAATACAATAAAAAGTTTTTGTGATTAATAGGGGTATAAACATGTATATATAATATACAAATAATTATGTCTTACGTAGTGTATATGTAATGTTTCGATATTGTTAAATAGTTACGTAATGTATCGATATTGCATAAACGTGCATCCATATTGTATAATGATATATAAACATGTGTATATGATGTACAAATAATTATTAGTGTATATGTAATATATCAATATTGTATAGAGATGTATGAATATCATATATTGATAATTTGGGGAATTTTCACGTGTAGTCACTAAAAATAGCCTAATTACTCTCATTACTATAATTTGATAATTAAAATTCGTAGCTACATGTTATATCAAAGAGAGAGGCGAGCCAGACTGGGAGAGAGAGGAGAGAGGTGAGAGAGAGGAGAAAAAGTGGGAGAGAGGTGAATTGTATATGTATATTGGTTAGATAATTGTATATTATACATATGTATTTGTATATATGGCAAGCGAGATTTGGACAGAAAGGAGATCAGAGAGGCGAGCGAGATTAGAAGAATGAGAGAGGCTAGCGAGATTGGAAGAGAGACAAGCGAGAGAGAGATGACAGAGAGTAGGAGATAGGTGAATTGTACAACACACATATTTAAACAACGACGTTTTTAAAAAATTAGCACAACAAGAAAAATTAGAAAAGAGTTCCTTTTTTATAAATCAGAAAGAAAATGGCCAAATGGCAACTTGTCAATTTTGTAAGAACAATGTACGATTGGTCATTTTAAGTAAAAAAAAATGTGAATCATTTTTTGTGTAAGAAATTCAACCCGACGAACATTTTGCGTAATCTACCTTTAAAAGAATTATGCATAGATACTGTCTGAGTGAAATTTGTATCACAATATCATTTATCTCAGTGTGGAGATACACTGATATATCAAAGAAAATAAATGGTGTAATACACATTGATATACATATTGTTATGCGGAATTCGATATAATACGAGAAAATATAAACGCGAAAAACAAGACAACAGATTTACGTGGTTCACCAATAAATTGGCTACGTCCACGGGAAGAGGGGAAACAGTTTTATTATGGAGAGGCAAGAACAGAAATTACAGAATAGGGTTTGCCCTAGCGTCTATATATAGTGCTAGGTTACGCCCTAACAGGCTTGGGCCCAACATACAGAATTGACAGATAATTAAGGGCCCAATACAACAACATTGTATACCGTCGGGCCGGGGGCGTCTCCGCCCCCCGGACCCCCGTCCTTTCTGTTGTAACGGGTCCTATTCAAGGCATTCAACACATATGTATGTACACGAGATACGATATGGATGTAACGACTTATTTTCGTCGTTATAGAAAAACCAATGGAGAAAGAAATTGGGCAAGAAAACTTTTGAGTAGTGAGTTGGAAAATTATAGCCTAGTCCAGATTTGGACGAAATCTGAGATAGGTAAGGTCTAGGGAAATTTGATAATGAATGGGGGATCTGATTGTGTTGATCATCACTTGATTGGATAGTCAAGACGTTAAGGAGTCTGTACGACTTTAGGGAATCAAATTCGGGCGAGTAGAACTCTTGAAAGATCTTGGCGTGAAAGGGTAGTTTCTGAACGTCAAGGGTCGAAGATGTGTTGTGAACTGAAATCTTGAAACTCAAATTTCGAGCTTCTGTCTCCGTGCAAGTCGCCAGGGCAGGTTTAATTCCGCCAGGGCGGGGCCGCTGTGGTTGGATGGGATATGCCGCAGTGGGCCAGTCGCTACTTCAGTTGGGGGAATAATCTCAAAATCGTTATTTTCTGCAAATCTTCGTTCTTGAGAGCTAAGAGACGACCACAAGCTATTCTTGACAATTCCCATGACTTTTAGTGCTAAAGGTAAAGATTTTACTCTCCTAATTCGTTTTACAATCTGTAGAATTTAAATTCTTGATAGTTATCAATGTCTAATTGTCGTTGATATTGGAAACGGTATGTCGCTCTTGAAATGATAATGATCTGCGTATTCTGTATATGTGTGCTGTTGTGTTGTAATTTCTTGCCTATGTTTCGCTCACTGGGGTAGCCGTGTGATCCTACGTACATTATAGTTGTGTATTGATACTGCATTTGTTCGTTCTTTGTTGAATACAATTATCTTCAGGCAGCTACCGACACTCAGCTAGGCAATAACTGATAGAGACTTGATTCAAGGGTGAGCTAGTTCTTCCAGGCTGCAATGGATCCTCCTTATTTAGTCCACTCTTTTTCGGGCTCGGATTATTTATTTAGGCTGTTAGTTTTAGCTTTCGGGTTTGCATCCCCTTGTTCGTAGACTTGTTGATCATTAGAGTTTTGGAATAATGACTTTCAGTTCTATGGGTTGAACTTCCACATCAGTTATTTTGATTGACCTTGGATTTTGTGGAAACTTCGTGATTTCATATAGTCAATTAAACCTGCTTCCGTATCTTTAAATGCTTAGTTTCTATTAATTGCTCAGTTGGGTTGTAGTAATGATTTTCCCACTGAAGGATTAACGTGGGTGTGAATCACGATGGTCTGGATCGTGACAACAAATATACAAATGAAGATTTTAATGTAAAATTTAATTCAAATTCGCCTCAAAGCGTCTCCAAGCACCTCCAAAACGGATATTAAACTCCTTAATAAGTTCATGATAAAACTCAATATTATCGTATCGAGATAAATCACAGATACACAACTCGCGAATCAAACTTATGTTTTAAAACTCTTTTATCACAAAATATTTGACATAAAACCCAAATGAAGAAAAATGGACACTGCAACACCAACATGAAATCAATAACTAGTGGAGATTTATTAGAAAATATTGAAAGATTTTTTGCTAAAAGTTAAGAGATCTTGGATAAAAGGAAGTAAATAAGTTTGTAAAAAAATGTTCACTTTTATTTTGTAAAAGCATTAGGAGGGAGGGGATACTGATTTTTTTTTTTTTTTTGTGTGATTTTAAAGTTTTTTTTTTTCTTGATATTGAGTGTGGGATCTTTTAGATATAAATATTTAACTTGGTTATCAAATGTCATATGCAAATGAGCTTTTTTTTGGGTCAATTATTGCTCCTGCAAATTTATCTAATATAAAAGATTTTTTTTTTTTTTTGATATTGAGTGTCGAATCTTTTAGATATATAATATAAAAAAATATTTGACTTGGGTTATCAAATGGCATTTGAAAATAAACTTTTTTATGTTAATTATTGCTCATTATTGTCATACTTCGCAAATTTTATCTAATATATAAATAAAAGAAAAGTTTTAATAATGTAAGCCCATTTTTTAAAAAACAAAATACCATCTTTATTGATTTATCTTTAATATAACTCGTAAGACTTATCACCAATAAAGTATAGGCATAATACATAAATGTGTCCTTTAAATTGTATTCAAATTATATTTATACCCTTCAATTTTGGATGCGCACAAATAAATACTTAAACTTGTATAAAGTTGAACAAATAGTTACACATGTCTTACATGTCAATTTTTTTGTCCTACGTGTAGCGTGCTATTTAGGACTCATGTGCTTATTTATTTAAAATTTGGATAGTTAAAGTGTCTGTTTGTGCATTATGAAAATTGGAAGTCAAAGTTAAAATTTGAAACCAAGTTTAGGATTCAATATATGTATTGTGCCTAAAGTATATTGTATAGACTTGCAGTGAATGGTGTTATTTTTATTTAATTAAATATTTCGAGTTTGAAAATAGTCAGACTTCAATAAAAATATCGAATACCTAAAAAAATCATTTTTTAAAACTTATCCATGTAATCTGCATGAACAAATAGTAAGGATATTTGATGCTATTACCAATTGAAAAATTTCAAGATAATCTTTAAGTATTTTTACCCAAATAGGCCATAAAACAGGGTATATTTAAAAAACCCAAAAGTTATGTACTTGGAATATTCTCATTAATTGTACTAATATAGTATGTTAAATGTAGCCAATGATGAGATTCTTCTTATTATTATTTTTTTAAAACAAAAGTTTAGATCTTACATTGAGATAATAAAAATCATGAGATGCACTTGACCTTAACGTGGTGAGGACCTTTGTGAATCCCACTGCAAAAATATTCAAATAAAAAATTTAATAAATTCATTAAATTAATCGACTTGTTATATTTTAGTTTCATGCATGTGATTCCAAAATTAAAGACACCTCCTTTTGTTTTATTTTAATTTTATTTTTCTCTTCATATGTATGATTGCAAAGCATATAGTATGATTTTAATACATTTTTTATATGAAGAGATGTGATGTAATCATCATTGAAAATTTATTTAAAATTTTGTGCAACTGGATAGGAACATAATTGTGTCAATTTTAATGAGTTGTTTCCTGTCGAGTTTGGATTATTTTTATATCTATATATTTTAAAATAAAATGAATTATCTAAGATTCATATTGTATATGTTTATTAAAAGTAAACTCAAAAGACATAAAAGATATCATTATAATAAAATCTAAACAATAATATACATAAGAACAATAAAAGGGATAGTGATTTATCTAACGTGATGTCTAAGAAACTATTTCCATTCGTTAAAATGTGATTATTTTATTTGAAAATTTAATTCATTAGAAAATGTGTATTTATATTTATTTAATAGAAAAGGGTAAAAAAATATACTCAAATTACGTCAAATAAAACAATAACGCTTTCTATTTCTAATTTGGCTTAAAAGTATTTTTGTTGTCAATACTTTGGTTCAAACATCTCCTTATTATTACTTAATTAGTTAAAAATGTTTTTTTAAAAAACATATTTTTATTTATTTATTTAAGAGTATAGTATCAGTTAAGCAAAAAATATCAACCTTAATTAATGAGTGGGTATGGACTGTAATTATTTATAAGAGAATGAGTATTTCAGGAATTACTTTGGATTTTGAGTATGAACTTATAATTATTGAGTTTTATGATATATTTATGTATAGTTCCCCTATATATTAGGTATATAATATACATATCTATGCACAATATATGCATGAATTAGTTAACCGAACAATATGTATGAATAACTTTTCTATATGTAATATATATTTCGATTATATTAAAAATTAATCGAACCATATATATCATAATTTTTCTCGAAAAATATCAAAACGATGATAATACTGCATGCAAAAGTTTTTATTCCATTCATCTCTCTTTTGATCCCCACATTTTTCATCTTATTTGACTAAACACATGCATACTTCCATTAATATAAATGTATAATTTTGCTCCTTTAAGCAAATGAATATTTGTGTTTTTAAAAGCAACAAAAAGAGAAGAAATTAATGAGACAATTTTCCTTCGATAATTACATCACCACAATAATAAGTTGACTTTCGAGAAAGCACAAATCAAGAAAAAATATATTTACCATTTGAGCTATATATCAGTTCATTTTATTTAATAAATTAAAATGAGCAGGTTAATGATCAATTCAAACTTAAATAAGTTAACGAATTATACTTTTATTTTTTATAAATTAATTTTATCATTTCTAATCAAGACAATAATCTTCATTCAAAATATATTGTCATATTTCGCTTGTTAAAATTAATTTAACCAATATTACAGTGAAATAAAATTAAATCAACTCAATATATAACATTAAAATTTAGACAAGATCCATTTTGGTAAATGTGAGGTGATAATCTTTAGCTGTTCATCATTTGGAGCAAAAATTTATATACCTTTTTTCTTTATAATTTTGAGAAAATCAAGGAATAAAAAAGGGTGTTGAAATAAAGGGAATATATGGATGATATGATTGTTAAGGATGGGTAGGGTAGGAACACTGATCATTAGAAGAAACAATATAATTAAGCATGACCTTCAAATGCAATTATTTATGCTCCATCTTATATATATATATTATATATATATATATATATATATATATATATATATAATATATATATATATTATATATATATATATAAAACTAAACTTTGTAGTTTTCTAAAGAGAAATAAAAAAAATTGTATTATTATACCAAATCCTTATTTTGTCCTTTATTGTATTGTCCTAAATTTTGCAATAAAAAAGTTTTCGCGGGCGAATATTTACTCTTTCAATCCCTATTTCATTTGTAGGGTTAACTCGTGACTTCTCAGATCTCAGAATACATGAAATAATATATATATATATATATATATATATATATATATATATATATATATATATATATGATTTGTGAGTCAGGTGCGGAGTTAGTAATTTTAGTACGAATATATATTATTTAAATTAAAATACTAAATTTAGCTTAATTCATATCAAAATTACTAACTCCGCACCTGAGTCAAAATATACATACATACATACTTTTATATATAATATATATATATATATATATATAATATAATATATTATATATATATATATATATATATAGTTTGTGACTCAGATGCGGAGTTAATAATTTTGATACGAACTAAGCTAAATTTAATAATTTTATTTAAATAATATATTTATAAAAAATTGTTAAATATGTACAAATATTATGCTTAGAATTCAAATATTAACACTAAAAATTATTGTTATAAGATTTCAATTCATAAGATTAAAATCTGACTTAGCCTTTAATGTGGGTGAGTTTTATACACCTTTTTTTTTTATATTGACTTAGCACTTTCTTTTAAAATAATATTTATTTTACTAAATGAGCTTTATTGATTATACTTCAAAATTTTAAATTTGATTATTATTATTTAATGTTATTATGTAATACAATGAGTATGGAGAGAATAATAAATTTTTCTTGATCGGTTCAAATGTATAAATATAAGAAAGAAAAATATTTTTAGCAAAACAGAGAAAGTATATAACATTTTATTATATGATTTGCTTTTCACTGATAAGAAATATAAACTTTATGTCGAATAATTTTTTTTTATTTAACTTAGACAAAAGTTAAAATCAACACAAAATATAGAAAATATTATTTTTCTAAACCCCATCATATATACCCCACGGCTCATTATATCAAACACATTACTGTACCTTTTTACGCATTAATTATTATTTAATTAGCACTAATTCAAGTATACATAATTAAACAACTGATTTTTTTTTTGAAAGTGGACTATATTTATAAATGATTCTTGAGTCTTGATGGTGTATATATATATATATATTATCAAGTCGTTTTAAAAGATTATACATCATTTATTATAACATGTCGTTTTAAAAGATTATACATCATTTATTATAACATTAAGTATTTCTATTTTTACAATATCACCATCACAATTACTAGTCATTAACGTCAACCACCCCATCACCAATACAAGTTATTTTCATCATCACTTACAGAAATAAATATTTTTTAAAAATCAATAATGCTTTATTTTATCAAATTTATATTTTTCTAATAGTAAATTATTTCTAATTTGAATTTTATATTTCTTACACTTACAAATAAATAAAAATTATGTACATTTTAATGTTGAAAAACAAACAATTCTAATTATAATTTAGTATTCAGATCTCGAGATCGTATTTTAATCATTCGAATATGCACTCAAATTCAAACGTTTTAGTATTAATGAAAAAATAAAAATTTCTTAGATGGAACAAAATTATTTATTGCAACATAAAAACATAGAATAAGGAATATAATTAAAATAAAAAGGTAAACTCAAGTGAAAAAAAGAGAATGATGCAAATCAAGAAAAGAGGGAAAAAGGCATAGAAAAATGTTGGAATATAAACCACCAAACATACTTTAATTTTTTTTTTTTTTTGCAGACTCTCATGGCTCAAAATATTCATGATGGTGAAATCCAAGCAATATATATTAAGGGTCCCTCCACTTTCTATCCAAAAAAATAAATAAATTCACAAGTCATAAAACTCCATGATTTCTTTCGTTTTTCATGAGATGATGACAATAATCATGGGAAAACAACTATAGAGTAACAAAAATTCAAAAAATATCATCTAAAAACCAAGCCATAAAAGTCAAAAGCCTCAATATGAATATTGGATCCTTCTTTAACCAAAGAATCCTAAGCATGAACATAACATATACTGTCCCTAATTACTTCTCAATTTTTGAAAATTGACACACTTATCAAGAAAATAATAATTAATATACTGAATTTTGTCATTTTATCCCTATTAATTATGAAGGGAATGAATTAAAAATTAGTTTTACCATTTTCAAAATTGAGGGTATAATGAGTAAATTTTTTTTGGTCCTTTCTTAGTTTGTCAAAATAGACAAGTAATTAAAGACAACTAAAAAAAATGTGAACAAGTAATTAAGAACAGAGCAGGTACCAAATCAAGAATCCTAAGCTTAGCATGCATATATATATATCACAAAAATAGACAAAGGAAACACATAATAATCATTAGGATTTAAGATTTTGTATGCTACTGAATATTATAATTTAGTCTATTGATTAACATAACACATTATAATTTGTTGTATTTTTGAGGTTATCGAATTAAATTAAAATAAATATTATGGGTGTGGGAGCAAAATTTTATGGTAATAGTTGAAAAGATTGAAAAAACTACACCTAAGATGGAATTGTATATTCTTAATTAATTGTATGAGGCTTTTGGGGAAAAAATTCATAGGGACTAGGATTAAAGCATCTCATGTTATGAGTATTGACTTATGTACAAAGTGTGAGGTCTATATCTACCAATTTTTTTGTGATATATTAATGTATTAAACATGCCCAAATGATGATGATTATTAAGTGTTGGCCATAGTTGGGATTTAATGATGCACATAGGTGTACTTTGAAGATGGAAAATTTCTTTTAAGAAGGAAAATAATGTGAGAATTTACTCAAACACTTAGAAGCAATGTGCGAGGCTAATAAAAATGAAAGAACGAAAATTGAAGTTGAAGAAGGTTTGCAACGCGGCCCAACTAGACCGCGATGCTAGGTGTTACAGGTTATTTTCGAAATTCAACTTTTCTTTTTATCTTATTTTTGGACTTGGATATTCAATATAGGACTTTTCCTACATATATAAATAGTCCATAAAATCATTTTTTAAAGGGATATTTAGATTAGCAAAGGATAAACATAGAAAAAACAATTTTGATGATTTTTAGCATTCTTAGAAATTTTTATTATGACTATGAGTGGCTAAGTTCTCTTGTTCTAGGGTTATGAATAGTTCATGAATATTGGACTAATTAGAAGGTAAAAGTAATTAATATAAAGTACATCAAATTGGTTTGTTTATTCTATCGTGCATTTAATTAGTTGTTGGGTAATTAATAGTAAAATATTATTTACAAATTTATTGAACTCAAATGTGGAAGCTATGGATTACATGTAGGGTTTAGATAGAATGAATTTAATCTTACAATTTGAATGCAGGGGTAGAGCTAAGTGGGGTTGTGAGTTCAGACTAATCGATAGCTAATTTTCAGTTGACTTTTTCTCTCGCTCTCTATACTTGTGAACCTCGTACCAAACTGATTGATGATTCATTGACAAGAAAGAGAACGTAAACACTTTCCACACTAAAGTTGTGAGTTTGAACGAAGCCTTGTTAAATAAATTATAAAGAAACTAATGACATAAAAAATTATACTCTATTATGCACAAAAGTTAAAAATAATAATCACTATACTCTTAAAGAGTGATGGGGAGAGTAGTTGTGGTTGTTTGTGTTGCCCATTCTACATAACAATGCGACATAGACATAAAACATGGTGTGTGTTGGGCCATGTGAATGAAGAATGTGCCACAAATTGACTTACATTTAGAGCATTAAATTTTAGATGTATAGACTAAAGACTAAAGCACTAGCTAGACAATCTTATGTTGTTTATAATTATGAATGTCTCTTGGACTTGAATATATAATATTGTATAGTTGTAAAAAAATACTTGGAAGTTTTGGAGGGAGTGAATAGGTAATTATATATAATATCATCAAGTACGCGTATTTCTAGGTTTATAATGAAATATTCATATTGGAGCCTGACTAAATTCAGTATCAGAATGTTTGACATTGGGGTAAAGCGCTACGTAACAAAGACCGTCATATCCAAAACTCAAATTCGAGATTTTTTTATTAAGGATAAATAAGTACTTATGAGTTTACTACATCACTTGTTGGTGAAGTAAGGATTGATTATAAAGAATTTAATGTAACAACCCGTGTAGTCGTTTTGAGCACTAGAACTTTCTATTTCAGAAAATACTTTCCTATAGATTTAAATGGGTGTTGTGGAGTATTCATAATTATAATTATGAAATTAGTGGGGTAGTTTTATAATTAAGTTAGTTGGTGGTTAAAGAAAATAACTTTAAAATTGATAGTGGACCACTTTTATAACTCTTATTAGTAGCATATTAGATTAGGGTAGAGAATAATTTTGTAGAAAATAAGAAAGGAAGGGAATAACGCAAAGCGGCGTTTGAACGAAGAAAAATCACGGGCAGCTTCAAGTAAACTATGCGACTGTTTCAATATTTTTTTGGTGTACTTTGATGATTGGAAAGGTTCGAAAGCATTGAGGAAAGGAAAAATATTGGAGCTTGCTTGAATTCGGTTCTTCGGTGGAGGTAGGTTATGGTTTATGCTATTCGTAGTAAACTCTTAATAGCGAATGATATGTGTTGGGTAGTATTATAAAGTCTTCTATATGCTTAATTGTGTGCTTACATGATGTGATTTTATAATTGTGATGAATAAGCATGATGAGGCTATTGAATCTTGAATCCTAAATTTACTTTGTTAATGATGATGCCTTGGTATAAAAGAAGGCTTGATGAACTAAAGTAATGAGATTAGAGGATCGGGTGTCACGTTCCGACACCAGGATAGTAAAGAGGATCGGGTGTCACGTTCCGACACCAGGATAGTATATGGATCGGAGTGTCACGTTCCGACACCAGGATAGTATATGGATCGGAGTGTCACGTTCCGACACCAGGATAGTATATGGATCGGAGTGTCATGTTCTGACACCAGGATAGTATATGGATCGGAGTGTCACGTTCCTACACCAGGATAGTATATGGATCGGAGTGTCACGTTCCGACACCAGGATAGTATATCGATCGGAGTGTCACGTTCCGACACCAGGATAGTATATGGATCGGAGTGTCACGTTCCGGCACCAGGATAGTTTATGGATCGGAGTGTCACGTTCCGACACCAGGATAGTATATGGATCGGAGTGTCACGTTCCGACACCAGGATAGTAGTAGTGGAGCGGAGTGTCACGTATCGACACAAGAGGAATAAAGATAATGAATCTTGAAATTATGATAATATACTAAATTTTAAAGAACTAATTCCCAAATGAGTATAATGGGGAGGCTTGAGTCCTCATTGATGTGCTTGGTGTTGTGACCAAGGGTTATGGAAATTGTTGTGGTCGCCTGTTAAGAATATTAGTTGATTTTATGTTATTATCTGATATATACTGTTTTCTATTTTGAGTTGGCAGATAATACCTACTCAGTACTTGTGCCTTGTACTGACCCCTACTTGTATTTGTTTTTCTTTGTTAATTGTGGAGTGCAGCAAACGTGTCACCGTCTTCAACTCAACCGCAACTCTAGCCAGTCTTCATCAAGCCAGATTTCAGGGTGAGCTATTGCTTCTAGCTTGGACTGGATCTTCCTCTTCATGTCTTGATGCCTTGAAATTTCGGCATGGACTAGCTTTTACTTATTTTAGCTTCTTAGATACTCTTAGATTAGTAATTTGAGGATAGATGTTCTTGTGGTGATGACTTCCAGATTTTGGGGATATGATTGATAAATTTTAGAAGTTATTTAATTGATTTCGTTAATGAGTTTAAGTCTTCCGCATTGTATTTTGTTCATTATGGTTAAAATGTTGGGGTTTAGATTGGTTGGTTCGCTCACATAGTAGGATAAGTGTGGGTGCCACTCGCGGCTCGTTTTGGGTCGTGACAAACTTGGTATCAGAGCATTAGGTTCGTTGGTCTCATCACACAAGAACGAGTCTAGTAGAGTCTTAAGGAACGGTAGGGGGACGCCTTTACTTTTATTTGAGAGGCTATAGGACTTTAGGAAAATTCCATTCTTTCTTTCTTTCGTGCTATTTCTTGAATCCAATTGGTATCTAGGTGATACAAATTGGTATATGATCTTCTTCACTTTATTTCGAATATGGGTACTACTAGAGTATTTGAAGTTGAAATAGCAACAACAGAAAAGAAAAAAAAATGTCCTTAGAAATAGATATATTTTCTCGATCGCAAAATGTGGTGGTAGTCTCATGTCGAGTGTCGGTTAATAAAGACACTACTATGACTTCATCGAGTGAGGGTATATTAGAGAAAGTCATCAATGCTTACTTGGTTAGAGTTAGGAAGTGTGTTATTTTTGTTATTGAATTGATCTAAGAAGTAAAACAAATTGTTTGGTCTAGAGAGAGAACATATTCGATAATGTTTTGCAATTATTCAAATGGGTAGAAACATGTGGGCTATTTGGGTACGATAATATGGACAGGTATGATGTGTTCTAGTGAGGTATCTAACGGACTTTCACGGTGTGGCAGTATTAGGGTTATGTGGAAACATGTACGTCGATTGTCAAGTATGAATACTAATTACTAAAGGAGTTACAAGTTGTACGACATGGTCAGATAATAAGAATTAGTGTTGCATTCACATTTGAGAAACCAACTAGTTTATTACTATAGGAACTTAGATTGAGCATTATTTTGAAGGAAATATTTAGTGGTTGAGCATTATTTGAAAGAAAAATTTTAGTGGTGGATCTTTGGTACAATATTAATACATTTAGGTTGTGAAATGTATCTTCGAAGGGATCAAGAATTGGGTTCAAAATTGCGTGATTTCATCTATTTTGTTTTGGTTAAGGTAATAGCATAACAGGTTAATCAGCTTGGTTAAAAGCTATTGAATAGAACTTAAGAGAGGAGTGTACAGACGTTCAACTTGAGTGAGATGATAGGTTCTGTTGTACTGTTGAAATTAGAATGAGTAGGGTTGGATTTTTAGTGAAGCATATGGTATGGTTGGTGGAGAGGCAATCAATGATAAGCTAAGATAAGGTTGATTCGTAAAATCTTCAAAGTATAAGCAAATGTAGATAATTAAGGGCATTGTGTTACACAATTGGACTTATAATTCAAATTATTATTATTATTATTATTATTTTTTTTGTTATAAGTCTAAATTTCTGGTGGTATATTTTGTCAAGGTATGAATTATTAAGATGAGAAACGATTGATTGCATCGTTATTGAGCACGTGAAAGAATTTATGCATGCTTTGGACCATAAAGTTGTTACTTTTGATTGTTAAAGGATCTAAGTAAGGGTTTACTCTCAGAGTTTTGATTTAGAGTGTGAAGTAAAATGTCATAGATTATTAGTAAAACATGAGATCGGTAAGCAAGCTAGATAAACAAGAATTTGATATATTGAAGGAGCGAGATATTTAGAATTTGCACCATGAAAAGAATTTGAGAAGAGTGAAAGAATAAGACCTCTCGTATAAATCCATGGGGTGTAGTTGATGGTTGTTTTAATTTTTGCCTATGAGTTTAGATATAATTGTGAGATGTGAACTAGTTCGGTACAGACTTACTAGGAGTTTATCATCGACTTAAAAAAAAATGAGTTTTGGTTTAGGTGACAAATAATGAGGTATGAAAATTTTAGTATTTTACAATGAGGTTAGATTGCTCAAATTAGGATACAAGACTTAAGAATGATGTAAAAGGTGAGATATAATTCTACATGGTTATTAAGAATAAAGTTGGGTTAATACTACTCTATTGATGGGACTTCATAGAATGTTAAGGTGTGTTACATGGACATTTTATGGTTAATAGAGGTTATGAGCTATAGTATACAGATAGTTTGAGTGACAAAGAATTTCCTAAGTATTGGCATGATAATATAATGGTTTAAAATGGTACCTTAAGAAGTATGTGAAATGTGAAAGTGTGTGTAGAGTTGACTTTGGGTGTGATTTAGTAGTTTTGTCTCAATGAAAAGGTACTATCACATTTGAAATTAGTGCTATAGGCCTTATTTGGGACTCGTATCTGTCAGAAAATGCTTAAATAGAAAGAGATAGCCATAGTTTGAAACATAATTTGATAAGCATACTTGATAATAATGATGGTTTGAGAGTAAGGTAGACGATCGATGTAGTTAATACGTTTTGTTATTATTAAGAGTGTTGACTTCAATGAATGTGGAGTTTGATAAATCAAGTATGTGTGCAATTATATTAGAGACATTCTATGAGGGGAGGTGTAGATCTCTAGTTTTTGATACTATTGAGATGAGACAATGGGTATTAATATTTTGGAATAATCATTGAGATAACTATCCTTTCTTGCCTTGCCTTCCTTTGATCGTTCGAGGACGAACAATGGGTAAATTGGTATCTATTGTAACAACCCGTGTAGTCGTTTTGAGCACTAGAACTTTTTATTTCAGAAAATACTTTCCTATAGATTTAAATGGTGTTTTGGAGTATTCATAATATTAATTATGAAATTATTGGGGTAGTTTTATAATTAAGTTAGTTGGTGGTTAAAGAAAATAACTTTAAAATTGATAGTGGACCACTTATAACTCTTATAAGTAGCATTTAGATTAGGGTAGAGAATAATTTTGTAGAAAATAAGAAAGGAAGGGAATAACGCAAAGCGGCGTTTGAACGAAGAAAAATCACGGGCAGCTTCAAGTAAACTATGCGACTGTTTCAATATTTTTTTGGTGTACTTTGATGATTGGAAAGGTTCAAAAGCATTGAGTAAAGGAAAAGTATTGGAGCTTGCTTGAATTCGGTTCTTCGGTGGAGGTAGGTTATGGTTTATGCTATTCGTAGTAAACTCTTAATAGCGAATGATATGTGTTGGGTAGTATTATAAAGTCTTCTATATGCTTAATTGTGTGCTTACATGATGTGATTATATAATTGTGATGAATAAGCATGATGAGGCTATTGAATCTTGAATCCTAAATTTACTTTGTTAATGATGATGCCTTGGTATAAAAGAAGGCTTGATGAACTAAAGTAATGAGATTAGAGGATCGGGTGTCACGTTCCGACACCAGGATAGTAATAGAGGATCGGGTGTCACGTTCCGACACCAGGATAGTATTGGATCGGAGGTCACGTTCCGACACCAGGATTAGTATGGATCGGAGTGTCACGTTCCGACACCAGGATAGTAATAGAGGATCGGGTGTCACGTTCCGACACCAGGATAGTATATGGATCGGAGTGTCACGTTCCTACACCAGGATAGTATATGGATCGGAGTGTCACGTTCTGACACCAGGATAGTATATGGATCGGAGTGTCATGTTCCGACACCAGGATAGTATATGGATCGGAGTGTCACGTTCCGACACCAGGATAGTATATGGATCGGAGTGTCACGTTCCGACACCAGGATAGTATATGGATCGGAGTGTCACGTTCCGGCACCAGGATAGTATATGGATCGGAGTGTCACGTTCCGGCACCAGGATAGTTTATGGATCGGAGTGTCACGTTCCGACACCAGGATAGTATATGGATCGGAGTGTCACGTTCCGACACCAGGATAGTAGTAGTGGAGCGGAGTGTCACGTACCGACACAAGAGGAATAAAGATAATGAATCTTGAAATATGATAATATACTAAATTTTAAAGAACTAATTCCCAATGAGTATATGGGGAGGCTTGAGTCCTCATTGATGTGCTTGGTGTTGTGACCAAGGGTTATGGAAATGTTGTGGTCGCCTGTTAAGAAATTAGTTGATTTCATGTTATTATCTGATATATACTGTTTTCTATTTTGAGTTGGCCGATGATACCTACTCAGTACTTGTGCTTGTACTGACCCCTACTTGTATCTGTTTTTCTTTGTTATTGTGGAGTGCAGCAAACGTGTCACCGTCTTCAACTCAACCGCAACTCTAGTCAGTCTTCATCAAGCCAGATTTCAGGGTGAGCTATTGCTTCTAGCTGGACTGGATCTTCCTCTTCATGTCTTGATGCCTTGAAATTCCGGCATGGACTAGCTTTTAATTATTTAGCTTCTTAGATACTCTTAGATTAGTAATTTGAGGATAGATGTTCTTGTGGTGATGACTTCCAGATTTTGGTGATAATAATTGATAAATTTTACAAGTTATTTAATTGATTTCGTTAATGAGTTGTTTAAGTCTTCCGCATTGTATTTTGTTCATTATGGTTAAAATGTTGGGGTTTAGATTGTTGGTTTTCGCTCACATAGTAGGATAAGTGTTAAGTGTGGTGCCACTCGCGGCTCGTTTTGGGTCGTGACATTTAATTTCACCAGCTCTAATAAACTATTAGACCATAAAAATGATGCAACAAATTATAAATACCTTTTAATATTTTCTAAATCATGACCTTTTACTTTGAGGGGTCATTAAACAGTACATATAATTAATTAATTAATTAACAGTAAAGATTGAATTAGGCTCTTTAAACTTATATTAGCATTCATTTTTGTTTAGTAATGATGATGGAATGGTTGACCCAACATTCTGATGGAAACTTATAGAAGTACAATAAATTTGACAAAATTCTTAGATTCCATGAATTTTGATTTACTATCCATCATGCTGCCAGAGCTTTTTTTTTTTTTTTTTTGCAGGGGGGACTTGTTTAAAAATAATTATGAATCTAATTATTATTATTATATATTATTAAATATCATTTCAAGAACTCTCATAAATTTTTAAATTTAAATTTTGCCTCTATCACGAAGCGCTATGTGTCCACTATGTGTCCACACATATTAATAAATGATATTTCATAATTTAAATTTGTAATTTATAAATCAGATGAAAATAATTTTACATATCATTATCCTAAGACTTCGATGCAAAGAATAAACACAATTTAAAATTCTTTAATAATGTATAATTTCTACTTACTTAGAATAAATTTACTTGAGCAACAAATAACTTTTTGATAGCAAGATATATGTTATAATAGATTAAATTGAACTAATAATATAAATACACAATATCAATATAAGCACATAATTAATTAAATCCATTTAAATTCAGAGAATAAATAGTGGAAATTCAAAAGATTCATCATGGGAAAAATAGGAATATCTTCTTCCTTATCCATCGCATGTGAAAATGTCGATCTAATTTTATAAAGTCATTCGATCCGAATAGTACATGAAGAACATAAGCTAATAACGTAACAGAACTTGAGATTATTAACATAGCCACATATAATTGAAGATGGTCAATCAAATAACTTTTATTAAAAAAGCTTATACTATTAATATAAAAAATATATCGATCAAAAATTATTTTACATATATAATATTAAATTTTGAACACTCTTAACGAAATTTCTGACTTTCCACGAATATAGCACCAATAAATTTAAGTTGACATAAGATGGCTTTAGCGTGAGGCAAGCACGTGCCTAGATGCCTCGAAGTTCGTAAAAATACAAAAGTGATCCACTTAAGATTTTTATTAATTACTTAATCTCTGACTAATCGTCCCTAAAATAATTTTTAAATGGAAAAATAAATAAAAAGACTTATTTGTAAATTATTTAAAAATGAAAAATTAAAAAAGAAAGAAAAAGAAAAAGATAAAAATTTGCATTGGATCCTTCGCCGAAGTAGGACTACTATGCAAGGAACAACTTCAACATTTTTTCTCTCTCACACACATCCAAAATGTTGGAAAAAGCTAATAAAGTCCAAAAATAAAAAGAATTTCACTAAGATATTGTCCAACAATTTGACAAATGTAGTAAAACAAATTTATATTATTATATTATTTTTTTAAAATTAATGTATGTAATTATTCAACAAATAATAAATATTAATCTAAGAAAATAAGTGATTAATATATTAACAAATATTGATCAAGATAGAAGATATGTTTTGAAAATAATAATTATCAGATCAGAGTAACTATCTATCCGCAATTATATAGTTTTGTATAACTTATACTCAAAATTGAATCCCATCATTATATCCCTTCCCCACCCTCTATATCTATACCTTCATTCTTCTAAGGTGTCTATTTTTTCTCTAAGATCATCACTCTCAAAGTCTTTAGAGTCACTCCACATACATATCTTTTTGAGTTTACTTCTTCTTCTTTTTCTTCTTGTCTTTGGAGTCACTCCACATACATATCTTTTTGAGTTCATTTCTTTCTTCTACTTGTCTTTAGAGTTACTCCATCTCTATCTCATCAATTGCTCCATTGACTTCCAACTTATATACTCAAATACACAACATTCATGTGCTCACAATTCAATTCTTCTTCAACATCATCATCATCTTCCCTCATGGTTCTTCCAAAATGCAATCTCTTGTCATCTAGACCCTTTCTAAATTTTCAAGATGGATATCAAGATTCACCCCAACAAAACACACAAGAGGCTCAAGTAGCTCAAAATCAAGAAGTTCATAGACAACAAGACACACAACAACAACAACAACAACAACAACAAGACAAGAAAGAAGAAAATGAATTGTTTGAAGATAATGTTAAGGATTACAACAACAACAACTCCAGTGTAATTCCAGAAGTGGAGTCTGGACAAGGTAGATTACACGTAGACTTTACTCCTACCTTTGAGAAGGATAATACAAAAAAGATTCCAACATCTCCAAAACATGTTAGAAGTACTATAGAATTGATGATTTGTCCACCAGCTCCAAAGAAGAAAAAAACAATTCAAGTTACAAAGAGAAGATTACATCATGATCATCAAGATGAAAGAGTGTTTCTTGATGTTTATAATGAAGTAGAATCATTGTTTCCTCCATCTTTACTAGCAGATCTTAGTAAGAAGATCAAAAAAGCTAGGAAAACAACTCCCATTTTATGAGTATTTTTTTCTTATGTACTATAGTATGATACTAGATCTTAATTATTTTAGTGTGTACTCAACCCTAGCTAGTACTGTTGACTATTAAGAAGAGTTTTCAGGCTTCTAAAACTTTGGTTTGATTTGAATATTATGCAATATTTGACAACAAGTTATATATATGTTGTCACTCAACTATATCTCATTTACTTCATTTCTATCAACATTTTAGTTTGGTTGTCCACTTGTTATCGTTGCTCTTATATGTACCTCGACCTAGCTAGTCTAAAAAACTTTCATTTGAACTGTCAAGACTCGTTTTTTTCTTCTTAGTAACTTTTCTTCTTTTTATTTGTTTATGAATCAAATCTGTACGAGAGTGAACACAAATTTATGAGAAGTTTATGGGTTGAATTAAATTCATTGCTTTTTGATAAATTATGTTTGTGATGTTTTTTTTCTTGAAGAACCATAAGAGTATGAGTAATATTTAATTGATCCAAATATTTTCTTAAAAATAAGTATCTTAAAAATTAGAAAAAATTACTTCCTAGTGGGAGTAATGAGAATTAAAGTTTTATAAAATGCATTCTAAATTCATTTTTTCCCCACCTTTCAATGTTTTCAAACAGTTGAAACTTGGTGGGATTCATTGATTCAGATGAATTCAATAGCTTTTTTGGTATACTCTATATTTCTACTAGAAAGTTAATTAAATATATGTATATTAATTTGTGAACCTCTAACAAAATTGATCGAAGGTTATTAACGAAATTTAGAACTCCTAAACTCTTAATCCTGACTTCGCCTTTGATTTCCAACCCCTTCATCATTGTCAACCCCAACTCATAGTATTTCTCTAAATTACATCTATAAATACATTTGAGATGATAAATTTTTTTTACTCGCTTATCAAATATCGAAAAAAATAAATTAGTAGTTATATTTTTTGAAAAGGATATTTTTGAGTATTGACTTCACCGAGACGCAAACATACTTTGCATAGTTTTCAGTAAATAGCAATACAAGTAGTAAAGAAAAGCGTGAAAGGGTATATTCTTACAAAAGTAACATTATATAAAGGGATTTTTCCCTAACTTCAAGGTTACACTATTGCTTTATACATATTACTCAAATTTTGTATCTTTAGTTCTAATTTTGGTTTTAAAAAAAATGCAAAGTTTTATGTGTTGTTTTGTGGTTGGCTTCACTTCTCATGCACTCATCATTAACTTTTCAGTCTCTTTTCACTTTTTATCACATGAGACAACCTCTTGTTTTGGGGCACAAATAAAGTTCTACATAATAAAACCCACGCCATGTGAGTTGTGACAATGTACTACTCCTAATTACTCACCTCATCCACTTTTTATTTGTTTACAATATGCCCTCTTCGTTTAGTTCACGATATACTCTTTTCGTTTCATTTTATAAGTCATTTTTTTTTATAAATAATCGAATTACAGTATTTGATATTTTATAAAATGACATAATATATAAATATGATCATTAACTTGAAATAAAAGGATAATTAGTTTTTCAATTTTGAGTGTGCACAAGGTGACACTTAAATTTGTATAAAACATTACAAGAAAAAGTGTGAATTACATGGGGATTTTCTTGAAATTTAGTATGAAAATCCGTAAGAAACTTATTTTCCTGCAAATTTTCATACTAATTCTCAGAAAAATCCCCATGTAATTTATACTTTTCTTATATTGAAAGTGAACAAGTAGGCACACGTGTCCTACATGACATGACACATGTAGGACGCCATGTAGAACACAAATTTTTCATGTATGGTGTTATGAAGGACGGATGTGTCTATCTGATCCATTTTATACAAGTTTAAGTATCTACTTGTGCACACCCAAAGTTATAGGTCATAGTTGTCAGCTGGCGTCAAGTTAAAGGTCATGTTTATGTATTATGCGTTATAAAATTTATGCATAAATGATCATATTTTGCCTATTATACCCTTGATAGAATAGTTAATTATTCTTGTCATTTATTAATAAAGTTAACTTAAAAAAACATTAAATAAGGATAGAAGAGTAAAATTATATCATTTCTTAATGCAAGTGCAAGGTAAAAAATTGACATATAAAATAAAACGAAAAGAGTAATAATCAAGAGCGAAAATCGTCATGTATTCAATCAAATTTATTTACTTTGGTTCAGATAGTATTTATTTTAAGAAATCTATACAATATTTACAAATTATTATTTTGTCAATAGAATCCACTAATCTACAAGAGCTAGAATCTTGAATCTATATAAACTTGTCCCCCATTTGCTTTTGTTAAAATCAGATATTCATTTTTATTTATTGAATTTTAAAAACTAAATGAAATATATATATATATATTATATATATATATATATAATATATATATATATATAAACAAGTTACCAATTAAGTTCATAAATAGTAATTCTAACAACCTAGAAATAAATTTAGTTACATACTATAAGTTAAAATAAGTTAAATAGGTTATACATCAAGTCACACTTTTTTCATCTATATATCTATATAAACCATTTGTGCTTAAATCAAGAAAACCACTCCCAATTGAACTAGGTTTCATTATAGGATATGGATCATGATTTAGAGGGGAAAAAATTCAATTTACACAACATTATTTTCCAAGACCTCAATTCATATTTTTAAAAAGTACAATGAATTTGATGTTAGCAATAAATTATATATGAAAAAAGTCTAATTAGCTACGAGCTGTTTAGCGACAGATATGAAAATTAGAGAAAAGATTAGGAGTTGTAAAGGCTTTCAAAATTAGGGAAAAGACTTGAAAGGAATAGCTATAATTATGAGATCAATTATAGGGAAAAATCATGTAATTATATTTAACAACTTCAAATAAGGTAATCAAACAACTTCAATAATCATTCATTATGTGGTTTGCCTAGACATATATAGGAGCTATAAATAGAGGATTGGTTGTAAAGCTGCAGTACCTCATGTTGTATGTAAGAAGAAGAAAAATAGTTTCACATTTTGTTTATTGAGTTGTTGATATATTAATTTATACCTATCAAAAAATATAATAATAATATTTAAATCAAAATAATTAAATTACTTAAAATTCGTAGTTAAAGAATTGACTCCAATTTAATATTAAAATACAAATAGAACGTTTCAAAAACATTTTGACCAACATGAAAATATTAAAAAAAATTTTTCTCTATACCAAACACATCTAGAAATTTATTTTTCTTACAACTGCATTTGTTTTTTTAAAAGTGATTTTTCCCCCCCTTTGCAACAGAAGTGGAAAGCATTTGAATGAATTTAGTAATCGGATATAATTGCACTGCCAATTGTGAAATTGATATACTTGATACATAGATATACTCAGTAGAAATTGATACAATTTCATATATAGTAAGATACAGAATACATAGGATAAATTGATACTAGATACACTAAATTAATTTGATATCAGATATATTGATTAAATTATTCTAGATACATTGGCTGAAATTTGTATTGGATATAATTGCACTGCTTATTGTGAAATTGATATACTCATAGAAATTGATACAAGCTTTTGCATATATAGTAAGATACATGTATTCAAAATTGATATTAGATATACTCGTAGAATTTGATATTGGATACACAGAAATATAAAATTGTGAAATACATGTATACAAAGAAGGAGAGGGGTGAGAGATAGTGTATCACAAATACAATCACATGGCCCATCAAATACATTGTATCTTGATCGTAACTTAGACAACATATGTAATTATTAAACTATCATTACGTTGAGTAATTAACACATATCAATAACCTCGATCCCCAATCACAGAACTTGTACTTCACATTTCATCACCATACATGACAGACAGTAAACCATAACACCAGTATATCATATATATATATCAAGAAATATTTTTCTATAGATACACATAATATACACGAGATACACAAATATACATCACCGAGCGAATAAGATCTTCATAACAATTCACATGAAATCCCAAAAATTGCATAGGTAGTGAAGTATTGTCTCGCTTCCCTAGAATTTAGACTTATTGGTGTTTCGCCATTGTATTAGTTGTATTATTATAGTTTTTGATTGGGTATCTATCATCATCTGTTGTTTATTGTGTTTCGATCATCACACTATTTTGTTGTTCTTAGTCCTTTTTTATAGTATTTGTGCTGCCCCTCTTATTAGTTGCTATTTTTTCCATTGGTTTCTTCTTCCTTGTACTTGGATTTGTTACATTTGAGCTAAGGGTCTTTTGAAAATAACCTATTTACATATATAAGATAGTGATGAGATCGATATGCGTACACTTACTCTTTTCAGATTGTATTTATAAAATTTCACTCTATATGTTGTTATTATTGGTAAACCTGGAATCGCATCCATCTTCTTAAGGAAGTGAGGGATTTTTTATGTGATGATGAACTTTCTAAAAAAAAAAGCTCACCTACATCTCTAATTTTAGGCTTATTAGTGAATACAATGTATCCAGTAAAATTACTTTCTTTAGCGGTATCGCACTCCTTCAACATTGTTGCAAATTTATTCAACACCAATGCTGCTGGCACAAGACCTCAAAAAGTCGATAACGATCATTTGGTAGTTGATTAGAGTAATACATGATTAATAGTATGGTGATTAATTATGAGAACCTGTAGGTATTATTTTATACATATATTAAGTATGAATAGATTGGTTATTCGGGCATCGTTTGGTAGCTAGAAAAGAAACAAGTCAATTACATATTAATTTTCGTATGAGTTATATGATGTTTGTAGGTAGATAGAAATAAGTTATTCATGTATGAAATCAATACGATCTTTGATTAACAATTCAGAAACCCGCATACTACAAAAAATTATGTTCTATTATATATTTATACAGGATAGAAGGTGGAATAACTAGTATATGTACAACTAATTAATACATGAATAACTAGTCCCTGAATAACTAATATCTGTATAAAATTGTACATAGACTCACAGATAATTGATCCCTACATTATTAGTACATGCATAACTCTAATCAACTATCTAAACGATCCCTTATTTACATATTGGCGTTTGAGAATACATGAAAACCAAACACGTACCATATTAATTTGAGAATACTACTTTCTACCGGCATAAAATAATATACATATTTCTTTATAACTTATATATGTATTAGTTATATGGGATTCTAAATTGCGAACCAAAACACCGTATTAAGTTTAGGGAAACTTACATAAATCCCACTAGTTTAGGAGCTAATTACTTAGATACATTCTAGTTTGTTGTATTATACACCTTACCAGATTTTGGTACTAGGCTGTAAAATATGCATAACTGGAAGTTTAGAAATCAGACCCGTGCTACACAATTCTGCCAACATGTGAAAAGTGCACCAATACTCTATTGATCACACTTCTTTAGGTTTTTCTGTTATAATAATTAATTCTTCAAATTTCGTTCAGCGACAAGATACTCTCCCTTAGATGTAGATGGCATGCAACTTATACTTGTAATTTCTTTTTTGTTAAATAATTCACATGAGACATATAGTTGAATTCACCTTCAACTGATGCAATATTTGTGCATTTCAAAACTCTCTTTCAATGCTTATGAAGCTAGAAAAGTAGAATAAAAATTTCTAAAATGGAGTTGAAACATTTAATTTTGTCTTCCAATTGTTTTGCTTATGAACCGCTTTTTTGCTTAAATTTAGCTAATATGGACTTTTACAACGTCATCGAGGATATGATTAGTTATGTTTATTTTAATAAACTCACATAATAGAAGTGACAATCTTTACTTATATCCGTGATTCATAAATAGTAATCCCTCTTCTCTCTACCTTAGGTAACAGATGACTACGACTGAAACTACACCTCAGGCCTCATACAACCTTATGAAGCATGCACATCCAAGTTATTACACTTTGCTTTATCTATAGTATTGTATTTTAGAGAATAATTTCATTTTGCTTTGTGTTCTTCCATGAACTTATAATAAATTCGATATTGCTTTTACATGTTGATGTCTTCTTATTGTCTAGCTACCTCAATCCTAGCTGTTAATTTCATTACTATTTTTGTCTAGAGTTTAATGGGATTGACAATACACGTTGTTTAAATGGTTATATAGGAATATTTACTGTTGAAATGTATTTCATGCTTACAATGCACTTTGGTTTGTTATAGTGATCGACTAACTTTTGTTGTGACTGTCAAACATGAAAAATCTAAAGGTTATAAAGTGGAGGTACATTAATCATCTTAGCATTTTTTTCACTTTCTTATCATAAGTAAGAGAACAATTAGTTACCAATATTGTTCTGCTTCTTATTCAGAACTATACATATTAAAAAAGGACTCAATTGATCTTTTTCTGCTTCTTCACTTAATTAAATTTTATGAGACATTCAGTAATCTCACAAGCAGATTGCTTTCACATATGTCTTGTCGGAATTTTACTTACTTTAGGTTGCTAGAATTACAACAGCTTGTGGTCTTCCCCTCAGTGATATTACAGTCGAAGCCAAACATGTATTAGAAATAATTTATATGTTTTCATGTTGTGACTTCAGACCATTCAGGCGCCACAATGATGGACCTCAGTCTTGGAATAGTAAGTTTTTTCATAGGAACCAAAGTACTCATTATTGATATTAGGGATAATGCCCAAGTATCCCTTAACCTATGCCCGAAATTTCAGAGACGCACTTATACTATACTAAGGTCCTATTACCCCCTGAACTTACTTTATTAATAATTTTGTACCCCTTTTTAGCTTACGCACTATCTTGTGGGCCCAATAATGGTTGACTTTTTTTTTTCGAACTAGTGTCACGTAGGCTAAAAGGGGTAGAAAATTACATATAAAATAAATTCAGGGGTAATAGGAGCTTAGTATAGTATAAGTATGTCTCTGGGATTTCTGGCATAGGTTGAGGGGTACTTCGGTATTTTCGCTTGATATTACCAATGGGAAGAAATTGAAACAAGTCATATTACATTCATGTTCCGGAGATATGATAATCCTGTAATTCACCTTGCCGCTCTCTGAAGACTACAACAAGCTTTAAAGTAGGAAATACAAGTGTTCCTCTCAGTGCCGAAGTCATATTACATTCACGTTTTAGAGATATGATAATCTATTGTAACGACCTGTTTAGTCGTTTTGAACAGCAGATTTTATTTCTAGAAAAACTGGCTGAGACGACGGTCACCACGACGGACCGTCATGGGCATGACGGACCGTCTAGGGTTTCTCGTCCCAGAACACTTAGAATTCTGAAATTTGTGTTCTAAAATCGACTCTCTGTAATCTGTGACGGACCTGCAGGACGGACCGTCACAGCTACGACGAACCGTCGTGAGGCACCATTTCAAAACACTTGAACTTTTGAGAATTTGGTACTGTAGACACGTAATTTTTGACCGAATTTAATTTTAACACTAATATTAAAAGCATAAATAATTTTTCAATCTAAATTAAATAATTTTTTGACTTTTATTATTTTTCATTAATTTTTATTTAAAAGATATAAAAATAAACAACATAATATAATTTTTATTAGAAAAGTTTATTTTTGATTGTTAAAAAAACTACCTCCTAATAAAAAATCCTAATAATAAAAATAATCCTAATAATATATCTATATATATCTATATATCTATATATATATATCTATATATATATCCCTTAAGCTTTTATTTATTTATTTATTTAATTAAGAAATTAATAATTATATAATTCATTTTTTATATATATATTTAATATTAAAAAAAAAAAAAAAAAAACACTCACACACGATCCCTCCCCACTCCCCACACTTCCCCACTCACCTGCACACGTACACTACTACTACTATCTATATACAATTAAAAAACTTTAAGAAAAAAAAGAGAACATGATCGGACGACAATCAACGAAAAAAAAAAGGACACGAGAAGGAGAGAAAAAAAAAAGGGTGAAAAGAAAAATACAAACAAAAAAATAGACTCTTCCACAAACAAAAATCAATAAATATATTCACATATTTTGCTTTGACTCACAAAAAAGGTTGAAGTTGAGGTCTACTTTCGCGGTTCCTTATTCGAATTGTTTTCTTTTGGTTGAATTTTCGCAAGAGGTACCATTTAATTTTTAATAATTTAATATCACGTTATACAAACATTGATTGCAATATATTGAAGTTGCCAATTTCAAATGTGGTTAAACCGTTATGTTTTTATATGAAGTTTGTTAAAATATTTCATATCAACTTTATGTTAGATCCTTATATAGTTTTATTTTGTGTGAAATTGCTATAATAAACGTAGTTTTATTTCATATTAAATAATTCATAGTTTATTTCATGCTTAAGTAAAATTATTGTCTAAGTCTACTCTTATTTTTCATGTTTAGTTTTTAATGATAATATGTGTAGTTATTATAATTCTAATGATAATATGCATAGTTATCCAAATTTTTATATTCATGTCTTACTATTTTGAATGAATTTTTTTTGTTTGGTTGTGTTTTAGAAATGTATTAAATTATATTTTATATATATTATGTTGTGTTGTCTTACCTTATATTTTTAGATTCTATAAAAAATAATAATAACTTGTTAGGATAGGAGAGGATAATAAATTAAAAATAATATAAATAAATAAAATAATAAAAAAATAATAACCATAAAAATGGAATAAGGAAAGAGGTAGAATACGTGAATAAGAAACAGAAAAAAAAAAGTAGTGAAGAAGGAATGTTCGAATTAGAAAAAGAATAAACAAAAAAAAAAAAAATATATCTATATATATATATATATATATATATATATATCTAGCTCTATCTATCTATCTCTCTCTCTATCTATCTCTATATATCTCTCTCTCTCTTCTATATGATAAAATGAATGTAAAAATGTACACGAAAAAGGTAAAAAAAAAAGAAATAATAAATACTTAAAAAAATGAAAAATACAAAAAGGTATAGTGTTAAAAATATATATGATATTTTATTATTATCATAAAAAACACAAAACTATTAAAAAGGGTAAGAAAAGAAAAAGAAGAAAATCAATGTAAAAAAAAAAAGGAAAGTTAAAAAAACATGAAAAATTAGTATAAAAAGAAATAAGAAGAGAGAAACAAAAATACAATAAAAAAAAACAAATAAAAATAAATAAATAAAATAAAAGAGAGAAATTAAGAAGCATGCAAATGTTGAAAGAAAAAAAAAATTAATAAAAATGTGTAAAAACTTTAAATCAAAGAATGGGGGTAAATACATTTGTCTTAATAATACAATATTCATAAATTAGTTTAAGTCATGAATGTCCATAAAGCGACCGTGCTAGAACCACGGGACTCGAGGGATGCCTAATACCTTCCCCTTGGTCAACAGAATTCCTTACACGAACTCGTTCGCAGACCAAACAAAGAGTCATTTCCTTTTGATTAGGGATTAAATAAAAGGTGACTTGGAACACCGTAACTCAATTCCAAGTGGCGACTCTGAAAATACTAAAATAATCCCTTAATTAATAACGTCACTTAAATTGGAAAAACCCTTACGCCGCCGCGCGAAAAAGGGGTGTGACAGGTACAGGGAACGATTCTCTGAACGTCGTGACGGAAGTGCAGGACGGACCGTCACAGGTGTGACGGACCGTCACAGGCTCCTTAGTGAAAAAATGGATTTTCTAGCCCTTGCGACGACCTGCATGACGGACCGTCGCAGTCACGAAGGGCCGTCACAGGTTGCGCAAATCCCAGGCTGGGTCGGATTTCTTTACACTTTTTAAGGGACGTTTTGGACTATTCCTGCTTTTATTATAAAGTTAGAGGGTTTAATATTAATAACTCAAATTATTGGGGGATAAAAGAGGTAACTTGGAGTTATTAGTGGGGTTATTATTGTCATCTTTTACACTTAATTATATATTAATTAGGGTAAAATAAAGAGGGTTTTGAATAAGAAAAAGAGAAAAACAGAGGGAGAGCAGTCGAATCAAAGAGGAGAAAAACAAAGCTTGGGATTGCTTGTTGAATTCAATTCTTCGGTGGAGGTAGGTTATGGTTTTTACGTTATTCGTAGTAGACTCTTAATAGTGAATAATATGTATTGGTGGTATTGTAAATCCTTCTATATGCTTAATTGTATGCTTGCATGAATATGAGTATGTGTTTATGATAAATCAAGCATGATGAAAACTATTGAATCCCAAATCTTGAAAGAAACTTTAATATACATTATTAATGATGATGCCTTGGTATAAAAGAAGGCTTGATGAATTAAAGTAATGGGATTGATGATGCCTTGGTATAGAGAAGGCTTGATGAATTGACAGAATGAGATTAGTGGATCGGAGTGTCACGTTCCGACACATAGTATTAGTGGATCGGAGTGTCACGTTCCGACACATAGTATTAGTGGGATGGGTGTCACGAACCGACACGTAGAATTAGGGGATCGGAGTGTCACGTACCGACACATAGTAGTAGGGGATCGGAGTGTCACGTACCGACACAAGAGGAAGAAAGATAACGAATCTTGAGAGATGATAATTTACTCAACATAATGAACGTAATTCCCAAATGAGTATGGTATTGAGGCTTGAGCCCTCATGGATGAACTTGATAGTACTTGTTGATGATTATAGTACTTGTTATTGTTACATGTTGAGTTGTATAGTTGAATTATGATATTATTGATATATATTTGTTTTCTATTTTGAGTTGACCGATGATATCTACTCAGTACCCGTGGTTTTGTACTGACCCCTACTTTTATGTTTTCTTCTTTGTTATTTGTGGAGTGCAGCAAACGTTCCGTCATCCTCAACTCAGCAGTAATTCTAGCCAGTCTTCGTCGCACCGGATCTTCAGGGTGAGCTAATGCTTCTAGCTTGGACTGGATCTTCTTCTTCAAGTCTTGATGCCTTGAACTTCCGGCATGGACTAGCTTTTTACTTGTTTTAGCTTTTTAGAATACTCTTAGTTTAGTAATTTGATTATAGATGTTCTTGTGGTGATGACTTCCAGATTTTGGGGAAATAATAGATGTTGAATTTTGGTAGTTATGGAATTGGTTTTTATTTATAAGTTAAGTCTTCCGCATTATTTTCTGTTGTTATACATTGAAATATTAAGATTTAGATTGGTTGGTTCGCTCACATAGGAGGATAAATGTGGGTGCCAGTCGCGGCCCCGATTTGGGTCGTGACAAACTTGGTATCAGAGCATTAGGTTCGTTGGTCTCATCACACAAGAACGAGTCTAGTAGGGTCTTAAGGAACGGTAGGGGGGCGCCTTTACTTTTCTTTGAGAGGCTATAAGACTTTAGAAAAATTCCATTCTTTCATTCTTTCTTTCGTGCTACTACTTGAGTCCAATTGGTATCTAGGTGATACAAATTGGTATCTGACCATCTTCACTCTATTTCGCAGATGGTTAGAACTAGAGCAACGACCGCACCAGCAGCGACAACGGAAAGACAAGAAGCGTCTGAACCAGCCACTGGGGCTGTATCTCGAGGAGGATCAGTGGCAAGAGGCCATGGTAGAGGTCGTGGGAGGACGTCCTCTAGAGGAAGAGGACGAGCCCCTAGCCCATCTGGTACTAGGGCGGTGACTCCTCCACCGACTGAGGAAGTGATAAGAGAGGGTGAGGAAGGGGAGAATGAACAAATGCAGAATGAGGAATTACCACCCCAACCTATCCCAGAAATGATTAATCAAGTTCTGGCCTATCTTAGTGGCTTATCTGATCAGGGTCAGGCACCTCCAGTGTTTTCTGTACCAACACCTCCGGTTTCAGAGGTACAACATGCAGCCACTATGGCTCCTCGTATGGATGCTTCATTGGAAATAGGCACATTTCCTCGTCTGACTACTGGGCCTATAATGACAAATGATCAGCATGAACTTTTCAGTAAGTTCTTGAAATTGAAACCTCCAGTCTTCAAGGGTGCAGAATCTGAAGATGCTTATGATTTTCTGGTTGATTGTCATGAGCTACTACACAAGATGGGTATATAGTAGAACGGTTTTGGCGTTGAGTTCGTGAGCTATCAGTTTCAAGGGAACGCCAAAATGTGGTGGCGGTCACATGTTGAGTGTCAACCAACAGAGGCACCGCCTATGACTTGGGCATCATTCTCTAGCTTGTTATGGAGAAGTATATCCCAAGGACTTTGAGGGATAGAAAAAGGGACGAGTTCTTGAGTCTAGAGCAAGGTAGGATGACGGTTAATGCATATGAGGCTAAATTCCGTGCATTATCCAGGTATGCCACCCAACTTTGTTTCAGTCCACAAGAACGGATTCGCCGTTTTGTGAAGGGGTTGAGGTCAGAATTGCGGATTTCAGCCTTACAGGTAGCGGCTACGGCAAAATCCTTCCAAGAGGTGGTAGACTTTGTGATAGAGGTGGAAGTAGTGAAGCCAGATGACTTCACCACGACATCGACATCAAAAAGGTTTCGAAAGGAAGGTGATTTCAACGGTTCGTATACTAGAGGACAGAGTTCTGGAGGCTACTCAGTTCGACCAATTCAGTCTTCACTACAGACTGTAGTTGGGGTCCATCTCAGACCGGTCAACACTTCTCTAAGAGACCCATGCCTGACTCCAAAGAGTGTTATGGATGTGGAGAGACTGGACACATTAGGAGAAATTGTCCAAAACAGAGTTACAGACCCCCAATAGCTAGAGGTAGAGGTGGTCATAGTAGAGGCCGTTTTTCTGGAGGACGTGGTGGTCGAGGTAATGATGTTCACCAAAACGGCAGAGGTGATGGGCAAACTGGAGCCACTACTGCACAACATGGTAGGGGCAACGGACAAACTGGTGATAGGGCCCATTGTTACGCTTTCCCTGGGAGATCTGAAGCGAAGGCGTCTGATGCTGTTATCACAGGTAATCTTTTGGTTTGTGATTGCATGGCTTCTGTATTATTTGACCCTGGCTCCACGTTTTCATATGTATCTTCCTCATTTGCTAATGGTCTTAATTTACATTGTGAATTGCTTGACATACCTATTCGTGTGTTTACTCCGGTGAGTGAGTCTGTGATAGTTGAAAAAATATATAGATCTTGTTTGGTGACTTTTGTGGGGAGCAATACTTATGTAGACTTGGTCATTTTAGAAATGGTTGATTTTGATGTAATTCTGGGTATGACTTGGCTTTCTTCGAACTTTGCGATCTTGGATTGTAATGCTAAAACGGTAACGTTAGCCAAGCCTGGGACAGATCCGTTGATGTGGGAGGGCGACTACACTTCCACTCTGGTTCGTGTCGTCTCCTTTCTGCGTGCTAAGAGAATGATTAGTAAGGGGTGTTTAGCTTTCTTGGCACATCTTAAGGATGACACTACTCAAGTACCTTCAATAGAGTCGGTTTCGGTAGTCTGTGAGTTTCTGGATCTGTTCCCTGCAGATCTTCCTGGTATGCCACCGGATAGGGATATTGACTTCTGTATTGATCTTGAACCGGGTACTCGCCCCATTTCTATACCCCCTTATAGAATGGCTCCCGCGGAGTTAAGAGAGTTAAAGGCCCAACTTCAAGAGTTGTTGAGCAAAGGTTTCATTAGACCAAGTGCATCTCCTTGGGGTGCTCCGGTGTTGTTTGTGAAGAAGAAAGATGGGAGTTTTCGGATGTGCATAGACTATAGACAACTGAACAAGGTAACTATTAAGAACAAGTATCCTCTTCCTCGCATCGATGACTTGTTCGATCAGTTACAAGGTGCTTGTGTCTTCTCAAAAATCGACTTGAGATCCGGTTATCATCAATTGAAAATACGGGCAACGGATGTACCAAAGACTGCATTTCGAACTAGGTATGGGCACTACGAATTTGTGGTAATGTCTTTTGGTCTTACGAATGCCCCCGCCGCTTTCATGAGCTTGATGAACGGGATTTTTAAGCCATATCTGGATCTCTTTGTGATCGTGTTTATTGATGACATACTGATATACTTCAAGAGTAAGAAAGAACATGAGGAGCATTTGAGAATGGTGTTAGAGTTGTTGAGGAAGAAGAAGTTTTATGCCAAATTCTCCAAGTGTGAGTTTTGGCTAGATTCAGTGTCCTTCTTGGGGCACGTGGTTTCTAAGGATGGGGTGATGGTGGATCCATCTAAGATTGAGACGGTGAAGAATTGGGTAAGACCTACTAATGTGTCAGAAATAAGGAGTTTTGTTGGGTTAGCTAGCTACTACCGCCGATTCGTCAAGGGATTCTCTTCTATTACTTCCCAATTGACGAACTTGACTAAGCAGAATGTTCCATTTGTATGGTCAGATGAATGTGAGGAAAGCTTTCAGAAGCTTAAGACCTTGTTGACTACCGCACCAATTCTTACCTTGCCAGTAGAGGGTAAGAACTTCATTGTTTATTGTGATGCATCCTATTCTGGTTTGGGTGCAGTGCTAATGCAAGAGAAGAATGTGATTGCGTATGCTTCGAGGCAACTAAAGGTGCATGAACGTAACTATCTGACCCATGATTTGGAGTTGGCCACGGTAGTATTTGCACTAAACAATGGAGGCACTACTTGTATGGGGTTAAGTGTGAAGTCTATACGGACCATCGTAGCCTACAGTATGTTTTCACTCAGAAAGACTTGAATTTGAGACAGAGGAGATGGATGGAACTACTCAAGGACTAAGACATCACCATCTTATACCATCCGGGAAAAGCTAACGTTGTGGCAGACGCTTTGAGTAGAAAGGCGGGAAGCATGGGAAGTCTAGCTCATTTGCAAGTCTCTAGACGCCCGTTGGCTAGAGAAATTCAAAGTTTGGCTAATGACTTTATGAGGCTATAAGTAAAGGAGAAGGGAGGATTTTTGGCTTGCGTGGAGGTGAGATCTTCTTTTCTTGACAAGATTAAGGAGAAACAGTTTGATGATGAGAAACTAAAGCGAATTCGGGATATGGTGTTGCGAGGAGAGACTAAAGAAGCAATAATTGATGAGGAAGGTGTTTTGAGGATTAAGGGAAGAGTATGTGTGCCTCGTGTTGATGACTTGGTCCACACTATTCTTACAGAGGCTCATAGTTCCGGATATTCCATACATCCTGGTGCAACCAAGATGTACCGTGACCTAAAACAACACTTTTGGTGGAAAAGAATGAAGCGTAATATTGTGGATTTCTTAGCCAAATGTCCAAATTGCCAACAAGTAAAGTATGAACATCAAAGGCCCGGAGGAACACTTCAGAGAATGCCCATTCCTGAATGGAAGTGGGAGAGAATTGCAATGGACTTCGTGGTTGGTCTTCCAAAGACATTGGGGAAGTTTGATTCTATTTGGGTGATTGTGGACAGATTAACTAAGTCTGCTCACTTCATTCCGGTCAAGGTGACCTACAATGCAGAGAAGTTGGCTGAAATCTACATCTCAGAGATCGTTCGATTACATGGGGTTCTACTCTCCATCATATCAGATAGAGGTACGCAGTTTACTTCTAAGTTTTGGAGAACATTGCATGCTGAATTAGGTACTAGATTGGACCTTAGTACTGCATTTTATCCTCAGACCGATGGTCAGTCTGAGCGAACGATTCAACTGTTGGAGGATATGCTCCGAGCGTGTGTGATAGAATTTGGTGGCCATTGGGATAACTTCTTACCCTTGGCAGAGTTTTCATACAATAATAGCTATCACTCCAGCATTGACATGGCTCCATTTGAAGCATTGTATGGGAGGAGATGTAGGTCTTCCATTGTTTGGTTTGATGCATTTGAGGTCAGACCTTGGGGTACTGATTTGTTGAGGGATTCCATGGAGAAGGTGAAAGCTATTCAAGAAAAGCTTTTAGCGGCTCAAAGTAGACAAAAGGAATATGCGGATCGAAAAGTTAGAGACTTGGAGTTCATGGAGGGTGAACAAGTCTTGTTGAAGGTCTCACCCATGAAAGGGGTGATGCGGTTTGGAAAAAGGGGTAAGATAAGTCCAAGGTATATTGGACCATTTGAAGTGCTTAAGCGAATAGGGGAGGTGGCTTATGAATTAGCCTTGCCCCCAGGGCTGTCCGGAGTGCATCCGGTATTTCATGTGTCTATGTTGAAAAGATACCATGGGGATGGAAACTACATCATCCGTTGGGATTCAGTTTTGCTTGATGAGAACTTGACTTATGAGGAGGAACCGGTTGCCATTCTAGATAGAGAGGTTCGCAAGCTGAGGTCGAGAGAGATTGCATCCATCAAAGTTCAATGGAAGAATCGACCGGTTGAAGAGGCTACTTGGGAGAAGGAGACAGATATGCAAGAAAAATACCCACATCTGTTTACAGATTCAGGTACTCCTTTTCGCCATTGTTTTTCTTCTTTTGATCATTCGGGGACGAATGATGGGTAAATTGGTATCTATTGTAACGACCTGTTTAGTCGTTTTGAGCAGCAGATTTTATTTCTGGTAAAACTGGCTGAGACGATGGTCACCACGACGGACCGTCATGGGCATGACGGACCGTCTAGGGTTTCTCGTCCCAGAACACTTAGAATTCTGAAATTTGTGTTCTAAAATCGACTCTCTGTAATCTGTGACGGACCTGCAGGACGGACCGTCACAGCTACGACGAACCGTCGTGAGGCACCATTTCAAAACACTTGAACTTTTGAGAATTTGGTACAGGGAACGATTCTCTGAACGTCGTGACGGAAGTGCAGGACGGACCGTCACAGGTGTGACAGACCGTCACAGGCTCCTTAGTGAAAAAATGGATTTTCTAGCCCTTGCGACGACCTGCATGACGGACCGTCGCAGTCACGACGGGCCGTCACAGGTTGCGCAAATCCCAAGCTGGGTCGGATTTCTTTACACTTTTTAAGGGACATTTTGGACTATTCCTGCTTTTATTATAAAGTTAGAGGGTTTATATTAATAACTCAAATTATTGGGGGATAAAAGAGGTAACTTTGAGTTAGTTAGTGGGGTATTATTGTCATCTTTTACACTTAATTATATGTTAATTAGGGTAAAAGAAAGAGGGTTTTGAATAAGAGAAAAGAGAAAGAACAGAGGGAGAGCAGTCGAATCAAAGAGGAGAAAAACAAAGCTTGGGAAATTGCTTGTTGAATTCAATTCTTTGGTGGAGGTAGGTTATGGTTTTTACGTTATTCGTAGTAGACTCTTAATAGTGAATAATATGTATTGGTGGTATTGTAAATCCTTCTATATGCTTAATTGTATGCTTGCATGAATATGAGTATGTGTTTATGATAAATCAAGCATGATGAAAACTATTGAATCCCAAATCTTGAAAGAAACTTTAATATACATTATTAATGATGATGCCTTGGTATAAAAGAAGGCTTGATGAATTAAAGTAATGGGATTGATGATGCCTTGGTATAGAGAAGGCTTGATGAATTGACAGAATGAGATTAGTGGATCGGATTGTCACGTTCCGACACATAGTATTAGTGGATCGGAGTGTCACGTTCCGACACATAGTATTAGTGGGACGGGTGTCACGAACCGACACGTAGAATTAGGGGATCGGAGTGTCACGTACCGACACATATTAGGGGATCGGGTGTCACGAACCGACACGTAGAATTAGGGGATCGGAGTGTCACGTACCGACACATAGTAGTAGGGGATCGGAGTGTCACGTACCGACACAAGAGGAAGAAAGATAACGAATCTTGAGAGATGATAATTTACTCAACATAATGAACGTAATTCCCAAATGAGTATGGTATTGAGGCTTGAGCCCTCATGGATGAACTTGATAGTACTTGTTGATGATTATAGTACTTGTTATTGTTACATGTTGAGTTGTATAGTTGAATTATGATATTATTGATATATATTTGTTTTCTATTTTGAGTTGACCGATGATATCTACTCAGTACCCGTGGTTTGTACTGACCCCTACTTTTATGTTTTCTTCTTTGTTATTTGTGGAGTGCAGCAAACGTTCCGTCATCCTCAACTCAGCAGTAATTCTAGCCAGTCTTCGTCGCACCGGATCTTCAGGGTGAGCTAATGCTTCTAGCTTGGACTGGATCTTCTTCTTCAAGTCTTGATGCCTTGAACTTCCGGCATGGACTAGCTTTTTACTTGTTTTAGCTTTTTAGAATACTCTTAGTTTAGTAATTTGATTATAGATGTTCTTGTGGTGATGACTTCCAGATTTTGGGGAAATAATAGATGTTGAATTTTGGTAGTTATGGAATTGGTTTTTATTTATAAGTTAAGTCTTCCGCATTATTTTCTGTTGTTATACATTGAAATATTAAGGTTTAGATTGGTTGGTTCGCTCACATAGGAGGGTAAATGTGGGTGCCAGTCGCGGCACCGATTTGGGTCGTGACACTTGGAGGTGTTGTGGATGTCGTCAATATCATTTCTGTTTAGAATATCATTTCTCTAAATACTACAACAAGCTTAGGTGCAAATATTTATTCTTTTTATCTTCTAATTCTCTGTTGATATCATGACATTTTGGCACTGTGGTGACTGCATATTGAAATCAAAATTGCAGCATGGATGTAACAACAATGGTTGATGCAATCTGCTGAAACCAAAATTGCAGCCTGGATCTTGTGTCTTTAGGTTATAAAATGGTTTTACATGTTATAGAATCGATTTACAGTATATACAGTATATTATAGTGTGTACTAAAGTTAGCTGCTGCATTTTGCTATTATAAATTACTACTCTTATATAGCTGCTGCAATATGTTATAATACAGTTTTGGAAATTCTGAAAAGAGTTGAGCTCTTTTATAACTTCATGCACTCAGAAAATACAGGTTATACACTCAGATTGCTTGAATCTGTTTATTCCTTTTGCATATTTTCTTGAGTGCTTTTTTCTTCCACAGATCTTTAAAGATTTGGTCTGTTCCTTTTTCTGGCAATTACTGCATCATATTATTGTAGCTCCAAGCATAAGACTAATTATTTTTTATTTTAAGTGTATATAATATAAAAATAGAGGTGATCAATTTTAAGGGTCACGACAAACAATTTTATCTCATTGAAGTGGAAGATGTCTGTTTTTGAACTATTGAAAAAGTTTAAAAAAATTTGTATTTGATTTTGTGAATAGTGAACTATTGAAATAATACTTTTTGAACTATTGTGTATGTTGGCCCGTTTGGCCATAAATTTTCCAAATAATATTTGGGAAAAATTTGGCAAATAATATTTGTCCATACAATTTGCCATTATTTTGGCAAATATTTTTGGCAAATATCCCAAATTTCCAAATACTAGTTTTTTCTAGTATTTGGGCCAAATCTCATTATTTGGGATATTTTAAAAATTAAAATTTTACCCAAATCTTTTATCTTTTACAAAAACACCCTCTTTAGTTGTTGCTTGCGTTATATTACATCATTTTTTACGTGAACACCAAAATAGTGATAAAATATTTAGTGAATATTAAATAATAATATAATTGTTGATGAAAATTATTAAAAATTGGCTTTAGGTAACAAAGTCATGTACTTTGTCTACTTCACGATGTATGGAATAATTCTTGTTGCACTCACTCCAAATTATCACATTGCTTTAGTGTCATGGACATTATTTGTTATTGTTGTAACGAACATATAATTGACTTGTAATACAAACTTTTAGTTAGTTTTGATAGTTTTTAAAACTTGTGCGTATAAATCATATTTTTCTAAAAATGTGAAATATATTTCCCAAATTTTATGGCCAAACACATGGTGAAATTTCACCCAAATTTTCACTCAAATAATATATGCCAAGAATATTTGAATATTTTTTCTAAGTATGGGTAGGGACACAAGACATTTGATCTTTAAAGTTTATTACAAATCTAATTTAAATGACTTATTAGTTAATTTGATGCTTGAAATTATTTATTGCACAACAATATTGGTGTTTTTAATTAGAAATTGTGTACTATAAATATTTTTTAGCCAAAATATTATTACCACACTTAAAGTGTAGCCATAGTAGTATAAATTGTGGTATGCACATGAGAAAGGACTACACTTCAAAGTGTTGTCATACTAAAAATAGAAAAGGCAACACTTTAAAATCGTAGCCTATGTGAAAGCAAAGGTCACACTTGAAAGTGTAACTGATAAGGCAACAATGTTAAGCATAGCTGCAAAGCGTGACCTTTTTACCTTTAAGGCTATGATTTTGAGAGTAACTGATAAGGCAACAATTTACTCTAAGGTTACGCCTCTTTTGGTTATCCCTGGAAAAACGTTGCTTAAAATTTAAAAGTATAGCCTTTTATCAAAGGTCACACTTTTTTCTAGTTTAGGCTACACTATACTGGAGTGGCGGTAGGCCTAAAATGTTATAGTGTTAACATAGTTAGTAAGGATATAGTTTAACATACTTAAATTGTGTGTTATTTTGGTCATTTGACTATTTTTATGGAACTCAAAGAATGTTCTAGCCATAGATAGAGACATTTTTTTTGTTCCTAACCTTTTGACTATTCAATTTCATGGGTCAAGTGGAACTTCTATTGCTTTATTTTGGAAAATAGACACACACAAAAAAAAAAGAGAGAAAGTACTTGAAAATGGTCTAATTGATTGTTAAGGTAATCAATTACTTTGACCAAGTAGGGAGATATAGTGATGGGCCTATATGCCTTCTTTTCCATGTCTAAACCTTCTTGTCTATTATTCCATTCTGTCTCAATATTTGACATACTTTTTTTTAAAAAATGTTATAATTTAATTTTATAATATTTATTTTAGTATTAACAAGATAATTTACAATTAATTACACAAATATTATGACTTATTATAATTATTATTTTCAAAAATCTTTAATTTTTTCTTAATTTTTATGTTCAGTCAACTATATCATAGAGAAATTAAAAGAGGAGTAATATGTTATCATGTGGGTCCTAAAATGAAAATGGGCCAGAAAAGAACCAAAGGCCCATATGAACTTGAAGACTTTTTTATAACATAACCTGTTGCCACTGGTATACACCTAAGCAAAAATTACAATAATATCTCTACCTTTATTGGATTCTCTACCTTCACCATCAATGGAACCATCTTAAACTATTAGAAACATTACCCCACACATCTTTTTCTTCTTTTCCCTACCTGTCTGCAGATATTGGATTTTAGTAGTGTGATATATAAGTATTCATAAAGTTTGATTAAACTAAATTCATGTTATATAAGAGTTCTTCTAGTTTTAAAATTTGAATTTGAGATATTTGATTAAAGTGAGATAAATTTTATCACTTTCTATATCTTTATAAGATAGAGAAGTAAGGTCTGCGTTCATATTAGTCTCTTACATTAATACAGACTGATACATGTACGAGATATACCAAACTTCAAGAAGAAAAAAAGATATATACAGCCTCTAATAGAAACATACTGATAAAAAATCTGTGATACAATTTTCACATTGATACACATTATACAATCTTCATAGTGATACAACATGTAGTCGTCGAATACAACCTAATTTGACCTCTCTCCTCTCTATCCCAATTTTGATCGAATACAATCTATATGTATCAGACTGTATTTGTAGATACAATATGCATTCATAGAATATATCATGTATCTAACATTTCTCCTTTCTTTCCCTAATCTCACTTGTCTCTCAATCCTGCTCGTCTCCCTACTCGTTATAACTATAGTTATGAATCATAATTAATCAAATTATATCTATAAATATTTAATTAAGCTTAAATACTATAATCATTTTTTAAAGTTCATCAACAAAGAAAAAAAAGAATTATACAAAAGTAAAGTATTTCTCTGTATGAATTGTTAATTCAATGGTTGAGCTAAAAAAAGAGAGAAAAAATGGGGTCATCTGACAATGACAGTCTTTAAGTATTGAAAGCTAATTAGCTACTTTAATGTCATTAGTCCTACTCTCTCTTCCTAATTTATTTGATCTTAATATTTTTTAAATTTATTTAAAATAAAGAATAATTCTTTTCTCTTTTAAGCAAGATTAATAGAGATAATTTTCTTTAATTTTTTAAATTTTTTTATTAAAATTAAAATAGACAAAACCTCTCTGCATTGTCTGTTCACTTTATCACCTTTATCGACACATTACAATTATTATATGTTTCTATAATCACTATCAACAAAATCAAAAAAGCAAACACCCCCCCCCCCCTCCCAAACCAACCAAAAACAAAAGAATTACAATCTTTTGACTCCATTCTATTTGTTCCTATTCTAACTAGAAAAAGAAAATGCCATTTTTCTTGCTAACCATGTTTATTCCTCTTCTTCAATGAAATGACAACTAAAATTATCACTCTTTTGTCTCGTATCTCAGGTTAAACCAGAGATTTTAAGGTGACCCTTATTGTCATTTCTCTTGAGAAGTCATAAAAATCCAATCTTTATCAAATATCAGTCAAAACCTAAAGGGTAAATATATATATATAAGTGTTAATATTGGTCATGGCTCAACAGGTAAACCTTTTTTTTTTGTCCCATTGTCATTGTATTGGAATTTAACCATATGGGGTTTCTTTTTTTGTGTGTAAGAGGTGTTGGTGTTGTCATTTTTAGCTCGCGTTTGACTATAGATTTTAAGTTTTTGAAGTTGCTTTTGGATATACATTTTATTGGGTAAAAAGTTTGAAGTTTTGTAATTGAAAGTCCTAAAAACTCCCAAAAATGGTTTAAAGATTAGATTTTTATATTTCATGACCAAACAGATATTTAGTCGCTAGCTTAGGATTTTGAAGTTAGATTAGTACTTCCATCACATTGTTGTATAACATTCTTAGCTCCCGTTTGACCATAGATGTTGAGTTCTTGAAGTTGCGTTTGAACATACATGTTGTCCTGGAAAGTTTGAAGTTTTGTGAATAGAAGTCCGAAAGTCCCAAAACTGGTTTGAGCTAATTTTTGGGTACTTGAAAATATTTAAAGATTAGATTTTTTAAATTTCATGATCAAACAGATATTTTAACGTCGTTTCATGACATTGTGTAGAATCTTGTCCTTTGGCATTTTGGTCAGATTATTGAAATGATAGATGGAAACCCCACTAATGTTGTTTTTATGTTTGGATATTTGATTGATTTGATGGAGCAGGAAGAAGGTTGGCCTTTGGGATTGCAGCCATTGAATTTGAGAATAGGTTTAGGTAGAAGCAGAAATGGATCAACTTCATTCAACACTTCACTTAGTGACTCTCTTACTTCCTCCACTGATTCCTCTTCAGATTTGGACACTGAGGTACATTCTATTCCATAACTACAACATGCCCTTATTCCACGTGGCGATTTGTCGTATTAGGTTACCTAAAAGATAATTGTAACTTGTTGTTCATTAAAGTGAGATTAGTAACATAGAAAATAAGAGAGGTTACTTAGCTACTATAGGTAGTGTTAGGGTGTATAAGTTAGATTCTACTTGCCAATTGCACTATAAAAATGTTAATAATTGGTCAAAAAGCTAGAGCATGTGTCTTGCTTTTACTTTTGCTAATATTCCTAGTTTAAAAGGGGATCCTGGTGCATTAAGTTCTCACTATGCATGGGGTTCGAGGAAGGGTTGGACCACAAGGGTCTATTGTATGTCGTCATATCTTGTATTGTTGCACGAGACTGTTTCCATAGCTCGAACTCGTTGCCTTTTTGTCACATGACAACTACTTTATCAGTTACGCGAAGCTTCGACTTTAAATATTTGAAGTTTGAGTTTATTAAAACGAATTTGAATCAAATAGATTGAACAAGATGTGATAGGAAAAAGACAGAATAGAGACTTGCTATTTATTGTAATGTAGTACTTGGTTTAACCTCCAAATCATATGATGAACCTGGATATTTTCAATCTTTATTAGTACATAGTATTTCATGCATCCTGTGAAGTACTTTTATGAGTGCTGTCAATGTCACTCTATGTTCAATGTAAATTGGGACCATAACATTATTAAAGCTGTCACTGGTGATCCTTTTACAACATTGACATTTGAACCACAATTATCAGAACTGTGTAACATGTTTCAGTTTTAAAATCATCTTCTTGTCCTAGGTTCTTCAATGACCCTTCATAAATTATTGTTCTGCTTGTATTTGTTTGAATTCAAATAAACCTTAGTACTGTACCAGCAGTGTTCAATGATGTTTAAGACTTCCATTGTTTGATAATACTCATAAGACCTAGTTTATTTCTAGACTGATAACTTATAGAAACATAAACCAATCTTTTCATTTTATTCAAAACAGTGGCGTGCGCATGATATACTGTATGCAAGGGATGTTGGTTTATAGTCACAATTCGGCTTATAAGTAAGATTGAGTGTGAGAATGTGGTGGTTTAAAGGCATTACTCTGTAACCAAATTGGTTATTTACTTTGTACTTCTTCTATTCCCGTGATATAGTTTGAATCGCCACTTAGTTTAAGAAAGAAATGAAAGACTTTTGAAACTTCTGTTGGCTTATTGCATATATACAGCTTGTTTCATACACATTTTATTCACGCATAAAAGAAAGGCTTTTACGAAGCAATGTTGGATGACATCCCTTATTAAGAATAAGAGTATCTCTGAGCAGCTAGCTCCATAGGCATTGTTTTGTTTTTTGGTTGGTTTTCCACTGGTGTCTGGTACCCTCATTGGAGCCTGACTAACTCGCTGTCTAACATAGGCAACTCTGTATGTACCCAGGAGGACTCGAAACCGAAACCTTTGGTTAATGATGAAGGATCACTTACCACCCCACCACAAAGCTTAAGTACACTAGATTGAAAATAACCATTATACAATATTTTAGTAGTAGAAAACTACTATGGAATCTCTAAAAATCACTAAAAAAAATATGCTAGTTACTAAATGTGTTTAGATTTTTTCAGTCGACAGGGTCTTTCTTTCATGATAGGAGCACAACACTTGGAAGTCTTATCGGTGTTTCAAGCATAGTTAATCTGTCAAGAAGATCAACAAGAGGGAGATCAAATGGTGTAATGACAGAAGTGCAAAAAAACTATAGGTCTAAAACAACATGGTGTTTCTCATTGTGTCCAAGAAACAGCACAGATGCTGAGTCTACTGTGATGATGATAAGGAATAGTGATAGTAATGCTCCATCACTTGGCCATTTTCTTGCAGTTGAAAGAAGAGCTGCTAATGAACATAATAGAACAAGTCCTTTGATATATGGACCTGATGAATTTGCTATGACATTGTCTAATAGGAACCAAAATTCGTTGTTCGAAAATGGACAAATCGCTCCTCCTCAGTTGAGTCCATGGTCAGGTTCAGAAGATGTCGAAAATAGAAAGAGGGATAACAGAGAATTAGATCATGATGTTCATGGACAAGGTGCTCCTCTTTTGTTTCCATGTATGTGTGGATGATGTTTTAGTGTTTGAAGCTCTGGTACAACTCTGTGTTCTCAATGATTTTTGTTTCTAATGTGTTTTTCTTGATTCAAGGATTAAATCAGGATACTTTCTTAACGTCCTTGTAATTTATTTGATCGTCAAGAAGAGTTAGTAACAATTGAAATTGATCACGAGGGACAACTTGTTTTCTTGAGGGATGATGTTGGAGAACCTTTTAGTAAGGAGCATTTTCCTTCCTAATAAGCGTAGCTGGCGTGAATCTGGATTAGTCTGGTTCTATGATATTTTTGCACACATAAAAAGACTCAAGAGGGGGTGAATTGGGTTATATTAGATTTTTTAAGTGATGAACAAAATTACTTTATTTGTTCCATCATTATTTTTTTAGCAAGAATTAAAGTACTTTATTTAAAAAAATACAATATTTTTACATGGAAAACACTAGCTCACAAGGGTAAGAAATCATGACCTATACCTTTGTTGGATTTGTCCCAATTTCACTAAAACAATGAAAATATTGTTAGTTGTGCCAACTAATTATAATCTTTTGTTGTTGGCAGATAGTGCCAGCAAAATGAGCCCATATTTTGATAATTCGCCCAATCCGTCTATATTTAAATGGGTTGGGTGAATGATTTTTTGCATGGGTAAAATATGAGTTGATACCCTTATTCAATCCATAAAAATATGGATAAATTATAGATAAAATACGTGTAAAGCATGTATTAGTCATAGTGGTGACAAGTGGGTCGTTTGGGTCAAATGTAGTCGGATTGAAAATGGGTAAATATAAAAGGGTAACTTTCCCATATAGCAACACAAAATTCAAATTTGTATTCTATAATAAAGTTCGCAAAATTGCGCTCCATAGCAAACATATATATGTATAATTCGCTATATATACAATTGAAAGCTATGCCTATTTCGCTATACATATATACAAATAAGCAATTGTATAATTTGTTGGTTCCTCTTCAGATTTGTATAATTTCGTTGGCAGGCCATTTGTATAAATTGTTGTTAGTCTCTCATTTGTATAAATCGTTGTTAGCCTCTCAATTCAATTTTATGTGTTTGTATATTTGTATAAAATTTAAATTTGTATACAATTGAATCGAATTGTATACAACGAGAAAGAGAGAAATTATATACCGTTTGAATTTGTATAAAACGAGAAAGAGAGAAAGGCAAAAGAGACTTGGGCAAGGAAATATTTGTATTGTATTGTATAGGACGGAGATATATGTATTTGCATGTGCATAAACAATTTTCTCTCGTTTTATACAAACAGAAACATAATTTATACAATTTTATTGTATAAAGCGAGAAAGGTAAGCGACAAAAAGCGAGCGAGAGAGGGAGAGTGGCGAACGAGAATATGAAGGAGAGAAGAACTAGCAAACAGTTTGTTATGGAACACAAATAAATTAAACGGTAGCTACTGTATTTATTTTACATTATTAGTTTGTCATTTTATACAATTATCCCAATATAAAATGGCTAATAATTCAACCTGCTCACATTTGATATGACTAAAAATTGATTGGGTGATAAGTGGGTTGGGTAAAATACTAGTTTACCTATATTTTCATGAATATATAGTACTTTTCTTAAAAATTCAATATGGAAAAGATATTTTAGTCTTTTTTTAGATGAAAAATGTTGAACATGCCTCCTTTAGTTTTATTGTATCATAAAAAAAATCCTATAACTTTTCAATATAAAATAAATTTATGTAATAACAAGATGAAAATATTTTTAATTTCAAATTAAATGAATATTTGCATTTTAGGACTAAAACATGCTTAATGTACTTTAAGCAATGTCAATACTAATACATGATTTCCTTATTTTATCTATTATTGATTGTCCAATATAAAATTAAATAAATAAATAATAAAATGTTACAAAGAATGTATATTTAAATTATATTTTTATTTAAATTATATATTTTTGGAGGGTCAAAGATTTCACTTTTTTCAATTATAGAGAAGAATAGTTAGTTCTATAAAATAACATAAAAAGAAGAGAAATTACACTATTTTTAGTGATATCATGAATTTTGAGTTAATAAAAGTTAGAAACTTAACCCATTTGGCTATTTCATATTTTATCCATATTTTTATGGGTCAAATATGGGTATCAACCCATATTTTACTCATGTGAAAAGTCACTCGCTCAACCCATTAAAATATGGGTGGGTTGGGCGGGTCACCAAAATATGAGCTCATTTTGTCGGCACTAAATGAGTTAAGCTTCTAACTTTTATTCATTATAAATTCATGATATCACTAAAAATATCGTAATTTCTTTTCACTTTAATTTAAAAGGTGAAGCATTTGACCCTCCAAATATATATATTTTATATGTAAATTTCTTTTGTTACTAATATTGTATTTTTTTTATTTGTTTAATTTTATAATGAATAATAAATAATAGTGTAAAATAAGCAAATCATGTATTAGTATTGACATTGTTTAAAGTGCATTATGCATGTTTTAGTTCTAAAATGCAAATATTCATTTACTTTGAAATTAAAAGTATTTTCCCTTATTATTACATAATTTTATTTTATAATAAAAAGTTTTTTTTACTTTTGTGATGCAATAAAACTAAACAAAACATTTTTAATTTTTCATCTATAAAACGACTAATTTTTTTCTACATATTAAATTCTTAAATAGAGTACTATTTACTCATGAAATATGAATAAATTAGTATTTTATCCAATTCATTTTTTATGGGAAAAGAAAAAAATGAATTTATTTTTTTGAAGGACAATTTGATAAAAAAAATTCAAAATCTTTATTATATCTTAAACTCTATATCCGATCAAATAATATCACATAAAATGAGACAAAAGGATTACGTGACTTAATGCCTTTGAAATCTTTAAATATCATTTGACTAATTAACGAGGGATTGCATCATTAGTCAGGCTACTACACTAAAATGATTAATATAATGTAAAAATCTTTTTCTAGGTATTTTCAGACAGTGCTCATATTATTTTGTTATATAAAGTCAACGTTTTAAAATTAACTATCACATTATTAAATAAATTTAAATTGGCGTGTATTAGTCGATTTTCCTAGCCTTAATTTGTGCTAAGATTCTCTATATGAAAAGTCACAATTTTTTAGAACATAATATAGATATGAAATTGCCCTTTCAGACTCATAAAAATAGAATTTAAAGGTTTAAATGTGGTTCAATTATCATGCAACATCCTTTTCTCTTTTTCAACTAGGGCAAATTGCTCATTCCTTTAATTGGTTTGAGTTTATTACAATATTGATCGGAGTAAATTGAAGTCGCAAGTCCAATCAACTACATTAAAGTATAATCGAGCTTGTGTCTAGTCGACTTGAGCCCAACCTAATATATTGAATAATCAGGCTTGTGCATAGTTGGGCGGAGTTGAGTCAGCTGCTATTAGTTCCCAACCAAGTTTACTAAGTCATTGAGGTCACGTTTCCATGCGTCATCTTCAAGATATCAGATGATAATTTTATTCAAGAGAGTAAAATACGCATTTCACCTTTTTATTTTCTTATAATTGTTTTCTAATCTTATAATGATTTTCTATTGTCTACTTGGATATTTTAAACTAAGGGCCCTTTATTTGTTTCAAAAACAAATCTCTTTAGAATATTTAATTAAATTGATTAGTCACCAGTATCAAATTTGTGACTAATGAGTCACTTAATACATATTTTGCAACTTGTGTGTGTATTTTACCTAAATTTTGAAGTACAATTAATTAGGTCACGAGTGTAAAGGTTTATTTTCTTGGTCATTTATCTCTGTTTTATATTATACGTCTTTTTAATTAATTAATTAATTTCATGTGAACTTTCAACTGTTTTGATAGGGATCGAGTGGAACTTTCATAAAATATCTTTACTCATTTATTTCTTTATCATTATTATATTATATTACAACATGACACAAACATTAGTTTAAAATTGAAAAGCCTAAAAACCCGCCACAAAAAATAGATTAATAATTGTACCTATGTTCTTCTTTTACATTACCAAGTTCTTGACTTTATTTCTACAAATTTCAAATTCATTTTAAGTTGTAAATTTTACATTTTTACTTCTTGATAAGTTTAAGAAATAATTATGATGTTAGTTCTTGTTTAATTTGGTTAAGCATATTTTAATTACTTTCCTAAGTCTCTTCAAATTTTGTTTCCATTTAAGGAACAATAATTAATATGCGTAAAAACTCATATTACTAATATCTCAAAAATATTTATATGTAAATTAGTAAAACATAACATGGTGAGATCGATTGGGGGTAGGGGTGTATGGGTGAAATGGTCAAGAAATGAGGGTTGGGGCGTTTTGATATTTAATTAATTCAAAATTAAATAATTTTAGTAAAACATCACAATAACGAATATAAGAAATTACTAATAATTAAGGAATTAAAAGAAGTATTGTCCCTTATAAAGTTTTAAAACTTTGATTATATGAGCATTCATCAAATATTTGCAACATAAGTTCAAAAGTTTCACTTATTATCGATAAAAAAATTATGATGAAGTGATAAGTTTTTTAATTTTAGATATGAAAACTTAAAAGAATGTTTTACACACCTTATTTAACTATGTAAATTTTAATTTAATCGAATTTATCGAAAGAAAATTTTTAATTTTTTTTAAAAAAAGTTCCACCTATTAGATGAGAACTTTGACTTATTCTTTACCTTACATAGTTGACACTTGACAGGAGGACTCAATTGAACACACCAATTATCATGATGCCATGAAAAGTCATTATTGTGAGTTGCCATTCAAATTGAAACATTTTGTATATAAAATAATATTTATCTTAGACATGTTTCACCATATCATAGGATGAAATATATTTACCATTATTTTACGATATACATATATATTAACTTTGATGACATTATTAGTCAAGCTTTCTTGCTGGCTGCGGCAGACCAAGAAACATAAAATCAAAAAGACCGTATTCGCGTAGAAAAATTTCATATTAAAAATTAAATAATTTTGTATATGTATAATTTAGTATTTAAGAGAATTTAAATTAGATAATTTTTTATTAAAAATGAAGGAGAATCATCTATTCGATCTTTTTTGTACGAAAATTTATACTTTTATGTGATAGTATTAGGATCAATTATTTTATTAAATATTTATTACCTTTCATCACTACATTGTAATAAGTAACATTGCCCAAATCTTTGGCGGAATGAAAAGAAATCATGTAAGCTTTTTTATAAAATACTCGTAATCTTAGAGAATTTTTAGTAGTTCAGTTAGTTGATTATTTATACTCTCACTTATCTTATTTGGGAGGGTTCAATTTTCCAATCCCCTCTCCATTTTCTCTTTCGTTATCTCCAATATTTTTTAAAAATATAATTCAAAAGATTTTACAATTCTTTCTTTCGATCACTTTATCAATCACTAGGTTATAAACAAAACTAAGAAACTGCAAAAGAGTTCATCAAACTTTCTAATGATTCTTTATCTGTTTGTTTGTATCCGCCCTTTTAATAAAAATTTTAATTTTATCACGATATATTCTGAAATGCTATCTAAACATTTTTAGTCGGCCCTATATATCTTCAATATATTGTTATGGACGTACGTTTTTTATATGGAAAATATATGAGAAAAGTCTTCTAAAGTCCCATATACACATTACAAAGTATTTAATTTGATTTCATTTTCAAGAATCAATCAATTCATCCAATTATAAATACACAACAAAAAAACTTAACTAAATTGGGACCCTCTTTTCTTGTTAGGTGCTCTTTCTTTACCAAACAAAATTTGCTAACATCTCCACCTAGCCCACATATACTTGTACTCATTCCCCACAAGCCCTACTCAATCCTAATAAAAATAATCAAATCCACATGGCATCATCACAATAATATCATAGCTAGGTAGGGTCCATATTGACAAATTATATTTTTATCTAAATTAATTTCAAAATATATCTTGATTAAGATGTTAATTTAATTGATGTACTGGAAAAGAATTGTTCATTACAAGTGGAATTAATTTGCCACAAATGTATTTACATCAAAATAGGACAGTATTAAGCGTTATCGAAATATAATATAATGATAACTATATTATTATCGTTAAATAATTTACTATTAGCCTTTTTATGTTGTAACAAGAATTTGGATGCTAAGGTAATTTGTGATCATACATTGAGATTGTAGGTCAATATGGACCTTGGTTGGTCAAATAATTTATGTTCGGAAGTTAGAAGTTGTAAAATGAAGATGTTTTTATAGATGTGCGACTCATATTAGGAGTCAGGAGATAAAATTAAAAAGTAAGATATTCAGAATAATGTTGAATTGACATCAGCGGATTGAAGGTCAATATACAGTAAGTAAGATTGAGATAGTTTAATCATGTAAAGAGGAAAGAAATTCGTTGATGCCCCCCAACAAAGTCATAAAAGGTTGGCAATGGATGGTGGCTTCAGAAGAGGTAGAGATAGGGCAAAGAAGTATCAAGGGATGTAATCAAACATGACACGACACGATACGATTTCAATTTATCGAAGACATGATCTTAGATAGGAGGTTGTGGAAAATATAAATTAGGATGAAAGATTAGTAGATAGTAGAGAATTGTCTCACTTATCTTTTCATACTAATAGTCATCGTGTATCTTAATGCACGTATTTAATTTATTCTGAGCTATTAGCGGGACTCACTTTTTGGGGATTATGCGTCGAAGCAATAACAAGAACACTTATAGTAGAACATCTTTCATAATCCCTGCAAAGATGGTGCACTAATAGACTATTATCCCGGTAGTTTTTTGTCCTTCAATTTTTGTTATTAATAGTTATTTCTTGTATTTTGATCATCGCATTATTGTTTTATAGTTACTACTCTTTTTCGTTCTTTCAGCATGTTTTCTATATTATTTTGCCATTACTTCTTTACTTTTATTTGGGAAAACGATATTTTCTAGTCCCTGTGTTAAGACTATATTCTTATTTTAGTCCTCGTGTTAAGACTATATCCTTATTTTAGTTCTCGTGTTATTTAATTTAGCATTATTAACCTTAAATTATATCAAGTAAGTGATTTTAGTCCTTCAACTTACAGATTCAAATAAAAAATTAACAGAGTTCACTGCTAAAAGGGATTAGTTCGGGTATTTACTTTTTAATTTTCTCTCTTTGAAGAACAAGCTAAGTCTTCCCTATCTCTATCTAGAAGAACAAGCCCGTCGATTTGAGCTACAATTTCAAAAACCAACTTGATAGGCATTAACCCTCCCTCTCACACCGGCGAACGATAAATTATACAATGAATGATATTTTTTAAAAAAGTTCTGTTTTCTCAAGCAATTACTTTAAAATATTCGAATTACCCCTTTTAACAGTGAATTCTTTGTTAATTTTTTTGGATCTGTTAGTTGAAGGATTAAAATCACTCATTTGATATAATTAAAGGCTAATAGTGCTAAGTTAAATAACACAAGAACTAAAATAAGAAATTAGCCTTAACATAGGGACTAAAAGTGTTGTTTCCCCCTTATTATTTTGTCTGACCTGTTTAGAAATATTGAATCTTTCTTGAGCCGAGGGTCTACTAAAAGCAATATCTCTACCTCTCAAGGTAGGAATACAATCTGTATACAATCTACTTTCTCCAGACTACACTTGAAAAATTATATTGAATTTGTTATTATAAAAAGCTTCAAATTATGTATTAAGAGATCTTTATTTTTATAAATTAAAAAAAAAAAAAACTGAAAGAGCAACAATAGATTATTTCCTCTTATTTTAAACCAAGGCTTTTAATTAATTTATTTATTTAGAACTGGGACAGAGTGTTTGTACTTATTTGAACATACCAGGATGATGGTGCAGAAATTAATTGAACCAAGAGGCAGTGTATTCACATGATCACTTTGACCAACAATTACAAAAAAAGCTTTTCATCATCCTTGCAAGTTGCAATTAATCATATACTATTATATTATTATACAATACAACATTTTTTTCAATAAAATAATTGATACAAATTGTAGTTCATTTCACACCTTGATGCTACTTTAATTTAAAGAAAACATATAGGGTAAGGTAGGGTCTACTTTCCTCATCACTTGCTTTCATTTTGACTCTTCCCCAATGCTAACTTCATCAATACTATAATGGAAGAATGTTGTGTTTTTTCACCTAAAAGTGAAAAACACAAAAAACTAGGGAAAAAAAGGGGGTAAAAAACTTCAAAGAATTTTGTCTACTACTTCAAGAAAACAAGATTTTACACAAATACTCTTCTTTTTTTTTGTGACCCACACAAATGATATAGTACTCAATCTAAACCAAGCTTGCAAATCATTTCAACTTTGCTTATTTCCCAAATCTACAAAACATAGGGAAGAGAAAGAGAAATCTATCTATATCTACATATACCATTTGAGAAGCAAGACCCCACCCTGGAATTGTTTCTTTAATTGCCAAAGTTGGAAACTTTTTTGTGGTATCAATCAAGGGTTATTGGCTTATCGATCCATTCGTTATCAGCAGCAATCCTACCGGAGCCACGACCAGTCATTTTGCCAAAAGAACTTACTGCTGATAACCCCTTGAAACTACTGCTGCCCTCGCTGAAGTTTCGTGATCTCCTAGTCTTTCGAAGCTTTGAGGAGTGGAGATCAGAATCTGTGTCATTGTTCTTTGTGACCTTGATAGCTTGTAACTGTACAATGTTGCTTCTGCAGAATGGGCACACGGGTTCTGGTGGACTAGTCGTGGTCGGGTTTGGCTTGTTGTGGCAGCATAAGGCCAGTACACAATGTGCACACATCTGGTGCCCACAGTCCTGGACTTCAATTGTGCATAATTGATCAAAACAGATGCAACATACTTCCGTATCACTGACCTGCATTACATAATTGATAATCCCATGTGAAACTCGCTGACAAATGGTCAGACTTGAAATGATAGATAACAAGAGAACAATCACTTATTACTAGGAAATATCTCGATCAACAAACAACAAGAAATCCAGTGTTATCCCACAGGTGGGGTGGTCTAGGGAGGTTAGAGCGTACGCAGACCTTACCCTACCTTGAGATGGTAGAGGAATTGTTTATCCCGATAGACCATCGGTTGAACGAACAATAGGTATATCTCAATCATCAGGTTAAAAATCAAGTCTTGGTATATTTTTTGGAATAGATATTATACTCTGGTAACCACAAATATCTTACACCACATCTTTTCCACGCAAACGTCGTTTGGTTTACCAGTATATTAGTTATTTATTAGCAGAATAAGATATATATTTCAATAGTAGTTTATATGTTATCTGGTATAGTTGGTGATGTATTACCTCAGACATGTTGTCATCCATCCCTGCATCAGATTGTGATGGGGAAGGAGGAGAGTAATCTGTACCCTTTAAGATATTTTTTTCCCTCTCCTTATTCGCTTCCATTAACGCACGTTCTAGTAAGGCTTTCGCCTCATCATTGAGCTGACTAATGAACTTCAACGGCGATGGCCACACGAGAGGCTCTGCCGATGAAGGATTCAACAAAGCTGCACAAGCACCATGGTGGTACCTTAAAGCAACCGTGTACGGTATTCTCCTGCACCAAAATGGCCAAATAAGGACTAAACACATAATTTGTTCAGGTTCAAATCAAAGAACTTAGGTCAACTATAGGGTAGTTTTACAAACAGTAACATTCTTGAAAAGATCAAAATCGACAAAAATAGACATACCCAGTGGAATCTCTATGTAATCGATCTGCTCCCCACGCCAACAATTCACGGATGCAATCAAGAGAACCACCTCTTGCAGCCAAATGAAGCGGAGTACTACCAGGAAATCTGTATGAAAATCAAAGCTAATTCAAAGAACATGAAAAGGGTAACATAAAAATCAATCTTTTGACAGAATAATTACCCATATCCACCGGTTGATGCGCAGACCAGAGCGCCATTGTCGAGCAAAATGTGAACACATTCAGGCCGTCTTTGACGGGCTGCTAAATGCAAAGGTGTTGCTCCTTTACCATCTCTAACATTCACAAACCTTGCATATCCCCTAACAGATTTCACAACTCAATCAATTCGATTCGATCAAAAACAAACCATCAACAACACATACGCAAAGAAGAATCAATCCTTACCAAGATGCTGCAACATGAGATGTACGAGCTGTGGATAGAATTGCTTTAAGTGATTCAAAATGTCCATAGTATGCAGCATAGTGCAAACATGTTCTTCCATTAAGTGAATCAAACTTCAAAATCTGAACACAAAATAAAATCCCAATTGACAAAATCAGCTCTAAAACATATTCAACAACACACAAAAGACAGACTTTTATAAGCATACATACATTAGCTCCTGCTTCAATTAACTTTTCCACACAAGAGATCTTCCCATGCATTGCTGCTAACATCAATGGAGTCTAAATCAACCCAAAAAAAACACAGTTAAAATACACACAACTAACATTTCATTCAGACACTCAACAAACACTTGGTTGACACAAAATTGACTAAATCACCTGTTTATAGCGATTCAACAAATCTGGGTTGATAGATTTGTTTAACAGCATAGTAACAATCTGAAAATTTCAAAAATTCAATCAAACCCCATGAATCATTTTCCACAAATAACACCAAAATTTCATTTAAAAAAAAAAACAGAACATTTTCAAGAAACCCCACTACCCACCTCGATCTGGCCATTGGCAGCAGCAATATGAAGAGGAGATTGTCGATCATATACAGTAGAATGATGAATAAGAGATGGGTTTTTGTCTAAAACAGATTTTAATGTGTCTAAATCACCACACTGAACAGCACTGAATAACCCATGTTCATCACTCGTTCCACAACTCAGTCCCTGACCCATTTTTCGATAGAAAAAAAAGGGAACTTTTTTGCACCACCGTGAACGGCGGCGGCGGAGGTGGTGGAGGAGAGTGGTGGTGGAGATAAGTGTAAGAGTTTTACATATTTATATTTATGATGGATGACAAAGTGTTGAAAGGAAGAAGTTGAAGATTGAAGCTGCCCGAGAAGTTGGGGTAGAAAGAATGGGCAGGTGACCGAAGCGACAACGGGCAGGAGTCAGATATTTGTTCGGGCAGTTTAGATTCTTCAAATAATAATACTTCGTCTAGCGATAATTCTACGCAGACTTTTACTTTTACTTTTTACTGTTCCGATTGAATTTTGAATAGATTATTATTGTCTCTTTATTCAAGTTAGGAAAAATAAAATAGAAATAGAAAATAGATAAAATAAATAGAATATTAATTCGAGTTCACGAATTTTATTGTGTCTCCTTGAAAAAAAAATTTCAAGTATTTAAGATTGTAGATTAGTTTCTCTTAAAATAAAATGGGTTAACATCTTAGAGAAGTAGTAGTACCTCAAACTTCACTAATTACAGCGAACGAAACAATAACAACAAGAGCACAAACAGACTCAGTCAATCGACAATTTATTTATGTAAGAAAATGTATGCAGAGAGGAAAAACGTTTCATCATTTGCAGCAAGGAAAGCATATGTACAGACAAATCTATTTAGACCCGTTTTTTTCAGAATGTTATGTCTTTTGGAAAAAATAACGATTTTTTCGGAAAAAACAGATCCTTTCAAAACGTTTTACCATTACACGCAAATTTTAAATAAATTTTGTTTGTGTCAAATTAATTATGTTATTTAACTAACATTCTGAATTAATTTATAAGAGACGGAAAATCAATTAACAAGAATGATTAAACAAATTTTGTCCAAAATATTATTAATCAATCACATCATTTGCTAAATTCATATTCAAGCTAGCGATGACGACAGCATAAGGGACACCCCTTGAAGAACTAATTGAAGTGTTTCCTAATACAACGATAACATTTTTCTTTACTTTTATCGATATAGAAAAAATGACTTTTCATTTGCAAGTTACAATGATTTTTCAACTTTTCCATTTTCTATTTTCTCTACTTATTTTCATTTTACACCTTGCTAAAATCTAACAATTATTTTAATAATATTTATATAATTATTTTTAATTATTTTCACTTTTTATTTTAATAATGTAATATGATTCGATCAGTTAATTATTGATATGTTCTCTATATTAAACTTCGTGACAGAGTTACAACTAGAAGTTTGAAACATGATATCATGCATGTGCTACCTTGGTAAAACTTCATTTTTAAAAAGTTAGAATTACAAAGTGAAAAAAAATTTAATTAAAATTGACTCAAGAAAATACTGAGTCTATTGAGATAACATATTTAGTAAGAGAAAAATATATATCTAATACCTAATAATTTGTTATTCAAGATCATTAGAATATTTTATAGTTTACTACTCAAGATGTGAGAATTAATTTAATTTTGATTGAAGGTTAATTTTGTAGTCATTTTTTGTCAACTAGACTCGATACAAAAAATTCAATATTTCATCATTTACCATTTAATATATATATATATATATATATAATATATATATAATATATATATATTATATATCTATATATATATATATATATATATATATTATATATATATTATATATATATATATATATATATATCTATATATATATATATATTATTAAATAATATAGAATTGTCATATTATTAAATAAGTTAAAATTATATTTCCAACTAAAATATTCATAAAGCTTATTAATTTTTTAATAACTTTAATAATTAATTACTATAAATTGCGTTAACCACCATCTTGCGTGTGAGTAGAAAATTATTCTTTTTGCTAAAACATTAATTAAGTGCAACAAAATTGACCTCAATTAATCAAGAGGTAAAAAGTGGGGTACTAAACTTATGATATATCTTTTTCTGTTTTGTCTATTCTTTTAGATTGTCAAAGTAGAGTAATTGATTTATTCTTTATTTGGTTCCATTAATAAATATTATAATTATCTATACTTTATTTTTAATCACAAATTTCGAAAATATTAAGTCAAACCCCGCAAATAATTGAAATGTGGAGTGCAATAGTTACTTATTTTGGCTGTGGTAAATTGCCCATTTTTTCTGCATTAAGTGGCCATCGACTTTAAATGCATAAGTATTAAGAAAAATATTCTTTTTCAATTTATACGACTTAATTTTATACGTTTTAAAAATATTTTTTAAAATAATATACTTTTATGAATTTATATCTCATGAGTCATAAATTCTTTAAAAAATATATAATCATGTTCATAATATATGACTTATGAAATATTATCATTTAAAAAATATAAATTTATACCTTTAAAAGAAAAAACTAATTTATTACGAAAGACATAAATTTAAAATGTGCACAAAAGAGGAGTGGTAATGGTCCAAGAAATTAAACTGAGATACTAAAATAGGACTCTTAAGATTTTTCAACTTATATAATTTGATTATCAATAAGTAAATTTTGAGCTAACTTGCTATAAACGATAACTATCTCGTTATTATACGTGCAAGAAACTTTTATATTATCGATTAATATAACTTAAATCTTTTTATGTGTAATAAGTTCCCATCTAGAATTAGGAGAATATTTTAAGTATGGAAAATAACATAAAGAAAATATGAGGAATTATTAAAGTAATCCATAAACATACCATTATTATCATTTAAGGGTATCAAAAGAATATTATTATAATCTTCTTCAAGGTATTGCTGAAAATTTAAGCAAATCTTTTAGCTAGCTTGATGTACTGTGTTTTTTTGGGCAAAGCTAGTACTCGCTTTCATAAGGCTATTTCCCTTTTCATTTAACTGAAATAATATTATGTCATTTCATCGAAGTTTTATCGATTATAATTAAAATTACGTATAATATTTTTTTAAATATTTGATCAATCATAAAATTTTACTAGATATATTATTGTAACATTATATGCGTACCTAACAAAGTAAATGTATATTATTGTGTTTGTACCATACATTTGATTCTTGTACATGTCACAACAAATGATACTTAATTAACTTTTTCCCTAGAGAAAAATTCCCATTGCTTAACACATGTAACTAACTACACCTCTACCCTCTTTCTTATAGGTGGACCATATGAAGCATATTAAGAGATCATAAATTAAGCATTGCACCAAACTTTATGATGGAGTAATGAATAAAAATTAGAGTGTTTAAAGATTAATTCAACGTGATTTTGGAAAAGAAATATACTTTAATTGTTCTTTCCAAAAGTTTGGATTCGATCATCTCAAAAATTCATTTAGATTTTGATGAATTGGACTTATGTTAGGCCATTGTTTTGTTTGTTTGGGTTGGGGGTGGAGGTGGGGTGGGAGCACTGTACAAATATCCAATTTTTCGAATATGTTTAGCCACTTTAAAATCAACTTTAGATATATATAATATACATGTTTTAAATTGTGAAAAATTTATGTATAAACTAACAATTGTTTTATCTGAAGTTCAAGACTAATTTTGAGATTAATTTCGGACATACGTAATTAATATTATAAAAATCCACCTGCAAAGTTCTAAAATTTATTTGAAGTTCAGATTGACTGCTTGAACCTTGAGATTTGTATAAATCTAAAATTTAAACTATTAAATCTAATTTTAATTTAGACACAAAAGAAAAAGAGTTTTTTCCAATCAATTTAAGTGACATCTCTTGTGAAATTTTTAGAGTAATTTATTGTCTTTTTTTTAGTGTAACAAAAGAAAACATATTTATACAAAATGTTTCTTTCCGCCCGTAATTATAATTATGACAATCGAAACAATAATGTTTGCAACATAATTATGAAATAAATAATCCATAAAAGACAACTTACACAGACTGCATGAAGGAAACATCGTTGCACTTGCCATAACATGATGTTCATAATATTAAAGGAAAGGATCACACATACTATTCTATACATAATTGGTGCATAACACCTACCTACATAAAATAAAATTTTAAAAATATAATTTTAGATCCAAAAGAAGTATATATATATATATATATATATATAATATATATATATATATATATATATATATATATATATGTTTGGTTCATCGACTCAGAGATAAAGGTAAGATATTTTAAAATTATATTTGTATTTTATTTTTTAAATGTATAAATTTTAATTTGAAATAAATTTATATTTTAAATAAAAAAATTGACAAATTAAATCTCAAATTTAATTATGAATATTTTTACATATCCCATCAAATTTAATATTAATTTATTTCACTTTTCGTATCAAATTAATTAATCTAAAGATATAAGCACACATTGCATAAATTAATCTAATGATTATAATTCGCCAAGAAAATGATCCATATAAGCTCATAGAGAACTCTAATTGAATTTTTAAGTTCGTAGGATTCGTTTTTTTTTTTTTTTGAGGTAAAAGAGCAACTTTTTATTGAAAATTATATTTTATACACATAATAAAATAATTTTTAAATTTATATATTAGTTATTAAATTTTCTTGAATCTCCTTTTGAATTCTTAGCTCAGAATTCATATGTAGAAGTTTTTTATTATTTATCCTATAATTTCGGAATATATATATATATATATATATATTATCATAGTTTGTTAATGTTCATAAACTAACGACAAAGCTAATAATTAAATTAAAATAAAAGAAGTCACTGAGAACTTCAATTTGTGTTTGATATCTCAGTATTATTATTATTGCAATAATAAATTTTTTGTTTAAATAGTACTAGTATATCAACGCGTCGGTGGAAATTAATTTAAGATTAGGGAAATGAAAATGAATTAAAAAAATTATATTAATGCAATAATTACAATAATTAAATACTATTAGAGGAATCTGAGTTTATGAGCAAAGATATGGTCCATGTCCTAAATGGTTGGTGACACTTATGCTCTTAATAATTTTGTGTTGCTACCTTAATTTATGGTTCTTCCTATTTAAATATTATTATTATTTTACGATTTATAACACGATTAAAAACAAAGATTTTCTCAACCGTGAATTAATAAAAAATTATGCCATAAAGTATAAAAAATTTACTTATTTTTCATTGAGCTAATTCATGAAAAAAATACATAGTAAAAAAATAAAATTTCAACAGAGTCGTGCCAAAAGGAATTGTTATATACATCTGCAAACTATTTATATTTATAACAAAAAAACATAATTATAATAATTAATTAATTGACTATATAAACGTTTACCTTTATCAGTTTTAAATATAAGTCATGCAATTTTAAATATCTTTAATCAGTATCCATTTTTTATTCCATACTCGACAAATTCATTAAAATTTAATTAAATCTAAAATTTACGATAGAAAATTCAAAAAGTCGAAAATAATTGCAGCCTCTCACATGCCTGAGATTAATGAAGTAGGCCTTATCTATGGGCCATTTATTATATTCATAATTAATTTCTTTTATTTTTTCCGCCGGCAAAATTTATACTCGAATTCTCCTATCTTTAATGCTAATAATAACCCCTTCACTTTTCGAAAAAAATATTGTCCTCTAATTTTTACAAAAAAAATCAATGCTTTCGAAAAAAAATATTGTCCCTTAGTTATGTTTTAGAATTTAGATGGTATTGTTAGATTGTATGTCAATTATGACAGTTACACTTTTATGATATTTCGTCTGTTTTAATTTATATAACTTTTTTATTTATATATAAAAAAATATATTTTTATATTAATTAACAATTTAACTGACGGAGTGAGTAGTATATTTGTCAATAACTTTTGTTGAATTTTTCATTTTCTTTTAAAGGAAATTGTCTTTGGTGTTAGAAGCAAATGTTCACTTACTAGGAAAGTGAAAAAATTAACAAATAAAATAATTAGGTATACATTATTGTTTGTATTAGTATAATAATAATTGTTGTGTTGGTTTTACAAGTGGCATCATGGATCGATTAGACTAAAGATATTTTAAAATAACATCAATGTGGGGTGTCTACTTAAGATGTAAAAACCATATAAAAATACAATCGTAACTAACTTTTCTTCTAAAAGTCTTTAGGAAGGAACTTTTACTACTATATTTATATATCTTTGGAACTTCTAAAAAATTAGTGTTTGGCAAGAATGAAAATATTTTATGTGAAAAATATTTTTTTTTAAAATAAGTATATTTAACATTTTATATTTAATAAGTAAAATTATACAAAAATATTTGAATATAATCTCATCAGACTCTATCAGATGGGGTGGTGAAGAATAAGTAGAAATAACAATGGGTGGGGCGGGTGAGTTTGAGGTTATGCAGGGTGTAGTGAGTGAATTTAAGGCTATACGGGGTGAGATAGGTTTAAGGTTGTGTGGGACAAGAGAGGATGAAAATAGAACATTGTCTATTAAGATAATTTCTTGAAAACTGCTAAAATATTTAAAATAGCAAATAAAAATAGTTCATTAAAAAATAATATAATTTTTTACATTTTTTCAATTGACCTCTAAAAATAAATTTAAATCATTATATTAATACAACTTAATGAAAATTATTATACGACTTTTATTTTTAGTTTCAACTTAACTAGAAAAATAAAAATATAAAAATAATCATGCGAAACAGGATATGGCGGGTTAAAAAATTAAAAAAAAAAATCATATAAAGTGAAGAAGATTAAAACTTTTGCGGGTTAAACTCAATCGTCCACCGGTCCTAGAATAGGCTGATGATAGTGAGATGAAAGGATAAAATGAATGTGTAATACCGCTACAGATTTTTTTCTTTTATTTTGTTAAGAAAAATGTTTTCCTTATTTATAAAGAACTTATTTTACGAAAATATTTTTTAAAAAAGTTTGAAATTCAAGCATTGGAAATTAAAAGTGTATATATATACCAAACCACCCAAATAAATAAGTACTTCATTAGTTTTCAATTATTTGTGGCATTTCTTTTTTCCGCCAAGTCCAACAAAAGAGGCTCTCGAAAGAGAGTTTTCAAACTTCCTTTGGAAATAGTACGTTTTTAAGCAAATATTAATCAAGAAATGTTTTGACTATCTAATCTTTATTTATACCAAAAATAACTTTTTAATTGAATATTTAATTTATTTATATATTTTATGGAAAAGATTTATCGATACATCTCTCCTAGTAGTAGGAGAGGTAATAAAAGAAAAAAAAATTATTATATACATAATTTATTTTACCAAATGCTCTAAAATTCCTTACTATTTGCAAAAATTACAAAAATTCCTTACTATTTGCAAAAATTACAAAAACTTTTACTCTCTTTTATTTTTGAATATATCACTCTTACAGGACGTAGCAAAACATATGTGTATTGTATTAACAAAAGCAATAAATCGGGATATACGATGAATCAGAACGTTGAATAATATATTGAGACAAGTGTTATGTATCAATAAAGATAATATATGAAAACACGACGTATCGAACATTGAGTAATGTATTCGAAATTAGAATGTGATGGTATCAAAGACATTAAATAATATATCAAAAATTCTTAAATTTTAAGGAATTTTAGAATTAAGAAAAAGATATAAATGTAATTTAATTAGCTCCTACCTTTATATAAAATATTACACACTTAACAAAACCTTACCAAAATAAAGCAAATTGTGTCATGCAATCTTTATATTCCTTAATCTTTAGCTCTACTTTGTCTAGATTTTCCATTTATAAACAACTTCTTTTGAGAAAAATATACATTACATGAAATAATTTTGTTGTTAAAAGCCAATAAAAAGAGCCTAACAAGTTTGTCTTTTCACTTAATTTAACCAACTAAAAAGATGCATGCTTCCACAGTCTTTTGAATATTATTTCAAAAGATGCATTCTTCCTATCTAAGTCGTCTTTGATAAGAAGTATTATAACTTTTTCGGGATATCAACCAAATTAATTGGGCATAAAAAAAGATATTGGGCATCAGATGAAAAATTCAAAAAAAGAATTTTTTTCAGTATTTAAATTTAAATAAAAATATAAGTAACTATCCATTTATTTATTTTTATTTATTGGGAACAACTTATCTTTTGCTAAACACCTACTATCTCTGTCTCATTTTATATGTCACTTTTTGGATTTCAAGAGTTCAATAAGTCTATTTTTTACAGTAAATTTTTCATAAGATCTTATAAACATTTTGAATTATCAATTATTGTGGCTCATAAAACTTTTTACGTAGTTTACAAATATATAAATTTTATTTCAAAAGAATTGAAGATTTCATGCGCAAATTATCAGTCAAACTTGAATTGTTTGATTTTCAAACCATAAAATATGTCATATAAATTGGAACACACGGAGAAAGGAGTACTAATAAAGCAGTGACTTGATGCTTATAATAACATTAGATTTTTCTTTCTTCCCTATTTCTTTCCTCTTTGTTGACTAAACATTTAGAGGTAAAACTTCCATAAATAAATTAAGGGAAAAGGGTCTGATATACCCCTAAACTTTATCATTTCGAACTGATATATCCCTTGTTATGAAAGTGGCTCATATATACCCCTACTTGTAAACAAATGGCTCACATATACCTTTCCCTCTAACGGAAATGAAAAAAATAATAATTTTAATCTAAATTTTTATTATTTTTTTCTAAAAAATATAATCTCATATGAGTAAATTTAATCCTCGTCAAACATATTTTTTTGACTTTTTTTTTGTTTCAATGACTAATTTATAATTATTATTTTGATAATCAAATTTATTTATGTTTTACTAATATTCTTGTAAAACTTATTGTAGATGACCAAATTTTTTCTTCGAATACGAAATTAAATTACAACAATACACACAAAAAAATAGTTTAATCTTTTATTCTTTAAACTAAGGAATGAAAGAAAAAAAAAAACAAAATAAGAATAAGAAATTCAAATAATTATAATAAAAGAAGTCAAAAAATAATTTATGTATGAAAAAAATTAAAATATACCTTGAACTTTGATAGAAGAATCATATATACCCCTAAATAATTCTTTTTAAAAAAATTAGAAGTAATAAATATAAATTTAAAACTAATTTTTTAACTTCGGTTAAATGAAGGGTATATGTGAGCCATTTTGTAACAGCAGGGGTATATGTGAGTCGTTTGTATAACGGTAAGGGCATATATGAGCCACTTTAATAACGAGGGTATATCAACTCCAAATGACAAAGTTGAGGGGTATATCAGACTCTTTTCCCATAAATTAAAAGGGAAAAGGGGAAAAAGATAAATGTCAAAATCACTAAGTGCAAATGTAATTAGTTATTAATATTACATTTGACCAAATCTTTACAATTTATTTGTTTTTCAGAAGGGTTTTTGTTTAGTAATAAATACATCTAAAAAAGAAAAAGAAAAAACTTTGAAATTTAGCGATTTTTAGTTAACTAACTACTTAATTTGAAAATTACTTTATAATATTAGAGCGATAATTTATGTTTGATGAAGATTTCAAACGTGCTTCAAAGAAAGATTTGCTTTTTTTTTTTACTTATATTATTATTCAAAAATATTTTTATGTGAATTATTTTGCCAACTATTAAACGCAGAAAAAGGGAGTCTGATAATGACTTAATTGTTTAAGTTATTATTATGTAATCAAAAGATTTACAAGTTTAAGTTGTGAAAACAGTTTCTTACAGGATTCAGAATAAAACTACATACATAAACGATTGTGGATCGGTCTATTAATTTTCCGCATAACAAAAGATTAGTATATCATATTATCTCTTTTTTTAAAAAAAATAAACTTGTCATACTATAACTTAAGATAAATATTCTACTAATATTTTAACCTTCTCTTTCAAATATGTGTGTCCAACAACTCCACGAGTATAATTAAATGAACAATTTTCTTGTTTATATTAATTTGATTAAGATTAAAAGTACGTTAGCAACTCAATTAGACCGTTGTTTAGTGAGATTAATTTTGGTAAAAAGAATAAAATTCAACTCGTCTTTTGATGTCCTAATTTCACATTACTAATTAATATGACCAATTCTATGAGCACTTTTTTTAGCTAAAGAACTTTCTAAAGTAGGATATAAATATTGTCTAATACATTGAGTTTTAGTTTCAATCTCAAATACTACTAAATTAAACAATACTTTGGACTTGTGTCCTATTCAAGGCCGTCTTAATCTCTCTGCCACTAAAGTCATCGCTTGGACCTCATATATTTTGGGGCCCCCATTTTTAAAAATTACTATGTTATTTTTAAAAATTAATTAAATTATATGTATTATGAGTGTTATGATTTCAATCAAGAAAATTGCATATGAGATGAAAATAAACATGTATTTCTTAGGAAATAATTTGATGAAAATATGGATAACGAAATCAAAGAGTCCCTTGAAGAATTTTTTTGAGTTGATTGTTTTATATATTTAGAGTAGATAAACCTATTTTTTCACTTCAAAATAGATTTGAATCAATTGAAGCATATCAAATAATTTTTGTTCTTATTTAGTGGTAAAATATTGAGATCATTAGATGATGAGAATTTTTTACAAAATATTGCCTTAACCTTGATCATTCTTTAACACATAATAGTTGTTCTGATATTGATGATTTAAATTTATTTTTTGAATTAAAAGTGTTAAGAGAAATAGTACAAGTAGAAGATAATGATCTAATGAAAATATTCAATCAAATAAAAAGACTTGATTCTTTTTCAAATACTCATATTGCTTATAGAATAATGTTAGTTGTTCATGTAACCATTCTTAAGTCAAAAGAAGTTTTTTTTCGAAATTAAAATTGATTAAATATTCTTTAAGATCAACAATGTCTCACCAACATGGGTTGTGGTGCATTGGTGGGAGTCATTCACCCTTAATCAGATTTTTCGGTTTCGATCCCTCGATATGGAAAAATCCCGTTGGAAACGTCACCCCCGAATGGGCCCCACATATAAAATGGTACATAATGACTTAGCATCAAAAATAACTAGAAAAATAGATTTTTTAAAAAAAAGTATATATGATGAAAATAAATATATTAGGGTCCCTCTCTTAAGTTTTACTTTAGGTCCCAACGTTGTTGAGTCGGCCCTAGTCCTATTTGCAAGCTCTACAAGGAGTCGAATCGTACAAAAATAAGATAGAATATCTCAAAAATAAATTAAGTAGAAAATGTGAATGAGCTACTTTCTAGCGTTTGACTATAGATTTTGAAATATTTTTGATAAATATTATTTAGGGGAAATTCTACCATGTGTTTGACAATAGTATTTGGAAAATATACGTTACTTGCCAAAAATATTTGTTTAAAAATTTGAAATATATTTTGCTAAAATAATGACAAATTATATGTTTCAATTTTTTAAGCAAAATATTTCAATTATTTGCCAAAAATATTTGTTAAATAATGACGAATTATATAGACAAATAATATTTGTCAAATTTCCCCCCAGATTTTACTTGGGAAATCTATGGCCAAACCCTTCCCCATACATATTTACGTAACATTGATTTTTTCTAATTTTTAAAATTCTTTTTGATCAAGATGTATAACGTATGCTCATATATAGACGAAAAATATAAAAAAAGGTACATTAAATGTGTTATTGTTTACGTCTTTTTTTTTTATATATTTCGTATATTACACATAAAAACATTTGTGTAGTATTAAATTACGTAGATACAACACATATACGCAAAAGTACTATCAACATTTGGGATTTTCTATATATTCAAGAATAAAAAATAGTTATACTAAAGTAATGTTTATGTATAAATTATAATGTTAATGATTAAAAGGTTAAAAAAGAAATTGAGTTAGATATCATATGCAGCTTCTTTTCTCTTTTTTTTTTTTTCCTTTCTGACTAATTTACGAATTGTCCCATATTCCCTCGACATAGGATTTTAAAAGAAGGAGAAAAAGTAATTTGATAATTAAAAAATTGTTACTTTCTCCGCCTCATTTTATATGAGTTAGTTTAATGACATGTTGTTTCGTATAGAAAGAAAGAATTTTGAAATTTGTAATTTAAAATACGTGATGCATATTTATATGATTATAAATATGTCATTCTTTTTAGACTGATTAATAAAAACATAAATTATATAAATTGAGACAGAAAGAATAACTTCTCGAAATAAATAAAGAGAAAGAAAATCTAAAAGTAATTAAAATGTACTTTGTCTGATTATGTAAGGGAGAAAAAGAAAGTAGACAAGGCATGAATAAAGTAGGGATTTGATTCCTAATTCCTTAAACACATCGAAAACATATGAGTAAAAAGATTTCCTACTTAATTTGACAAAATGAAAACACAAAGAATATGTGGAAAGCAAAGAATTGAAATGCGTGATAGGTTGATTAAAACACATTTTAATTTTAAAAATAAGAGTGATTTATGATAATTAATTATATGTAATTTTACTTTTTCATTTTTTTGTTATTGTATTTTGGTTATCATACAATTTTATTGTTGATAATGTTCTTTTTTATGAATGTCATATTCTATTTTTCTTATCGGTTGTAATATTTTCTTCATTGTAGTATATATTTTCTGTTGTTGTTGCAGAATGAAAAAGCTTCACATTGATATTTAATGAGATGGATGACCTTCTTAATTAGTTCTTTTCCGTTAAGTTAGCTTTTGGGGTGTGAGTAGGCTCAAAACCGAATTTCATATGGCATCAGAGCATGACTCTTCTCACCCAATGTTTGAACCTAATTAAATTTGTTCGCGCACAAGATGTCCCACCGTGGGCCCGCGTGATGTAGGGTTTTGAAGAATGAAATAGTCTCACATCGATGGTCAATGAGATAGACGATTTCTTTAGAAAGTTTGGACAATACTCCTTCCTCTGAACTAGATTTTGAGGTGTGAGTTAGACTCAATACTTAATTTTACATCTCCTCCATAAAATGCTTTGACTTGCCGCACGATGATTTGTTTGGAAACAACCTCTAAACTTTCACAATAACGTTATCATTTTCTGCAAACACTTTATCTATCCTCTCCAAATCTTACGAAATTATGCTAAATATATTATTATTGTTATGTCATGTACATATGCTACACCAAAGTTCCCTAATAATATAAAAGGAAAACCATAACCACCAAAACCAAGTAATATTATTCATTTGACTATTCTTTTTTTCTTTAATATTTTTTCCTATCGGAATTCTCTCACATGACTTCTACAACTTCTTTTCTCCATTGTATATCAATATATGCACTTAACATATGCATGACATACAATGATATACATTGACGCATGCAAGGCATACAAAATATACATGTGACATGCACACAATATATAATGACATATACACTAAATGTCGGTGTATATGTAATCATATTATGTATAATATATACACGTACAATACATATGAATATATACACTTGATACACAATATCTATACATTTATTCCACCTTTAAAGTACCTCCACAAATTATTACAACTACCATCACAAACCACCCGATCCCCATTTTGTAAATAGGAGTATTAAATTGGGTGATTAAGTTGAATTTGGACATATCAGAATTGATTTGAGTTAAATTACTTGAATCGAAAAGAATTGGATTACAATGAGCTAAAAACGACAGTCATAACTTAAGCCATCCAATTTTGAGGACATAAATCACATACTTTTAAGGTGAAATTATCATTTGTTCCTTATAAGTTTATAATTACAGAAATCTCTCAAACTGATATAATAATATAAGCGTTGATATATTAATTTGATGTGTGGATACATTATTTGTTAAGTAAGATACATAACATTTTATACATGATACACTAATATGATGTACATTTTATACACGATACATTAATGTGATGCGCGATATACATTAATCTGATGCGCGGGATACATTAATTTGATGCGCTAATACATTAATCTAATGCGTGAAAATGAAGGATTTTGAAAATATGTAAAAACCTAATAGGGGATAATGGTAATAAGAGAACTTAAATGTGAGATTTCTGTCATTTATTCTTTTCTGTAATAAGTTTTTTCATGGATCAATTTATTTTTTTAGTTTCATACCTAAAATATTGAGAGTGTGAGTTTCATACCTAAACTATCACCTTTTAATTTGAGAAACACACCTCAGTGGTGTTGTAATGCACCCTCTCTTTTATTTGAAAAAACCTTGACACATGACATTCCACATAGATAAATATTTACCTATATAAAAATTAAATAATTAAATATTAATATTAATTAAAAATTAAAGATTGAACTGTTACTATCCATATAAAAAAGTAAATTATTTTTCTAACCTCCTCCATGTAATCCCCCCCCCCCCCCGATAAAAATCATTTATAAAATATTTTTAGAAAATTTCATACTTCAACACCCACTTGTCTCCCCCCCCCCTTTTAGAAATTGATGTTATTTTATTATTTTTTTTTAAAAAAAAACTATCCCATCCTATTTAATCCTCCGCTTTTAATCTTATTTTTTTATGTTCTTCTAATTTTATGTTAGATATGCACGTAGATATATTTTTAGAAAATTTCTTTTACCAGTGTACCTAATATAACATAAATAACTAAAAGAAAATTAAAAAGCCTTGTATAGGCAAGTAAAAATTATTTTTAATATGTATATCTAAACACTTGAAAAAAAATTGGAAGCGGAGGGTTAGTATTTAAGGAGGAGGAGTAGATGAAGTAAACAAAAATGAAGTACTTTTATTAAATTTTTTTTAACAAAATAAAAAACTTCAAAAAATAGTGGAGGTGGGTTTTTTTTCTTTTTCTTTTAGGGAAGGGGGGGGGGGTGAGAGGGAGTGATGGCGTCGGGTAAGAAAAATAGTTTATATTTTATTTTATAAAAAAATATTATTTTTTTATAATAGTCTTTTAATTTTTAATTTTAACTATTACTAATAATGTATTTATTTTTTGTCAAGGTTCAATATTTTGTCCATGTGAAATGTGATGTTGAAATTCTGTAAAACGAAAGAGAGAGTGTGTTACACATACCATAATGAGAGTGACATAAAAGAAAGATGTGTGTTTTTCAAACTAAAAAGCAATAGTTTAGGTATGAAACTCAAATCTTCAATAGTTTAAGTATGACACTCAAAAAAAAAATATAGTTTAGGTGTGTTTTTGACACTAATCTCATTTAAAAAAGTTATAGTCACATATTTATGTCATGAGAATAATTTCTAATACTTGTTAGATTTAAATTGTTTATATCACACTATTTAAAATGTGTCTTTCCCAAACCAAACTAAGAGATATTTTGTATACTCAACTATTTCTTTATGTCCTTGATGATTATATTCTTTTGAGACAAATGATTACATTCTTCTTCACGTAATACACCAAAACAACTAGCCACTAGTGTATGTTCTCTTAACTTGTAGCAAATATAACGTTTCAAAATTTAATGTTTTTTTTTTTTTTTGCTTTGAGACAAATGGTGCATAAAATGAGGATTTATTTGTACTTATATTATGAAAAATTTGTGGCCCTTAAGATAGATATAGAAGAACTAACTAGCTAAAATCTAATTATATTGCTAATTGCGAGGAGCCCATGATAACTAACCTATAATATATTTTGATATGCATTCTATTTTATCGTGATTTGGATGAGGAAATTGTTATGTCTGATGAGAAACACATCTAAAACAAAACTTAAGTCAATTATACAGGTTCACCGTCTTAAAATATCCTGAACATTATTGTTATAGGCAAAAGTTAGAACATGTAGGAAATGAGAAAAAAATGTTAAGTAGGATCGTTCAAAAAATCAAGACGTGTCATATGGAGGCTAATTTTGTAAGATATTTTTCACGGGGGACAAGATATCACATCAATCCATTATAAGGCCATAGTTTTTAACTTGACCCGATTTAAACGAGGAAAATTTACCAAATTTTGATTTCTCATGTTGTAACTAATTTATACAATAATCCTAGGACTATTATAAATTAATTTACACGTTAAAGATACTAAGTACTAGGATTTTGTTTATGTGTTTTGGATAAAGCTAATGTAGTTATCATTTACCAAAATTAACTAGGCCAAGAGGATAAATTGTGCACGTATTGTTGATTTTGACTTGTGGGATCCCTTTTCCTCTTTACTCATTTCTTAATCAAAGTATCTTCTATTCTTTTGATTAGTTTAACCCTAATTTTGATGTTATACCGTGTAATTATCAGAGATGGGGTTAGAATTTTGAAATTTATGTACTATAGATTTTAATAATTTTAAATTAATAATATTTATATATTTAATGAATCTTCAGAATAAATATAGAATTTTTAGCAAATTTATTAGGTTCTTAGCTGACATTCTAGCTCTGCTTCTATGTAATAATATTATAACGAAATTGGCAAAATACTATTTTAGTGAGATTTCTTCATTTTGAAATAGAGTTTTCAGATTTGAGCAAGAGATTTGAAGAATCAATTCATAACAAACGTTTATTCTTCTCGATAGATGTATTAAACACGCCTTCCAATTAATCAGATTATTGAATTTTGATTTAAATGATCAAATCATTTCATATTATCGAATGATTAAATTGAAAAAAAGAAAAGAAGAAGGCATTGATTGGAGTTACGTCTCCATTTTCTCTTTCTTGTTGATATAAGACACCAATTGAATCTTGCAAATTGTTAGGTGGTAGTATCTTGAAGATTCTATTTCTTGGAGTAACTACCAACTACTATAGTTACTAGTATTATTTTCTATTGCTTCAGCTTAATATCTGATATTTACATTAAAATATGATTAAATTTAGATTTATATTGAAATTTTTTAACTTGCGAATAAAACACTTTCTAGTAATGACATTATGGATTCATAAAAATTTAAATAAAAAATATTAAATTAAAAAATAAAAAATACTTATCATTTCAGCAATTTTTATTTTTGGCGCACTTAATCATTTTATTTTGAATTTGAATGTCCTTTTCTAAGGATACTTATTTCAAGACGCTACCTAATAAACTAATCAAATGATCAACAAAAATAGAAGCAAGTTGCTTCTATGTCCCTCATTGAATGAGAAGTTATTTTATTTAATTTTGTAATGTCATAAAATATATGTTTCTCGTATAGAAAAAATAATTGTATTATTTAAATCAACTTAAAGATGTTTGATCAGAGAATCGAATTCATTTAACTAATATTAAACTAATTTGACAACCATTTTTTTAAACAATTTCAACTACTATGTATTTGAACAGATCAAATTAATCACTAAACTTATTCCAACTAAAATGATATTCAACCTCCTCCAAGATATTTTGTGAGAATCTGGAAATAGTGAACATTTTAATTACTAAAAAAAGGGCAACTTTCACATATAACAAATAAAAAATTCATATTTGTATGCTATAGCAAAGTTTGCATAATTGCACTCCATAGCAAACATAGAAATCATATAATTCGCTATACATATACAGTTGAAACAAATTGTATAAAACGAAGTGTATAAAACAAGATAGAAAGACACTTGGGCAGAAAACTGTATAAAAACGAAGTGTATAAAACGAATTGTATTATTATAAGTGTATAGAACGATTATATAAAATTTGAATTTTGTATAAACAAAAGAGACTTGCCAAGGAATATACAATTGAATCGAATTGTATAAAACAAGAAAGAGAGAAATTAGATACATTTGAAAATTGTATAAAACAAGAAAGAGAGAAAGGCAAAAGAAACTGACCAGGAGAGTATTTTTATTGTATAATTATAAGTGTATAGGACGAAAATATATGTACTTGCATGTGTATATACAATTTTCTCACGCTTTATACAAACAGAAACACAATTTATACATTTCGCTTATGTTTGTATAAGTGAGAAAGGCGAGGGTGGCGAGCGAAATTTGAGAGAGTGGCGAGCGAGATCTGTAAGAGGGGAGAGAGGGGAACAAAAATATATGTATTTATACAATTTTCTCTGCTTTATACAATTAGAAGCAATTTTTATACACTTATGTTTGTATAAAAAGTGAGGAAGCGAGCGAGAGATGGAGAGATGGGAGTAGGCGGGAGAGAGCGAGAGATATTTGGGAGAGAGGCGTCTGGCAATTTTTTTGCAAACGTTTGCAATGGAGCACAATTAAATCAAACCCTAGCTACTCCATTTATTTTAGGTTATTAGTTTGCTATTATATAAAATTTTCCCAAAAAAATATTATATCATCAAACAAACAAGGGAAATTAGCAATTTGGTAGCCCAAACAATACAATATTGGAAAAATTAGTAAACTAGTCAAAATAAATAACATATTTAGTAAAGATATCCATACTTTATAAATATTAGCAATAATGTCAAAAATGTCATTATTTTAAAAAATCTATGTTTTCCAATTTTCTTCCTATTTTATCTTCTTTTTTTTTTCAGTTAATTCTATATATCCTTTTTAAAAAAAAAAAAATCATTCTCTCTCATATTTATCTTTTCAAATTGTTAATTCTCTCTCCCATTTAATTTTTTTTTCTCTCTCATGGTTATCTTTTCTGATTTTCCTCCAACATTCAAGTTGCAAATATTTTTCTGCCATATATTTTGGTTGTTTTTTTAATCCAAAATTGAATCAACAAGAATCCCTTTGATTAAGGTATCTCTAATCTTTATCCTATTTTCAGATGTCTTTTCTAATTTTATTTTTGTTTAAATCTTAAAATGTTGTTTGTATTTTTCAATTTCCGTTATGATTTACTCTCCAATGGCTGAATCCAAGAGGCTTACTAGAGGTATTCATCTTAATCAACCAATTTCTGGTTATTTTTCATCCTTTAATTTATTTATTACTTAACAAATAGTGTATAAGTATGATTCGCTGCTAAAATGAGGGAAGAAAGAGGGTAAGAACATTTACAAGACTCATTGGTGTGCAAAACCTTCCTCAAATTCAGAACAAATGTAGAATCTTTGTCTACTCGTGAGGATCTTGAAAAAGACGACGAAGATCGGATAGTTGTCGAACAATTTTCTATTAGTTTGTTTTGTATTTATAGTTCTTTTTTAGAATTTGGTATGTTTTCTTAATTTGTATTCAAATCATATGTATACTATCAATATTTGTATTTATTAAAAATTCATGTTGCATGGTTTATGAATCTTGTATTTGTCCCTAATTGTATTCATACAAATGTATGTCAACTAGTTATGTATTTTATTTAAAAGAAGAACAACTTTCTATTAGTTTATTTGTATTCGAATACACATACAATAATAACATATTGGAATGAATACGACTTGAAAAAGGAAACAAGATTTTGAAAAGAAAAATAAATACACAGTGAAAAATATATACGAATACAAATGTATTTCTTAAATAGCTACATTTTATTTGACATACATATTGGAATGAATACAAACTAATAAAGAAATAAGAGCTTCATCATACAAAATACAACATGAAAACTATAATGGATACTAATACAAACGGTATACATATTGGAATAAATACAATTTAAGCAAGGATACAAAATTTTAAAAAATAAAACAAATACACTGTGAGAAAAGTATGACAATTACAAATAAAACTATAGGTGTTCAAGTTTCTAAATTAAAAAATAAATAAATTTAATAGATAAAACTATAATGTATTATCATAAAGTTTCATAATAATAATTAGTGAGAATGAGATATTATATTTTTTTATTATGATTTTCATAACAATAATTAGTGAAAAATTGATATTGAAATTTTATAGATGTGGTACTTCTTTAATTTCGTGATTTTTATAACAATAATTAGTGAAAATTGGATATTTATTTTGGTTAGTAAAAGTGTTTAGAAACAAAAAAAAAGATTACCATGATTGGATATTGAATTTTTTTAGAACAATGGAGAAAAAAAGAATTTTTTATAACATGATGAAAAGAAGAAGAAATAGATGAAAGTTGGTGTATTTTAATAAATTATAAACTGATGAAACTTTTAACATTTGTTCCTTTTTAAAAATAATAATCACCCCTAAATTCCTCTCAATCTGTTATATAAAAATTATATTTTTTAAAAAATAAAAAATAATAAGAACATAAATAAGATACATAACAACTTAAATTTTGACATTTTTACTAAATATTGAAAGTGTTGTTAATGAACCCTATTAAATGTGAAAATATTGACATTTTAAAAAATTTCCCTACAATATTTAATTACTTTAGGCCCAACTCTCAACTTACTTGGTTCAAATTTGATGATTTGAAATTTATGGTTTGTAATCAAGTGGGTATTGTTGGATAACAAGGGAAATTAAGTCATTCGCCCTTTACATTGTTATTTTTTCCATAGATATCTAACTTATAAGGATTTAAACCTAAAGTTTGAATTCCATTAGAGCAGATTGATCCGGTTTTGGGCGAAAATTCAACGTGGATGAAGAATAGGAAAGAATACAAGATGTGTATATCTATGTGTTCCTTTGTATATCTCCCTGGTATATTTCATGTATATATGTGTATCCATATATATGTGTCTGAGATATACACGTGATATACACATGTAAACATAATTTTAGTGAATTAATCCAATTAGTTTTATCTGGTCACTTTACTTCCTTAAGTTTTGGTGTGTTTTTGGTGTCTGATGAAACTAATTTGGCTATTCATTGCTTACAAAACTTTGTCAAAATTAACTAAACCTGACAAGGCCCAAAAGGAGAAAGTCTGCATGCATACAAAATGGGACATGGGTAATTTGATGGAAAAACTAAGTTGTATATATCCCTTCATTAAAATAAGGGCAAACAATACAAATCCTATCTATTTAGGGGTAAATTACTTTCCTTCTCGCGAGTTTTCGATATGATTAATCTTACCAGAATTTGGACTTTGGATACATATATCTGGAGCGTCTACATACATGTATTTTGAATACATAAGGTTAAAATTATATTCAAGTGGACTCAAATGTATTTGACTTTCTTTTTCTCCTTTCTTCTCTCCCTCTTTCTCTCTCTCTCTCTCTCACACACACACACATACACACTAACCTCTCTCCCCATGTAACTGTATTTTTAAAATGTATTTCGAATGTATCTAGATTATCTTGCCGCCTCTTTTCCTATTTCAGTGTATGTGGTAACAAAAATACATGTAGCTAAGTGTTTGACTTGAAATCTGATACTGAATTACTAATTAGTGAGACAATATGTAATTATTTCAAACAAAAGGGAGAATTAGTAAATATGGTAGGATTTGTGTAATTAGGTAGTTTTTTCGTAAAATAATAGATAGAAAATGTACATCTTATATAAATTAATATATGATATACATAGAATATACATTTTCATTTAAACAAGTGTATATTCGCCGATTAGCCAAATATATAACTTACACCCCCCCACCCCACACATAATTCATAATCTCTTTATTATTACGTCAACAATAATTTATTTCTTATGAAACCATTTTATATGTCATAATAAGTGATGCAAAAAACAACTTCATAAATAAACTATTGATTGAATCTTGAAATCATGAGTCTTTAATTTTATCACAACTTGGTATTTATTTTTGCTAAAATAATGTATCAAGTTGTTGATTTTGTAAACAATTTTCTATAAGGTGGTCACATCAAAACATTCTTTTGATATTTTTCTAAAGGACCACATTCATGGTCACTTGTACATATTTTAATGCATTATTCAGAAGAAAGTTTAAGACATTACACATTATCCAACATTCATATGAGTTGTGACCCATTCAAATGAGGTGTTGACTAAATCAATAAGTTGATTTCATGAATTGGCGTAACTCGATCATATTTTCATGAGCTAATTTTAGTCTTATCACCTTAATTTAAATGTGTAATCCATGGGGAACGAAACAAATACTTGCTATTAGGGCCGTCATTTAACTTGTGTCTGGTTTTTTAAAAAGTATATACAAATTTACCTACTTTGAGAACAACTTCAAATTTACATAACTTTGAAGTTGAAAATTTAAATCTGACTTCAAATAATTTTATTTGACGTGTAACTTTTTGTAAAGATGCAAATACCAATTTTTGAAGTACAATTGATGTTTTTTGCCTAAAAACAAAATTCTAACATTCAAATCTACTCTGAATAACCTCAAATTAGAAACATAACCTCCATAATTATTTATCAAAATAACAAAAAATTTAACAAATTCATTATGAATTGTCATTATTTTCAACCTATTTTATTAACTTCGTTTTTTATATTTGAAATTAAAAATCCAATTTTCACTTTGTTCAATTTTATTTTTGGGGTAAGGGCAACTTGTTCGATTAGCGCGATGAAGAGCATTATGGGAGTGATTTGCAAGTTTGTGATGATTAATTGAATATGCAAAACATAATAAAAAAATAAAATAAAATTGGATATGCAAAACATAATCAAAAATAAAATAAAATTGGATATGCAAACATTTGGACAAATAAAAGGTAGAATAGATTTTTGTGCAACTTTGTCCAATAATAAGGCAAAATTCTTCCTTGAAAAACTCTATAAATAAATAAAATGTCTATAATAATGTTTTCTACAACTATTAAATCACTCCGAGATGTATGCAAAAATAATTTAGGCATAGGAACTTGTAATCACGTGTGTCATGTCATGCAGGGGCGGAGTCAGGATGGTGGAAGGAGATTCATCGGAATTCTATTTATGAAAAAAGTATATTGTATATGTAAAGATCAAATATGATAGTATATTTATGAGAATTGTATTGAAAATTACTTTTAAACTCGATTTGAATAATTAATTAGTTTTAATCTTAAACTATTTAAAGTTTTTAAAATATCTCTTTACTTGACAAATTGATTAATATGAATACACTCTGATGTTGCAACATAAGTGAAATACACCCCTAAATAATTCTCATCAAATTTAGGTGTATTTTCAACAATTCTCTCAGTTTTTTTTATTAAGAGAGTCATGCTCCTATAAAAGTTTGAGATCACTTGTTATGTCATGTGACAGATTGAGGGTATATATAAGTTTAGTTAATCAAATATAAAATTGTAATTAAGGCTCTCAATAGTTTGGGAACAAAGATGATAATTTACGTCAAGTTCAGAAAGGGTGTTTTCAATACTTATCTCTATATTTATATATTGTACATTGAACCTCTTTGATGTAGCTTGAGTATCTATTTAGAACACTTTTAATGAAAGTTCTAGTTTTGCTACTGATGTGAGCGTATCCAGAATTTCGAATAATGGGTGTACTATTACGAAAAGGTGAATCTAAGATACAAACTTGATCAGTTTTGACATTTACATTTTGTTTGGATCATCGTTAATTATTATTTCATAATGTATTGTATTGTATGATATGGTAGATATAATGTTTGGCTAGACTATATTGCTTGTTGTTGTTTAACAACATTTAATTGTTTGATTTTATTATTGTAATTTATAAATTTACTAAAGATATCATTAATTATTCTAGGGTATGAGGTTTGACAAGATTAAATAATTAAGGTAAAGGGTAAAATAGTATTTTGAAATACTATATAAAGATATAATTGAAAAAAAAAAGAAATTAAGTAACAATGGGAATACACCAAATTGGTTGTTCCATAAAATAGAGATTTTCATTGTTACAATATAATATATTTCAAGTAACAATCAAAACAAACATAGTAGGTATAGTAACGATAAAATACAATACAATTGGTAACAATGATCCAAACATAGTGTTAGGTTCTTATCATTGACAACAGTTAAAATTTTAAAGTTATAGGTCCAAAATTTTGTATATACATATATATATTATATATTAGTTAAAATACCAAAAGCGCTACCAATAACAACTTAGAGGGGTGTTACTCAATTTTAGAATGAAAAATAAAATAATATAGGTATAAAATTTAAATTTCTAACCTCATTTAGACACCTGATTATCATTATCGCATTACATGATACTTTAAATGTGAGTAAACACATTCATATTTGACAAAAAATTAAAAGAAAAACACTATAATATATAATTTTTTAAAAAAAATTTAAATTTTACGCAAATCCAGTGACCCTATCGCATACACCCCTGACTCTAATCCCAGGAAAATATGACATAACCATATTCATGGGACAAATTAAAGAAAGGAGATGAAAGCTGAATTACTAATTTAGGGAATTTTGCTAAATATAAGACCAATAAATTTTCAACCACCAAAACAATATTTGTCAACAAATAACAGCCAACATGCATGCATGTAAATTAGAACGCAAGCTGTCGATTCACATGTATTATGTCTCCCAATCCTCTTATTAGAAGATATGTTTAGATTTTATAATTTCGTCCTACAGCTATATATTGGTTGCCTATATGAGGATTAAAACGTTTTTCTAATAAAGATGAATTCGTATAAAAAAGATTTAATTTTGAAATATTTTGTTAAAGATGAGAAAAGCACATATTAAAGAACAATTGGACAAGATCATGCATCAATTTCATTAATATATGATATTTTTAGCTCCCCTCATAGGTAATATTCTGATAAACATAGTATTTTTTGAATGAAAAAAGGATTAAAATTGCCCTTGAATCATGTGAAATAGATTACTTATACGCTTCGTTATATTTGGATAAAAAATGTCTCGCTGTTATTCTCAAGAGTGAATATCTCAATTTTTTAGTAAAGTGACAAGCCACGTAAAATTAATCCTTCCACCTAAGCGTTGCCAACTAGGATTAACTACAACAACAAAAAAGAAAACCTTACGCGGCGATAATAATCGCCTCAAAGACTAGAATATCGCCACTAAAGTTTTCATTGATTTTTTCGCATTAGATTATGATTTTGTGTTTTTCTTCTTCATTATTTTTTAAAAAATCACAAATGACATCAATCTGTAAGGAGTTTCAGACACTATTTATTTTATTTTGATGTCTTATGTAATTGGATAAAATGTACAATAATTTGTTGTATATTAGAAGATTTGAGTAAAAAATAATTATAATATTTTTCGTAATAATATTGGATATTTTATGATATTAATTAATGTATATGTTGTCTATTTTAGAAAATTAGGTTGTAATTGAAATTAATTATCGTGTTTTACAGAAAATTAGGTTTTACACTATTGCAACCTTAGTCGCCGATTAAAATCACTCAAAACTTTTTGTGGCAATATTGTGAGATTTTGTGGTGTCTTTTTTCGTTGGTAAGATATTTTGTAGTGCATCCTAATTGTCAACACTTAGATGGAAGGATTAGTTCCACGTGACTTGCCACGTCACTAAAAAAATTAAATTATTAACTTTGAAAAAATATTTTAATTTCAAAATATAACAAAATACATAAAATGATCTATTTCGCATGATACATGACTAATTTGACCCTTTGCCATTATTTGAATTACTCTTCTTCTTTCCTTTTTTTTGGTATTAAATATTCTAGGAGATAGAGTATGTTCTTTCTTTTCTTCTATAAAATAAGATAGTCCATCTCCTTTATAAACTCTCCAATAGTATGAGATATTATTTCAATGCAAGACTTTATTAGAATATATTATTTCAATTATTTAAGTTGTGATATTGAGTTTTATTTTATAAATGAACTTCTATGCTAATCATACCTTGTTGACTTTACACATTTAGAATTTTAACTTATGTATAGTTGAATTGCACAATTTTGAAGAATTTAAAAAATAATAAAAAAGTGTTTTCACTTTTCTTTTCACTCTAAATTACTCATAAAAATAAGAAGAAAAAAAATAGCAACTTCAATTTATATTCATGACAAAACACTGTCCAACTTCAAAATATCATTTTTCACTTTTGAAAATAGAAATTAATATTTTTCGCATTTCATAATGAAACATGACCAAACGGCCACAAAAATGTGTAGTATTGAATGTGACATAATATCGTATAGATAAAAGAAATTTAAAATTTATATTTTACAAATGTCATACTATTTATATGTCTATAAAAAAAACTTTCTTAACAAATATAATAAAAACTAAATAAAGTTATTATTAAAGCAAGAAAAGAATACTTTTAAAAAATAAAAAAGTATATTTTTATATATATATATATATATATATATATATATTATATATATATATATATATATATATATATATATATATATATAATTAAAACAAAAATATCACATAGAGACAAAAAAATATAAAAAAATATCGTAAATATTAAATATCAACCGTTACAAAAGTGTTACAAAAATACAAATTGATCACGACACGTTAAGTTATAGAAACACCGTTTAAATCTCACGTCTACCACGTGCACTTGTTTTTGTTTGTATGCTTCTAGAGGCACTACGCAGCTCTTTTGCGGCTTCAAGCCAAATTATCAATAATGTTAAATTGAGCCACATAAAAATATATTTTCTGTCTTATATTATATATATATATATATATATATATATATATATAAAGTATTAATATCTTAAATTCAGATAAAATTAATTATTATACTTTGTTGTTAAATTATTTTTAAAAAAAATAAAATTATAAATATTTTTAAAAGATCCTTCATTATTAGTCTTGAGGGATAAAGCAAATAAATATAAAGTGTATTAAAATGAATTTTAGGGTTAGTAAAATACTTTTCTTATCTATGATTTTGAATGTGCAAAAAATAAAGTGAATAAGTAACAAGAAAACTACATAAATATGACATACTCTGTTAGTATATTTATTTTGTATAAATTTAAGAAATCCCATAGTGTAATTCAATAATTACATTCTGTCCCGACAAATTTAGTATTTACTAATAATCCCTTAAAATTATTGTAGCATGATACATTAGTATGTTGTGATACATGGTAAATGATACACAGTAACTTAAAACTGTTAAGATTAAAAGGGGAAAAAATGGAACATTTAAATTTGTTATCTAATCAGCTTAAATTACGGTAACAGTTCATTAATAAGCATTAATTCAGCACGTAATTAGATAACAATTTCAAATTTTGAAAATTCAAGATTATATCATCTAGTTTGAAGACATTTTTATGAACATCCAGTTATTAAACTTATTGACTGATACATGATAACAATTTTCAAAAACTCGTGATACATAAAAAATCATATGATACACATCAAATTCATGTATCAATCATCGTGTAAACACTATAACACACTGCATCGATATGTATCAGCAAGCACACTTGATGGCACAGTTATTAAACTTATTGACTGATACATGATAACAATTTTCAAAAACTCTTGATACATAGGAAAATCATATGATATACATCTAATTCATGTATCAATGCATCAACTAACACACTATAACACACTGAGTACTTATGTATTAAACTTATTGTCTGATACATGATAACAATTTTCAAAAATTCATGATACATATGAGATTCCTTTACTAAAATATTTACTAATTTCAACAACAATGGTTGCTGCTTCTTTTCTCTTTTTTTTTTTTGTGTATTTTGTCAACCTTTGATTTAGATGATTCACCAAAATCTTTGTTTGAATCCTTCTGAACATTCATAGGATCATGCAAAGACTTTTTTCTATTTTCTTTCCAATTTTCATCGTCCGTATCATAAATCCTTCTATTAGTAAAAGGATCCATTAATATGATCTAATAGAACAATTAACAAAAAAAAAACGGATGATGGAGTAAGAAGAAAAAAAAGACCTAGAGACGGCTGATGTAATATAGCAAGAACAAGAAGAAAAAAAGAAGAAAATAATAACAGATGATGGATTAAGAAGAAGAAGAAGAACTATATACGGATGATGGAGTAAGAAGAAGAAGAACCAGAGAACAATGGTCAACCCATACTAGGTGTAAATGAACGCCATTGATGTTATAAAGCACAATGTTTGCTGTCAGTTTGACAATATTTGACTGATGTATCTGTAGCCTGTTTAAAGAATAGACTCTCATCTCTACTACTCTCTGACAAATTCTGTTATTCTGTTCTTCTCTGTTTAAAAGTAAGTCTCTTATTTTTGCACATCTCTGAGCTACCTATCTTCACTCAGGAGTAGATATTTATCTTTACTCTAATTTTTTTTATTTAAAAATAAAAAAATAAAATAAAAAAATCAAATTTTCAAAAATTTCAATTTTTTTGAATTTTGAAATTCAAAATTTCATATTAAATGTTGTGAAACGTTTTTAATTAAAATTAATAATTCAAAATTCAAAAAGTGATTTAGAAGATTGAGTGTTTTAGTGGAGAAAAAATAGGCATGATATTGGGGAAGTGAGTGTTATAGGAGAGAGAATGTTATGTATCTCTAAACTTCTACTAAAATTAAAAAAAAGGGAATTATGTAATATTTAAAAAAAGAAGGGAAAATTAGAGAATACTAAACTTATAGTTGTGTATTTAAGTTATTTTTCCATTTATTTTTACTATTTATTTTTAAAATATTACGTATATTATTATTAATTAAGAGTTTTCTATCATATATTGAGAAAAATGTATCTAAATACTTGTATATTATCATCAAATACGTTAGAATAGAAAGAGAAAGGAGCTGGATTTGTTATATATCTCATATACATGTGAAACGCGAGACACATTGATACATGTATATGTATATATTAAATGCGGTGTATTCACATGTATCCATGATAACAAATGCACAGGAGAGTGGCAAGATGTGAGGAAGCAAGGAAAGTGAGCGAGATTTGTTATGTATCCTCCATACATGTCAATTCACTTGAATACAATGTATCTTCGACCCCCATATATTTCGAGATACATGTGTCAGGATGTATCTAAATATACTGGACACACTAAATTTGGTAAGAATGATAATATTGCAAATTAAAGTATATATAAATAATTACCTTCTTCACTAGTGGAATTTATGAAAGTTTAATAGAAAGGAAGTAACACATTACTTTTTGTGTTTATAAATGGGGAATTTCACAAATAGTCACTATAATAAACTTATTATACTCCATATCTATAATTTACATATTTACGAATTGTAACTACAGTTTAAGTTGTCCCGTTTATATAATTCGCGGGTCATGAATTTATATAATTCACGGGTATATTTGTATAATCAAACTATCTTTATATGAATTTGAAATAACGCATTCATACAAACACAAACATTTGGATTTTAAACAATTGTATATAAAAATTATATTTTATAAAATATACATTATACAAAAGTAACACAAAACTATATTATATAAATTCCGAATTATACAAACTAAAAAATTGAGCCATATAATTATACCTAAAAATAGACCATAAATTGTAATTAAAATAATTATAGCTATATTACCTACTTAACTAGTATACATTTACTTATCCTCATAATTTTCCAAATAATGTTTTATTTTCATTTTATTTCAAAATACTAAAAATAAAATACACTAATATTTTTCAGAGAGGAGTAATAGTGTGTAAGTTTTTGTTTGATTTGTTAATACATAGACAGTGGGATGAAGTAGAAATTAAAAGACATATGTCACATGTTAGTTGAGTATAAGACAGTTCTGAAATTCATACACACAAAAATAGAAAAATACAAAACAGGCTCAACCACAGAGTAAGAGTTAGTGCCCACCAATATAAAACAATACTGTAACCAAACAGTGGATTATTAATTTGTCTAATTGTGGGACTGGACATAGTATTCATGATTTTCCATAAACAAGACATGCATGTTCAAGTATATATATGATGATACTTATCTAATATTTCTTCCGTTTTAAAAAGAATAACTTAATTTAATTTGATATGAAATTTTAAAAAATAAAGAAGATATTTCAACTTCTGGTCCTATATTAAAGTTCTGTCGAATCTATTAAATTGTCTTTTAATCTTATAACGTTAAACATGTCACGTCGAAAAATGTTAGGACTGAAATGATCCACTATTATGCATAAGATAACAAAGTAATGCTCGATAGAGCAAATGTTAGAACCGAAATGATCCACTATTATGCATAAGGTAGCAAAATAATGCTCGATAGAGTACGAGTAAGAAGGCAAACGAAAAATATATCAATGTCACGCGTATATAAGCTAGCAAAGATAACATGTTTTTGATAGTTTGAGAGTGTTATGAGACCTTTACACAAAGGAAAGACAATCATGTGAGGGTTCATGATGTATTTAATGAGCCTAACTTACCTTTTTGAGACTTTAGCTTATGTGATATAACTTATTGTATAAAAACATATATTATGGACCGGACAAAATGATGAAACATTAAGTGAAATGTATTGATATTCAAAATTTAAAATTTATCTTATAAATGGCTTATTATTTGAAATTTTCATAGCATTCATTGAAATCAAGATTAGTTTGATTAGGCTTTTAGCTAATTAATAGAGTTGAACTTTTATTATTGTTAGTTTTATTCATCTAGGAAAATTAATTATTTTTTATAAACACATAATCAATAAAAGAAATAAATTTACTAAAATGGAAACATATGGAGTAATTGCTACTACTTGTTAATGCAAATCATCAAAGTCCAGAAAAAGTCATAAGAAAGTTGAGTCCATTATAATTTATCAAGTAGATACTTTCAAGATTCTAATTCTAATGTCTTTGGACAAATGATCCTAAAAAGGAAAAATTACTATTAAAAGTGATCCTCATAAACTTTTCTAATTTCTATATTATCATGATTAAAAGATTCACAATATTATTAATAGTCATAAAAAGTTACGTTAATCATAGGTTAAAAAAAACAGCTAAAGGATAAGCTTACTCGAACTAAGCCTTAACCATATGATTAAGTTAATTGAATTTTTTATTTTAATGTATAATAATTAATATTATTCAAAATTAAATTTTTTGAATAAGTATTTTTTGAGGATTAAATATTGGCATAATACATATATTGGACCCTAAACTTGGTTTCAAATATTAACTTTGACCTCAAACTTTCATAATGCACAAACATACATTTTATCTATCTAACTTTTAAATAAATAAACACATGAGTCCTACGTGGCACAATACACGTAGGACATCAAGTAGGACAAACAATGACATGCAGGATTACATGTAGAACATATGTGTCTATTTGTTCAACTTTATACAAGTTTAAGTGTCTATTTGTGCACGTCCAAAGTTGAAGGACATAAATGCGATTTGAAGCCAAGTTAAAACGAAAATTTATGTATTATGCCTTAAATATTTGAGTGATACATATATTAGTAATGCATCGAATAGCTTACGAAGCTATTAATTATGTAGAATTTCGTTGTTCATGTGTTAGTTTTTTTTAAATTAAATGTATTAATTATTTCACTTTCTATTCTGCGAATATATCAAAGGTAAAGTTCTTTAAATTCAAATCAAACACCATATGACTTATACGTAAATAATTTACTCTAACCAACTAATAAATTTGTTATTACTTTTGCGATTTTTAATACACGTATAACTTACCTCCAAACAACCCTAGCGTTTATAAATTTCAATTTTGTCATTGTTGTGTAGTATAATATTTAATTTTGTCATTGTTTTGTAGTTAAATATTTTCTATTTTCCGATAATTATTATTGTATGGAAAAAGAAAAGAAGCCAAGTCATAATTAGATAGATTAATTCATATTTTATTGCTTTAGCTAAGCTCACATGATCTGGATGTCCTTTTTCTTAACTTTAATTAATCAAAGTAAAGAAACACAACTGTCATTATAGCAGTCATTTAGGTGGGATTTGTCGTATCTAATCATTATTTATTTTAACTTAATCATAAAACGCGGTTCAACTTAAGTTGCAACTATTATCTTAATTATTTTTTTAAAATAAATATTACTATCCAAAAGAATAATAAAAAGGTATCTTAGCTTTTCATAACAATGAGTTTCATCTCTTTTTTATATATATATTTTTGCTTTAAAAAGTGATTCTTATAATTTATTTATTTTTTGTTTAGTTAAGGTTTCATTGTAGTTGCTTGACAATTACACTTTGATAAAAAGAAAAAGGGAAGACAATTTTACTTTTATTATTTTTGTTAAGAAAACATTTTTTTGGGAAGCTTGTTAATTGCATAAATATATAATAATTAGTTTATTACATTATATATAGAGATGTATCATTTTATTTGCTAAGTGAGTTATCTTATGTAATAAAAATAACGGAAAAAAGCCTAAAATACTTTTGAAGTATTGAAAATAGTATAAAATTACCCTTAATTCACTTATTGGCTTCAAAATACCCTTTTCATCCACCTATTGACTCCAAAATACCCTTGTCATCCACCTTTGGGTTCAAAATTGATCACTTTTTTAATTGTTTTAAAATTAAACTCTTTAAATATTTTTTAAAATACTTGGCGTTCAACTATTGGTTATAATTTTAATTTATTAATATAATTTATAAACCAACCCACTACCCACTCATTACTAACTAAACCTCACCCAATTAATAATCCAATTATAATATCAAAATCGTCATAAACACTACTAAAACACGATAAAATTATAGATTCCTGAAAATGACATCCAAAATTATTCGAGTCCGAATCGAAGTACCAATTTAATTTAGGTTGAGCCACTTATTTAGGAGGACATTGTCTTTCAAAATTGAATTAGAAATTTATGATTAAAGGTAAAGAAGTAATACATCCCGAATTAATTCATGCACTTTTTTTAAAATATAATTTTATAAATATTTATGATTTGTTTTAAAACCTTTAATATATTATTTTGAAAAAAGTTACCTACGAAGTAACATCACATAATTGAGACGTAAGAATAATTAAGATGAACATAGTTAGACTTTTAAGTTTATCAGTGATTTTTATTTAGCCACTTGAATGTATGATAATTTACTTCTATAATTTTTAAAAACACTCAATTGGCAGTAGCTTGCATTAATAATGTGACGGGTTTATTAACTTAGAGGAATTTAATTAGTAATGAGTGGGTAGTGGATTGATTTATAAATTATACTAATAAGTTAAATTATAACAAATAGTTGAGCGCCACGTATTTTAAAAAATATTTAAATAGTTTAAATATAAAAACGTTAAATAAGTGGTCAATTTTGAACCAAAAGGTGGATGACAAGGGTATTTTGGACCCAATAGGTGGGTGAGAAGGATATTTTGGAGTCAATAAGTGGATGGAGGGTAATTTTGATCCATTGGGATCGGAGAAGAGTTTGGGTTCAAACAACTAAAAATTTTGTTTTTTTAACCAAAAAAAAATGGAAAAAGGACACATATACCCCCAAACTATCGTAAATGGTAACCCTTCGTCATACTTTTGGGACATTGGTGTCCTTGTCGTCCAAAAACTAGAGCATATATATACCCTTTATATTGTCGTACATACACATGTCATAATCTTATCCATCGACCCGACATTTATTAAATATAAGATCGACAGATAATATTGTGTCACGTGTCCCTATTTAGTCTGATTTTAGAGTGAAGGGCTTATATATGATCTAGCTTTGGATGGTAAGGGTACCAATGTCGCAAAAGTATGATGGATGGTATTTGCATAACATAAGGATAGTTCAGGATATATTTGTCCTTTTTCTCAAAATATTAAATCCCAGGGTCTCGAGTGGGGTATGGTTGAATTTCCCACTTCGAAAGTTGGGGTCAAAATTTTGATTTGAAAGTTGAATCTTGGGTCTCATATCGATTGTGGTTGTCAAATGTGTTCCTGATTTGGAAATCAGGTCTCGATTTGAGTGTCAAAGTTAATTCCGAATTGATCAATTGTGTTCAAGTTCGAGAGTCGGGATCAGGTAATGGGTCGAATATTCGGTCCTAATTCGAATGTGGAGTCGTAAGTCGAAAGTCAAGATCAAATCTCAAGGTCGAATTTTTGGATCAGTCGTCGGGGTTGCGTTCAAATTCACTTGTCGGGGTCATGTCCTAGATCGATTATCGAGGTTAATTTCCGAATCATAAATTATTTTCTTAAAAAGTATTTCCTACTCTTATGTCAAAAATAATGTATTTTCTTTAAAATGTTTTTAATTCACAAATCGAACACTAAAAAAAAATCTAAATTTTTTTCTACCATCAACCGAATATAAGAAAATAAATTAAAAATCTATTTATTTCCTAAAAAAACATTTTTAAAGAATCACAAAATTCACCGCGAGGGAGGTTCAAACTCAAGGCGAATACAATATAAGTTATGTGCTTATATTAGCGAGCCATGGATAATAAAACCATTATATACATCGAATAGTAATAAATGTGCTAAACATAAATTAACTTTAAAATATACTTTTAATTATTTATAATTTTAAATGAATGTCTAAAAAATATAATAGTATAACTAAATAAAAGACAACAAAATATAATACGAGTGGCCAATTTAGTGGTTTAATAGCAGGTGCTCTGCACCTATAAATAATAATCCAAAAAAAAAAAAAACATACATCATGAACATTTTTAGATTTTTTTAGAAAAGGTTTCCACCTTGATTTTAATTTAAATAAATTTGCTTCTCCTTTCATCATGTTAATTTATCTTCATGAAGAGGGTTATAATTCGAGCTATTACTCTAAGACAATAGTTAATCATGATTCATGAACATTAATGTGCATAAGTAGTAAATGTAGATATGATATATACTTATTAAGTGCACGATATAATATATTTTTATTATTGTTATGCTTATCGATATACTGTATTCTGCTATAGTAATATTGTATTACGTGTAAATAGTGATAGATTCAATATTTCAGTTAGTGAATTTTACAAATAAAATATAGTGATTGAAATTGAACTTGAAAACTCAAGGTGATATTTGAACAGTCGAAATCATGCAATCAACCTCTATTTTTCTGTTCAATTTATTCAAAATTTATCTATCTCTTTTTATACATAGTAATTCTTTTTTTAATTTATGTGACATTTTTTATTTTTTCGAGAGTTGCATAATTTAAGTTTGACTAGAAATTTGGACGTAGAATCTTTAATTTTTTTGAAATGAAATTTATATATTTATAAACTAGGTAAACAGTACTATAAGTCACAATAATTGATAACTCAAAATGTTTAAAAGATCTATGAAAAACTTACGATTAAAGATAGATTTGTTTGAATCTCGAAATCTGAAAAGTCACACAAAGTGGGAGGAAGTGTCATGCCATGATTTACAGCCACGTCCCTCCGGTGGAAAAGCATTACTAGAACTCAACTAAGTATCTTAACGAAAAAATAACCATTTAAAGATACGGAAGCAGATTTAAATGATGGATAAGAATGGAGTTCTCATAAACTCGATCCAAAGGTTTTAAATAAACAAAACAAACTATTGCGGAGGTCAACCCCCAGAACCTGAAAGTCAATCTACCAAAACTCTACCAATCAACAAGTCTAAGGAAAGAGGAGGGGGGTGTAATCCCGAAATTAAACATACTAATAAATCTAACTATAGAGTCTGAGGCTGAAAAAAATGGACTAAACAATAAGGGACTTATAACAGCTTGGAACTGGCTTTTCCTTGAATTCGGTCTCAATTAGTGATCTCCTAATTAAAGTCTGTCAGCAATTGTCCAAAGATGACATGTACTCAACAAAGAACGAGCAAGTGCAGTATCAATACTCAACCACAGTATACCGGTAGGATCACGGAATCACTCCAGTAAGTGAAGTATAAACATGTAATTACAACATAGCAAACACACATATACTGAGCATTTCAGGAGCAGCATACAATTTCTCAATATCAATGACAGATAGACATGAACATAATAATTACAAGTGGTTCTATCATGGGACCCATATCCAAACTGTTAGTGTGCCAGAGAACGTCACACCTGATTCAATATATGTGTTAGAATGTGACACCTGATCAAATATACGTGTCGAAACGTGACACCGATCTAATGTATGTGTCAGAATATGACACCTGATCCAATTATTAGCACAACAACAATCACAATCACACTATAATTAATAGTGCATATAGTCACATGGTAAAGTAACAGTTTGGCGTGTAGTTGTTCGCATATAACTATTTCATTAGATTTGATTTACATTTCACTATTCACATACACCATGCTTAGCAATAAAGCAATTATCTGGCATATGTTACAAAAATAAGAAATCAAACCATCACCTACCTCGAAACCAAGTTTGAATCCTTATAAGACAATCACTATAATTTTTAGCGGCATTAAATATTGACACTAATAAAGAGTGCTAATGTCTTTACCGGCATTAGTTAAGTGTCATAAAACTAATGTCGCTAAAGGCTTTAGGGACATATATAAAGAGTGACAATTGCTGCTAAAAATACATATTTAGCGGCAATTAAGAATTAAATGCCGCTAATGGTCATTTTTGTTGTAGTTAGTTGAGCCTCTCCTTACCAGATTCTTTTCGCTTTTTCTTTGTCTAAACACAAGTAATCAACACAAGGATCAATAAACGAGACCTAATTTACTCGTATTATAATCAAACTATCAATCCAAGTCCAAACCTTAGGTCCTAATATTCAACTAGAGATTTTTCACCATTAACTTCGGGCCAAAACCCTCCCCCAATGATAATTACCCAAGATTCTAAAAATTTAAGAATCAAAATATGAATTAAGGAATAATTAACTTACCTTTATCGTCAAAAATTGTGGAAACTGTCAAGAATCGCATGCACTGGATCTTCTCTAGCTCTCAAGATGGAAGTTTTATATAAAATAATGATTTTGGGGTTTTTCCCGACTTAAGTTCGCGATTAGACTACCACGGCGGACCCCATCCCACCACGACGGACCCCGTCCCACCACAGCGGCCCCGCCCTGGCGAGAATAAACGCAGCCCAACGGTTTGTATGGAGACAGAACCTCGAAATTGAGTTTCAAGCTCCCATTTCACAACACACCTTCAACCCTGGACATTCTAAAATTACCCCTTCACGTCAAGATCAGTTTGGGAGTTCTACTCGCCCGACTTTGTTTCCGTAAAGCGACTCTTAACGTTTTGGCTATCCTAATGTGATCAAATTTATAATTAAATCCACCATTCACTATCAGATTTTCCTGCACCTCATCCGACTCAAATTTCACGCGAGTCTGACATTGGTTAAAAATTTCCAAGTTACTACTCAGAAATAGCCTGACCCAAATTCTTTTCCCCTTAGTTTTATTATAACGATGAAAATGTATCATTACACGAAGGGAATATAATTTATTATTCTGCGAATCTGATAAACCCCTAGATACATTCTGCGTATGGATACACTTATTATGTGCGCAAATACAGTAATATTCACTATTATTATGCGCAAATCAAAATGCTGCTATATTTTTATTATTAACTAAATCTCGTTATTTTCGTAAATTTGGATGCAATTAGCATTATTTACGTAATTTTGTCTTTTTTATTTTATTTTATTTATTTTTAAAGAGCTTATGTCTTTTAGGACCAAACTCATACTGACCTGGCAAACGGTTACAGCTAAAATCCCAAATATAAACTTAAGCTGTTTTTATAATTTTTTATTTTTCAGTCAGAAACACAAAAACTTAAGCTGCTAAGCCGAGCTTTATAAGATTATTTTTTTCTTCCTACAACTAAGCAAAAATATTAATATTAATACTTATATATTAAGATAATTGTAGAAAAAGAAAGTGGAGAATTTTTTTTTAAAAAAGACCCGCTTGATCATATAAGATATTTATTTTTTCCTGATGTTTCAAAACATTATTTAAAAATTAGTGATTGGTCAATAAACTTTTGAATTCAATTTAAAGTTATATTTCAGATTTTCAACTCACTTGCAAGTGTAACATTTCTTTCTGAACACACTTCTAATTAAATAAAAGAGATAAAAATAGAATTAACTGATACATCATAAGACGATTCTAAAATAATTGACATGATATGAGACTCAAAAAGTTTTGCTCATGAAAGTAAAAGCACATCATAATAATGATCTTATCGCGGCATACTACAAAAGATTTTTACCTTCTTTCGCATACTACAAAAGATTGTTACATTGTCGCACATACTATAAAAGATTGTTACTTTGATCTGCATGATGAGGTGAAACAAACTTTAACTTGGTCAAATAGACAACTATCGATAACATTCACCCATCTGATCAAGATGATGAGGTGAAACAAACTTTAACTTGATCAAATAGACAACTATCGATAACATTCACCCATCTGATCAAGAAAACATAAACCTCACTCACATAATAGTAATCTTTTCTTAAGATTTTAAAAAGAACTTATCAAAAAGAAAAATTCTTAATCAAAATAGATTGTCTGCGTCTTATTTTCAACTCTGCATGAAAATAAAATCACATATAATTTTTTCTAACCATACAAACAATGGCGAAGCTAAAATTCTTAATAAGGGGTTTAAAATATGAAAAAGTAAATCTACGAACGAATCGAAGGGAGTTCAACATCTATTGTATATACATAAAATAATTTTAATCATATATAAATAATAAAAATTTCATCGAAGAAAATTTGGACGTATTTGCCTTACATAAGTGTGAAATGCTACATACACCCTATTTCACTAATTTTTTTTCCTTATAAACCCTATGCAAGGAATTGCTATTAAAAAAAAAGATGATGAAAGTGTACGTTATTATTATTCATCAAAAACCTTGGTTTAAGTATTGAAGATTTAACCCTAGTTAAGCCAAAAAGGGAATAATCTCAAAATCTAACCCTAGTTAAGCCAAAAAAGGAATATTCTCAAAATCTAACCATAGTTAAGCCAACTCAATAACACCTCAAGCCGAGCCACATACCAAAATATATATGTAAAAAATAAAATAAAAAAACATTTCACCTCCTTGTCCCCATTTCTCTCTATACTCTCAAACTCTCAATTCCATAGACTCAAATTAAAATAAAAAACGCCATTTTTTCTCTTCAACTTTCTCTTTCTCTCTCTAACTCATGGAGTCGACCACGACGACCATCTCCGGCGACCTTTTCTTTCAAATTTAGCAACAAAATCCTTCATTTTGATTCTTCAAACATTTTTTTTTGAATTTTTTTTTTTGGATCTTTGAAGCAATGGGAGAAGAAGATAAAGGAGAAGTAGCTAAAAAGTTGATTGAAATAGTTAATGATATATCGAGCATATCGGAATATAGAATTTCTGTGAAGAAACAGTTCTGTAATTTAGCTCGAAGGCTCAAGTTGTTGACTCCAATGTTCGAAGAGATTCGTGATAGCAAAGAGAAATTACCCATTGAATCTATGAAATCGTTGATTTCATTAAAAGAAGCTCTTGAATCTGCTAAGGAATTGCTCAAATTTGGTAGCGAAGGCAGTAAGATTTATCTGGTGCGTATGTTTTAAATTCAGCTTAGATTTTCTCAGTTTGATTTTGTGTTTGAAATTAATTGAAGTTTGTTAAACTGATTCTGTTTGAAATTTAGTGAAAAAATTGTTTATTTGCTGAAATGATTGGGTAATTAATTTAATGGTAGTAAATGCTTTACATTATCTGTTTGATTTTTTAGGATTAATGATGGATTTGTTTCTGATTAATTTCCACATTGAAGAATTTTGAGATGAAACCTCCAGAAAAGATTTGATTTTTTTTCACTGTTTTCTAAAATTCCTCCGTTTTTTGGTATTCGTGGTGTCTGAGTCAGCTTGGCGCATCTTCACTACTTTCATGTGATGACTCATTTTCACTAATTTCACGTGATACCTGCCAGCTCAGCAATGCAATAGGTATGAGATAACTCTGTCTACCGAAGATAAAGACAAATGGTGAAATAAATTCCTCTAGTTTTTCTTTTTGGTATGCGTGATGTCTGAGCCAGCTTGACACATCTTCACTAATTCCATGTGATTAGCTGAGCTGGCTCTCTTCACTAATTCCACGTGATATATGCCAGCTCAGCAATAGGTATCATGTAACTCTGTCAACCAAAGATAGGACAAATGACAAAATAAACTCCTCTAGTTATGAATCATTAGATCGGTGACAAAGAAAAAAGGGTCCAAAATTATCCTTCATTTTTGGGTTTAGACTCAAAATAATCCGTTTATCTTCTCATTGGAGCACTAATAGTCCTCTTTTTTTGCCAAAGAATGGTGCATTTTTGGTCTCCTCCAACATTTTCCATCTATGACTAAAAGGAAAATTTATGATCTAAAAAAGTTATGATTTTTTCGTAGGAAACTTACCAAAGTAAAATAACCGGAGGTACAAATTTTAAATTTATGGAACTCAAGTAAGAAATAAAGTAACATACAAAATATGGATTGTGGAAATGCTTACACTTTTATTAACCACTATTCACATAGAAATTTAAGTTTTGCGATGTAATGATATTAATTCTGGTGAGAGTTTTGGCAAGTTGATCAGCAAAACACAAAGTTTGATACTTGAAATCTTGCCGAGAATGCTAATTGTGTTTTTCTATAGATTCAGTTCACACTTGAAAAAAGTGAGCAACAAGAAGAAAATAAAGATAAATGGACTTACTTACGGTAAAATCATTGTTTTCCCCTAAAACTGAGTCTTAAAGTAACAATTGAATTATAATGACCAAATAGTATGTTTTTAATGCTAAATTACTTGTCAATGAGTATGTTCAAGCAATGAGCAATAATAACAGACAATAAAATAGTAATATAAGAGAAAATGAGAATATTTTTAATCATCTCCAGCGTAATTGTCTAGCAACATCACTAGGAAAAGCAAGAGCTTGCGTTTCAATTCAGAGAGTAACTTAGTTCTTGCGATGAAATCATATAGGTTTGGAATGAGGGGAAGGGATGTATTTTATGACCTAACCCTAAGTAACATTTCCCGCGTATTCCGGCTGTCATAATGACCATTATCATTTATTGCATATTTAACCATTACATGTGTGATTGATTGATGGAGAGAATCCTGGATTCACCGGAAGCAGTTATAGATGAGGACTTATCCGGGCTTTAGTTCCGGTCTCACCTCCCTGGATCTAGATGGGTTGGCATAACTGTACTAGGCCTTCAATGGATTAAGATAGCTTTACGGGGTACAATTTTAGGCCACACGTGGTTTCTCCAACAAAGGAAATAGACAGAAAATGTTGGAGGAGACTAGAAATGCATTATCTTGTCAAAGAAGAAAGATTATTAGTGTTCCATGTCAAAGATAACGGATCATTTTGAATCTAAACTCAAAGATAAGGGACAATATTGATCTTTTTCTCGTGATATGATGTTGCAATTTAGCTACAAAGGATAAGCGAGTACACTGATAAGGTGAATGAAATATTCTTTTTCATTTTTATAATAACGCTTGTTGTTGCTGCCAGTAAACTAAGATTTTCGAGATTATGGTAGAGATTTTCTCTTTAAGTTAGTCTCGAGTAGGTTGGCTTTACAATCTACGCTAACTCAATCTGTGTATAGGAAGTGTTGGCTCTGGTTGTATTTCTGTCCTTTTAGTGTGCAGTCATTTATTATATTTGAGTCATCCATGCCACCTATAGATTTTGACCCTCGTAATACTCTCTTCGTACATGGGAATACACAGCAAATGGATAATGGATCCTGCCAACTATGTCTGCTAGACGGTTGAAGATTCTATTAATAAATGTGGCTCACTTGTGGACTCTGATTTTGTTTCACATGGCTTTATTGTTGGATGTACTTTTGGATTCCTGTAATCCCCACGCTGATGGATTTCGATAATGCATAATGCATACTCTGGTTCAGGATTGCAAGCAATTAATAATGCAACAACACACAATAACTTGATTAGAGTTATTGTTCGAACTTTTCGGGAAGTTTGATTTCCACGTGGTTGATGGTCTAGCTTCCAACTTTTCAGTTGAAATCTCCATGTATTCTCACATCTAGATATCATTTCCTACTCAGGATGCTCATATGATACATTAATCTAACACTACTGGAAGGAGGGTCATTTTCTCTAACTTATGACTGAAGATTTCTTGGAGAAATTCCACTACTTGTTCTTCCTAGCCTCTTAGGGATGATCCTGTTCTTTTGCCACAAGATTTCTTTGAGAATTAACTTATAGGAATGTGGTCCCTTGTGAACTTTACATTAACTAATTGATTGACCTGATTTCCAAACACGATAAACTGACTCGGTCTTTAGGATGTCAAGAGATGTCTGAACGTGTGATTTACGATTTGCATTGCCTAATGATATTCTCAGAAACCAATTTTGGATTAAAGCTGGCAATTTGTATGATGCAATTTTCTATTTCATTGTGAGTTGTGCTTTCCTTGCATGTAGGATGTCTAATCCTTGTAAAATACAGTGAGATTCTTTGAACCATCAGCGATGATACCATGTCCTACATAATTTTATTTAAATACTCAAGTAATGGTGTCTGTTTGCAGGTGCTAGAAATGGAGCATATCATGAATAAATTTCAAGAGCTGACATCCAAGCTTGAACAAGCTTTGAATGGAATTTATTATGAAAAGCTTGAAATATCCGACGAAGTTAAGGAACAGGTACACATTATTTTCTAATTATCTCTTCATTCCAAAAGGGAGATTTTTCAGGAAGAAGCAACATAAGTACCTGAGCTCATGATGGAATAAATAGTCTACGGTTAAACACATTTCATCTGCAGTTCTTCACCATCTATAACTTCTTCTGCTGTCAGGTTGCACTTGTCCTTTCTCAGTTCCGAAGAGCCAAAGGAAGGGTTGAAACACCTGATGCTGAACTGCATGAAGATTTGCTGTCTCTTTATAGCAGGAGTAATGACGCCGCTGTAGATCATGATGTCCTAAGGAGGTTAGTTGATAAGCTACAGCTGACCGAGTTAGATGACCTTAAACAAGAATCACTAGCTTTGCATGAAATGGTCATTGCTACTGATGGGGATCCTGAGGAGAGAATAGAGAAGATGTCAATGCTACTGAAGAAAATTAAGGACTTTGTACAGACTGAGAATCCAAACATTGATTCTTATGGAAGAGATAAGTCTTCAAATATTAGTGGACAAGCATCTGCAGACGGAAGCCAGAAGGCCCCAGTTATACCGGATGATTTTCGTTGCCCTATTTCCTTGGAGTTGATGACAGATCCCGTCATTGTTTCAACTGGACAGGTATTGATGCTGTTTCCTTTTTAACCTGTTGGTATAAAGTTTAGTTAAAACTATCTATTTCTTGTTCTTGCATTACCGAAAGATGGTATTACCAGATTATTCCTTGCTTTTAGATGATATATAACTAATATCTTGCTTGTGTCTATGTGTACTTCTTAGTTGTCTGTCAGAGTTATAGTTCATCAGTTATTGCTGCAGATCTGTAATCTCTATGTTTTATTTAGGCAGCAGTATTAGATATGCGTATTTAAGATAGGAAAAATACATAGATAGCCCCTTTAAGTTGTCTCCAACGGTTACTTAAAACATTTTAAGATTCACTATGACCATATACAAGTCGGAATAACTGTTGCTTATAAATACCCAAGTCCAGCAGACCTTATGTGTGAGTTACACTTGCCAATGACGTGTCAAATGAACCAATTAAAGAACAATTCGTATCTTTTTCCTTACTTTGAACTAGACCAGCTTGAAGGCTAAAAAGAGAGCTGAATCCAGTGGTCTTGAAGGTTATCCATGTCTGAACTCAATGTGAGTTTTTTTTTTTAATTTCTCATTTGTGTCAAGGTTGTAAGAGAGGTGGAGGATTATATTTAAAGGTGGTAGAGCTACTGATGTTAGGATGAGGAAGGTTCACATGGAATTTTGGTTGAAAAAGAATGGTTATTATTGTTGGGAGATTTTGAGTAAGGAAAAATGATAATGCAGTATGGAACCCCGTACAAAATTTATTTAATTTCTAAAAAGGAGAGGAAAAGGTCTGATGAAGGCCTCACGCGCTCAACATTTAACTAAAATACACGTAATATCCCAGGTACACATCTTTGCCAAGTAGATATGTCTAAATGGTCAGTGTGTCTATTTGATCCTATCTATGTATTTCTCCTTTAAGAAATGATTTTGAAGAACCATCACATCTACTAGTTATCGAAAAGAAAAAAGAACCATCACATCAACTAGTGGTCATAGCTTTTTCTAGGGAAGAACTGCAAAAGGGTAAATCACCATGTATGAGCAAGGTTACATATTAGTCAGTTGGTTCATACGTGCTGATCACACACAAGTTAACAACTATGTCTTAGTCCCAAACAACTTGGGGTCTGCTATATGAGTCTAACTAATTCATTTAAGGGCAACTCATTTCATCATCACTCTAAATACAAAAAAAAAAAAAGTGAAAAAAGTTTAAAACCTTTGTAAGTAAATGTAGTAATAGTAATAATAATCATGCTGTTATTATTCGAAGTCCTCTAACAAGACTAGAACCTATTCCGAACTAGTAGATATCACTTAACATGGATCTTTTTTCTCCATTGTGCATTGTCTTTACCTAAGTTTGCATTGATTTCAAGAAATTATACGTCTTATTACTCATTTTCATGTGATTTTAGGTTTATCTCGTCCCCTTTAAATACCTTCTGTCACCATGGTTTCATATCTACACAAGACATGATTAAACTATCTCAAGTGACCTCTCATTTTATCCTTAATATCTGCTAATTGCTCCTTCTGGCTGATCATTTTATCTTATCTAATCTTGAATGCATCCATCTTAGCATTTGCTTTTACGCAACACTTATATTGTGGATATCTTAGACTCTAGCGGCACAACATTCACTACCATATGACATTGCCGGTCTTATAACTATTCTGTAGAGTTTATCTTTGACTTTGGTAGGCTTCCTTCTATCACATAACAGTCCGATAACATTTCTCCATTTAAATCATCCGACTTTAATTCTATAAATCATCTATCATTCGATTCTTGGTGCAGACCCACTGATATAGGAAACTCCTTTGTATCTCCTACTACGGTTCTCACGCTAGTGACGGCTCCTTCATTCATGTCCTTAGAAACAACATATATGATTTCCACTAGATAATAGTACTTCATTTAAAGGTGGGGTTCGAATTTCTATATCATTATTTTTACCAGGTTAATATTTTACTTTACTGCAGACCTATGAACGTTCTTGTATTGAGAAGTGGCTGGAAGCTGGACATAGCACTTGTCCCAAGACTCAACAAGCCCTCACAAGCAAATCTCTGACACCCAACTATGTGTTGCGTAGCCTTATAGCACAGTGGTGTGAAGCGAATGGGATTGAACCACCTAAAAGACCAGGTAGTGCTCCACCTAAAAAGTCTGCATCTGCATGCACTCCTGCTGAGCACTCGATGATAGAGAATCTCCTGAGAAAGCTCAAATCTGGCAGCCCCGAAGAGGCACGTTCTGCTGCAGGTGAAATCCGCCTTCTTGCTAAGCGTAATACTGATAATCGTGTTGCAATAGCTGAAGCTGGTGCCATTCCTCTGCTAGTCCATCTTCTATCCACACCAGATTCTCGAACTCAAGAGCATGCTGTTACAGCACTTCTCAACCTTTCCATTTGTGAGAATAATAAAGGACACATCGTAACTTCAGGTGCAGTTCCTGGTATTGTTCATGTACTCAGGAAGGGGAGCATGGAAGCACGTGAAAATGCAGCAGCCACCCTTTTCAGCCTTTCAGTTATCGATGAAAATAAGGTCACCATTGGTTCTTCAGGAGCGATTCCTCCACTTGTGGCGTTACTAAGTGAAGGTACACAAAGGGGAAAGAAAGACGCAGCTACAGCACTTTTCAATCTATGCATTTATCAAGGGAACAAGGGCAGGGCAATAAGGGCTGGAGTTGTACCTACATTGATGCTGCTGCTCACAAAACCTCAAGGTGGTATGGTTGATGAAGCACTTGCTATATTAGCAATCTTGTCAAGTCATCCAGAAGGGAAGGCAGCTATCGGAGCTGCAGAGGCGGTTCCTGTTTTGGTAGACGTGATCGCAAATGGTTCTCCCAGAAACAAAGAAAATGCTGCTGCAGTTTTAGTACACCTCTGCTCTGGGGACCAACATCATCTGGTCGAAGCACAGCGACTTGGTTTGATAGGTCCTTTGATGGATTTAGTACAAAATGGAACCGAAAGAGGCAGAAGAAAAGCTACCCAACTGCTTGAAAGAATGAACAGACTTGCTGAGCAGACAAAACAGCCCCAGGCGCAAGCCGAGTCTCAAACTCAAAACCATGTCTCGCGGTCACCAGCCTCATCAACTAATGCCATTGAGAGTTGAATGCATCCAAACAAGCTGTGGTATGTCGACTAAATACAACTAAATGTTCATTTGTATTGTCTAGTTCGCGTGTTGTTTTCTTTCTTGGTTCGTTTCGAAGCATTTGATGACATTTAACATGTCTTTAGAGAATGGGGGGTGGGGTGAGGGAAAGGTGGAAGATCACCAATCCTGTTCATTAAGTTATTTTATTTGTTTTTCTTGGTGTTGAAGCATATAGTGTCATGAAAATAGGCCATGGTAATGAAGGTAAGAACTGAAAACATACAGAAAGTGAAAATTGATGTGCAAAATGTCTGATGTATCATTGTAAGTTGTAAAACTTGTACAAGTGTAATCTTCCTCAGTTTTTATCGAAGGAAATGCTTTCACCTTTTGTACATTTTCCTTTAATTCTTAGCACTCCTGTGACCATTGATTTTGAAGTTTGAAGCTTACCATCAATAACAGTAACGTAAGCATGAGATTTTCTGGTAAAACCCGCGGCTATGGAATCTGAGACGAGAATTTGTAATATCTCTCTAGCAAAAGGCTAGGCACAAATCACCTCTATTTGCGCGATCCGTAAAAACATTTCAACTTTTATTATCACTTTCTATATTGGTAGGGGAAATGGTAATCTGGGACAAGAATTCGTAATATCTCTCTAGATCTGGCAAAAGTGAAAGACTATGCATAGATCACATTCCTATACTAGCGAGGGGAATTACTATGTTATTAACCGATCGAAATTTTAATACAATTTTTTCTAAATATTTGAGTTTTGAAATTGTGTTTCCGACGTGATTTTATTTGGGAAGAATTGCACTTTTGTGAGGTGAAAGTAAATTTCTCCTAAAAACTGTTTTTGGAACTTGAAATATTTGTAAATAGATTTTAAAAATGAGATTTAAAATTTATACTAGTCAAATGTATATTGAAAATAAAATAAAATTAAATCTATCTAAAATCTATGGTCAAACTAGACAAGAATGCTGATCTTTTAAAAAAAAAAAATAATTACACATTGGAGGTTTAGGAAAAGGAGAAGAAAATTAGAAAACTTAGCAAAAGAAAATTAGAAGAACAAGAATATTGCTCTCCTTTTTCACTTATAAACCATGAGTACTTGAAGAAGATTTTATAGGAAAAAGTAAAAAAATAAAATTGGACAAGTAAAAATGAATAGAGTATATACACATTAGTTGCAACTCTTCATTAATTACATTTATCCACATAATTATTTGTCATAATTAAAAATTAGCAATTAATGGTACATATTTCAAGACAAATTTAATTAAATTATCTTTATTCTTTACATACAGTTATTATGAAGTAGTAATTTGGAAGCAAACAATACTCTTAAAATACTATTTTATCTCTATAAATTACTAAAAGGAAAAATCCTTTTTGCCGGAAAATATGGTGGGAATTTGATCAGAATAATATTTTATTCATATTATTTTATTTTTTGAATATTTTTACCATTTTAATTTTAATATCTTTTAACTAAAAAATAGAAAAAAATAATTTAATTTAGAATTAAAAGAATATAATAATTTTTTAATTTTTTTGGCCAAATTCAATACTAAAAGTGAAAAATATTAAGTAATAATTAAAATACAATCTCTTTGTAACAATAATAAAATCATACAAAAACGTGTGAAAGAAAGTAACTCATGACTTTTATGGTGGAATTGCTAAAGGAGCAATAATTAATTCATGAGTGTTTATAACGTAGGAGTGAATGAAATTTATGATATATTAAAATCTAATTAATTATAACAATGACATTAGAACAATTACTACTATATTATTTTATGAGTATATTATTTGGGAATCAAATACTTTTTCAAAAATTATATTCTTTTCAATTTTTGTTGTAAATAGTTTGAATTAATTGACTATAAATGCTAACTTTTAGACTACAGCTTCCTTCTCAATTTAGGTTACATAAATTATTATTTTGTCTGTTAAAAAAAAAGTCATATTTTTTAATTGAAAAAAAAATTAACTTACTTTGAAATTTTTACTTTGATCTTACTCAAAGAAATATTTATGACTTGTTTTATGTGCTAAGTCTTTGAGTTTTTTTTCTTTATTTTTTTTAGTTTTTTGTTCAGTTAAATACCACAAGATAAATTGGACTAATAATATAGTATTTCCATGTAGTTTTCTTAAAGAATCTTTGCTTGATGCGATATCCAAAAAAATCGTGTATTTTTGCTATCATGCTATAAAACTTTCAGGTATGATGATACGTAGACACATAATTATCATGTAAGATGTCACATAAGATAAATATATTTATTTATTTAATTTTATATATGTTTAAGTGTATATTTATGCACATTTAAAGTTACAGTTCATAAATACCAACTGAAGTCTTTAAATCATAAATGATCAAAATCGAACAAATAATAGTTTGTTTTTTTTAAAAAAAAAAAATAGTTGTAGCATTTTGAGGAGTTAAAAGGAGGTATAAAGGGTTGCTTTATTGTGATAATGGTGTCAGCTTTTAGATTTTACCTCATGTATATAAGTAGAGCTAAATGTTCTTATATACTTTAATCAATTTCATTATTTCTCTTCTTCTTTTTTTTCTCTCTCTCTTTAGACCACCACTCCTTTTTGTGATGTAATTTTCATACATTGTAATTATCAATCTTTAAAATTTTGCATTATTTCATTGTAAATTTTAATTAATATCAATATTTATATGGCATGTGATGTTTTTTTTCTTTTTAGTCGATATAAAAAAAATGATATTTTCTTTGTTTTAACTTGCGTATTTGGTATTAATTTAAGAAAAAGTTTTAAGAAAGTATTAAAATATATTTTATTAAGTTTTTTGTGATTTTAAATATTTTCGTATAAGTTAAAGACGATGAGAATGTAAAGTTGAAAGATTATTGACGTAGAGTTTGGAGAATAAGGTAGTGGTGTCATCATATCATGATAATATTGTTCTCTTTATTTTACTATCTTTTTACATAAATATGATAACAAATATATCTTTCTTTTCTCTCATTATATATATGTTTTTATGGTTCCATGCAATGCAGTTAGTTAAAAGAAACAGTTGCATTGTTTTTAGTGGAACTTTGGCGTTTTCTTCTTTCTTTTGACTACTAATCTTATCTCTTTTGTCTTTTACTTTCACAAAAATAGATACTTCTTCGTTTTAAAAATAGTAATTTAGTTTGATTTGGTACGAAGTTTAAGAAAATAATTAATTTTTTGAATTTTGTGGTCTTAAAGTAAAGTTATGTAAAATCTACAAAACTGTCATTTAATCTTGTGGACTTAAACATGTCACGTGCAAAGTTATAATATTACCAAAAAAAAGAAAGAGATCGTTCTTTTTGAAAAAAATAAAAAGAAAAAGATGTCATTCTTTTTTAAAAGTAGAGAATATATAATAGAATCTCTATCATATAATAGAATTTCACAAAAATTTAACTTATATACCTAAAAAGGGTATACAATTTTCTTCTAGGCATAATACATAAATATGCCCTTCAACTTTAGTTGTGCACAAGTAGACACTTAAACTTGTATAAAGTTGAACAAATAAACACGCATGTCCTACATATCATTTTTTGTCCTACGTGGTGTCCTACGTGTATTGTGCCATGTAGGATTCATGTGTTTATTTATTTAAAAGTTGGATAGTTAAAGTGTATGTTTGTGCATTATGAAAGCTGAAGGTCAAAATTAAAATTTAAAGTCAAGTTTAAGGTCAAATATATGTATTATGCCTTTCTTCTACTATTAGTAGAGTTCATTTATGTAGTAATACAAGTACTATGTTTTATTTTAGGTGTACTCATTTCACTTTTGATGTAAGGTGATAGAAAAATAAGAAATTAACGACGAATAAAAAGTTATAATTTATTGCTAAATATTAGATTTTTTATGTTTGCAATTTTGTTTAGTTATGGATCATATGAAAAATCTAATTAGCTACTAATTATTAAGCGATAAATATTAACTAAGAATTATTAATAAATTAAATTTCTTAGCTAATTTATATTTTCTACTAGTAATGGTAGAATAATTTTTCTTTTTTGATAGAATCCACATCAATCTATAGGTTTTCACCTCCTACCTTGTGTATTATCTAAGTATAATTGTCGTATATTGTGACTTATAGTTTTTTGCTGTAGTATTTAATTATAAAAAAAATTATTTTAAAAGAATTTAATATTCTATATTCAAATTCATGGTTAAATTTAAAAAGTTTGATTTTCAAAATCGAAAAATATGAGTGTCACCCTATACAAAGACAGAGTTAGAGCATTAACTACAAATTCATGACCCAATAGCTTTTGCTCTAATTATGTATTCATATTAGAAAACTCCGAATAAAATTTGAGAATTTATAAACTTTAAATTTTAACTCCACCTCTCGTAATATATATATATATATATATATACAACCTAGCAGTGGGAATCTCTCAAACTCACACACCCACATGTCTCTGGTTCTTGACCTTACTTTTAAAGATACTACTCCTAATTTTCTCCAAAGATAAATTCTGCTGTTAACTAAATTTTTGTAAACATTTTTATATTTACAAATACTTTAACTTTAAATTTCTTATTTTATTCTTAACGAGATGACACATAAAAATTGTATTTATGGCTTGTATCTTATTCCAAATTTCTTTCTTTTTTTTTAAATTTCATGTTTAGTCAAACTGATTACATAAATTAAGACATAGGGATTGATATCACGCGCATCAACTGGCAAGTAGAACTATAAATATGATACTCCCTCCGTATAGTACTAGAAATCTGATACTCCCTTGTGCACTTTTATTTGTCACGTTTCTGTCCACGAGAGTAAATTTTACTTATCTTTGGAACTAAATTGAATAGGACTAATTTAATATTTTAAAATTTGATAATCGTATCTACTATACGAAAAAAACTATAAATTACAATTTTTCTACATTAATATGAAGAAATTATATCTTAAAATATTGATCAAAATCTATATTGTTTTGACTCTTAAAAAATGAGACGTGAAAATTAGTAAAAGTGCACAGAGGATGTATCATCTTCCATGAAAGAGGTATATCATATAATACTCATGCAGCTTGAACATATAAGATGTTGATCTCATATGTATACATAAAAAATAATTGCATCTTCATAAATATTCTAAAAGGAATATCAAACATATATATATATATTATATATATATATATATATATATATATATTAGTGAACTTGCACTAGCTAGGGTTGGAATTTGGGAAATAATAAGTTACTATTACAAATAACTACTTATCAAGGACAGTACAAATGTAATAATGTCAGATACCAAAAACTCATATAACTTCACACATTATAAAAGAACCTCCCAAAAACAAAAAATACAACACACACAAACAACACAAAGATATTTTGACTTAGAGACATGAAATACAAAGCAAATCCTACCATGCAATGCATCTCTAATTGCATCCTCAACAACAACATGATGATGATGATGATGATATACAAGATCACAAGAGGAGAGGCAGAGCTAGAACATTTAGTTTATGATCGAGTTCTGTTGAATCTGTATCTAGCATTGTGACTCCGCGAATCTTCACCTTCTTATAACTTTAGGGGCTCAACATTTCAAACTCAATTACCATCCATGAATCATTTCAATTCAAGAATTGAAGTTAACATATGATCATAGAAGATGGTTGGTAGTACTAAGGGAGTTATTATTGAGATCACTAGAAAACCCTATCCAAGAATTTACATTTGCATTTTCAACATTCCAATATTGATTATTATTTTCAAGAGTACCCAAAAATTGTTTAGTTGATGAATTCATACCTTGTCTATTATTATCCTCCATTTTCACTTGTTGAGTAACCCCATTTGATGCTTCAATAGTTGTTGTAGTAGTAGTAGTACCTTCATTTTGAAAATTAGGGTACAAATTTGTTGGATGCTCAAAGTTGTTAGAAGCTACCAAAGATGGTAATAAATTGTTACTCCCTATTTGAAATCCCATTTCACCAACTAATTGATGAGTAGGAGGTTGAATTAATCCTCCTCCATAATTATTTAGGTTTTGGAAAGCACCCATAAGTGATGTGAATTGAGTAGGTGATTGTGAAAAGTGGTGACCAATCATTTCCATGCTACAATTAATTGAAGGAATTCCACTTGTTGAAGCATTATTAGAATTACCCATTAGTCCTACTCCGCCTCCTGATTTTGCGCTATTGTTGTTGTTGTTGCTGCTTTTATTTCTTTTATTCCTCCTACAGCCACCTCCCACCGGCACATTTCTCAAGGCGCCCCCTCTTGTCCAATAACGGCGACAATTCTTACAGAAATGGCGCGGTTGGAGAGAGGCTGTAGTTGTTGAAGTAACAAAACTTAGTGTTCGAGGAATCACACCTCGGACACTTTAGTCCAGCTTCCGGCAATGGAAGCTTGGCCATCCGGGCTCGATCGACCATTGAACCTGGTCTGATTGAGCCCGGCCCGCCACCCACCTGAGTGGGTGGTGGAAGGAGCTGAGGATTGTCAAGGCCAGGGTTTCCTTGTTGATGATGATCTGGCTGTTGTTGTAACTAAAAAAAAAAAAAAAACACAAGTTAGGGAATTTGTTCACAACTCAAGTCATCTATATATATGGTATAGTATATTCAACAAAAAGACTAGTAGAGAAAAAGAAAAGAAAAGAAAGAGGAATATGAATATGAATATTACTCTTTTTGATGTATCAAAGGTGAAAATTGAAGATTAAAATACTTACATGGTGCAAATTAGGATGATCTAAATAGATTGGAAAAGAAGAGAAAGCCATGGTTTTAATTCTTTTTCTTTTCTTTGATATCTCTTTACTCTTTATCTTTAATAAAGGTTGATTGAGTTTTTTGGAAATATATGAGTGGAGAATCACAATAAAGAGAGAAGAAGGGAATACCAGAGTCCCCCAACAAAGAGAAAGGAGTGAGAAGAAAAAAAGAAGAAAGAAGATGAAGGAATTAAAAGAAGAGAGGAACTTTAGCTTGTTTAATTTTTATTTTTCCTTCATCACATTCTCTCCTTTATCTCTTTCTTTTTGTTTTTATTACTATATCTTTTTAGGGTTTTGTAAAAATTGAGTGGGAGAATAAGTTCCTTCACTTTGAAGCTTTCTATATTGATGATGATGCCCTTGGACTAGTCACTTTATATATAATAGGAAACTTTTATACTCTATAGTTATCCATTAAAATACTAGTCGGATGTATTTTGTATTATATTAATACATATAACTGGTAAAGTTATGATCATGTACTCAAGAGATCACAAGCTCCATGGCACGACCTATAAGGTTACATACAAGTTCGGTTGAACTAGTAGCTTTTGGCCAAGCCCTGTATTGTGTTAACGAATTCACTATGTACAAAATTTAATTAAGTCGAGATCTAGTTACTAACATTTTATATCACGATTCTAGAATTTTGAACCCATAAATTTCAAAATCTAATCTGTCTTTGACAAGTTCTATATGTGGAAACAACCTTTGAAGAAATATGAGTAAGATTATGTATAATAGACTCTTGTGATCCGACTCTTTCCCAAACTCCAAACAATGAAATGTTTAGCGTACTGAGCTATCCTTTCCACTTTTTATATTTTACACATACTACTTATTTATATAGAATGGCAATTATAATTGTTTTTAATTACGAGCGGCCAAATATATTAACTTTTTTCATAATAGTAGTGCTAGAGAAAAGTAGAGTTGTGACTCCTCACTTACATTGCATGAATAAAGAAAGATAAAAAAAAAAATTGCACATTATCAATTAACTAATGGTGGGATCTTGTTACGTAATTGAAATTCCAAAGGGGGCAGAAAAATGAGTGAACAAATTATAGATCATATTCTTTGGACCCCCTTTTTAGCTTTGTGTTGGGATAAGTAATGGCTATTACCTCACTACTATACTATAGTACTATTTCTACTTTTAATGGTACCTTAATTGGTAAAAGCTAATAGCACACTATTGCTAGGTTTCTTCTTCTCATTATCTTCTTTTTTATTTCTTTTTGCTCTTGTCTATTTATGATTTTTATAAAGTTTATGGCTAACTTTACTTTAATATCGTTCCATTTGTATGTCCATGGCAATTTGGTTTTGAGATAACACGTGTAGATATGTTCCAAACTCAACCATTGTGTGAGTTCTAATTGCAAATAATTGAGTCTTAATTAAGTGTTCAATTACTTATGTGACTTTTTTTAGCCTTGAACTTTGAAATAGTATGAGAGGAGATTATTTATTTCACATTGTTCCTCAAAGTATGTCATCATTATTGTTTTTTTATCCTTGAGCTTTTTTTCCTGGATTAGTAGGTTATGGATGCAAATAAAGTCATCAATAATATATTCTCTATCTAGGTGGAAGACGTAATTATGTTATTAAAAATGCGTTCTTTGTAACAATAAGTTTTCAAGTAAAAAATGACAATATATTTCAATATGGTATCACAGTAGATAAAAAATTTACAATTCAAGTCACCGTCATCCATTATTAGAATAAATTCTTGTGTTGTAACGGATGTGTTGTAGACATAATTATGTACTAATTAAAAAGTGTGTTCTTTTACTATCCTTTCTATACAAAAACAAGGGTGATTATAAAGATCCTTTATGTCTTTATGAGTGAGCTATTTGTAAAAGAAAATAAGTGAGAAAACTTTGGATTTGAAGAATTGAAAATTTCAGGCTAGGCTAGACTTGGACAAAATCTGAGCAAGATGAAGTCTAGAGCAATTTGGAAAAGAATTGAGTGAAATGCCTAAGTAGAGTTTATTTTCCTTGTTACTAAGATACCAAGGATTCCATAAGACTTTTTGAAAGTAAATTGACCCCTTCCCCTCCCCCCCAAAACAAAACTTGGTAATTCGATTCTTAAGCTTTAAATCTGTGATAGTGGCCTTAGAGGAGGGTTTGAGTTGACTTAATGGTGAAAAAACCATATTTTGAATGGAGTAATCATGAGACTGGACTAGGGTTATGATTAGGATATAATTTTGATATAGTTAGGCAATTGTGTATTGATTTTTGATTATTGTTGTTTATAGACCAAGAATAAATTAGACTTCAAAATAAGGGGAAGACTCAGGTGCAGTAGAGGTTTTAGGCTTGATCCGAGGTAGGTGTTGATTAAAATTGTTTCTAGTTTATGTTAATTGTTTCTTTAGTACTTCTTCTAAATACTTGGTTAGAGAGTTAGGAACGAATGAACTGAAATGATATTTTGTCATCAATCTTATGCAATGAATTTTCCTATTCGATTGTGTTTTACAAGTGTGATTGTATTTATTTAAATATTATTAATTGTCTGAAGTGTGATTCTGGGTTGGCTCGAATACCACACCTAGTACATCATATTGGTTGACTCAGTTACCATGTCTGGTTATACATTATATCTCTTAATTGGCTCGGATATCATGTCTGGTGCATACATTAGTTAGCTCTGATACCATATATGATATATGTATGGAATATCTATCGCTCGGTTCAGGTATCACACATGATAAATGTTTAATATCGGTTAGCTCATGTACCATGCCTGGTACATGTAATTATTTTCTGTGTATTGGTTCTAAAGTGCGGGTAAGAACAGTGAGAGGAGATTTAGAGAACTTCCCTTTGGAAATGGGATTACGACGGGGGTCAACTCCTATGTCCATTTCTATTTGCCTTAGTGATAGATGTTTTTGACTTGAGACATTCAGGATGAGGTGTCGTGGTGTATGTTATTTGCAGATGGCATAGTATTGATTGATGATATACAGAATGAAGTTAATGTTAAGTTAGAGGTATGTAGACAAACTTTGAATGCTAGCGTGTTCAGGTTGAGCCGGATCAAGACAAAATATGTGGAGTGAAAATTTAATGATGCATGAGGTAGGCGTGCAAGTGAAGCTTGACACACAAGATATCTCCAAGGGAGATAGATTGAAGTATCTAGTTGTATTCATGTAGTTCTTTGTTTTTTTAATCGTTGCTGATTATTTGTTTATTATCACATGATTTTATCGTTGTTTTGGCTCCTCTTTGGTAGATTTTTGCATGGTTTCCTTGTTATTTACTATATTCTTTTCATTGTCTTCATCTTCTTTAAATTGAAATTTCTTGCACTTGATCTCATGGTCTTTCAAATACAGTCTCTTTATTACCTCTACAAAGTAACATGCTTACATTCTATTATCACTAGACTTCACTTGTAAGATTTAATTGCCGAGTATTTTATTATTATTATTGATGTAAGGGAGTCAAACATTTTAGCATATGATTATTGTTGGTAGGTTAGTACTTTATTTTTAAAGTTACTACATCATGCATGTTTGTTACATATAGATGGTTATTTTTATTAGTATATAGATGTTAAATTCTTATAACATGATCCTTGAAGCATATAAGAAGAGACATGCAAACGCGTTAATAAAAAAGTGATAAGATAATGGTTATGGTTTTGTGGGGTGCATGGTTGAAAAAGCCATATTGAAGCAAGTGATAAAAGGGTCCCCAAGAGCCTCCAAAGGTAACGACAAGAGAGGCAGTCTTCTATCAATCTATCACTTTCATTAGATTCTTGTGGTCTCTATTTTATTTTATATATATATAGCTACCTACCTACCTATAGCTGCCACGTTTGACCCCATCTCGTAGGTCCGTCAGAGATAGGTGGAGGCATGTGAATTCAGACGAATTCAATAGCTTTTTTATAGATCATCATGTATTTATACTAAAAGTACTTTGTTACATATGTTAACTCGTGAGCTCCTAACAAAATTGATTGATACCTTAGTGATAAGGAAGGACTGTGAAAATGCTTTCCACAGAAGGGTTGTGGTTCAGATCGACTTATCAACTTGTTTAGGACTCAAACTCTTAATTTTGATTCCGCCTAGGCAATTGAATTTGTAGAAATAGTTTACAAAGTTGCCTTTGAATCCAAATGGAGATGCAATTTAGCGAAACTTTTTTAATGAAAATACAGTATCAGATTATTTTATTTTCTTGCCAGCATATTATTAATATCAAGTTTGCAATTCAGTTAATTGCACAATACAAATATCTGTAAATGAATATAAATCATATAAAAGAAAAAAAATAGCATTTTTAAAATTATATTTCAGAGGTAAAAAAATGAATAATAATTATCATTTTTTATATTATATTTTTTAGTGGAAATTCTGAAATTTTATGCTTATATCACTACAACAAAAATAACTTTTAGCGGTATTAAATATTGACACTAATAAAGAGTGCTAAAATCTTTATCAGCATTAGCTAAGTGTCATTAGAACCAATGTCGCTAAAGGCTTTAGGAACATATATAAAGAGTGATAATTGCCGTTGAAAATACATATTTAGCGACAATTAAAAATTAAATACTGGTTACTTTTGTTGTAATGTATTGGTGATGCCTTAGCTAAAATGACAGAATATTTTCAACATGCTTTTTTTTCATTTCCCTAAGGTTTTTTGCTGTGTTTTTTTCGTTCTTTCTTTTCTAGATTGAAGAAGTGGAGAAAATATTGGATGTACAAATAAAAAAATTATGTATAATAATAATTGGATGTATATTTATAATCATAGCTAATTAGCTAAAATTATGTATAATAATGCATCATATGCATGTCTTTAATACTCCGACTCTCCTTCATTATCTAGTATTATTTGTTTTTTGAGATTTAAATTATATAAATTTTTCCAATATTTAAAAATATAATATTTATTATATTGACATGACAAGAATTGTACTCCCAACTTACACTAATTTTTGCATAATTTTTTATTTTACAATATTAAGTTATTCTAGTCTAATTTTGCGTTCCAAAGTCAAATTAACATACTCCCAAAAAGTAAATAGTATCACATAAATTAAAATAAATAAGTTATAAGACGATACATTAGAGGGTAAAGAGTTTACCCTGACCCTGTTCGATAAAGATTATATTATTTATATTTATTTCTTCATATTTTGAACGGTCACGTAATTTTGGCTCCCCAACCAATGAACGTGAGGAGAGAAACATGATATCTCAAAGATTGGATCTGTTGATATATAGTAGAAAAATGTATAAAAGAAATGTTGGTGGAGTTAGAATCTAATTCCCTTCTCTGGCATTGGCTTTTTGCTCACTTTCATGCTATAAAGCTTTATTTACTACTACTATTCATCAATCAGACTTAGTTGGAAAGGTAATCTTGTTGCAGCTTTAATGTACGTATACACATGTTCATGCACATAATATATACACAAAAGTGTGTATCATCGAATTCGTGTGTGTTTTTTTCCCGCATAATACATAAATATGTTTTTTAACTTGACATCAAATATTGATATCTATATATGTCTTCTTATAGTCTTTCATTGAATGTGTAAAAATAGACATTTAAACTTGTGCAAAGTTGAACGTATAGACACGTACATCTCACATGTGGTCACGTCATATGTGTCAATTTCGTATAAGATACACTCGAGATGTCACGTAGATGTGTGTATCTACTTTAAGTGTCTATTTATGCAAACTCCTAAAGTTAGAAGGCATAAATGCTAGCTAAGACCAAGTTATAGAGTCTGCACATTTATGTATTATGTCTTCTTTCACATACTCAAAAAGAACAACAAAAACATATTAGGACCCGTTTGGCCCTAAAAATACTTGGAAAAAAACTTAGAAAGTGGTGTTTGGTTCTATAACGTGGCCGCAAATATATTTGACAAGTATCCAAGTTCCAATACTAGAAAAAATTAGTATTTGGGCCAAGTTCTAATATTTGTAAATTTTAAAAAATTCAAAAATTACCCTAAACTTTTATATTTTATAAAAAAATATTCATTATTTATTTATCTCAACTAATATTTGTTACTAACTCGTCCTATTAAAGTTTGAGTTCTAATTTGAATGATTATATTGAGAAAAAAGAACAATTTGTGTTTAATGGTTTATAATTATAATTGAATCATTGACAAGTTTGAATATGCGATTAATGTATTGTCTTGCCTAGATTATTATTTTTTACTGTTGATTATTAAGTTATATTATAAAGTTATTTTTTAGAGGAACATATTCATTACAAAATGATAATATAAATCTATGGGTATTTTAAATAATTTTAAGAACTTATGGATAAGAATCATATTTTTTGAAATAGTCAAATATTTTAAAGAAAATTTAAGGCCAAAAACATGATAAAATTTCACACAAATATAATTTACCAAAAATATTTAAGAACTTGAAGCTAAACGCTAGCTTAGTGTAATCCTACAATAAAATTTGAATCGAATTACGTATACACAATCTTCTTGTAAAAGTATAGGAATTGTTTATGATACATAGATCTCATATTTTATTTCAGTAATTATTTGAACTATTTATAGTTATTATCCCTTTTTATTTTGTCAAAAAGTAAAATTATTGAAGTGACATATGAATATAGTAATTTTGTACTAGCTTAATTGTTCCTCTTTTTTTTATTTATTCAACTGCTTTTTGACCTGCATGTATTTTGTGGGGTTGAAGTGCATGCAAAAGATGATATTCAAGCTGGAAAATCTGATTGATTGTTGCTAAAAGAAAAGAAAAAAAAAACTAAAGATTCCTTTGGACAATATAACATAAATTTTCGAGTCTTATTAAAAGCTAAATTATGAAATGAAACTTTTCATAATAATTGCACATGGGACTGACATCTTATGGTTCATAATTTGTTACTTGATTATATATATATATATATATATATATATAGGTCAAAGAGTGTATTGTGAGAAAGTAAATATCAAACATTTTGTGATTGGCTTTGCGCTAGCTTTTAGTAACTCTAAATTCTTGCAACAAAATTATGCATATACTTTGATTTGTGATGGAATAGCTGGGATTTCGTTATTTTTTAATTGAATGTCTTGTTACGTATTTAGATCACTCATACTAAACTTTCGATGGGAGAATCGAAGGCTTATTGGAAATTAAAGAAATACAATTTAAATCAAATCAGGTTTATTAATAAATAGAAAATAATAGTTTAGACAATCAAATGATTGAGTCTCGTAAACTCAACCTGATAGTCCAAAAACACTTAATATGAAAAACAATATCGAAGAATTGAAAGTCATCATGTTAAAACTTTAATACTCAAGACTAGGAATGCAACCCCGAAACTAAACATAATACTAAAGTCTAATGTATGTGTTTGAAGAGATGGACAAGAAAAAACAAGGGAGTTGTGTTGGAAAACACGGACAAACACAAAAGTATATATGGTAAAAGTAATGAAAATTAAATGGAAAAATAACGACACCAGAATTTTACGTGGAAACCTTCTGAATAAGGAAAAAACCACGGACCAGAGGAGCATTGATATTACTATAGTAAGGAATTTTACACTGTGTAGTCACGAATACAATACTCAAATTGACTACTGCACACTCAAAAAGGAACAACACTCTTTTGGTCTTACTAAATATCGCTCACACTCTTTCCGTCTTACTAAATATCGCTCACACTCTATTTTTCTTCACAGACTATTTTCTTGTATAGTCTATGGAATACCTCACTTTGCTCTCAAAATGGTTTTTCTCTTTAACTTGGTGTGTTCTACAAATGAGCAAGAATGCTCTATTTATAGAAAGATAAAACCATGCCTATGTCACTAATGACATATGTAAACATAGCAAAGTCAAGAATGGTTGCAAATCTTACCAATTTGCCAACTACCAAATCTTTTCTTTTCAACTCCAATTACTATTCCTTTTTAACAATTGCTTGTACCAATTGAATAGCTAAAATTGACTAAAACAATGGGATGGATTCAACAAGTTGATCATGACAGCAGTAATAGGAAGATGTAGCTCATCCTTGGATTTGAAATCAAGTGTCCCTTTAACTGAAGTTTTAAATCAATCGCCGGAAGGTAAGAATATATATAAGAATTATGCAAACAGTTCACTACAATATAATAACACAGAACAATACATATAATAACACAGAACAACACATATAAAAACAATTAAGAAACCACGTAGACTTTTAATCTCATGTACGAAACAACAATCACATACATGGTCCGGAACCCAAATCCAAACTTTTGGTATTGTACCGATGTAGCATCCGATCCCATCCTAGTTAGTGTCAGTGTGATATCTGAGTCATTCATAGTTATTGTACCAGCGTGGTACCTGAACCAACCAACAATCATGCACAATTACATAGCACAACGACACAAGTCACAATAACAAATTTATTGCATGAGAGTACCTACATGATAGTACAAAGTAGTAGATATGTATATATATACACATATATAAATCGAAAACATACAACTATCACTTATATCGAATCAAGCCTCTTAGAAGCTCTAAATAGCCCGAGTTTTTTTTTTCTCTTTGAAGTGTCTCAACTTATTCTAGATCTAGAATACACAATATAAACAACAATCAATAACAACTTATTAGTCACCTCAATTGTTAACAAATCCTAATCCCATACGAAAATATAATCTTCAACAACTTAAGGACTTTTTTCATCATTAATTATGCCTAAAATTCCCCCTCCCCAAAGGACAATAACCTAGATTATAAAGCTTAAAAATCAATGCTCAAAGTTGGGGATTCAAATGTTTATATTTACCAATAAACTTAATGGAAAAATAACCTCCACACAATTAGAAAATAGGAATTTTAAGACTGTTTCTGTAATAAATTCTTATTCGGTCCAGTATAGCGACTCAGCCCACTATAACAGGATGTCTGTCCCTAAAGCGGGCTGGATGAAAGTTCAAAGCCTCAAACCTTTGGAAAACCCATTTTTCATGAGTACGGAGCCTAAAGGGTATAAAATATTAACAAAAATTCCAAAATAGTATATAAAAATTTATATTAACCAAAACGGCAAAATCGCTGCATCAACAGCGATTTACTTCCCCGGAAAAAGCAAAATCGCTGCAGAGGCAGCGATTTTGCAAAATGTGAAAAAAAAAATAAAAAAATGAAATCGCTACCTAGACAGCGATTTTAAATTATTATTTTTTAAAAGTCGCTGCCTAGGCAGCGATTTATAATTTTTAATTTTTTTATTTAAGGAAAATCGCTGCCTAGACATCGATTTTTAAAAAAGAATTTTTTAAAAAAAATTGTGGAAGTCGCTGCCCAGGCAGCGACTTTTATAATAAAAAAATAATTTTGGAATGTGCAAGTGAGTCGCTGCCTGGGCAGCGACTTCTATAATTTTTTTAAAAAAAAAAATTAAATTTTTTTCTTTAAAAAATTGTGGAAACAATGTGCAAATTTAAAAAAAAAAATTTAAAGCAGCAATTTTATAAGATAAAAAAATATTTTTTTTATAAAATTGCTACTTTAATTTTATTTTTTAAAAAAAATTATTTGTGGAAAATCGAGCGATTTTCATATTTTAAAAAAATATATATAAATTCGCTGAGCGATTTACATATATTTTTTAAAAAAAATTATAAATCGTTGCGTAGGCAGCGATTTAAAAAAATTTATAATTTTTTTAAATATGAAAATCGCTGCGATTTTCCAAAAATATTAACCAATTTATAATTTTGTAAATCGCTGCCTACGCAGCGATTTATATTTTTTTAGAAAAAATATATAAATCGCTCAGCGAATTTATAATTTTTTTTTAAATATGAAAATCGCTGCGATTTTCCAAAAATAATTTTTTTAAAAAAAACAAAATTAAATTAGCGATTTTATAAAAAAAAAATATTATAATTTTTTTATTTTATAAAATTGCTGCTTTAAATTTTTTTTAAAAAAATATTTCCACATTGTTTCCACATTTTTGTTAAGAAAAAAATTTAAAAATTTTTTTAAAAAAATATAAAAGTCGCTGCCTGGGCAGCGACTTGCACATTTCAAAAAAATTATTTTTATAAAAGTCGCTGCCTGGGTAGCGACTTCCACATTTCAAAAAAAAAAAAAATCGCTGCCTAGGCAGCGATTTTCCTTAAATAAAAAAATTATAAATCGCTGCCTAGGCAGCGACTTTTTTAAAAAATAATTTAAAATCGCTGTCTAGGTAGCGATTTCATTTTTTTAAAAAAAAAAATTCACATTTTGCAAAATCGCTGCCTCTGCAGCGATTTTGCTTTTTCCGGGGAAGTAAATCGCTATTGATGCAGCGATTTTGCCGTTTTGGTTAATATAAAATTTTATATACCGTTTTAGAATTTTTGTTAATATTTTGTACCCTTTAGGCTTCGTACTCCATTTTTCATATCATAACCTCTTCCTTTGATTTTGCCTTCCACACCAAGATCAGTTCTGAGGTTCTACTTACCCGAATTTGATTTTGAAAAGCCTTATGGATTTTCTTAATGCATTGGCTACAAGGAAACATTACCCAACCTCAATGACACACTCCACCCATTCCCATATGGTCCAAGACCAGATTCCATTTAAGGCTCCCCAAGCCAAAAAAATTTAAGTCCGGGTCAGATCATTACTATAGATATCACTTTATCCATCACTCGTCCCCGAGTTATCAAACAAGAAAAACTAGGATAAAGTAGAAAAGAGGGTGGTACCTGAATCATCGAACAAGTGAAGGTACTTGCCATGCATGTCCCTTCTTGTCTCCCAAGTAGCAAACGATGTAGTAGTATTTTGATATTCATTGATTTCATATGACACTAATACTTGCACAAGTACTAGTTACCTCACAACTATGTCAAACATTGATGTGTCTTACAATAGAGAAAGAAAAAAATGAACTACTACCTTATTTTTTAAGTAAATTTTTTAAAACTATTTATCATTGTATTAAAAAAAAAAATTGAATTGGGCTTTTAGCTTTTTTAAATCCTTAAAAAAAAATTAAAATTCTTCATGATGTTGATTTGAAAATAGGGAAAATTATGCAGAATAGTAAGTATTTAGTCAATATTAGGTACTATAGTTGTAGTTACAGCTTGTCTAATTCTTGTTATTCGCCTGATTTGTATAATTCGATTTCTGGTTGTATAAATTCAGAAATTTGTATATGGTTACTCTATTATTTTATATATGATTTATGAAAAATCATAATAAATTACCCTATTTGTATATTGACAATTGAAATACTCAGACGGAGTTCTGAAAAATTCCTAAATGTCTAAATACTATATACTTACCCTATTTGTATACAAACCGCAACCTCCATAGCAAATTGAACTATAGCTATGGACGCAATTATCCAAATTATAGCTATATATTCTTATTATGTCTATTATGTTTGTTATTTCTCAAATTTTGTCTTGAAAACAAGCATTGAGATTAAAATTGGGCTTACTTTACCAAGAGCTTTGAGGCCCACCAACATTTGGGCTTTATTTTTTGAATCCTATTCGCAAACAAAAGTTTTGAGGGAACTTATTTGGACTGGGCCCTGTACAAGATCAGTTTGGGTACAGAACTCAAATTTTATCATTGCTACCACAAAAATTACTTTTATTCATTAATAAATAGCTAAATCTTACCAACATCCCAATCTTTAAATATAACCAAATTCGAATCTGAAGTTTTAATAGTTTTTAGTGTATAGTTGAAATTAATTTGCTGAAACACCTAATTAAAACTATACACAAACTTAGGAGAAGATTAGAGGAATTTTATAGGGAAAATTGTGTATAATAGCAAACTAATAACCTAAATAAGTGGAGTAGCTAGGGTTTGATTTAATTGTGCTCCATAGCAAACGTTAGCCAAAGTTTGCTAGGCGCCTCTCTCCCAAAAGTCTCGCTCGCCACTCTCCCATTCTCGCTCGCCACTCTCCCTCTGCTCGCCTCTCTCGCTTTATACACAAAAGTGTATAAATTCTGTTTCTGTTTTGTATAAAGCGAGGGAAAATTGTATATACACGTGCAAAAATATACATCTTCGTGTTATACACTTAATTATACAATTTACAAACATTTTACTTCAATTAAATTGTAGACAAATGTAAATTTTATACAAATATTGCTGAGAAAAAGGCCAACGAATTATACAATTGCAGTGAAATACAATTTTCTGTAGTTTTATACAACAGAAGTGTATATATTGTGTTTCTGTTTTTGTATAAAGCGAGAGAAAAACATATATCTTCTTGTTATACACCTATAATTATGCAATATACATACATTTTAATTCGATTCAATTGTATGCAAAGCAAATTTATAAAAATATTGCAACGAAATAGGCAGCGAATTATACAATTGCAGTGAAATAGGATAGCGAATTATACAATTGCAGCAAAATAGGCCAGCGAATTATACAATTGTATATGTATAGCGAATTATACAGTTTCTATGTTTGCTATGGAGCGCAATTATGCAAACTTTGCTATAGCATACAAATATGAATTTTTTGTTTTCTATATGTGAAAGTTGTCCAATTTTATATTAAGTACAAAAAAGAAATACATATATATGCAACTTGTATCTCATATTGTATATCAATATGTATAAGATGGAATTTTTCATAAATATATATAAAATCGTATGATATATAAGAGATAAACCAGGGTGATATACATTGAAATATAAGATGATATACACGACTATACAAGGGGACATGTGAATGGAGTTTTCTTCGACCTTGACGAATTTTAAATTTAAAAAAATATCTTAAATCTATATCGAATTATCTTCAAATACCTCCAAAATTGATATTCAATTTCCTTGAGTTGTATCCAAAAAGGTCATCATAATGACCACCTAAAATGGGATTTTCAATTGTAGTTTTTAGTTTGATTACCAAATTGAACTAAATCACAAACAAGTACTCTACGAGCTTGAATTTTCTAATAATAATGAAAATAATAATATGGTTATTTGTTGTCAATTATTGACCCCATGGTATATATTAATGTTATTTTCCCAAAAATTTTGGCAATGTCCATAATTTAAAGGATAAATTACTTATATACACATGTTTAATTTCCTTATTCTCTATTTTTCCCTACCTTTTTAAAATATTACTTAAATCCCTTCTTTCTCCTAATTCTAAAAACACTATTAGATACATAAGTAATCAGCCAAATCCACATTAACCACTCTCTTTTTCTCTCCCTAATTCACTCCAAATTTTTAGTAGTTACAAAATTCACATTTGATTTTCAAAAAATTTAAACTAAACCATACATTAAATAAATAAATAAATAAATATAATAATTTCAGATTTGGTTCCTTTTTAATCTAACCAAAAATGAAATTTAATTTAACCAAAAAATAAATTAAATTAAAAGAGGAGTATTTCCTTTTAGTTTTGATACATAACCCTAATTAGTTTTGATACTTGATACAAAATTTTTACCAAATGTATCATTTATCACGTATCTAGGTGTGGTTATGTATATTCTACTTTATTCAAATTTAGAACGATATGTATCTGTACCATATGCGTGATACATAAACTTTGTGTTATGTATCCCACAAAAAAAAAATGTTATTTGGAACATTTATCCTTTCCTTGTTCCACTCCACAAATATCTTCTTATTTTTAGTCACAAAATCTTGATAGTTATTTTCTCATTTACATTTGAAATTCAAAATTAGTCTCTTTTTTGTAGGTTTAGAATATTTATAGACAAAAAAGTTTTAAAAGGATAATTATAAGTCTTTTACATATTTTTAGAATCCTCCAAAATTGATGATAAAAGAAAATAAGTAAACTTCAAATTTTCAACACTAAAATGTAATTAAAAAAAAAAGTAATAGTATTAGTATATTATCTGATAATAATTAATATAATATTTATACATTTTTCATAATTTGAGTTGATTAAGGACTCTAACAACTATTCATTCATTGAAACTGATTAGGATTCTTGTATTATAATTTAATCTTCTCGTTGTCTCATAATAATATTGTTTTCAATTTCACCAAAATTTCATATGTTCTAATATTGCAGTTATATATTTAGCAACTTGAATTATACGAATGTATATGATGTATCATATACATAAACAAACTAATCACAGATTAATATTACAGTGCAAAGCACCACTAGAATGTAATATATCAAAATTATAGTTCATAAGGCAGTACACACGAAACATGTAGTACACATTTGAACAAGTCAAGTTTTGGGACACTAGAATAACTCATAAGGGAGTATACACGGAAAATATAACATATTTTCAATCATATGAATGTATCTGATACATAATATACATAAATAAACTCATCTTTAATTACTGTTACATTAAAACCCAACACTGTTGAATATAATATATCAAATTTATAACTCATAAGGCTGTATACACGAATCATATAATAAACAATAGAACAAGTCAATTTTTTTGTACACTTGAATAACTAAAAAGACAATATACACGTAACATATAACATATTTTCAATAATATGCATGTATATGATACTTCACATTAACAAACAAACTCATATAGCATTACTGTTACATTGAAAACGCACCACTGTTGAATCTAGTTATTTATAAAATTTTATCAGTTGTATCAATACAAAGCGGATACATGCCGATTCCAGATGCATTCTTTTTTCCTTCGAAATAAAGTTTCACACCCATGTCGTTTTTTATTTTCAATGGACATGAGCTTCCCTCGACAATGTATCGTATTTCAATATCCTTTGTAACAGTGTCGATCTCAAGCTCTGATAAAATCAACGTTTTCAGATTCACAAATGAAATGGAATGGCCAACAACAATACCATCAACTTTGTAACCTTCATAATTAACATCGCTTACCCAAATTCCAAAAGGCCGCAGCAGAATTGAGATATTCATCTTCAAACCTTTTTTTTTTTAATTTCTTAGTATGCAAATCAACTTTTACAAGAATAATTTTGATTTATGAAGATCATCTGATTTAAAATTTGAATTTACTAATCAGTTACACAAGCTGTATAGCATTAATTACGTGATTTCTGTTACAAATAACAGAAATCACGGTAATTACTCCTAATTAATAGCAGCAGATGCTATGATGTATCAGGACTTATGTATCCCGTGCCATTTGGATGTATCCCGCTTCCTTGAATTTTAAGGGATTTTTAGTAATTTCAATTTTAAAAGGGATAAAAGGTCATTTTGTATTTATAATATGTGGTTCCTATAATTTATACTAATTTAAATTTCAGTTCATTAAAGGAATTTTACTAGGACAGGCCAATATCATTGTTTTCCTATGTTCTAATTAAACATGTTCTTTATCTTCTCACTATCTAATTGAATTCATTCGCATTCACACACACATAATAATCAATAAAATATTATCTAAGAGTTCTGAAAAAATATTATTATTCATTTCAGTTGAACAAGTTGTATAACAAGCTCACTTTTATTTAATTTGTGTTTTGATAATTATTTATAAAAATACTTTTAATTTTTAGGACATGTTTAAAATATCATTAAAATGATTGAATTTGGTGTGGATATACCATCTAACATAGTTGATTAGCTATCAAATTTCATTTTATTGTGTCCAAGAATAGTAAGACCAAACCCATCAAAATAATTTTGAAGTGTTTAGAAAGCATAAGGGAAAATAGATGAAAGGCTTTGAAGAATTCTTGGTAAGTTTGTAATTACTTGGTTAGTAAATAATTGAGTATAATTATAAAAATAATTACACTCTTCTATTCTCCAGCGGTATTTACACATTAAATATTTAATTAGTGTTATTTTTCTATATAGAATTTTAGAACTTTGTATCTTAGTTTTAGGTCAGAGATAAAATGATATTAGAGAAGTTGATGCTCCAAAAATTAACCGAAAAGGAATAAAATGTTCCTAAATAATGTGAAACTGAACAAAAATATTGTTTGTTATACTTTATGTTTCCTTATTTACTTGTTCATTTTTTCTTTTTTACTTGTCTATTTTAATAAATCAAGAAATGACAAAACTTTTTACCTATTATACCCTTAATTAATTACTTTAAAAAAAATAGAATTTACTGAAAATCTTAATTTTGATTCATCAACTTCACAATCAACAGGGATGATAAAAATATTATATCAATCATTATATTTATTAATAAATATGTTAATTAAAAATCAACAAATAATTAAAAACGGAAGAAATAACAATTAAGGTTTGGGGGGAGAGGGGGTGGGGGGGAGACTTAGGACAAAACTCTTAGCTATAATAAGCTACTTAAAAAAGGCAATCCAAACACCTCTTTAAAAATGTCCCTCCACTTAATAATTTAGTTTAAAAAAATGTCTTCATTGTTACTTAATAGTTTAACCTACTTTGAATATTTCTTACTAATGATACTCTCTTTTATTAACAAACCAGTGAAACTATTTGCGCTTCGCGCGATTATATAAAATATTTATAAGATAATAATATGAAATATATAATATTTAGGTTAGTATCGAATATATAGATAATATTTATATTTCTCCTCGTCTGCGATATTATAGACTTTTTAAAAACATATAAAATATATTTATTTGTTTTGTATATGTATATATTAGAACAAAACATTCACCATGGTGAAGTAATGGAATAAGGGATAATATGTTGAAATAACAATATATTGGTATTAGGTTGAAAATATTTTAGATGTTTTAATTTTCTCTATCTTTTCTAGGAGTAGTGATGTTCTATCTAAACTCTGATTTCGTCAAAATAAAATTGTTTTCTTTTATTTTATTATTACATTTGCTTATTATAATTTTTTAAACATTATTAAATACTTGTAAGATTTTCGAAAAATGAAGCATATAAAGTCATGATTCATATTTAATATTAAACTTTACAAGTAAGATGAAGAGACATGAGTTATAAATAATTCAAATGTATAATTTTATTAGCCACTAATATATTACTAATTATGTATTGATTTTATTTGTAAAATAAAAAAATAAAAATAAGGTGTGAAAATACAAAAAATGAACAGAGAAAATATAATAATTGGTGACTACATAAAAATTATAAATACATTTCAAAGCAAAAAGAACGACGACAGATTGTTACATACGCAAAAAATGACATCATGAAAATAATAATATATTTTTCAATTACTTTTTATAATTTATAATAAAAGTGAAACTAATCATCGTAATTTTGTTGTTGTTAAAATGAAATAATTATATTTTTTTTTTATAACAAAGAGAAAATAGAATACTAAAGGATCAAATGATTAGTATTGACAATATAATACATTTAGCTAAATTATTTACATAAATTAAAACTTTAAAAACTCTAGCAAAAGTAATTAAGTTGCTAATAAATTTTAAAGTGAAAAAATAATCTCTAGTTATGCTTAATTTTTTTTCCTTGTACCATCTTCCTTTGCAAAGAGATCCGTCATCATGTTTTGATCAATATGTCAAACTCTTCATATATGCAACCTACTAAATTAAAAATAAGCATATACGAATTAAAAATAATTATGTCAAAAAAAGAACGAAATATAAACCATATTTAATATATTTATATATTATCTTTTCAATAGTAATAACAATACTAAATAATAATTATTTCTTGAAATCTAACAAATATTATAATCAAACTATATTATATATGGAAAACTAACTGTTAAAAAAAGTAATTGCATACGGACAAAACATTGTTAAGAATTAAAGAGATTTTTTTAATCATACTTACTTGATAAATTATAATACAAACATAAAAATATATATTAAGAAAGCATGTCTAAGTCCATAAAATTAAAAAGAAAGACTTAAGAATGAAATATATCTTACCTTCATATACTTTTTTTTGTTACATGTTAGCTAATTCACAAACAAGTATTATGGAGAAGAGAAATTATAATTTTGTATGTGAATCTTCATGAAAATAAATATGAATCTATGTAGACAAAATAAAGGAAATGAAAAAAATAAGGACTTGAGAATGATATATTGATTAACTTCATGTACTTTTTTTTTGGTTACATGTTAGTTTCCTTCACAAATCAAATACGAATTTATAGACAAAAATAGAAAAAAAATAAAAAATAAAAAGTTCAATGAAGTATTTCTTACCTTCATGTACTTTTTTTTGTTACAGATCAAACTTATATGATGAAAAAAGAAAGAATAATTGTGAAAGCGAACCTTCATTAAACAAATATAAATTTATAGGCAAAATAAAGAAATTTCATAAGACACATAAACTTATAAATTTAAATTGGAGGTTATGAATATAAAAATTATGAGAGTCATGAATATTATTAAAAGTAAAAATTAATGAAGGACAACTCATGGGTAGTAACTCGTGGTGAATAAATTCAAAAATAAAAATAAAAATACTTAAAATGTATAAAGATTACTATAATTTCATGATTAGAAGTGAGATAAACAAATAGAAAAAAAATATAGAATTTTTTTATTATTATAAATGTTCATACATTAATAAAGTATTTATTTGTATATTTGTATAAATGAAGTAATATATTTTTACAATAAAATAATTAATTTAAATTAAAAAAGTCAAAAATAAATAAATTATGTTTCTCTTTTAATTATAAGTGAGATAAATAATAAAAAATATGAAGAGTTTTTGTTATAATGACCCACCATTAATAAATATTTATTTATAATAAATTTAAGTATTTTTTATGATATATAATAATTATTTTTTAAAAAAAAAAGATAAAAAAAAACTAAATGCAAATGGAGGCCATATAAAGGTGCCAAATCACCTCCTCTATGGTCCTCATTTATATATATATATTGATTGATACTTATCCTATTTTAATTCAAAAAATATCTAGAAATAAATATTTCTTATTTTATTAAAAAATATTTCGCTATTTTGAACTAAAACCAATGATAGAATTACCATGATATATATATAAATATTATCAGTCATAGAGGTACATAAAATTGTTTTATTTTTAACTCATAAATGAGATTAATAAGAAAAATTTATTTTCTACAAATGTATTAATTAAATAATATTAAAAAGAAAAGAAACTAGAATAAAGTTATTTAAAAATAATATTTATATTTTTTAAATATAATTTTACTAGAAAAAAACGATATTCCTAACCTATTAAGTAATAACATATGCATTTTTTGACTAGAGTATTAGTCAAGTCAAAAAAATTATTAATCGACGATATTTTTCATCTCTTGTCGATCCTTTTTATTCCAATAGTTGATTGGAACCACAAAATTTGAAAAATATTCACAAGTGCTACGTGGCATCACGTAAGTGGAAGTCGTTTTAGGGGGCCCATAAAGCGAGTGGTTAGTTTAACCAAAAGACCTATTCCCCCAATGAAATAGGAATAAAAGAACATTCTAGAACAAATAACCACACTCCATTTATACCTCTCTTTCTGCTCTTCAAACCCTAAATTCATTTTCTACTTTCATCTTTCTACCGCCGCCGTCTAGCATTCATTTGATACATTTTTTTTTGGTTCATTTCCGTCGTCATGGCCGGGAAAGGTGAAGGTCCGGCGATCGGTATAGATCTAGGAACTACTTACTCTTGCGTTGGAGTTTGGCAGCATGATCGTGTTGAGATTATTGCTAATGACCAAGGGAACAGGACGACTCCTTCTTACGTTGGTTTTACTGATTCTGAGCGTCTCATTGGTGATGCGGCTAAGAATCAAGTCGCCATGAATCCTATTAACACCGTGTTTGGTAAGTTTTTACGTTTCAGATCTGTCATTTAGATCTTACATTTTTGTTTTTTAAACTAGTGTTGTTGTTGATTATAATAGTAGAGCTGTTGTTTCGAACTAATGCTAATGCGATTTGTATCGATTTGTTTATATCTGGAGTTGTAGTCATGGACTTTTTTGATTGGATTTACTTATATTATTTTCTGTTGGGAGCACTGTCAATCTTTATGTTATAGATCTCGTTTGACGTAGGTGACTGTTCTAGAATTGTTTTAGATCATAGTTGTGTCAAAGCAATTGTTGATATACGAGTTTGAGCCAGTAGTAGATAAGTACCATTATATTAAATACATGAAATCGAGTTGGATTCTATAGATTCAGTTACATTTGCTTATGTTTTAATGTTAAATTCATGATCATGATTGTGTGACATTGCTATAGGGTCTAAATATGTCATCATTAGTATGATTTGTAATCTGTTATTTGTTTAATTGTGTTCATGAATATTTGTTATGCTATTGGCCTTCTCAATTCCTGAATCTGAATGTGCGATTCGTGTTGTGTGTATGTGAATATAAATGTTTGATTTAATAATGCTTACTGGGTTTTTACAATGGCAGATGCCAAACGTCTTATTGGAAGGAGGTTCAGTGATGCCTCTGTACAGAGTGACATCAAATTGTGGCCTTTTAAGGTTACCCCTGGACCTGGTGACAAGCCAATGATTGTTGTTAACTACAAGGGAGAAGAGAAACAGTTTTCTGCTGAAGAAATCTCTTCCATGGTTCTTATTAAGATGAAGGAAATTGCTGAGGCCTTCCTTGGGTCAACAGTGAAGAATGCTGTGGTTACTGTGCCTGCATACTTCAATGACTCGCAACGTCAGGCTACTAAGGATGCTGGTGTCATATCTGGCTTGAATGTCATGCGTATTATTAATGAGCCCACAGCAGCTGCCATTGCCTATGGTCTTGACAAAAAGGCCACTAGTGTTGGTGAGAAGAATGTTCTTATCTTTGATCTCGGTGGTGGTACCTTTGATGTGTCCCTCCTCACTATTGAAGAGGGTATCTTTGAGGTGAAAGCCACAGCAGGAGACACTCACCTTGGTGGTGAAGATTTTGATAACAGAATGGTGAACCACTTTGTCCAGGAATTTAAGAGAAAGCACAAGAAGGATATCACCGGTAACCCAAGGGCCCTTAGAAGATTGAGGACAGCTTGTGAAAGAGCAAAAAGAACTCTTTCCTCCACTGCTCAGACAACAATCGAAATTGATTCCCTATATGAGGGAGTTGACTTCTATTCAACCATTACTCGTGCCAGATTTGAGGAGTTAAACATGGATCTTTTCAGGAAGTGTATGGAGCCTGTAGAGAAGTGTTTGAGGGATGCCAAGATGGACAAGAGCACTGTACATGATGTTGTTCTTGTTGGTGGTTCCACCAGAATTCCCAAGGTACAACAGTTGTTGCAAGACTTCTTTAATGGAAAGGAGCTTTGCAAGAGTATCAACCCAGATGAGGCTGTTGCCTATGGTGCTGCTGTTCAAGCTGCCATTCTCAGTGGAGAGGGTAATGAGAAGGTACAAGACTTGTTGCTTTTGGATGTCACCCCTCTATCTCTTGGATTGGAAACTGCTGGAGGAGTCATGACTGTCTTGATTCCAAGGAATACAACTATTCCTACCAAGAAAGAGCAGGTTTTCTCTACCTATTCTGACAACCAGCCTGGAGTGTTGATTCAGGTTTATGAGGGTGAGAGAGCAAGGACCAGAGACAACAACTTGTTGGGTAAATTTGAGCTCTCTGGTATTCCTCCTGCTCCTAGGGGTGTTCCTCAGATCACAGTCTGCTTTGACATTGATGCCAATGGCATCTTGAATGTTTCAGCTGAAGACAAGACCACTGGACAGAAGAACAAAATCACTATTACCAATGACAAGGGTAGGTTATCAAAGGAAGAAATTGAGAAGATGGTCCAGGAAGCAGAGAGGTACAAGGCAGAGGATGAGGAGCACAAGAAAAAGGTTGAGGCCAAGAATGCACTTGAGAACTATGCCTACAACATGAGGAACACTATAAAGGATGATAAGATTAGTTCTAAGCTTAGTGCAGACGACAAGAAAAAGATTGAGGATGCCATTGATCAGGCAATTTCATGGCTTGATAGCAACCAGCTTGCTGAAGCTGATGAGTTTGAAGATAAGATGAAGGAACTGGAGAGCCTATGTAATCCCATAATTGCAAAGATGTACCAGGGTGCTGGTGGTGAGGCAGGTGCACCTATGGATGATGATGATGCTCCTCCAGCTGGTTCTACCGGTGCAGGCCCCAAGATTGAGGAGGTCGATTAAGTGTGAACAGTTCTAGTTTTATTCTCAGTATAAACTATTCTATTATATTTGGTACTTTTTTTATGTTTTTGCTATATCGGTTTCGTCTATTTATTAAGCTGTTGAATGTTGATGGCTCTTTATGAGTTCCATCGATTTTGAATTTTAAATGACTATCCGTTGTTTGGAAAATCTTAGGCTGAATTGTCTTTACAAGTGCTCTTATCTGGCCTACAACTTTGTATTATTGGTCTATATTTTCCAAGTTTATAGCGTGGAAAAGATATTCTAATTCTGGAATAGTTATTGAATGTAAAACGTGTATTGCTAGAAAAGATATTTGAGAACAGCTTATATGGGAAAGAAATAACTGTTACAACTTTTAAGTGTGTGTTTTTTTCATTTATAATATTAAAAAAACATTGTCGAAACCTCTATTTCCTTTTCTCGAGTAACCAATCTTGTATGACAACAATCTACTTTTTATATAATGAAAGACTGATGATACTATTTTGTGATGACAAACATTTGTTCCATTTTTATAAAACAAATTGTTATCATTATGTAAAAAGTACATTTCTAATATGAAATGACCCATTTTTGAGTTGTAAACAAATATGAGTTCATTTTCATAGTAAGCCAAAAAAAGCAATTTCATTTCTGCTTAGCACAAGTTTCCATTTGGAAGATCAGGTCCACAATGACAAAAAACAATAGCATCGCGCAACTGCCTTTTGAGTCTGAATTTTGATCAAGTATTACAGACCATCTCAGAAAAATGATGTTCATTAAGAACTTGGAGAAACCAACCACCTATGTATCTAATTTCAAAGCATGCCCATCTGCAACGACACTCTCGATTCAAGTTACTTTCTTCCCCTGCTAAGCCTCTGCAGATGATAATTGATGCTACCCCAGGGCTTTCTGTTTTTGCCACTCTGCACAAAAGGTAATGCAATGTGAAAAAAGAGGAGTTCATAGCAATATGCACTATTCAAGGCTTCCAAAATTACCTGAGCTTCCATGCAGGTACTCAAAAGTGACTTTTGCCTGCCACATTTCTCATCCTTGTTGTGATTTAAAGTCAAACAATTAAGAAACGAGACCATTTCTTTCGCACAAGGTTTCTGAAGACTTCCAAAGTTCCTTGGGTTAATATATAAGGTGCCAGCTTTGCGTCCCATACTTCCTCAGATCTATCTAAATATAAAGAGGACGTTGTTAGACATGGCATTAGAGGAAACCAAATCAGCGTAATCAACAGGAAATATTCAAATAATGTTTGAATATAAAGAGGACGTTGTTAGACGCTGCAAGTTGCACCATTAGATGCTCTTCAGAGTCAGGCTAGCCTTTTCACTCATGAAATATTCAAATAATGTTTTCTTTTTTTACAGAAAGCACATTCAAACTTCACAGTGACAGTAATTTGGCTGTGAACAGTCAGATTATTGCCTTAATTGTTTCTAGAAAGGCTACAATGTTTTCCTACCCTGCAAAGTTGGAAGTAAAGCTTATTTCAAGTATTTTCTGCAACAATTTTATCAAACAAAATACTTTCATTTGACAGACGCTTGGCAGGTCATGCTTTTAACTTCGGAAACCTGATAGCTTCTGCAAACTAGCTACTACTATAGAACTTCTAGACCACAACCAATGCAACTAATCTGCCTCTTTCTCATGGATGCTACACTTTCTTCCTACCTACAACAAAAAACCCAGTGTAATCCCACTTGTGGTTTGGGGAGGGTGGTGCGTATGGAGTCTTACCTCTCTACCTTGTGGAGATAAAGATCTTGACTTTTTTCTACCTATTGTTTCTATTTTTTAGCGCATTTCTGACGAGGGTAATTACACTTTACTGGATCTACGCTTCATCGCAAGGTTTCCCACCAATGAACAGAACGGTATCCACCATCTCCGCATGCTGAGGGAAGAGTGACTGTTACTCTCCAGGGGATAGAGATTTCCAAGTCTATTAGTTTGACAAGAGTGACACTGATCAGTTGCTTCCCATGAACTGTTCACCGCAAAATCATACTTACAGAAGTAAATTTCGTGTTCTGCTTACAACACAACCCTCAAGGCAATAATAAGAGCTTTTTCTCATAGTAAAGGATATTGGGAGCCCATATTCTTTCTCCCAAGTTAGTCATGAAAGATTTTAGTGCCTAAAGTTTCAAATGCAAAAATTGTTTCAAAAGTTGAAACTCAACTCATTGCCTTTTGATTAATAGAGATTTTGAACTCTCCAAGCATTGGGAGATTTTTATACATTACAAAAATTCAATGACAATTAGTTCTTTTTTGATCCATGACACCAGGTAAAATAAGCCACAACTCACAAGTCTAACATTATGTTTAAGACAAAGAGTGATCACAATGCGAGGCCTCTCATCTCCTCCATTTGCTTAGGGGTGAAACCAACTCTGTTTCCAGAACTTTTAACCAACTAACTAGATCCAATATAAAAAATAAAATCAATAATGTCAACCTATTAAAGTAGATTTTGGGAAATGATGGGTAATCTTTCTATCCCCGCCAAGTGAGGTAGAATAGGTGACACTGAAAAGAATAAGAAAATGAAAAACCTCCTCCTGCATTTGCTAGTAAAGGCAGACACAACAACTGTCTTAATCCCAAACAAGTCTATATAAGCTTGAATCGTATCATCATCACATCAATTAGAGATAAACTGGAAAACCATTGATATATATAATAATATTAAAAGTACTCTAACAATACTACATCGTATTCTGCACTAGTAAATGTCACCTATATGGATTTTTTTCTTCTTTATGCCCTACCTTTAGCCAAATCTGCATTGATCTAAAAAATATGCAGGTCTTGCAAAACTTTCTCCCATGTAATTTTAAATCTGTCTTGTTCAATCTTAACACCTTTACTAACAACAGCATCACACATACAGACTGGCGCATCAGTAGATCGATGCATGCAGGACATGACAAAACAATCTCAAGCGACATTCTCTTGTTCTATCCTAACTGCGTGCTATTTTCACCTCCTAGCAAATATGGTCATTTTCATCTTATCTGATTTTGTATGGCTGCACGTCCATCTTAGCATCCGCACCTCTACAACACACATCTAGTGAGCATGTTGGATATGATGCATGCATGCAAGATATGACCAAACTATCTCAAGCGACTTTCTCTTATTGTATTCTCATGGCATGCTACTTTTACCTTCTAGCAAATATGGTCATTTTTATCTTTTCTAACTTTGTATGGCCGCACATCCATCTAAGCATCTGCATCTCTACAACACTCAACCAGTGAATATGTTGGATTATAACATTCCAACAATCACTACCATATCACACTGCTCTGATAATTGTTCAGTAAAACTTCAATTTACTTCAGTAGCCATCCTTATATCGCATAACTACTCATTAGTCTATGATGCGAGAACCCTTTCGTATTTTTACAAGTTAGGATACTAGACAATCAACAATCAACCACCACAATAACTACCTAACTGGTGCTTCAACATTACTTTTGTAAAAGAGTTGGATTGATAACTTAAAGGATTATTTCCAGCAAGACATATCCTTTAAGGTTGGCAGTTCTATGGTATTTTGGACAGATAAATGGCTTGGTGACTCCACTTTGTAAGTCATGTACCCATCTCTTTTCCTATTAGCCATTAATCCCAAGTCCACGGTGGAGCAAACCAGATCAAGCAACACATGGGATGTTCAATTTAGAAGGAATTTGCAAGATTGGGAGCTAAATGATGTATTTGACCTGCTGAGAAGATCAAACGGTTGTTCAGTTGATAGCCAATGCTCTGACAGATGCAGTTCCCAGGAGAATATATACAGTGTAAAGGTAGGTAATCGCAGAATGAAGTTATTGACCTATGGCCCTGGAGGCTGGAGGTTAATTTGGAGGACAAAATTACCCCCAAGGTAAGTAGTTTCACTTGGACAGCACTGAAAGGGGCCATCCTGACTCAAGACAATCTATGTAGAAACTTTCAGCTCGGTGGATAAAGTTTACATGTGCTAGTCAAGCTTAGAATCTATCAACCATCTTTTTTTGCACTGACAGTCGCTGGAACATGTTCCTATCAGTTTTTGATTTCAGTTGGGCACAACGCCAGAGTATCAAGGAGGCAGATGAATGTTGGGAGCTTTTGGAGAGTCAGCAAAGCCATCAAGAACATCTGGCGAATGATCCTAAGTTGTAATTTTGGTGTGTGGACAGAAACTAATAGAAGGTGTTCTTTATGGGGTTTCAACTCCTAACTCAGTCTTTAAGGCTAGGTGTCTGCTACATCTTTTCCATCAAAGTAATTATATTCTCCTGCAAATGATGTTTTTTCTTTTGTAGATCTCATTGGCTCTCTGAGCCTGGCTTAACAGCCTACTTTTGCTGTTGGTTAGCCTTGACCTACAGAACTTTGTCTTTGAAGCTAACATCACTTTAGTATTCTTTGCATCTTCTAGAGGCCAGCAAACAACATTTTACTTCATTGAGAAAAAAGAGTTGGAATGAACTGACAACTCAGAAAGGGTTCATCTAACACAAGAGAATTGAATTTTTTGACTCCGTTCAACTTGTGTGGGTCTATAAAAATTACAACTTCAATAAACGACGGATGGTGCAAGCTAAAATCTAAAGAATACTGAGTACAACACCAAGGTTTTCTCATACTCATGTCTTCTTATGGTTGACTTATTGCCTATTTACAGAATTCACATTCCTCAATGTTTCTCAAACAAGTCGGAGATCACCCATCATAATCAAAGAACTAAATTTACCCATTTGAGGTACTAATTTAAAGCTTCACAGTAAAAACTTTTCTTAAGAATCTACAACCATTTATCAGATATTATTTGACCTCTAGGCTTTAACAATGTCATCCCCAAATTTATCGTCCATCAATGATATGACACGGAAAGCTACATTATAGTCTCACAATTAGAATTGGCTTCATGTATCAGGAAAAACCACCATTCCGAGAAATCAATGTGTCGAGAGTTATGTGGATAGACAAAAGAATCAGGATATCAAATGTATAGTACTTACTTGGGTGTAACCTAAAGGACAAAGAAATCGTTCAAAACTATGGGATAGAGACAAAAAAAACTAGAGCATCCTCCTTGGGTAGTTCATTCCCATCCTCCTAAACATTTGCCAGCAGAGGTTACGCGTTATTTGTGCTAGCAGGAGGTAGCAATTTTCTGATCGAACAATCTAAGAGCATGCAAGCTACCACAAACACCACTTTTACGAAAAATGCTACTGAATAGGTAGTAGCATGTGAACTAGAACAACAAACTAAAGTATTTCTGATATTTACAAAACAGGCATATAAACTAATCATTCGGTTGAGGTTATCCCACTCCCCCTTCTTCTTCAAGAACTAATAATTGCTACAAAAAAAACAATAATAATAATATTTCTAGTGTATACAGTTTCTTCATTATTAGAGAAATCAACTAAAAATTCTCAAACATAAGAACCTCGAAAAAAAATTAAAACCTAGAATCTTAGTAGTGTAAATTTATGAATTTCACCTAATATTACAATGATAAAGGTCCCATATTTTTATGTTCTGATCAATAATTCATTTGACAAGAAGTTTCCATCGGCAAAAACTCAAATCTAGATTACGTAACTTGGGAAGAAAATAAGCAAAAAGCATTTAAACATAATGATAACAAAGCAGTACATAAAATGGATCTGGAGAGTTTCTTACAAGAAATTAGCCGGAGAAAATGAGAGGAGCGAGTTCGCCGGAGATGGAGAGTCTAGAAAGTTCGCCGTGAGGGAGGAGATGGAGAGTCGGAGGAAAATAACTAGTAACATATTGGGCCGGAAATTTATTGGGCTTTGGATTAATTCCGTACAATTGTTATTAATTTTAGCCCATTAATTTGAAACCCATGTCCATTTGAAAGTATACCCAAACCCAATAACTTTAGGAGTGAATGATGAGGAACTTTCGAAAATGGTTATAGTTTAGGTTCATTATAGAATTTATAGTTATAATTTGCTTAATTATGATTTGTAGAAAGGTAAGCGAGATTACGAGGGGGGGGGAGCATGACCTAGGAGAGAGAGGACAGAGAAAGGAGAGATACAATTGATTAGTATATTTGATCGCTAATTGTATTACAAATACTATTGATTAGTATCAAATCTAGCTACTAGAAGGAGGAGGGGCGAGCAATATTAGGAGAGGGAGGAGAGAGACGAGTGATCTGGAGAGAGATACAATTGATTTGTATGTCTAGTTGATAATTATATCACAAATAGAAATGAATATAATTGTATCGAAGATTATTGTATTCATATAGCTCAATTGTATTGAGTGTATTTATGAACACAATTGTCAACAAATACAATTGTATAGATGTTGTATTTCGTAACAAATTATATTTGCATTCATTTGTTGTCTTGTGTATTGTATTTGTGTGTTTATCACGTGTATTTGTGTTTACATCATTGATTATTACCATTTGTATTTGTATTTTTATTTGTGTCATTGAATGTTACCTTTTGTACTTGTATGATTGCTTATTACCATTACATTTATATTGCTTAGAGAAAGAGACGAGTGAGTGAGGGCACAGAGAGGAAAGACGAGTAAAAGTGCATAGAGAGAAGAGAGAGCGGAGGGAGATAGCGAGAAATTTGTTATGAAACTCTAACTATATATGCAAATTTTAATTTTTAAATTATATTGTGTAGAGTAATAATAACACGTCTTTGCTTTCCTATCTAATTTTTCCAATTTTTATCCCACTTAATTTATTGATAATAGTAATTATATCTAAATATTCTCTATTATACCTTTACGATAAAATATAAGTCTCGATCTAAAACGTCTACTCAAATTATAAAAATATTGTATCAAATATCAAACACTCACTTCTACTTAATTATATACATGATTAAATAGCAATAAGACAAACTACGTGTATCTCTTTTGGTAAAAGTAAATGAAGATCAAGCATCCAAGGGTATAATTATAAAACTCATTACTATATTTTTTATTTATATAGAAATAAATATTGTAAATGATATCTTATATATTCAATTTTAGCCAATAAATCAAATACTTTAACACGAAATTAATCTCTATTTTAATATAACCAAATCCTATATACTAATTATTCATACTTTATAATCCTTAAAAGTCTCAAATATGTCATCGAACTTTTAGAAAAGACCCATTTATGCCATCAATTAAAAGTTTGTCTCATTTATGCTATTACCGTTAAAGAAAAGACTCATTCATGCCATTATTATTTAACGGTGGTTTTACAAAACCATTTTTTGACACGTGACCAATTATAATTCGATCATGTCATCAATTTTTTTGATAAAAAAATCATAATTCTGAAAAAAAATTGAATTAATTTTTTTATTAAATAAATTGATGATGTGACCGAATTATAATTGACCACATCATCAAACTTTTCAATAAAAAAAAGCAAAATTCTGAATAAAAATTAAATTATTGTTTTTATTTAAAAAATTAATGACGTGGTCAATTATAATTGATCACGTGTCAAAAATGATTTTGCAAAACCACCATAAAAAATAATGATATAAATGAGCCAAACTTTTAATCAATGACATAAATAAATCTTTTTTGAAAAGTTCAATGACATATTTGAGTCTTTTCTCTATAACTTTGTGTTCGAACCAAACAACCCTAACATGTATCATCATTCTCCCTTTCTTCTTCAATTCTAAGGTTCCACATTGTAATAAATTTCTTTAGAAAATGTCCTTTTTCCCCACTTTGCACCAAGTATACTCAACATGAACACTTTTACCAATTAAATGATGTTAAAGTTGATATGTTACCTTTTTATCTTTAAATAACTATACATATATATATTCCAAAACTATCATTATGTCCCATTGAATTAGATAAACCATAAATCATATGATGTAAACTTGTAAAGCTAAGTAAATATAGAATACATTAAAGAAAATGATAATTTTCTTGCAGATTTCATCTCCAGAAACGTCCAATATGGACAATCAAATAAAAATCCTGGTAAATAGGATATAAGAAAAAATGAAGACAGTGGATGAGTCCATTGATGAAAAAAGTCAAAAGCTTTTCATAATAAGAAATGAGTTATCAAAGTTGTCTGAACAATCTCGAATGTTACAATCTGAATTGAATCAACTTAGTACCTCTCAAGCTGAAAACATGAGAGAATTCTTAATTTTATGTGAACATCTGGACACACGTCCTTGTAACGACCTGTTTAGTCGTTTTGAGCAACAAATTTTAATTCTGGAAAAACTGGCTGGGACGACGGATGGAACGACGGACCGTCGTGGTCACGACGGCCCGTCGAGGAGGTGTCGTCCCATGGCACTTAGAATTTTGAAATTGGGTACTGAAAATCGACTCTCTGAAATTGTGAGGACGACCTGCAGGACGTGCCGTCACAGCCACGACGGACCGTCGTGAGCTCCCCGTTGCAAAACACTTCAACTTTTGAGAATTTGGTGCCAGAAACGAGTTTCTGACCGTCATGACGGAGGTGCAGGACGGACCGTCACAGGGGTGACGGGCCGTCGCAGACCACCTGGAATTTGGGAGGTTGCGACGGCCATCGTGACGGACCGTCGCAGGCACGACGGCCCGTCACAGGCTGCGCAATCCTAGGCAGTTTAGATTTCTCCACACTTTTAAGGGTCGTTTTTGACTATTCTTTCCTTAATTATAAAGATTGAGGGTTAACCTTAATAAGTCTAATTACTTAGGGGTTTAAAGGGGTAACCTTAAGTTAATTAGAGGGGTTTATTGTCCTTTTTCACACTTAATTATATTGTAATTAGGGTAAGGAAAGAGGGTTTGAATAAAAAAAAGAGAAAGAACAGAAGAGAGATTGATCGATCGATTGGTTGAGGAGAATATCAAGCTTGGGAAATTTCTTGTGGATTCCAATTCTTCGGTGGAGGTAGGTTATGGTTTTTATGTTACGATAATCGTAGTGAACTCTTGATAGTGTATGATATGTATTGATGATGTTGTAAAACCTGTCTATGTGCTTAAATTGTATGCTTGCATGATTATGATTATGAAATTGTGATGAAATAACAAGCATGATGAAGCTATTGAATCCCAAATCTTGAAAGAACCCTAATTCGCTTGATATATTATATAATAAGATTGATGATGCCTTAATATGAAAGAAGGCTTGATAAATTATATAATGAGAATGAGGATGCCTTAGTGTAAAAGAAGGCTTGATGAATTAGGGGATCGGGTGCCACGTTCCGGTACCAGGATAGAATATGAATATGAGGATCGGAGTGTCACGTTCCGACACCAGGATAGAATATGAGGATCGGGTGCCACGTTCCGGTACCAGGATAGAATGAATATGAGGATCGGAGTGTCACGTTCCGACACCAGGATAGAATATGAGGATCGGAGTGTCACGTTCCGACACCAGGATAGAATATGGATCGGGTGCCACGTTCCGGTACCAGGATAGAATGAATATGAGGATCGGAGTGTCACGTTCCGACACCAGGATAGAATTAGAGGAGCGGAGTGTCACGTACCGACACAAGAGGAAGAAAGATAATGAATCTTGAGAGATAATGAATATACTCAATCTAATGAACTTAATTCCCAAATGAGTATGGTATTGAGGCTTGAGTCCTCATGTGTGAACTTGACGGAAATTGTTAATGATAAAGTAATTGCTGTTGCTACATGTTGAGTATTGTAGTTGATTTACATTATTATTGATATATATTGTTCCCTATTTTGAGTTAGCCGATGATATCTACTCAGTACGTGTGGTTGTACTGACCCCCTACTTTTATGTTTTCCTTTTTGTTATTGTGTAATGCAGCAAACGTTCCGTCAACTTCGACTCAGCAGTAGATCAAGCCAGTCTTCACTCCATCGGAAATTCAGGGTGAGCTAATGCGTCTAGCTTGACTGGATCTTCTTCTTCAAGTCTTGATGCCTTGAACTTCCGGCATGGACTAGTTTTTACTTGTTTTAGCTTTTAGACATTCTTAGATTAGTAAATTGAGATAGATGTTCTTGTGATGATGACTTCCAGATTTTGGGGATAATAATAATAGTTGGAGTTGTTTTTATTAATGAGCATAAGTCTTCCGCATTTCTTTTGTTGATATTGTATTAAAATGTTAAGGTTTAGATTGGTTGGTTCGCTCACATAGGAGGGAGAATGTGGGTGCCAGTCGCGTCCCGTTTTTGGGTCGTGACAACTTGGTATCAGAGCATCAGGTTCGTTGTCTCATCACACAAGAACAGGTCTAGTAGAGTCTTAAGGAACGGTAGGGGGACGCCTTTACTTTTCCTTGAGAGGCTATAAGACTTTAGGAAAATCCATTCTTTCATTCTTTCTTTCGTGCTACTACTTGAGTCCAATTGGTATCTAGGTGATACAAATTGGTATCTGACCATCTTCATTCTATTTCGCAGATGGTTAGAACTAGAGCAACGACCGCACCAGCAGCGACAACGGAAAGACAGGAAACTACTGAGCCAGCCACTGGGGCTGTGGCTCGAGGAAGGGTAACGGCAAGAGGCCGTGAGAGGTCGTGGGAGACGTCCTCTAGAGGGAGAGGACGAGCCCCTAGCCCATCTGATACTAGGGCAGTGACTCCTCCACCGACCGAAGAGGTGATAAGAGAGGGTGAGGAAGGGGATAATGAACAAGGGCAGAATGAGGAAATGCCACCCCAACCTACCCCAGAGATGATCAACCAAGTACTTGCTTATCTTAGCGGGTTGTCTGATCAGGGTCAAGCACCTCCAGTGGTTTCTGCACCAACACCTCCGGTTTCAGAGATACGACATGCGGCTACTATGGCTCCCCGCATGGATGCACCATTGGAGATAGGCACATTTCCACGTCTAACTACTGGGCCTATTATGACAAACGATCAACATAAACTTTTCAGTAAGTTCTTGAAATTGAAACCTCCAGTCTTCAAGGGTGCAGAATCTGAAGATGCTTATGATTTTCTGGTTGATTGTCATGAACTACTACACAAGATGGGTATAGTAGAGAGGTTTGGTGTCGAGTTCGTGAGCTATCAGTTCCAAGGGAACGCCAAAATGTGGTGGCGTTCACATGTTGAGTGTCAACCAACAGAGGCACCACCTATGACTTGGGAATCATTCTCTAGCTTGTTCATGGAGAAGTATATCCCAAGGACTTTGAGGGATAGGAAGAGGGATGAGTTCTTGAGTCTTGAACAGGGAAGGATGACACTAAACGCGTATGAGGCTAAATTTCGCGCACTATCCAGATATGCCACCCAACTTTGTTTCAGTCCACAAGAACGGATCCGCCGTTTTGTGAAGGGGTTGAGGTCAGAATTGCGGATTTCGGCCTTACAGATAGCGGCAACGGCAACATCCTTCCAAGAGGTGGTAGACTTTGTGATTGAGGTGGAAGGAGTGAAACCAGATGACTTCACCACGACATCGACATCAAAGAGGTTTCGAAGGGGAGGTGAGTATAATGGTTCTTATTCTAGAGGACAGAACTCCGGAGGTCACTCAAATCGACCAATACAGTCTTCACTACAGACTGTAGTTGGGGGTCCACCTCAGAACGGTCAACACTTCTCTGAGAGGCCGACGCGTGAACCCAGAGAATGTTATGGGTGTGGAGAGATTGGACACATTAAGAGGTACTGTCCAAACCAGAGTTACAGACCCCCGATAGTTAGAGGTAGGGGCGGTCATGGTAGAGGCCGTTTTTCTGGAGGGCGTGGTGGCCGAGGTAATGGTGGTCACCAGAACGGCAGAGGTGAAGGGCAAAACGGAGCCACTACTACACAACATGGTAGGGGCAACGGACAGACAAATAATGGGGCTAATTGCTACGCTTTCCCTGGGAGATCTGAAGCGGAGGCGTCTGATGCTGTTATCACAGGTAATCTTTCGGTTTGTGATTGCATGGCATCTGTATTATTTGATCCCGGATCCACATTCTCTTATGTATCTTCCTCATTTGCTAATGGTCTAAAATTACATTGTGAATTACTTGACATACCTATTCGTGTTTCTACTCCGGTGGGTGAGTCGGTGATAGTTGAAAGGGTATATAGGTCTTGTTTGGTGAATTTTGTGGGGAGCAACACTTATGTAGACTTGGTTATTTTAGAAATGGGTGACTTTGATGTAATTCTGGGTATGACTTGGCTTTCTCCGAATTTTGCGATTCTGGATTGTAATGCTAAAACAGTGACGCTAGCCAAGCCTGGGGCAGATCCGTTAGTGTGGGAGGGTGACTACACTTCCAATCCGTGCGTATCATCTCATTTATTCGTGCTCAGAAGATGGTTAGTAAGGGTTGTTTAGCTTTCTTGGCCCATCTTAGGGATGACACTACCCAAGTACCTTCGATTGAGTCAGTTTCGGTAGTCCTGAATTTTTGGATGTGTTCCCTGCAGATTCTTCCCGGTATGCCACCGGATAGGGATATTGACTTCTGTATCGATCTTGAACCCGGTACTCGCCCCATTTCTATACCCCCTTATAGAATGGCTCCCGCGGAGTTAAGAGAATTAAAGGCTCAACTTCAAGAGTTGTTGAGCAAAGGCTTTATTAGACCAGTGCATCTCCTTGGGGTGCTCCGGTTTTGTTTGTGAAGAAGAAAGATGGGAGTTTCCGAATGTGCATAGATTACCGACAGTTGAACAAGGTAACTATTAAGAACAAGTACCCCATTCCTCGCATTGATGACTTGTTCGATCAGTTACAAGGTGCTTGTGTCTTCTCTAAAATTGACTTGAGGTCCGGTTATCACCAATTGAAAATACGAGCAACGGATGTGCCAAGACTGCTTTTCGAACTAGGTATGGGCATTATGAGTTTGTGGTAATGTCGTTTGGTCTTACTAATGCCCCTGCTGCTTCATGAGCTTGATGAACGGGATTTTCAAGCCATATTTGGATCTCTTTGTGATCGTGTTTATTGATGATATACTGATATACTCCAAGAGTAAGAAGGAACATGAAGAGCATTTGAGAATGGTGTTAGAGTTGTTGAGAAAGAAGAAGCTCTATGCGAAATTCTCCAAGTGTGAGTTTTGGTTAGATTCAGTGTCCTTCTTGGGGCACGTGGTTTCTAAGGATGGGGTGATGGTGGATCCATCCAAGATTGAGACAGTGAAGAATTGGTAAGACCTACAAACGTGTCAGAAATAAGGAGTTTTGTGGGTTTAGCTAGCTACTACCGCCGATTCGTCAAGGGATTCTCTTCTATTGCTTCCCAATTGACGAACTTGACTAGCAGAATGTTCCATTTGTATGGTCAGATGAGTGTGAGGAAAGCTTCCAGAAGCTTAAGACGTTGTTGACTACCGCGCCCATCCTCACCTTGCCGGTAGAGGGTAAAAACTTCATTGTCTATTGTGATGCATCTTATTCGGGTTTGGGTGCAGTGTTAATGCAAGAGAAGAATGTGATTGCTTATGCTTCGAGGCAATTAAAGTGCATGAACGTAACTATCCAACTCATGACTTGGAATTGGCCGCGGTAGTGTTTGCACTAAAGCAATGGAGACACTACTTGTATGGGGTTAAGTGTGAAGTCTACACGGACCATCGTAGCCTACAGTATGTATTCACTCAGAAAGACTTGAACTTGAGACAGAAGAGATGGATGGAACTACTGAAGGACTACGACATCACTATCTTGTATCATCCGGGAAAAGCAAATGTTGTGGCAGATGATTTGAGTAGGAAGGCCGGAAGCATGGGAAGTCTAGCTCATTTGCAAACTTCTAGACGCCCATTAGCTAGAGAAGTGCAGATTTTGGCTAATGACCTTATGAGGTTAGAAATAAACGAGAAAGGAGGATTGTTAGCTTGTGTAGAGGCAAAATCCTCTTTCTTGATCAGATTAAGGGGGACAGAACAGTTTGATGAGAAACTAAGGCGAATCGAGATAAAGTGTTGCAAGGAGAGGCTAAGGAAGCAATAATCGACGGGGAAGGTGTTTTGAGGATTAAGGGAAGAGTATGTGTACCCCGCGTTGATAATTTGATCACCACCATTCTTACAGAGGCTCATAGTTCCGGATTTCTATACATCCTGGTGCAACCAAGATGTTACCGAGACCTAAAGCAGCACTTCTGGTGGAGTAGAACGAAGCGAGATATTGTTGAGTTTGTTGCCAAGTGTCCAAATTGTCAACAAGTAGTAAAGTGAACACCAAAGGCCCGGAGGAACACTTCAGAGAATGCCCATTCCTGAATGGAAGTGGGAGAGAATCGCGATGGACTTCGTGGTTGGTCTTCCCAAGACATTGAGTAAGTATGACTCTATTTGGGTGGTTGTTGATAGGTTAACTAAGTCCGCTCATTTCATTCGGTCAAGGTGACCTACAATGCAGAGAAGTTAGCCAAGATCTACATCTCAGAGATCGTTCGGTTGCATGGAGTTCCACTCTCCATCATATCAGATAGAGGTACGCAGTTTACTTCTAAGTTTTGGAGGACATTACATGCTGAATTAGGTACTAGGTTGGACCTTAGTACTGCGTTTCACCCTCAGACTGATGGTCAGTCTGAGCGAACCATTCAAGTGTTGGAGGATATGCTTCGTGCGTGTGTGATAGAGTTTGGTGGCCATTGGGATAGCTTCTTACCTTTGGCGGAGTTTTCATACAATAATAGATATCACTCCAGTATTGACATGGCTCCATTTGAAGCATTGTATGGGAGGAGGTGTAGATCTCCCATTGGTTGGTTTGATGCCTTTGAAGTTAGACCTTGGGGGACTGATCTGTTAAGAGATTCTATGGAGAAGGTGAAAGCTATTCAAGAAAAGCTTTTAGCGGCTCAAAGTAGACAAAAGGAGTATGCAGACCGAAAGGTTAGAGACTTGGAGTTCATGGAAGGTGAACAAGTCTTGTTGAAGGTTTCGCCCATGAAAGGGGTGATGCGGTTTGGAAAAAGAGGTAAGCTAAGTCCAAGGTATATTGGACCATTTGAAGTGGCTTAAGAGGATAGGGGAGGTGGCTTATGAATTAGCCTTGCCCCCAGGGCTGTCGGAGTGCATCCGGTGTTTCATGTGTCCATGTTGAAGAGATACCACGGAGATGGAAACTACATTATCCGTTGGGATTCAGTTTTATTGGATGAGAACTTGACTTATGAAGAGGAACCGGTTGCTATATTAGATAGATAGAGAAGTTCGCAAGTTGAGGTCGAGAGAGATTGCATCCATCAAAGTTCAATGGAAGAATCGACCGGTTGAAGAGGCTACTTGGGAGAAGGAGGCAGATATGCAAGAAAAATACCCACATCTGTTTACAGATTCAGGTACTCCTTTTCGCCATTGTTTTTCTTCTTTTGATCGTTCGGGGACGAACGATGGGTAAATTGGTATCTATTGTAACGACCTGTTTAGTCGTTTTGAGCAACAAATTTTAATTCTGGAAAAACTGGCTGGGACGACGGATGGAACGACGGAACGTCGTGGTCCACGACGGCCCGTGAGGAGTGTCGTCCCATGGCACTTAGAATTTTGAAATTGGGTACTGAAAATCGACTCTCTGTAAATTGTGACGGACCTGCAGGACGTGCCGTCACAGCCACGACGGACCGTCGTGAGCTCCCGTTGCAAAACACTTCAACTTTTGAGAATTTGGTGCCAGAAACGAGTTTCTGACCGTCATGACGGAGGTGCAGGACGGACCGTCACAGGGGTGACGGGCCGTCGCAGACCACCTGGAATTTGGGAGGTTGCGACGGCCATCGTGACGGACCGTCGCAGGCACGACGGCCCGTCACAGGCTGCGCAATCCTAGGCAGTTTAGGATTTCTCCACACGTTTTAAGGGTCGTTTTTGACTATTCTTTCCTTAATTATAAAGATTGAGGGTTAACCTTAATAAGTCTAATTACTTAGGGGTTTAAAGGGGTAACCTTAAGTTAATTAGAGGGGTTTATTGTCCTTTTTCACACTTAATTATATTGTAATTAGGGTAAAGGAAAGAGGGTTTGAATAAAACAAAAGAGAAAGAACAGAAGAAGAGGAAGAGAGATTGATCGATCGAATTGGTTGAGGAGAATATCAAGCTTGGGAAATTTCTTGTGGATTCCAATTCTTCGATGGAGGTAGGTTATGGTTTTTATGTTACGATAATCGTAGTGAACTCTTGATAGTGTATGATATGTATTGATGATGTTGTAAACCTGTCTATGTGCTTAAATTGTATGCTTGCATGATTATGATTATGAAATTGTGATGAAATAACAAGCATGATGAAGCTATTGAATCCCAAATCTTGAAAGAACCCTAATTCGCTTGATATATTATATAATAAGATTGATGATGCCTTATATGAAAGAAGGCTTGATAAATTATATAATGAGAATGAGGGATGCCTTAGTGTAAAAGAAGGCTTGATGAATTAGGGGATCGGGTGCCACGTTCCGGTACCAGGATAGAATGAATATGAGGATCGGAGTGTCACGTTCCGACACCAGATAGAATAGAGGATATGAGGATCGGGTGCCACGTTCCGGTACCAGGATAGAATGAATATGAGGATCGGAGAGTGTCACGTTCCGACACCAGGATAGAATATGAGGATCGGAGTGTCACGTTCCGACACCAGGATAGAATATGGATCTGGGGTGCCACGTTCCGGTACCAGGATAGAATGAATATGAGGATCGGAGTGTCACGTTCCGACACCAGGATAGAATTAGAGGAGCGGAGTGTCACGTACCGACACAAGAGGAAGAAAGATAATGAATCTTGAGAGATAATGAATATACTCAATCTAATGAACTTAATTCCCAAATGAGTATGGTATTGAGGCTTGAGTCCTCATGTGTGAACTTGACGGAAATTGTTAATGATAAAGTAATTGCTGTTGCTACATGTTGGTATTGTAGTTGATTTACATTATTATTGATATATATTGTTCCCTATTTTGAGTTAGCCGATGATATCTACTCAGTACGTGTGGTTGTACTGACCCCCTACTTTTATGTTTTCCTTTTTGTTATTGTGTAATGCAGCAAACGTTCCGTCAACTTCGACTCAGCAGTAGATCAAGCCAGTCTTCACTCCATCGGAAATTCAGGGTGAGCTAATGCGTCTAGCTTGGACTGGATCTTCTTCTTCAAGTCTTGATGCCTTGAACTTCCGGCATGGACTAGTTTTTACTTGTTTTTAGCTTTTTAGACATTCTTAGATTAGTAAATTGAGATAGATGTTCTTGTGATGATGACTTCCAGATTTTGGGGATAATAATAATAGTTGGAGTTGTTTTTATTAATGAGCATAAGTCTTCCGCATTTCTTTTGTTGATATTGTATTAAAATGTTAAGGTTTAGATTGGTTGGTTCGCTCACATAGGAGGGAGAATGTGGGTGCCAGTCGCGTCCCGGTTTTGGGTCGTGACAGTCCTTCACAGAATTCAAATCTGAAAGGAATATTAATCCCAAAAAAGTGGCAGGAGATGTCCCACTAGCACCCAGTGCCAAAACATCTTGATGGTAAGCAATATATATATATATATATATATATATATATATATAATATATATATATATATTATATATATATATATATATATATATATATATATATATTTCTACACTTTGAAGCCAAGTTTTGTGGGAAAAGTCTTAATAAACTAATTAACACGCCAATTCTTTCAATTCAATGCAAGCTGTGAAACCTATTTTTTCCACAAGAAAGCTAGATTTTTTTCAAATTCTAATCCACTTCCAACTGTCAAAAATTAGCTAACTTACTACAACTACAATTATATTTCCCTATCAATTAGAATTTAAAAAATAAAAATAATGTTTTCCTATGAAAATTTTCATTTTTGAGATTCGAATTCAAACTTTTATTCTTTTAGGTGACGATCTTTATTGGTAAAAAGATAGAAAAAAAGAAGTTACTTCCTGATTGATTCCCTCAATTCTCAAGCTCTTTTTGGTAAAAAGATAGAAAAAAAGAAGTTACTTCCTGATTGATTCTCTCAATTCTCAAGCTCTTTTTGGCTTTTATATTATATTTAGATTTTTTGGACAATTTTTTTTCTTTATTCACCATTCCTTTTAATTTATTTTGTCTAACTTCACGGTATTTAAAAGAATAAATAAGACTTTTAAATCTTATAATCTTAAATATAATATAGTAATATACCACAATATCGTTTGATTATATAAAAAAGAGTTATCCAAAAAGAAACTAGACCATTTTAATCAATACAAGGTTTATAGTTTTCCATTTTTTATATAGTTGGCCCTAAATTGTTGCATGAATTGTCATTCATCTTTTTTCATGTTCAAATGTTTGGTTTGTGGGGTCATTGGAATTGTGTACCATATCATCAATTTGAGCTAAGCCAACATCAAAGTGCAGAATCACAATCCCACTATGCTTTCATATATATGTGTGTGCTTAAAACCGTTTGAACATTGATTCTGACTAGCTTTATCGAGATCACAATAAGTAGGTCTGGTTCAAGAATTGTATAGATTGATGAATTTGAAGATTTGTTCATATAATAATAACAACAATATATTCAATTGTTATCGAGTAAAATCTCATAACTGAGGTCTAAGGAGAATTAGAGCGTAAGTCGATCTTATCACGGTGATAGAAAGATTATTTTTGAAAGATCTTCTAATTAAGTGTAGCAAATTAAATTCTAACACAAAGAAGAATGAAACAAGGAAAGCAACTAATAAAGCAAACAATACAAAACCTAAAAAAAGAAATACGATAATCGCAACATAACAAACAACATATATAAGAAAATTTGTTCATTCATAATGAAACTTCTTCTGATTGAGTTTCGACTATTGATAAGACCGTTAATACTAGTCAACTATTGGATGTACATGTACACTTCATATCATTAGATTGTTAGATGCTTAAATTAATGGAATAACATGAATTATGATGATTCAATATAAGCTATATAACCCCAATTTACTAGGAATTTAGGCATTATAATTTTTGTTATATGGTATCTTCTGACTAAGAATATAATTGTGGCAGATAAATTCAAGAATCCTAGCCCATAGATTTTAGTGACAGAAATTAAATATAGTTCAAAGTGTTTGTCATAACCCCAACAGATAAAAATTATATATGTCAGAGTCTGGCCTTTTGGCACTAAACATTCAAATTTGAATGAATCAAAATAGCTGCATGTGAAAGACCTAAAAGGATTTTTCTTTGTGGTCCTTTTTTTGTTTTTTGAATTTTAATTGCTCTTATAATAAGGTAAAAAGAATAATAAATCACCCAAAAAATGGACCACATTGTTAAGTCAATTTCTCTCAAACTTAACCTACCATTTCATACTAGATTTTCAAAAAAATTATCAATATGTTTGACATATGTTGTTATTGTGTTTTCAACCATCTGTTAAGTCGATCTGCTATTTTTATGAGATAATGATAAGATCAGCATACATTACATCCTTCTCGGAACCTACCACGAGATATTTCGCCGAATTTATTTTGATTATAAAAAATGTCTAGCAAGTAGATAAAAGTTTAATTATTTTTTTTTGATATTGAACTTTGGTTTTAATATGTGAGTGACCACTTTTTTGGCCAAATTGCGTGATGACAATGACATTTCTTGTTTTATTGGTAAAAGTTACAAAAGAAAGAGAGAAAAAAAAAACAAGTCACAGATCACATAACTTGTTTTCAACTTCAGGACTTTGCCTTTTTTCTGTGGTCTGAACATGGCTGCTTTCATAGGGCAAATGCCAGTGTAAAATTTAGACTTATCGATCGTTTAGCGTAAAATATAAGGTATAATAATCTCAAAGATATACATACATAATTATTTTATCTTGCGTTTGATTGAAGGTATTATACAGTCTTGAGATTATTAATCTTATCATTTATACCTCAGTGATCAAATAAGTTATTCCATATACACGGTGATATAACCTATTCCAACCAAACAACTTCTTAATATATAAGCTTAGCGCTCTTAATAACTTGTTCCAATTAGTATCTTTCGGTTCATATTTCGGTTCATAATAGCATATTTTATATAGTCAACTCAACTAATTAGTAATCGAATGAAAATACAAACAATTATATTTTCAAAATTTAAGTTAAAAATATCTATTGAAACACTTTATCAGAAATTGAAATATTCACTTAAAACACGACTTAATTAGAGTGTATATATACAAGTTTAAGAGTCTGACTTATTTACGATGTATTAAACCAAAAATTTATATATAATGTTCCCATGTGCTCTCCTTTTCCTAATGGTACACTTTTGAATTAACAAGAGAAACTTCCTACCACAAAATGGTTAAGCTTTTCTTTAAGGAATCAATTGAAAATGAAATTATATTAACTTGTCCTAATCTTAACCATGTTACCTGTTTTTGGATAAATAGTTAATAACAAGAATAATTAAGCACTATATATCAAAATTAAAAGTGTGTAAAATATTGTTTTGTGAGTTCAAGTGGGGGGAGATTTAATTCCATAGCCCTTTTTTTAAATTCAATTTATAAGTAATCATAAGAGATATAGGAGATAAAAAGAAAATTAACCTTTTGATTTGTTGGAACATTTTTCCCTTAGTCATAGAACATAATCATTCATAATAAGAATAATAGAGTTAAAAGTTATTACACCATTAGTGCAACTTAAATAATTAATCATGTTAATAATCTAATTTTAGACATAATATGTATATTTACCTATAATCAATCATTTATAGGATTTAATGAATCCTAACAACAAATTCATCTCTTTACCTATGATCCATTATTAACAATCACAAGCTAAACAAAACCATTAATTACCACTAAGAATCCAAAGAAGTTACAATAATAAAAATCTCTAATTTTCTATCTGAAAAAACTAAAGTTAATTAATACAAAGAAAGGTAATTACTGTACTTTTTTGGTTAATAAGATGAAAAAAAAAACATAAATAAAAGAAATTTAAACCTCTCCATCAATTGACTTGTAGGTTGAAGGTGAAGAAGCCAATGGAAGTACCTTTACACAAGTAGTAGAGTTTACTTGTATTTGTTCTCTCATTTTGCTCTTTCCAAGAAATGATAGGAATGATCCTTTTTCCTCTATTGAACAAACATCATTCTTGATTACCTTTTTTCTGCTTCTAATTCTATTAATCTTCTTATAAGTTTCTCCTCAGCATCTCTAAGGAACTTGAACTTTGGAGGGGGTGAAGATTTGAGTTTGTTCAACTCATTTGATGATTCAAAGAGTGGATTGAATCCTTGACAATTGTAAGAATCAAGATTTTGAGTCTTGATTGGTGGTGATGACAAAGGTGTAAGGATAAGATCACTAAAGCTTTTGTTTCTACTTCTAGATTTACCATCTTCAGATTCTAAATCCTCTTTTGTTTCTTCTTTAATTGTGAAGAGAAATCTAGGAGGTCCACATAGATTGTGTAGCCTCATTAACTCTGATTCTACACTATCTTCACCATATCCTTTTAGCAACAAATCTTTGCTATTCCCTAACTCCAAATCTTGATCTTGATCATGAACATGACCAGTCATTTCTGTGTTGCTTCTTTGTTGGCTACTAACATTTTTTGTTGGCTTCTTCCAACAAAAAAGATGAGAAATTTCAGTGGCATAAGGGGTGTTGTTGTTGTTGTACTGAGTCTCTGTTTCATTCTTTGGGATTCTTTTTCTTACCCATAACAAGTAATACAACTCAGCTACAAGTCCCATGAGGATACAACCAAATACAAAACTCAAACCAATACCTAAACCACTAAAAGATGACATTTTTATATAGTCACATCCAAATCAACAAACTACAATCTTGCACACAATGATACAACAACCCTTTTGTGGATTTTCCCAAATGAGCAAAAAAAAAAAACTCAATCTTGCACACAACCCTTTTCTAGATTTTCCACAATGAACCAAACTCAAAAAGCAACACTAGTTGCAAATCTTGCACACAACCTGTTTGTGTAAATTCCCAAATGAGAAAAAAAAAAGAAAACTCCCAAATCTATTTAGTTTAGCAACTTACATAAACTAAATCAAGAAAACCATTTAAAGACTACCCATTTCAGATCAAGAAACAACAATTAATTGATTCCTTAAAAAAGAAAAAAAGACCCTTTTTTGAGAACATTATAATATATATATTTGCCTTAAACACACGCTAAGAAAAAAGCTGCGCCTGTGTGGAGACTACTTACACTGCGGTGGAAAAAGGGAAAACAGAAGGAAAGGGAAAGAAATTGAATCAACTAGTAAGTTGTATAAAGGAAAGTGGGCAGAAAGTATATATTATTAATTTTTTCTATGAATTTATTAAAAATATGGAGAGTAGAAGGGTATATTGAAAGGCAAAAGATGGGAGTTTATGTACTTTAGTGTGCAAAAAAAAAAAAGGTTGGTTATATGTGTCAAAATGTCTTTCTAAAGATAGCTCATCACATGGGCTTGTAAAAAGCATACATTAGATAATATTTGTGTGAACATGTTTTTTGAAGTGATTTTTGAGAAGTACTCTTCTGGTGAAATTAGCTAGTGATAGTTTTGGTACGAAACTAAAGATAATATAGATGGATATTTAATGATTCATTCTATATGTATTGTTTCTTATGTCTTGTTAAATTTGAAAAGATGATGAAATAGTTTTTTAGGTAACTGCAGTTAGGGATGCTCATGATTATGGTTATAAAATCAAATCGAATCGTAATTCGAATCAAATCGATTGAAACATTGATATTTTGTTTAATTTGATTCTACATTTTGAAAAATTGATACTATTAGATTTGATTTTTGTTTTACTAACAAATCATTGTAAACTAACCAAATCGAATCGAATACTTAGATATATAAATTTCTTAATTATAAATATATAATTCATAAATAAATTATTATTTTTTTAAAAAAAAATTAACTAACCATTTTCTTGTAAATTTTAGCTTTTCTATTACAAACATAAGTCCAAGTCTATCAAAATTTATTACTTTAGTCTTTACCTACCATATCTTTCATAAGATAGTTATACCTTCTCTTAATTGAATCATTTTGTTCGTCTAATAATAACTTAAATATTGTTTAATTACTTAATTGAACAAACAATAACTTTCCAATGGATTGTTCATGACTTCATGTACTAGGTGTTTGTATCTATCAATATGCATTTTTCAAAGTTTATTAATTTCAAACTGAAAAAACAGAAAACAGAACCAAACCGTCAATAACCAAACCAACGGTTATCTTTTCTTTTGATTTGGCTTGATTTTAAAATTTTTAAAAACTTACTAGATTGATTTGGTTTTGATTTTAACCAATAACTAACCACAAACACCCCTAACTATAGTATCCTTACTTACATGACTATCTATTTTGTTGCCTCATTTATATCTTGGCAGTTAAAAAGAACCAACATTGAATTATTAAATAATTCTTATATTTATCTTTCAGTTTCTTTCTATCGATTTTTATTCCTTTATAATTGAATATTTTGAAGTTTCCATGAAACTTCATGCATTATGTGGAATATATTGTTACTATCTTTTTCACTTTTATTTGTCATAATTTTCTTTTTTTAAAGTTAAATTATAAAAAATTTTACTAACATCTCACAATGTATTTTTTCATCATACAAAAATTTTAATATATAGAACTTTTCGTATAGTTTTTTAATATTAAAATTTTTGTTTAAATATCGAATTAACATAATCTAATTTCACTCTGAATTTTAGTCAAATTGACTTTCGAAAAGTGCAACATGACAAATAAAAGTGACAAAAAAGGAGTATATGTTTACGAAAAGATACTATTTGCCTTTTGGTGTAAAGTTTCAAGTATGTCAATTCTATTTCAATATTATTACATCAACTAGTCAAATTTAACATAAAATATATATCAAAAGTCTCTAAAATTTAACTGTCAACCTCTATTCTTGTTGAGTCAGCCCTAACCAGATCGCGCATGAGGCCGCGGGGCTACGACTTTCTCCTAGCTCTAATACTAATTATCTCTTACCATCAACACTAACTATTCTAACACCCCTGTGTCCTACGAATCTCATAGTTTTTCTTTTTGTATGTTAAAACAAAAAACATTTTAACATTTTCTTAAGTAAAAACTAATTATATAGTTTAATTGGTGACAATTATACAAAATTACCTAAGAATATTACATTTTGTTAACTTATAAAAGTTCATATGATAGGGATGGTTTATGCTCGATGATGACACAATCCGAGGAACAAATTCATAAGATTTATTAATATAAAGCAAACAATACAGATCACGAGTATTTTTTTTATATCGTTTAATTTTACACTTCTAGAATAAACTCGATTCTCGATGGACCCTTAAAATAATTATGCATTGAATAATGTAAATTTACAAGTGGGAAAATTTATTTTTATTTCAAAAGAATTTACAAACTGTACTACTTTTTTCTCAAGAAGATACTCAATTTATCTATTCATTTTGATAGTGAATATTAGTATTACAAAAATTATTGTATGACGGTTGGTGATTAGATTAAAATAAAGGAAATTTGTATTACATATTAATTAAATCGAAGATACAATAGTCCAAATTAATACTATACGGTAATATTATAATTATATGTTAATTATTTAATCCCAATTAGTTGGACCTAAAGTAAAAGACCAATTTGTCTAGATTTCCAACTAATAGGACCATAAATGTGATGCAAGTCCAAGGACTCATTAGTCTTTTTAGAAAGATTACTTCATCATTAACTTTAACTCACACCTATATAAAAAGATTACAATATTATAGGAAAGCATTGCAATCATAATTAGTAATAATAATAGGGAAATACAAGTACCCTCCTAAATTATAATCGAAATCTTAGAGACACATTTTAATTATTCTAAGGTCTTATTATTTCCTAAACTTATTTTTTTGTAATTTTGTATATCTTTTTGACTTACGTGGCATCTAATTATATCTCTCACGCGCCTCAATTACGTAGAGTCACGAAGTGTGCTACGTAAAACAAAAGGTGTGTAAAATTAAAAAAAAAATTCAGAAGGTAATATGACCTTAGTTTAGTTAAGGTATGTCTCAAGAATTTCAGTTATAGTCTAGGGGGTTACTTGTGCATTTTCCCATAATAACAAGTAAAAGACTTGTATGAAAATCTTAAATTTCAAAAATATGATCTATCCAAAATTATATTCAAACAGTTTTAATACAAACTTCAAACAACATAAAATTATCGAGAGCAATCATCAAAATGTTGGCATGACAAATAAATCAAACTAATCATGGTCAAATTCAAATTCTTGTACAAATTAAACCTAAAATCTTCGAATGAATGTTGTACAAATTAAACAAACTCAAGTACAAGTTATCAAGCCCTTGAAGTCTTGAACCAATTTTTGTACTTAGCACTATATATAAATATAGAATATTTATCATAAACTATGTATGATCATATATATTATTCTCCATGGTAATTAAAAACAAATAAATAATTAGGTATCTTTATCCACATATATATATAAATTAGAACATGCAAAATGGGACCTCTTAACTTTTGTTGTGATTCTTAAAAGACAACAAAACACACATACACATATACTCACAGCTGTCTTCTTTCTCCTTTTTTTTTTTTTATTTTTTTTATAAAATTAAAATAGAAAAAAAATTAAAAAAATATATGTGTGTATTTCTAGCCAATAAAATTGAAGATATGAGAATCCGTGACCAAATGAAAGATTTAAGTCATCACAACAAGCCAATAGCAAATTTTGAGAAAAAGTTTCGATTGATAAGAAATATAATGATTCGATTCAACCGATTATTTTCTTTTAAAAGAAATATATTATTTTTTTTTAATTATATTTACGATAAGGATTGATATACGATACATTATTTAAATAAGAAGTTAAGTTGCGAGTTTGAGAAACCTTTAAAAATCATGAATATTCAAAAAATTCTAACTAATAAGTACATTTTTAAATTTATATCGGAATATATAATTAAAGACTTAATAATCGATAAGATTAGACTTGTTTATGTTGATTTTATCAGATTTCAACTATGATTAAATTACCTCAAGAGGTAATTATCAATATATTTTTTATCAAGTATATAATTAATAACACCATAAAAACTTATATGATATAATAGATTAAACTACGATCATGAAATAAAAATTTTTATAAAAACAATTATAATAATTATTTTTATTTTTTATTTAAAAAGGGGGATTTGCATCAGCCATGTTAAACATTTATAAAATGTCGTGTACTGATTATTAAACGACACCATTTATATGCAAAAATCTAGCTGGACCGCGTATGTTTTATTTTTATTCCTTCTTTTGTTTGAAATTATTATGCTTCGTTTAGAAAAGAATGGTTTTCTCTTCTTTTTTTTTGTTTATTTAAAAAAAAAATTGGTAATAATTTTTTACGTGGTATATTTAAAACCACAAAATTAAAGTAAAATTTTGTATATTTGACATAATTTTAATTTAAGAACACATGATCAAAAATTTTCTTTATTTTCTTAAATTTCGTGTCAACTGTCAACTCAAACTAGATGATTCTTTGTAAAACGGAGGGAATATTTTTTTGGCCTAGATTATTGGTTGTTACTTGGAGTATTATTCTCTCCGATTGTTTTTACTTGTTATTATTTTAATTTAATATATTTATTACAAAAATAATTGTTGATATAAGTATTTTTATTATATTATCCGCATTGATTGAAATTTAGTATTAACTCTTGGTAAATAATTTGAAAAATAATATTTAATTTTAAAGATAAATAAAAAAAAAATTATTTTTTCTATATGTCGAAAATGATAATAAGTGACAAAAGTGACGGAAGGAGTATGACTATTTGGTGTGTTAGCTCATTAGCCTATATAACAAATATTCCCTACATTAATTCAAAGTGTTCTTATTTCCTACCTCTTTATTCTTTGGGTTCATGAATGGTGAATGAGAAATTTTCTCCGTTCAAATTTGTTCCATCATGAGATCAACAACCAATTTTATTACTCTCATTTTAATTTATTTGATCGATTTTAATTTGATATGTAGTTTTAGAAAGTGCATAAAAATTTTGAATTTTGTGATTATAAATTAAAGATTTGTAAAGTGTGTCAAGATAATTTGAATTAGGTCAACCACAACTAATTTAAGCCTTGACCCATTTTAAAAATCTTCGATTGAACTCAATTTAGTTTTTAATTTCAATCAGTTTTAAGATTCTTTATTTCCATCGATATGATGTATGTTCTCATATTGAAAATATGAATTATTATTTATTTTATATCTACTAGGATTTATCTATTTATTTATTACTTTATTTTTATTTTCTTGAGTCGAAACTCAAAAATGTGATAATAAAAGGTAAATAAAAAATGATAAAATTATTGAAATTAAGAGGATCAAACTGGACGGATCATTACCCAACTCGATTTTCAGCCAATTTTGAATCCAAAGTAAATTTAGATAGGTCATAACCCAACCAGATTTCAATTTCAATCCATTTTTATGTCTCCAAATCCAACTTAACTTATTCATTTGACACCCCTAGTTCAGGGACAACAACAACAATAACAACATACTTAGTGAAATCTGACAAATATTATATTGTAGAAAGGTATATCTAAATTTGATTAACCAAATAAAAAGATATTCTTAAGACTATCAAGAATACGATAATAAAACTAATATGAGAATTTGAATTAAATTCAGAATAACTATTTTCAACATTTTTTGTAAATGAACATAAAACAATAATAAATGATGCACAGTATTTCAAAGTCTTGTAAGCCACGAGCACAACTGATTTTCCATGACATTGATGTAACAACTCAAGCTTCTTTCTTTATTGAATCATAAATTTGAAATCCCCTATTCATTATATTTTAATTTATGTGATAAAAAAACAATATTATATAAGAGAAATTACATAAAAATTCTCTTGAATTTGGCCCGAAAAATTCACTTTATCACTTAAACTATACGTGCGTTTAAATATCCTCTTAACATTTTTGAAATGAATTGAAAATCACCCTAAGGTTATTATCTCACTCTCACTTGACACGTCATTGTCATGTAAGTGTCACAACAACGCCATATCAGCACCACATCATTAATTATTTTCACCATTTTTCTTTAACACTTTCTAAAATTAATTTACACTAATTAATTAATTCAAAGTGCATTTTCTAAAATTAAAATTAAAAATGTTGACCCATTTTAATTTTACCCCATATCAAGCCCCCTCACTTCTTTCTTCTTCCTTCTTCTTCACCATTTCTAGCTCTTCAATGTTTATTTTTCCCCCTCCATATTTTTCAACTACGTCCACCATTCAAACTCCTTTCATCATAACTCTCAAATCACTGCCGAAGCTCCATTACTAGATTCTCTAAAACACAACAAACAACCGAGTCACCACTTCACCATCAATTTCTTCCTTAAAACACCATTAATAGTGAGCTTCAAAGTTCTTAGAGGGAGCAACTAAACAACAACAATCGGTCCGTTTCTCTTCCTTTCGCATCGGTAACTCCAACACCGGAGAGATAAAGGATCTACCATCACTGCCTTCGTCTTAAAAAAATCAAAAATAAAAAAGATCATTGATTCTGCCTCCGTAAAGTCCGATAGCTAGCAAATTTTTTTCGCTCTAATTAAAATCGATACAATTTATATGTGTGAAATTGACATTAATAATAAAATGGTGGTGTTGGATTTTGTGGATTTGTGAAACTGAAGTATTTAATAGAGTTAAAAGTGACTGTGGAGGAAAGGATGATAGCTTCAATCGAGAAGAATCTATAACGGAGAAGAAAACAAAATAAAGAGAATAAAAGTTAAAGTTTTCATGGGCCAGTAAAATTATTCATATATTTTAATATATTAAGAAATAATATTTAAAATATTTATTATATATTGACCAATAAAAATATGTCTTGTGTATGATTTTATAATAATTTTTTTAATCCTTTTTAACATCTTCACATGCTATTAAGAGAGTGAACTCACTTTCTTTGTCATGTCATCCCCTAGGGTTGTATTGACTTCACTTCAAAGATGTTAATGGGATATTTAAACGCGTCTATAGTTTAAGTACTAAAGTGAGTTTTCGAACCAAATTTAATTTTTTTTTAATGTATTTTCTCTATTTTTATACAAAGAAATGACTTTAATTTTAAAATATTCATTTTACTTTATTTATAAAAAAGAGTGTATTAAATAGTAAAATAGAAATTAGCTAATACATATATACTTTCTAATATAATCTACTATCAAACGACCCTCGAGTCACTAATTTTGGGATAAACTACTATTACCATACTAACTTATCCCTATATTAGTATTGTCACAAGTCTCTGATTTGCAAATATGAAGTGATTTGCAACGCTCACCAACATAATCTCAAATTTCCTCCAAATAACAATCTAACTAATAGTAGACAGTTTCACCTATTAACAACATTACACAAATCATTTGGCTATTGGAAATTGCAATTAGTGGAAAGTGTGTCACTAAACTTATGTGAGATCACACATCTTACTAAATCAAGTTACCACATTGATGAATTGAAACCTATTATTTACTTTACTTGAAGGTTTATATAGCAAGTTGTTAAAACTTTCTAGACTAGGGAAGAGTCTTGAAAGGAATAGCTATATAATAAGGAAGAATTTGTTGGGTTAACCTAAAACTAATCTTGTTTAGTGAAGATTATTTGGGGTAAATATTTTTTTAGTAAATTTATACCATAGATAGTGCGTTGAAAGACCTTTTATTTTATTATCAATAATAATAAAAAAGTTCCTCAACAAAGATAGGTACAAGCAAAGGCCGGGTAGGTCTTAACTTATAACCATTATAATGAGGTAGCTAACTTTTACTAATAACAGATTTGAAGAAAGTAAGAGCCAGACAAAACTAGATATTCTATAATACACTCTATGATGAGTCGATGATACTATAAATGAAAATGCTCAAGTAATGCAAAAATATAAAAACAAACAAGAAAATTAAGTTATCAAACTGAAAAGGATAGATTGTCCGTCTAAAGTAACTTGAAGTGTTTTTCTCTTGTCTTTTTCTTAAAAAATTTTCAATATAACATTTGTTAGTTCATCAATTCTTCTTGAATTTACTGAATCTTAGCTTGTTGAAGTTATCGACATTATTATATGATTCTGTTTTGTCAATCGTATCAATAGCTGCCTTGAAACAAACTCTTCAATCACTTTACATTCCAACTATATATTACTTTTTTTCATAGTTCTTTTTCTTGTTGTATGTCGTTAATATATATATATATATATATATATATATATATATATATATATATTATATATATATATATATCTTCTGGTTTAGAATGTTGAGCTTCACAAACAAACAACATTCTTCTCTCTTCTGTATGTTTGATGAATATTGTAACTTCTCATATTATCGTTTTTACAGGATAACAATGGTTTAGTCAACAAGCAGTTTTTTTCCATCATTTTCTCAGCAATAAAATTGATATTATTTTCTCCTTCAAAAGAATTGTGTGTGTCAATATTGAGCCCGTGCACGGGCATTCCCTCTCTAGTATCATACTAAATTTTTTATGCATTAATTAATGGGAAAATTATGCGGTGAAGCAAACTTATACTATTTAATTACTCATCATACCTATACTTTGACAAAATTTCAATTGCTTCAATGTTGACTACTTGATTTTATGAATGGAAGATAGTAGTAGTTTACAGAGAAAAATTGTTTTACAGAGAGAGAAATATTATATTTATTTCTTATGCACATTATGAATGATTACAAGCTAACATTCTGCTATATATATATATGTACAATTATACTAACTAACAGTGCCAGTAGACCAATAGAATGTTGACAGTTGTATTAGGAATAACTGACTCAACTAATCAGCCTAACAAGTAATTTTACAAATTCAAGACTTGGCAATACTCTTTGCATATTCCTCAATAACCCCCTTCAAGCTAGGGGATATGAAGATGTTCTTCATCCCAAGCTTGGATATAAGATACTCGTGTTATGTTATTCTTACAATAACTTGTATTTATAAAGTTAATAAACAGAAACAGAATCAAGATGAAGCAGAAAAAAAATTTAAAATACAAGAATTAATCCGAGTCCACAGAAACTACTGTGTGTCCTTAAGAAATTTAATCTCCTCACTGTACCCAAGGTTATGGATTAATTTCTCCCAAGATAAAACGGATTAAACCTGTTAAAGAAATAGCGGTACCTCAAACTTCTTTAACTTCAACGAACTTAAGAACAACAACAAGTCACACAGACTCAGTCATCGACACTTTGATTTTATTTGAGAGAAAAATAAATGCAGAGAAAGAAAAATTTTCAGTGATTAAAAAATCAAAAATTGACTTCCTTTTATAGCCATTTTCAGCAAGGAACATGTCTGTTCAGTGAAATCTGTTCAGACCCATTTTATCCAGAAAGTTGTGTCTTTTGGAAAAAAAATAACAATTTTTTTTGAAAAATTGTGGCTTTTTGGAAAATAACTACTTTTTGGAAAGTAACGACTTTTCGGAAAAGTAATGACTTTTCGGAATGTTACTGTTACCCGCAAATTTATAAGAGATAATATTAACAGGATTTATTTGATTTAACAAAAATTGATTAAATAAATTTTGTCCAAAAAATTTATCAATCAATCACATCATTTGCCAAATCCAAATCCAAAGAAATGACTTTTCATTTGCACTTTGCAAATGACTTTTCATTTTCCCTCCAAAGTAGTTCCCTCACTTTTGATATTCTCTCTTTTCTTTTCCCATTCACACTTGCTAAAACCCAACATGTTATGCTCGTCCCAAACCTTTAGTCAGCACATCAACAGGCTGTTCAGAAGTAGGCAAGTATTGAATGGTCACAAGACCTTCTTGAATCTTCTCCCTAATAAAATGACAATCAATGTCAATATGTTTAGTCCTCTCATAGAAGACAAGATTAGAGGCAATTTGAATAGCAGCAGTACTATCACACTGAATTACAACAGGCATAACAATAGACAGGCTTGGATCCTCCCAATCCCAAGTCTGAAATGATCTCTAATGCATATTTCCTTTGATGCATAAGAAATCCTTTATTGTTCCTTGCAAACTCTATCCCTAGGAAATATTTTAATGGTCTTAAGTCTTTGATCTTGAATTTGTTTTTCAGAATTTGCTTAGTGTCATCAATCAGTTCAGTGCTACTATCAGTAACCAACAAATCATCAACATATATCAAAACAATCACAATGCCTACACTTGACTTCTTGATTAGCAAAGAATAATCCAAGTGACTTTGTTGAAAACCAGCAGCCATCAATGCTTGAGTCAATTTTACATTCCATTGTCTTGAAGCTTGTTTAAGACCATAAAGTGACTTAAAAAGCTTACAGACAGGTTGAACTTCAGTGTGCTCATGAATGAATCCTTGAGGCATCTGCATATACACCTCCTCTACCAGATCACCTTGTACGAAAGCATTATATACATCCATTTGTTGAACATCCCACCCTTTGGTTGCAGCTAGAGTGAGGACTGCCCTAACTGTTACCATTTTAACAACCGGAGAAAATGTCTCCTGATAATCCAACCCTTCCTGCTGATTGTAACCTTTGGCCACTAGCCTGGCCTTAAATCCTTCAACTGTACCATCTGCCTTGTACTTAATCTTGTACACCCATTTGTATCTTATAGCCTTCTTCCCATAAGGGAGTGGCACTATCTCCCAAGTCTTATTGTCCTCAAGTGCTTGTATTTCTTCTTTCATGGCTGATATCCATCTCTTGTCTTTGACAACTTGATGGTAAAACTATGGCTCAGTGTCAACTGAGATGTTGGCAATGTAACCTTGATATGTATGAGACAAGTTGTTGTAGTCAATACTATCTGTAATAGAATACATACAATGGGACTGTGATTTTGACTTGGTGGCAGTCACAAAATCTTTTTGCCACAATGGAGGTCTAGAAGACCTGTTGGAATGTCTTTTGCTTATTGTAGAACTCATGACATGTTCCTCAGTGATAGCAGGAAGTTGCAGCTGTGTTTGAAGATTATCCTTAAGTATTGAATCCTCTAGAACAAGATTATTTTTGGCATTCTTGTGCATCAGGGATGATTGTCAAAGGTAATTGACCTGGAACCTGAGAGTCATCAGTTGATATAATATCTTGTAAGCCATTATTGACATTAGTCTGAAAGGAAAAACAGATTCATTTAAAATAACATCTCTACTAAAAAAGATAATTTTATTTTGAAGGTCATATAACTTGTAACCCTTTTGTGTAATCCCATAACCCATCTCTTGGACCAAATTTATCTGCCCTTTGTAAGTTGGTTGCATGACACAAACATCCAATGATCCTCCTATATGACAAGTCTGGTTGTCTATTGAACATCATTTCAAAGGGGGACTTGTTGCTCAATACAGTTGAAGGAACCCTGTTAATAATATGCACTGTAGCTAAGACACAATCTTCCCAAAACTTGATAGGAATATGTCCTTGAAATCTGATAGATCTTGTTGTTTTCATAATGTGTTTGTGTTTCCTTTCAACTACACCATTTTGTTGAGGTGTGTGTGGACAGGAACTCTGATGAATGATTCCTTGAGAAATAAAAAATTCACTCACTTATGCATTAAAAAATTCTCCACCATTGTTTGATCTAAAACATTTTACTTGGATATTATATTGAGTCTGAATCATGTTAAGAAATTGTTTCAATATGGTAGAAACATCAGACTTAAGATGCATCAAATAAATCCAAGTCCATCTAGAGTGATCATCAACCAAAGTAAGAAAAAACCTCATTTTAGTATGAGTTGCAACTTTGTAGGGTCCCCATACATCCATGTGAATTAGATCAAAACAATGTGAATTTCTATTTCTGCTAATAGGAAATGACAATCTAATTTGTCTAGCTAAAGGACAAATGTCACAACATTGTATCACAAAATTCCTTTTATTTGCAAACATGTCTATCTTTCTAATCACACTCATAGGAATATGTCCTAGTCTCTTATGTCAAATATCACCATCATGGGAATCCTTCAAAGCTGCAATAAAACTCCTATGTTGGCCGGTATCTAATAGTTGACAAGGTTTTAGGATGTATAGACCACCATCTTCTTCACCAATCTCCTTCACTTTCCCAGTGAAGAGATCATGAAGAAGAAAACAAATCAGGGTAAAAAATGGCACACCAATTTAGCTGTCTAGTCAGTTTTGCCACTGAGAGAAGATTGAAATTAAATTCTGGTACATATAATACATTTTTAACTACATCACCTCTTTGTAGTTGAGAACGACCTTAGCTGAGTCACCATTTGGAAGTTGTACCTAACCTGAACATTTCACTGTTAATCCATGATTCAATAAGCTCTCAGCCCCAACTATATGATCAGTTGCCCCACTATCTACAATCCAATTAAAACTAGATGTTAAGGGAATAGATACAAATTGGCCTGCAAAAATACCTGCTATATTGACACTACGATTTGTTGAATTTGCAGCATTTACATCATGGATTAATGATTTGTTCAACATTTGAAGAACCTGATTGTATTGATTTGGTGCAATGTATGGAACTGAGCCAACTCCAAATCCTGGATTAGTACCAAAATACTGTGGCATCTGATTTGTAATCCCTCCACTGAATTGCTGCATCTTGGACATAGGATTCAAGTAACCATCATTCATATCTCCTGGAATGTGAGGATGAACTCCAGAATCTGATGTCACAAGGTTTGTTATTTTCTTCCCTTTATAGTTGGAAGGATAGCCTATCAACTGATAGCAAACTTCTTTCAAATGGTCATGCTTGTGACAATGAGTACAATACTTCAATTTATTACAATCAGCTCAATTGTGACCTTTCATGTCATAATGATCACAATACAAATTACTTCCTCTCTGTGGTCTATGAATTTTCCCATTCCCTTGACCTCGAAAACTTTCATATCCTCCAGATCCAGGACCTCGAGATCCTTGATTTTCAAAACTACTTCCCCCAGGCCTGCCAGTGAATAATGCAGTCGGATCGGTTTGACCCCAATATGATATTCATCACTACTTAATTCTCGTTGACTTTCATCCTGAATTATCATTGCATATCAATGATTTACAGTAGGTGGTTCACTCATCATTAAGATCTGACTTCTAGCATGACTATAGTTGTCATTTAAGCCCATCAAAAATTGCAGAAGTTTCTGCCTAAACATACTATCCATATACTTCTTAGACGTTGCACAATTACAAGATGGAGGGGGAACAATCAAATCAAATTCATTCCATAAGTTCTTCAATTTAGACTAATAGATTGAGACAGAAGAAGTACCTTGGGTGTGTGTAACAATTGTTTTGTGTAGATGAAAAATTCTGGACATATTAACCTTATCAAATCGTTCCTTTAAATCACTCCATACCAATGCTGCATTTGAATAGAAAAGGATTCCACTCACCAGTTCCTCGCTCACATTTCTCATCAGCCATGAAATCACCATCGCATTACATCGATCCCACTGTTTTTTCTCAATATCAACAGTGTATCCTTCTCGCTTGATACTACCATCAACAAAACCCAATTTGTTCGTAGTTAGCAGAGTCAGTTCAATTGCTCTGCTCCATAATGTGTAATTCTCCATTCCTGTGAGTTGAATACCAATTTGCACTGCACCTGGTACATCTGAAGGTGACAGATACAGAGGATGATTATGGTCGATTTTTCCTGCCATTGTTGCCTCCTTAGTTCTGCTGATTCAAATGTAAAAAAAAAATCGTAGATCTTCAAAAATTGTACTCCTGCTCTTATACCATGTCAAAATTTCAATTGTTTTCAAAGTTGACTACTTGATTTTATGAATGGATGATAGTAGTAGTTTACAGAGAAAAATTGTTTTACAGAGAGAGAAATATTGTATTTATTTCTTATACACATTATGAATGATTACAAGCTAACGTTCTGCTATATATATATACATATATATATGTACAATTATACTAACTAACAGTGCCAGTAGACCAATAGAATGTTGACATGTATTAGGAATGATCGACTCAACTAATCAACCTAACAAGTAATTCTACAAATTCAAGACTTGGCAATACTCTTTGCATAATCCTTAATATGCTATAATTACCACCCGTGACTAGCATTATGCATTAATTACGTGAGCTGACTTCGAGTTTGTATAATTAGTCACATTTGTATATGTATGATTCGTCAGAATATACAAATACATTTGTATAATATACAATTATTGAGCCTATGTACATATACAATTCACCTCTTTCCCACTCTATGCCCCTCTCTCAGTTGCCTCTCTCCTCCCTCTCCCAATCTCGCTCGCCTCTCACCTCTCTCTCCCAATCTCGCTTGCCATTGCATGTGTATAATATACAATTATATACATATACAATGCACCTCTCTCCCACTCTCTGCCCTTTCTAGGTCGCCTCTCTCCTCCCTATCCCAGTCTCGCTCACCTCTCTCCTCCCTCTCCCAATCTTGTTTGCACTATATACAAATACATATGTATAATATACAATTTTCTAACAAATATACACATATGCAATTCACCTTTCTCCCACTCTTTCTCCCCTCTCTCTCCCAGACTCGCTTGCCTCTCTCCTTCATATAACATATGGCTACGAATTGTAATTATCAAACTATAGCTATAAAGAGTAATTAGACTATTTTTAAGTGAAAGTTGTCTTGATTAATCTTCATAGATCGTTGATTGCACATTCAAACAATAATTTTTCATAAAAATTCTCTCTAAAATAATTTTTCATAATATAATTATATCTTTAATACAATTTTCCACAATTCCAATACAATAAATAACAACAATATATCCTATATAAGCAAAAACAAAAATATCACTCAAGTACATAATACACACATGTATTACTTATCACATGAAAAGTTATTTTACTTATCACAATTAGACATTGCTTATCAGGCGTTACTTTTCCTCTTGCTGTTTCCCATTAACGCCGTTAAAGTTAACGATCTCCGTTACAATTTATTTTCTTTTCAATCTCCAAAGAAGGAACCTGTTTTTTTTTTCTCTCTGTAGAAATGGACTGCTGCTGCTGATTCTTTGTGAATATTTCTATTGGATTCAAAGTTGAAATCTTTGTAAAAAAGGTAAATCTTAATACCCCTTTATTTGTATTCATTTTGATTCACATCTATATGTAGGGTTTTTTTCAATTTTATGGTTTTTTTTTTCTTGAATTCAAGAATGATAAAAATGTCATCTTTATAGCATAGAAGAACCCTTTATACTGATATTTGATAAAATCTTACATACCCATGTTTGTTTTATTGTTTTTGTAGTAAAACCTTGAAGTTGTGTGTTTATTGAGCTTTTTTGCATATTTGGGGTTTTGTTGTGAGGAATTAAGTAGTGGTAAACAGATGGGGGAAGATTTGATGACAAGTTTGTCAATTGATAATTATCAATTATCTACATTCTTGTCTATGGATTCAAATGCAATTGCTGCTGCTGCTGCTACCTCTAATGAGGAATCAGACAGAGATATGAATAAGGAGATTGTGATTTCGAGGCCACCGGATATTAATCTCCCGTTATGTATGGAACGTAGCCCTACTCCTCGTCCTCCTCCACCACCTCTATCTTGGAATCATGACTTGTTTGATATGATGGAGATTGGACTTGGAAACCAGATTAATGAATGTTTTGAGCTTCTTGATTTGCCTAATGTTGGAAGGAATTGTGATAAGAGAATGGATAGTGTTTGGGGTGCTTGGTTTTTCTTTACGTTTTACTTTAAGCCTGTTTTGAAGGAGAAATCTAAGTGCAAAGTTGTTCGAGATAGTAATGGGGTGTCGGGATTTGATAAGTCTGATCTCCAGCTTGATGTGTTTTTGGCTCAGCATGATATGGAGAATATATACATGTGGGTTTTCAAGGAGAGGTCTGAAAATGCGTTGGGGGAGATGCAGTTGAGGAGTTACATGAATGGACATTCGAAGCAGGGAGAGCATTCATTTCCATTTAGTGTTGACAAGGGGTTCATCTGTTCTCATAAAATGCAGCGTAAACATTATAGAGGCCTCTCCAATCCGGTGTGTTTGCATGGAATTGAGCTTGTCCCATCACCCAATTTATTGTGTATTGATGAGGAAGAGCAGAAGAAGTGGATGGAACTTACTGGTAGGGATCTCAATTTTTCAATACCACCAGAAGCTAGAGACTTCAGTTCATGGCGCAACCTTCCCAACACAGATTTTGAGCTTCAAAGATCGATCCCTTTGCCAAAGAGCAATTCTCATCTTCCTTCAAAAAAATTGCTTAATGGTTCTAGTCTTAACTTGTCAACTCGACCATCAAACCATGTGAACAGCAATGGTTTAGAGCTCTCATCTGATTGTGGTAAGAAAAGGAAAGACTTCTTTTCTCATGGAAGTGATGAAGATTGTTTCTTGTCGGCTAATCCCAGTTTAAACAGACATCAAGATGGACAACCACACACTATTGCACCACATTGGATGAATGAGTTTTCAGGGGTAATGAAGGATGTGTATGGGCCAGCCGTTGCTGCAAAAGTTATATACGAGGACTCGGAAGGATACGTGATTATGATCACTCTACCTTTTGTTGATCGTGCAAAGGTGAAAGTTCATTGGTGGAACGATACTAGTCATGCCATTATAAAAATAACATTTGTGAGCACGGCATGCCCCCCATTCATGGTGAGAAATGGTAGAACATTCAAGCTAACTGATCCATCTCCAGAGCACTGCCCTTGCGGTGAATTCACAAGGGAAATCTCACTTCCAACTCGAATACCTGATGATGCAAAGCTAGAAGCATATTTTGACACGAGTGGAGCTGTACTTGAATTGAAAGTTCCCAAATATGGCACAACCCCAGAAGTGCATGAAGTTCCTGTTTCTCTTCGACCTCCAAATGAGTTCATGTTGTCATGAGCTAGGTATTGATTGCAGAAAGTGTAGGGTATAGTTAAGTTTTTAGCAGGAAATTCAATCATTGTTGAATTGCTTCTCAGTCAAGGTCCTCACAATGATGATATACCACCTTATTTAGATCCTTTGCTGCTGCTCCTTTAAGGATGTTCTGTTGCACTGCTGAGTCGAGTACACTGTGATGCAGAGCGAAGCATGCTATTGTAAGTTCACATATATGTAGTCATTTTTAATGATTCAAGTCTATAGGAAAAAAGAAATAGTAATCTTTCGTGGTCTGAATTACAATGAGCCATTCTGTTACTCTAGGAATATGAAGACTGTGTTTCCAGCCTAGTGTTTTCAGACAACAAAATCTACTTCTTTTCTAAAGTTGTCGTTTCTAACGTTACATAATGCAATAAAGCATCAATCCCATGTTGCAATGTATATGTAATGTACAATGCTATCCCGATAAGAAGATGAAGCATGAAAGCAATCGAAGGAAGGAGTAAAGATGTTTTATTTTCCCAAATCTAGCTTTGCTTGACTAAAGAGTAGGCTATCCCAGATAGGCTTTCCTTTATTATCACCAAGGATTATCCCAATCATTGAAGTGCATATATTTGTATATTGTATCCCCATATTTAGTTTTTAATCTGGTTAACTGAAGCATTATGGTTTTGACATAACTCAGAAAAAAAAGCTATTAAGTAACTGCACCACTTTTTTAGTAGGATAAGAACAACATAAGCTTTCTTCAGTTCTATATTGAAAAGCACGTAATAATTTATTAACAACAAAAGGATGAACAAGCTTTCATTTCAAAAGACTACTTGAGAGCATACTTAGTAAGAAACAAGTAAAACAAATTCAGCTCTAAAATTCTTAATCCACTTCCTCAATTTTTGGACCAGCACCACTTCCACTTCCTGCACCACCACCAACAGAAGGACCATCATCTTCATCCATAGTAGCTCCACCAGCACCACCTTGATACATCTTGGCAATGATCGGATTGCATACGCTTTCCAGTTCCTTCATCTTGTCTTCGAACTCATCGGCCTCTGCAAGTTGGTTGCTGTCTAGCCACTTGATAGCTTCGTCAATGGCATCCTCAATCTTCTTCTTATCAGCAGCTGGAAGTTGGGAACTAACCTTGTCATCTTTAATAGTGTTCCTCATGTTGTAAGCGTAATTTTCCAATCCGTTCTTAGCTTCCACCTTTTTCTTGAGCTCTACATCTTCAGACTTGTACTTCTCAGCTTCTTGCACCATTCTCTCAATCTCTTCCTTTGAGAGCCGACCCTTGTCGTTGGTGATAGTTATCTTGTTCTTCTGTCCAGTAGTTTTGTCCTCCGCGGACACATTCAGGATGCCATTGGCATCAATGTCGAAGCAGACATTGATTTGAGGAACACCCCTTGGTGCAGGTGGGATGCCAGAGAGCTCAAACTTGCCTAACAAGTTGTTGTCCTTGGTCCTCGCTCTTTCTCCCTCGTACACCTGGATCAGGACACCGGGTTGGTTGTCTGAGTATGTAGAGAAAACTTGCTCTTTCTTGGTTGGAATGGTTGTATTTCTTGGGATCAACACAGTCATTACACCTCCGGCAGTTTCTAAACCGAGCGACAAAGGAGTAACATCCAACAGCAACAAATCTTGAACCTTCTCGTTGCCTTCACCGCTCAAAATTGCAGCTTGCACAGCAGCACCATAAGCAACTGCTTCATCGGGGTTGATACTCTTACAAAGCTCCTTCCCATTGAAAAAGTCCTGAAGTAATTGTTGAACTTTCGGAATCCTAGTTGATCCACCAACAAGAACCACATCATGAACCCCACTTTTATCCATCTTAGCATCTCTCAAACACTTCTCCACTGGCTCCATACACTTCCTAAACAAATCCATGTTCATCTCTTCGAATCTTGCCCTAGTGATAGTTGTGTAAAAATCAATGCCTTCATACAACGAATCGATTTCAATTGTTGTTTGAGCAGTGGATGATAAAGTCCTCTTTGCTCTCTCACAAGCAGTCCTTAACCTCCTCAACGCTCTCGGATTCCCACTAATATCCTTCTTATGCTTTCTCTTAAACTCTTGAACAAAATGATTCACCATTCTATTATCAAAATCCTCACCTCCCAAGTGAGTATCACCAGCAGTAGCTTTAACCTCAAAAATCCCCTCTTCAATAGTGAGAAGAGACACATCGAAAGTACCACCACCCAAATCGAAAATCAACACATTTTTCTCACCAGTACTGGTAGACTTCTTGTCAAGTCCATAGGCAATTGCAGCTGCTGTCGGCTCGTTGATAATACGCATCACATTAAGCCCGGATATGACACCAGCATCTTTAGTTGCCTGACGCTGCGAATCATTGAAGTAAGCAGGTACTGTGACGACTGCGTTCTTGATAGTTGTTCCAAGATAAGCCTCAGCAATCTCCTTCATCTTGGTTAAGACCATGGATGAGATTTCCTCAGCAGAAAACTGCTTCTCCTCACCCTTGTATGTAACCACAATCATTGGCTTGTCACCAGGCCCAGGTATAACCTTAAAAGGCCATAATTTCATATCGCTCTGCACCGAAGGATTGCTAAATCTCCTTCCGATTAAGCGCTTAGCATCTGAAACCAATAACAACAAAAGAAATGTCACAAGATGTCCTCCCTATTATACTTCAATCTTAGATTATTAAGACTACATGATTATTCAGTATGACACAATTTCACTTTAATCAATCAATTTCAAATTAGGTATAAACTATATCCTATCCTTGGAAATGAGAGAATTCACAAAGCACACATTTTGTTGTAATCCGAACTATAACTCACAATAATTGATAATTTAACGATCTAGAATGCATATGAAAAGATTTAACTCTCCAAAACATGCCAGGTAAATTCGAAGGTAATGTAAACATACCGAATACAGTATTAACTGGGTTCATAGCAACTTGATTCTTGGCAGCATCACCAATGAGGCGTTCAGTATCAGTAAAAGCAACATAAGAAGGCGTGGTTCTGTTTCCTTGATCATTACCTATAATTTCAACACGATCATGTTGCCATACACCTACACAAGAATATGTAGTACCCAAATCAATTCCAATGGCTGGTCCTTCGCCTTTTCCTGCCTGCCGCCATATTCGCAGAAGAAGAAAATGTAAATGTTTGTTTATAGTTTGAGATGTAATGAAGCAAATTTCTGTAATTGGAGAAGGAAGACGAAGTTGTCAGTTTATAAAGGAAAAAAAGTTTCAGAGTCCAGAACGTTCGGATCAGATTACAGCCGTTCGATGAACTCTCTATTGCCTTCGCCTTCGTTCCAGAATAGTCCAGTTTTTTTTTTTTTTAAAAAAATTTTAAAACTTGACCTTATTACTATAATAATAGACTTTATGCTATAGTGAAATGTCTTATACATTGTATAAATTATAGAAATTTTATAATGTAAGATTCAAATTACACCTTATTCCTAACAATTTTTAATTTATAAAAATTTCTTAAAGAAAGAGGCACTCGGATATATATTTATCGAGTTCGAAGTTTAAAGGGCATAAAATATCAACAAAAATTTTAAAATGATATATGAAATTTTATATCAACAAAAACGATAAAATTGCTGGAATAACAACGATTTTTTCCGCCGGAAAAAGCAAAATTACTGTTACAACAGTGATTTTGCAAAATATGATTATTATTTTTTAAAAATTGATGTCTAGGAAGCGATTTAATTTAATTAAAAAAAAATAAAAAAAGTAGAGGAATTCGCTGATTGAATTTAAAAATAAAATTCATTGCCAAGGGCAACAATTTAATTCAAAAAAAATAAATAAAAAGTTTCCAATAAATTCACTGCCTGGGCAGCGATTTTTTTAAAAAAAAATCACATTTTGCAAAATCGCTGCTGTAGTAGCGATTTTGCTTTTCCCGCGGAGAAAATCGCTGCTATTCCAGTGATTTTACCGTTTTGGTTAATATAAAATTTCATATACCGTTTTGAAATTTTTGTTAACATTTTATACCTTTTAGGCTTCGGTCTCCATATTTATCGTTCGAATACATTATATTATTATATGTGATACATTGCAAAACAACTTCTTGTTGCGCTTATAAAGGAACAAATCAATTACAATTTATTTTTAATTATTTTAATTTCCTTGATTAACACACGTAAAATTTATTGTTACTTATTTTAATTTCTTGATTAACGCCTAACTGATTCTTATCAGTCTCTATCCTAATAGATAACAGATTCACAATTCAAATTTCAAATTACATCTTCTCCATTGAACAATCATTAATGTCAAAAAAGTGATAAATTTCAAAAAACTCAAAAAAATTGTTGATACAAAAAGATGAATATATCAATTTTATTGAGACATTCAGAAATTTAGGTGAACGAAGTGAGTTATGAAGGTTACAAAAGTGATGGAATCTCAAATCTGTCATTGATACAACAAACAAGATGGCTGAAGAGATACATTTATGCTACATTCGGCGATCTATTAAGCCCAGTAATCGATGTTCAGAAGAAGACAAGAAGATCTATCAACAATAGTTCAACAAAAAGAAATAATTTTTAAATGATGGGGCATTAATTTGATACAGATGAAGATGGATGTCTTACTAGTTGGGATGCCATCAAATTATTTGTCATGTTCAATTTGCTCAATCAGAACTTAAGCATGTTCTATTCTATCTTTTCATGTTTGTTAATGCTTGAACTATAAAAAAAAAATTTGATCAATCTTGCTTCAAAAATGATATTTTATTTAATGTATCATTGACTTATTCAAATTTTACAAGTTGTTGCATCGCCTAAATTTATCCTTTTAGTTTATGAATCTGGAAGAGGATACATTGTTAGCCTTGAGCGAAAAATATGTATTATGGAAGATTTCAATTAGACGAAACACCTCGTGCCCACACAATTATTGATTTGAAGAGCAAGATGTACATATATGCGTCCCCATTGTTCTGATTACTATATTGTAATAAATATTTATAGATACATTATATATACTTTAAATCCTAATTACTAAAATTTACGATAATTTGTAACATTATTTTCTATATCATATTTTGATTGCGAGCTACATGTATCATTAAAGGCAAGATACATGTATCTAATCGTTTTAAAAGTCGAGATACACGAATTGTTATAGACAAAAATATCACAACCGTAGGACTTCTACTCTTTTTTCCCAAGAAAAAGTGAATCATTGAATTTGTATAAGACATTCAAGTTCATGTTGAATAAATTTTCAATTATATGAATTTTGCATTGTTATATTTCAATAAAGTAGTTTGAAATTGTTAACAATGTGAAGTATCTATACTATATATGTGAGTTTTATTATTTTTAATAAAAAAAGATAGTTCAATTTTGTGTGTGAGTGATTTATTTGATACATAATTAACTTGTGTAAATCTATAAGCGTTGAGAAGACTCATACCTAAGTTATGTGAATCTTATACATAATTATGTAATTTATATGTATCGATAAAACTCATATCTAATGTTTCATGTACATGAAGTGAAAGATTGATTATGTGTATCTGAATTTTTCTTTTGTATCATGTTTGCCGGGTGAGAAACACCATATACACGTAATATATCAAATAACTATCATTTTTCCTTATGTACAATTAATTAAACTTAGTTATGGATCTGATACTTATATTTCTAAACTTCAAATGAATAATGTGAAAGATTTAAGTATCATGTGATATGTTATGTATCAACAACACTATAACTAAAACACAAAATATAAAAAAATTAAATGATATAATCAATAATAATAAAAAAATTCAAATTCAAAAAATGACATGAAACAGTTTTTAGAGTAACACTCTAAAGCCTAAATAAAATTGTGTTAAAAAAAAAGACACAAAACATCGAAGGGTGTCTATGCATGGGTACACAATAGCTATTCGAAAACAATCAAATCATCTTGATGCGGTAGATGAAACGACCTTTGGGCCTTAGAGTATCACCTCTATTGCTAACATAGTCTGACTTTGCCTTTGCAGTGTTGTATCTCCACAATACTGTTTCATATCTTGTGCAAAGATAATCAACTCGAATCATTTGATAGGGTGTTGAAATTTTTGTATCAATAATTTCACATAATTACAACAATTCCACACATGATATAAAAATGCCCATCAATTGAACATGATAAAAAAATTGTCCAACCCTTAAACATGATACTGACTAAGAAGTATAATTAAATTAGTAACTTGTCATTTATCTTATGTTTGTATCTGATACATTTTCATAAATTTTTGTGTCTGGTGCATGCTGAAAGATACATGTTTTGAATGATACACTATTGAACATTATTTTTGTATCAATAATTTCAGAAAATTACAACAACTCCTCAAATAATGAACAAAATTAGGACTTAGTGTATCAACTAATTATACTTAATATTGATACATTACAATATGACACATTATATTTTCATCAATGCAACATTATTTAATTAGCTAATTGAAATACATTCAAAAATCGATACAACAAGATTAACATACTAACCTATTACACTTAAATGCTGATATATTACAATATGAAACATGAATTTGACGTTTATATATCATTAGTGATTTACCAACTAAAAAAATTATAAAAATTGATAGTTTTTTTCTTTAAAAAATCATTTGATATATAAGTACTATTTAGCTTATATTTATATTATTGATGAACTTTATGCAGATTCAACAAACTCACTTATCAATCTCCGACTAAGAATGAACCATCTGATATGTCCATCTCATTTCGTCCCCTTTGTTGTTCACCTATAATAACAGTGTTTTTCGTCTCACGACAAATTCGATATTACATGCTCCATCTTCAACTTTTCAATATTTACTTTCGCTATTATTAATGAGTCGTACAATTTTTTGAGTTGTTTTCGACCCAAACAATATCTTCAAAATAAAAAAAACACGACGAGTGTTATTTGAGTTTAATTGTGTAAAAGCAAGACTAAAATATGGTGCATCATTTACATGATTCAATGTTTTGAAGAAGCAAGAAAAAAAATAAAAATAAAGGATAGATAGACAATTTGAAGAGATAAACAAGTTACCTATTTCATATTAAATTAGTTTTGAAAGGATAGAGAATTGATTCTGAATTTCAATAGTAATTGAGAAATTAACTGATAAGAAATTTGAGAGAGATTTATGGAGTGAAATCAAAAAGTGATAAACTTTGATTTTTGAAGTTGTGAGTTATGTATCCGACAGATTAGTTTTAGGAGGAAAATAAGGAATTTTGATTTTTTTTAGAAATGGTAGGAAATAATGTGTTAAGGAAAAAAAAAAAGATGTGTATATAAGTAATTTTTCCTTGACCATTCTCACTGCCATCAAAATAGGCTGACCTAACCCAACCCAACTCAATCCTAACAGGCTAGAGGTTAAATTTTAAATAAAAGGTCAATAAAATAGCAGCCCAACCCAGCCCCAAGTGGGCCATGGGTTGGGACGGGTTGACCTATAAAAAAATTATTATTACTCTCTTAGAAAGACTATCGAATGTTGACGTCTATGAATACGACATCAATACATACAAAAAATTCATTTATATATCACACTTCAGTGAATACTTACAAATATACAAATCTAAATCACAGACTTTGGTAAATACTTACAAAAATACATAATAGTCAACGTAAGATTTAGTGGATAAATGTTTATCATCCCACCATTCCTGCCACAAAAAACTAATTGATTTAAAAATATTTCCAGTAACACAAAGCAGCCCATATACTTAACAAATCTAAATTTCTAAATATTACATGATCCATTAATTAAAGTGTTACGACTCCACCTCCCCTTTCGCTTCCACTTGTACCATCGATCACATTTGAATCAACATGTGATATTGTTTCTTTAAAATGTTTATCTTCATCTACAATTCACCATACAAGATTTATTCACAAATACTTTCATAAGAAGAGTAATATATTAATAGATTAGATAGAAAAATATCACCTTCATTAAATTGAGTAAATCCATGCAACCAATTTCTGGTAGTGACAAGAGTTTGAACATTTTCGTGATGGATAGAGTTTCTATATTTGGTAACAACACAACAACCAATACTAAATGCCGATTCAGATGCTATGGTGATAATTGGAACAGTGAGGATATCTCGTGCCATAATAGAAAGATCAGGATATTTTTTTTCATTATCTTTCCAATGCTTGATAACATCCATCTCATTAAAAGTCTGATAATCGAGCTTCTTTTCCTCCAAATAAATATCTAATTCTGACTTTCTAGCAGTGAGTGCAAACTGATGTACCCTCAAACTCGTTAAATTTCTATTAATTTGAAACATGAAATATACTAATGATAAGAAGACGAACCCCATCATTACAAGTAAACAAGTAAACTGATTTTAACTTCAAATAAAATAGTGAAAGATAACTCATTTTTATCTAACTACACATTAAACAGAACTATATAAACCATCAAGTAAAAAATTAGTTCTTTATGAAAAAGATACATAATGATTTAGTGAGACAAAATTAGATACTTACCGCAAACAAAGTAGACTTCTTTTGTTTGGATTAACTTCCTTCTTCAGTTAGTTTATACCGAATAGTAGGAGCAGTTGCCTCTATTTTTTTTAATTTTTTTATATTCAACAACAGATCATGCTCAATAATAGCTTAAGCTAGCTTTTCACGGGAAATCAATTGATCAATCTTTCTCATTTGTATGTTACCTTGCTGATCCATATACATTTGATCCAAATCATAGAACTTAACCTTTTTACATTTAGTTAAATGATGTTTCAAATGTGATGTTCCATAATTCTTACCATTAGGTCCAAGAGTAGAACCAACCCTATATGGTTCCTTATAACCGCTGCATATTGCTTTTTCCACTCCATCTTTATCTCTACCAATCTTTTTGAAATACCTCCAAAAGGATGATTTTAACTGCCTCATTTTCTTCTGTAGAGGTCCTTTGGATTCATTCACCCCTACACTAGTTTCATGTGCACTGCATTCATCATCATCCTCCATTGATTTCTTTGTATACGTTAAATGTGAAAAGTTAGTTTCAACCTTCAAATGAACATGTAGAAAAACTAGCTTTCAGATTAATCATTAGGAAAGGACAACTAACACACATGATATCACACTATTGAAAATAATTGCGAAAAATATGTTATATATGAAACTATCACAAAAGATGAACTTGGTTAAGAGTTGAGATGAAGTTTAGCTTGTTTTGGAGAAGAACAAATCGAAAAAATGATAGATTCTTTCTCGTATAGTTGTATACTTGTATTCCTGAATTTCCTATATATATATATATATATATATATATATATATATATATATATATATATAATTCAATATCGATCTAAAAATGAACTTAGACTGAGCTTGGAAACTCTAAAACGTCAAATCCTAATGTCATGTCTAAAATGAAAGAGAAAGCTTCTAAGCTAAAAGACAGAGAACAAATATGATTACACACTTATAAATTATAATAATATGAATCAAAAGTCAAAACCTTAATAAAGTAATGGGCTTGGGCAGTAAAAAATTTTGTAGGCTCATGGCCTAAAACGTAAAGATTTACAAAATACTTAGATTTTTTATTTTTCAAAATATTTATCGATAAAATCTTTACAAATAAAACACTAATAAAAATATATACAAAATGTTATAAAAAATTAAAAGTCCATGGGCTGGCCTCTGAGGCTAGCGGTTGGCCCTACGAGGCTCGTGGGCCAAATAGGACGGGCTAAAAGCCTTGTGCCTAAATGGGCCAAAAAAATTTAGCCCAATCCCACTTAATTCGAGGGTTGGATTGGGCCGGCCTCGCGATCAAGCCATTTTGATCGGCATGAAACCAATTATAGTTTCATATAGACTAGATATTTTGAAAAAATTACATAAATTCACAACTATAGATACTATAATCCTCTTTTGGATACATTCTTATTTCCTCTTAAAAATATATCTATTTCCACTCAGATACATATCTATCCCCTCTGGAATGTAATGGACAATCAAGGAATGTATTTGAGAGGAACGGAAAATTTAAAATTTTTATAATTGAGAAAACTTTTCGGATATGATGTAACTAGCCTCGAAAGATATGAAGTTTCTGTACTTTATAGTATTTTTTTTCTTTAGTAAACAACTTCAATTTATTACTTTATAATCTATTTCAAATGGTCATACGACATAAATGTGTCGTTTACAATCAAAATTGAGCAAGTTTAATTCTAAAAGAACAGCAAGGAAATAGAGAATTGCGTTAAATTAAGTGTTAAAACATTTAATGTTTAAGGAACATATAAAATGTTGATATCTTTGAAAAAGTTCATCGGTCTTTATATATATTCGCAAGTGGTATCGATTTTTCACAATGTTATTATCTTCATTTTGTAATATTTGCACAAAGTTTTGCATCTGATAAATTACTAATCATTGATCAATCAATTCGGAAAGATCGGTTTACAGTCTTTTAAAATTCTATTGCTTCAACTTAAGTATAATGTGTTTGTATCTTGACTTTGTCGATGAATTTTGTGATACATTTTGTTATTATCTTCGATAAATAGAAATACTTAAAAAATTGATTTCTAACTTCACAACAATAAAAACAATCAAGAAAACAACTTTATTTTTATATACAATAACATTATTGTAATGTTATATTCTACATATTGAAAGTATTTATTCAAAAAAATATTTTTTTCCTCCACAACAATAAAAACGATCATGAAAGAAACTTTCTTTCTATATATAATAACATTTATCATAATGTTATATTCTAAATTACATTAATTTTTTTTATATTACACTTAATAACTATTTTAAAAAACATTTTTGGCGTACGAAAAACGCTCCACGGCGTAAATGAAAGATGTATGGCGTAGGTCTTAAAGTTTGAGGTGTAAGCTCCGAGAATAAAAACATAGTCCTGGGCATAAAAACGTACACGAAGCGTTTTTAATTTATTTTTCAAACTTTTTTTGCTTTAAATCATATTTTTACTATTGGTCTAATGATATTTCTTAAATAGTAATCATAATATTTTTTTCTTCATTATTGATAACTAATACTTGTCTTAAATTAGAATCATAGATCATTGAAAGGTTTACTTTTGCCTATTTTATTAGTAATAAAATTATAAAATTGAATATACATAAGACTATGCCTCGTAGATCATGGGACTTACGCCTCGTGTCTCGGTGCTTACGCCTCACCCTATACTGTATAAACCGCCTTGACTTAAACTTCGTATCTCGGGGCTTACGTCTCACCCTATACTGTATAAAACGTCTCACCTCACGCCCCTACCTTTTAAAACACTGCTTAATATCATGCCGTAAAGAAACTCCAAAGCTTACCCCTACAAAATGACCAATATACTTTTTTTCAGGTTATTTTTTTTCTAATTTATTTATTTATTAATTTTTTTCTTCCTCTATATTTTTAAACAAAGTCTTTTTTTATTGACGTTTTCTTTTGTTCTTCTTTTTTTATTTTTTAACTACTCATTTTCTTTAGTTTGAATATTAGTATACATTAGGAATTGAATGTCAAACGTTCACCTTGTCAAATTTTATCTGTTAAATAGTTTATCATATTTGATATTAAGAAAATATAAAAATGAAAATTTTATATTTTTTAATCTTTCGATGAAGACATTATTAAATTATTGATTTATAGTCAAACATTGTTCATTCTTCTAGTCACAAAATTTAATATTTTCTTCAAATTAATTAAAAACTACTGATACGCCATTTTAAAAGACTATTTTAATAATCAAAATACAAATTTAGTGATCGTACTATGTAACATAATATTAAAATATGTTATGCAATATTCCTCTAAAGTATTTCTAGGAACAAAATATTAACTATTCAAACACATTTTATTGTAACTAGTTCAAAATTTTCTTTCTTAAATATGTCAGAATATTAGCATTTATTATTGTTTGTAAGAAGTTAAGTAATAGAAACTCTTTATTTAAACAAAATTACAAGAATATCCTTATGGACCCATAACAAAAGTTAAGACGTGTATGAATTCTTTTAGACTTTCATTTTGACCATTAATTATACAATTATTATTTTACCCTTACGTAATGTTAACATTACTAAAATGCTATTGGTGAACAATTACAGACAGTACTACTATACAAACGGTAAATGAATGATTCCTACACTTGTCTAGCGTGTAAACTTCTACATGATAGATAACTGTTGAAATGGAAACTCCTAGTCATAATACATTGGCAAAATCTCGACTACATTCTCTTAGGTAGAAACAAAATGCGGATAACATAAAGCAATGCAGAAATCTTAGAATGAATCATGAGTCATCAAGCCATTTAGTGCCGTGCAGGGAGTAGTCATCCTGTTGCTGGTAGGTGCGACTATGTGAGTTGACAACAATACACCGTGGTATGTATGAGTCAAAATTTTACTTAGTGATCCGAAGGAACAATTTGAATTACCATCATCCCTGAAATCACTACTTATATAAACTTCACAAAACACACCAGTGTCCCAAGCCAATAAAGATCGCCGATTGAGATAAATAGTTTATTTTCAGTGAATCATCTCCACACCATCTTAATAATTGTAAATGTGTACACAAGATTTATATTGACAAACTCAACTAAACTGATGTAAATACAAAAAAATTAACATGCTAATCCAACTTTCTTGAAATCATAATTCCTAACAGATAGCTATATATATATATATGAGAGAAGGACCAAAAAATTGATGAAGAACTTACCTAGAACTGAAACAACAAGAGACTAAACAAACTTGATATATTAGGGAGATGATATCTGTTGTGAATAGAAGATGAAAAGTTATTTAAAGGTTGGATGAAAATTTCTAGATAGAAGATATTTTGTATTGTGTGTTTAATATTCAGCCACGTGGAAGCAATTTAACGGATAAGTAAAATATTACATTTTATATAAAAAAAATTAAATATCAAGCAGAATGACAATTATATCCTTCAATATATACATATTTTTTTAATATACTCATCACGCTAAATATTATTCAGGATGTTCAAAAATCAACCAATAATAATAAACATAATATAGGAATAAAAGTTCACACCATCAATCCAAGTTCAGCTTCACCGTAAGTTTAACTGTCCAACAATACATCAGTAATATATACCGTCCACAACTTACATTAACTTCAATTGCATTCTTTAATTTCACTGGTTTGAGGATAAACAATAGTAGAAATCGAAAGATAGAAAATTAATGGGCAGAACATGAAAGTAGAATAATAACAATAGCAAATATTATCTTAATCCATAAAATTAAAACTTTTGAACACTAACAAAAGAAGGATTAGAAAAATATTGCAAGGGAAATATTTGCTTTATGGATCATATACTTGTTTGCTAATAATTGAGATCGGAATTATGTTTTTAGCTTGGTTTGAAGTTGATTTGTTTCGATTTGTTTTTACACAAAACCGTTGATTGCCCATTTGGTGAGAGTTGTCATTTCCTTCATCAGGTCCCTGGTGGCTATAATGTTGTGGCCCAGATGATGAACTTAGGATCATCTCCAGCATCAAGAAATATGGCTGCACCACCTATGTTTAATAGAAATGCTCCTATTGTGAAAATCAAACTTTGCAACAAATTCAACTTAGCCGAGGGATGCAAATTTTTGAGAGACATGCAATTTTGCTCACGGGAAATGACAAATTGGTGAGCAGATTGTGGGTATAACAATAACCACAATATTTATGATTTTAAGTTATGAAATTGAAAATTTTAATCTTGAGGCAAGAACTTACCTAAGAAGGCAAATTCAGATATGAAGCTCAAGTTAATTTGTAGATCTTGAATGTGTAGGTCTCGAATTTAAGTTTGGATGAAAGAAAATTTTGGACAGTTGGGAGAAGTCTTCTGGAAATTCTCCATTGTTGATTCAAAGAGATGAAACAACGGAGTCTTCTAGAAAGGCCAAGAAAACTAATTTTAGAAATTTGTCTTTGAACAAAAATAACGAATTTGACCTTGATTAGTGGAAAATTACAAAATAGCCTTGGTCGTACTAATTCATCACTCTTCTATATAGTAGTAATAATAAAATATAGGGATGACAATGGGCTACACGGGTTGGAGCGGTTTGAGCTTAACTGGTAAAATTTTTAATTTGTTTCACACTGCTTGTATAATAATTTTTTTTTTCATTTCAACTTGCTCCACATAGATGTGCTCACATAATTTTAAAAATAATTTTCTTTCTTTTTTCTAGTTAAATTTGATATTAAAAAATAAAATTATTTTCATAAAATTGTAATTATTAAAAGATGATGATTTACATATTTCTTTTTTTAGAGGTCAATTGGAAAACATGTAGGAAATTGTATTATTTTTACTAAATTATTTTATTATCTAAAATAATTTAATAATTTTAAAGAAATTATATTAATAAATAATGATGTATCACTCTTATAACATGTAAAAACTTAAAATTAAGTTTGAACTCATCTAAAATAACATATATCCGCAACCTATTCTGTCCCGCATAACCTCACTTCAATTTGCTCCACGTCTCATCTGTCTCGCATAACCTTAAATTCGTTCTGCCCCACATAGTCTTAAACCCACTCGACCCCACATTCACCCCGCCCCATTGTCATTCCTATATAGATTCTTCTCTCTCAATCTAAACATTGGTGATACGATGACAACACATTCGATAAGGTTTCATAAAATAAGTTTTAAAAAATGATATAACATGCGTTGATTTTATCTTTATTTTTTAAAATATAAAGAAGTTGTTTATAAAATAAAATCTTTGATTCAAATAAAATAAATAAATAAAATAATAATGATAAAATGTTAAATTTGAGATATTACTTATGAAATATGTAGAAAGAGGGTTGTTTGGTGATTTTGTGGTTGTTCAAATGAGTCTGGTGGCTGTTGAAAAATGAAAGTGATGGAAAGATCGAGGAGTCGTTGGTGGTAGTGGATTGGTGGAGCTCACTAGCATTGACAGCATTGCAGGCTGTTGTTTGTTGTAAAACAGTGAGGAGAAAGGAGAAGAATGACGAAGCTGTGGAGCGTGTGCTCGGTTCTTCATTGGAAAACGGAAAAAGAAAAGTAGTTTTGTTCACCCGAGTTGTTCGAAATTCGAATGATGGTGACGGAAAAACTAATGAATAGTAAACTCTTTTTTGTGAATAAAATTTGAAAATTTTCAGTCCCTTCTAAAGTTAATTAACCACCCTCTTCATTTTGATCTTTTAATTACTTAAATAGGGCATTAAAATAGACTGAGCTCAAACCGCGGCCTCGATATTGTGGCCCAAAATCATCGATCAATCTGTATATACAAATCTTTTCGTATTTAAATGTATTTCTAGATTGCGCTAACAAAAGAAATTAATATTTATAAAAGTAACAAATAAAATAAATGTTGACAAATGTAATGAATAAAATGAATGACATGTAAATTTAAAGTTTAACATTAAATAATGATTTAATCAAAGACACGATGCTCACAACATATTCAATTGACCGAGAGAGTAAATAATGTAATTAAAAAAACTAACTTATATAAATTTAAAATTTGAGAAATAAGCATGAGTGTCGATAAATTTATTAAAAATTATAAAAAAAATATATTTTGAATTATTGAATAAATAAAACATAAAATTATAGATATAAAAAATGTTAGGTCAAAATTCGGTAACAACAAGTTATATATTTCATGTGGTATCAGAGCCAATTAATTGCCACAAGTCTATTTTTTATTTTATATTTTTTCATTTTAAAATCTACAATTATACCAATTTAGATGTTCGATTTAGTATTTCCTACTCTTTAGACGTTTGTTATAATTTTATATTTGTAGTTAGTTATATTTGAATTGATCTTATAAATTTTATATATTGTTAAGTGTTTTAAAAAACTAACTTGATATCTTAAAAAATTTAGATCACTTATTTTAGAGAATATTACAAAAGCTGAAATGTTATTGAAAAGAAATGAAGAAAGTACGAAATTATATCTTCACAAAATGAAAAATTTCATAAAACTTACAAGTTGATTCCCTCCAAATAAGAAAAGATAATAATAAGAAAGTAATACGATTACTAAGCTATGGTCTAAAATTATTTCTATAATTGCGTATTATCTATATAAGTAAATGTTCAAACAATAGAGAAATTCATAGAAATGAAGATGTCATTTAGTTATTTATGAAATAGATCTTTAAAACTTTACTACGATATAAATGAGGAAAACTGTTAAAGTACTTCATAATGAGTAAAACTTTACTACAATATTTAAGAGGAGTATTGCTAAGAACTTGTAAAAATTCCTTCTGTCAAGAAAAATTGTTGTCTGCTTATCACCTCTAGTGACTCAAAGATTTTCAGTTCTTGTCTATTCATCACCTTTGCGATGGTCATCTCGGATAGTTCTTGCGGTATCCTTCTTTCATATCTTTACACTGTAATTTGTAAGTTTTGTCCATAAATTTCATACTTTTTTTAAAAAAAATTCAATGCATGAAATATAATAACGTTGTTTATTGTTGCAATTATAGTTATATGTTCTCAAAGTCAATTGACATCGAAAACATTGTATAACAATATGTTTGTTTCTCAGGAACTGGGGATTCCAATACAATTGGTGGAGCAATATTAGCAACTTCAGATCACAGTGCCAAGCAATTCTTCATAAAAATCAATAAAGACACATATCAGGAATATATTAGTGTCGATAAAAAGAAGACTAATATATATTGTCTTGATCGGAGAAAGGGATGAATACTATGATGATTATCGATAATAGAGTTTTTTATCGACTGCAACAAAACTTATGACACCGCGAGAATTGATAAACCCCCCTCTCTTTCTCTCTCTATATGAATTTTGTTAACTTTGATGAATTATGATTCTTTCTTTCGTATTTAATTTACAGGGGTTGTTGGCAATGACTTCACAACCCATAACATAACTTTTAGGAATAATGCTGGACCCATAAAGTTGGGACGATCCAAAAATACCCCCTAGAAGAAGGGAGCATCCATAGGTCGGAATAATGCGTACTTGGCCTTTCTGAGGTCTGACACAAGCATTAACTATCATTCATTACATAAGACATGAAAAGTAGTGCGGAATTAAAACTTTTACGAATAAATTAATAAAGAGAACATCTTTAAAAAAAGCTAAGGATTGATCTCGTCTTCACAAGCCAACTTAAAGACTCGACATAAGTATCTTAGGGACACGACCCTTTTACATTAAATGAAAATACATAATAAGTCTTAAAGATAGAAATAAGAAATAGAACCATGTCCTCAAATATAAGAGGACATACTTAATCTTGAGAGGATAGATTCCCAAGCTTTGTTTTCTAGTCTTCAAATGCCTCCAACCTATACTTATTAAGTATTGAAAAGTATGGGGTTAGTACAAAAAAATGTACTAAGTATGACATATGCAAAAACATGCAAAAAGAGACATTTTAGTAAAATAAGCTTTCAAGCCAAATAAGTAAAACTTTCATGATTATAGAGTTAAAATAGTATAAGAATCATAATTTAGCACATAACAAAAGAGTTCCATAATTTTAGCACAAGGATTCACTTTATAGTGAACTCCAAAAAGAACTTTACAGTGAAACACTGTGAGACAGTGACAATATTACAGTGAACATTTCATTCCAAGCAATGTGAACTCATTTTTCGTGAGGTTTTCCTAACCAAGTTATCCTAAGACTCCCTAAGGTAAGACAAGAAGGGACTGCTCATACACCCCCTTCAAGACACACCAAAGCGATCCTTAAGACTTCCAACCATAGGCTTACCTAGTCCGAGAATCAAATCCACACTCTTGGCTAGACATTCATACAAGAAGGATTTCACGTAAGTATCCTTCTCCATAGGACCTATAAGTTACACTAAGTGCAATGTGAGAGTAGCATTCCATACTACTACTCCCACTTAGTGCTTCCCTTGGATTAAACACTCTATATTAGTCACTCCTAACTTCATCACATAAAACTTAGTTTTAAAGTACTTCTTTAACATTAGACCTTAGGTTATCTAACTTTATTTACAACACGTGATAGAACACACCAAGTCTCCTTTCGAAAGGTCTACTTAGTGCAATGGATAGATAGCGTCTCATACCACAACCTACCCTAAGTAGTATGTTCTTTTAAGGAACTTAGTTCATACACTTCATGTGAAATCCACCAAGATTCCCCTTTCGGAAGGTCTACCTAGTGCAATGGATAGATAACGTCCCATACCACCACCTACCCTAAGTAGTACGTTCTTTTAGGAGACTTAGTTCATTCATTCTTTTGTGGGGGAATAGCTTTAACCGACATAGACCATGAGAGCTAGACATGGAATCCTGATACTTCCCTTATTGGATGAGGGCTCCTCACTTGCCTAGGGTGGGGTCTTTCTCTTAACTTTTACATGGCTTTTCCAATAGTTACACCTATGCGGGCGCATATTTAAGGGATAAGGATGCTACTAAGTAACTCACTCTCTACTAACAAGGAGTACTCATCTCAAAAGGTACATTGGTTACTACATCTGTACTCACAATGTGCACCCACCCCTTCTTCAAATCCTCTTGGTACTAAGCATAACTTCCCCGCGATGTCTTAAACATTTATTACTAAAGGTCAAGGATAACTTTTGGACACTCCATCTCAACTCACAATGGATATTCATCTCCAACCTACATTAGAAAGCTCTTGGGAGGTAGTGAGATTGCTACGAAGCACTTCATCTCAACTCACAATGAGTGCTCACCCCAAAACTCCCCTTTTCATTCACATTCTTTAACTTCAATCATTCATTCAAAGTGTGAGTGTGTGTACATATGAGCACACCTTTCACATAAATCATCACTTTCATTAATATTGAATTTAAACATGTTTACACCTTTATTCATCATTTCTCACACACTAGCATACTCAACATATACACGTACTTTGTTTAGGCATAATCGAAGCAAGACATACAACTCAAGCTTCATAATACATATCTACATGAACCTCATCATTATCACTTCATTTCACACCTTAGGCCTTCAAAGTCATACTCACAACACATACCAATATATATATTATATATATATATATATATATATATATATAATATATATATATATATATATATATATAATTAACGCTAACAATTAAAAAATAAATAAGTAACCTTAAATTCAATAATTTCAATAATTTTTTTTATTTATATTTTTTTCCATATTTTTCAATTTTTTATTTGTAAATTTTTTGCGTTTTTTTTTTATATTTTTTCATATTTTTGTAAATAACTTATTTTTGGGATTTCCCAAAAAAATTAAAATTAAAAAAATATTGAAATTGTTTAATTTAAGGTTAGTGTATTTATTTTTTAATTGTTGGCGTTAATTTTATATTTTTTCTTAATCAATTACTCATTTCAAGATTTATCAAAAAAAATAAAAAAAATTTAAAAAAATGTTTAAATTGAATTTAAGGTTACTATAATTATTTGTGAATTTTTGGCGTTAATTATATATTTTTTCCATATTCTTTTTATTTTTTAATTTATCAATTACTCATTTTCGGAATGTATCAAAATAAATAAAAATTAAACAAAATTGTTGAAAATTGATCAGATAATTTATTTAAAAGGTGGTTGATTTATGGATTGAATTAGGTGTTTATTAGTTCGAATACCTTTTCATTTTCATATAAATATTATGTGGTAAGGTCAAAATGACATGTCAATTACATGTGACATTTAAAGAAATGAAAAATGAGTTGGATATGTTCAACATGACAACTAACGCCCATAAGGCATATTTGAACCAAAAGTTGGATGACGAGGGCATGAGTGAACCAAACTTTAAACAGAGGGTATATCTAAACCTTTTCGAATAGTTTAGTGGCATATTTAACCATTTTCCCTTATAATAATAATAAATACATTTTATTTTTTCTTTCTTTTTTCTTTAAAGAAAAATTAGTAGTTGTGAACTAACCACAACGAAATACCAAACAAAATAACGGAATTTTAATTCCCAAATAAGAAAAAAAATGGATAGGGATATTTTTTTCTCTTCTAATAGCTGCCACTCATCCAATCCACAAATTTCCCTCTCTTCCATGAGAAGCTGAATTGAACTCTTCCCATTTTTCTCCGTTCATCCCCGCCGGAGCAATTTATCCCATGGCGAAAACCTTAATTTCATCTCCGTCATCGTTCATCGGAACTCCTTTGCCGTCGCTTTCTCGCCATGTATTTCACCGGCGAAGACTTATCTCTACTAGAGTGAAATTCAGCTTCCATGACCTTCCTCCGATTCACTCGCTTCACTCTAATTTTGATTTTGAAGCTGTTGTAAGCCGAGCGGAGGGACTTCTCTACACGTTAGCTGATGCTGCCGTCGCGGCTGATCCTGGTGTTGCTCCCGATGTTACTGCCGCCGGTACTGCTCAGAAAAGTGGTGGTTGGTTTGCTTTCATTTCTGACGCGATGGAAGTTGTGTTGAAGGTTAAATTTTGTTACACATACTTTTGAACTAATTATGATCATTGTTACGGCTTTTTGGATTTTATATAAGTTGGGCATATTCATAATAATGTTTTTACTTGCTTCCTTGTGTATTTATTTCATGTTTATATAACCTTTTAAGTTTCATATTAGGAATGAAGATATTTGGAGAAGTTAGGAGAGGTGAAATACTTGAGGGTAGATGTAGATGTCCTAGTGAGAAGGTGTGAGCGGTTGGCAATAGCGGGCATTAGGAGAGATAGAGGCAGGCCGAAGAAGTATAGGGACCTAGTATTGTTTGACATCATGTTTCCTACTAAGATTTTGTCTAGCTACTAAACTTTTATGAATTACTATATCCGGATAGTTGTTGTTTGTGTTCTACAGTTATTACTCTTTCCTTATACAGGTATTCTATTTTTCTCCTCATTTGCGCCTTTATTCATTAAAGTCCACACTTTATTTATGCGTTGCAGTTAAAGTTCTAACAAACCTGAGGGTATGTTTCTTTTAAATGTTATTTTTGCTTTTCACCTTTGGTAACACTTGAAGTAAACTAAACCTTTCTTTTTAAAATTTTTTTCTACCTATTGAAAGACTTATCTATTAACTTTTGTCATTTTTCATGTTAGTATAAGTCGACAACCAGATTTTCCCCCTTATCATACCATCCACTATCCTCCTCCCCTTCTGTCTTTCCTCCCAATAAAGAAAAAGGAAATTAGTGGATGCTGAAGAAACCTTATCAAGATTATCATAGGACAACAGGTTGGTTGTCTTCAATAGATCACATGGAGAAGTACAAGTACTGAAGCTTATTTTGTTTCAGTTCTAGATGCATTATTTTTTGGTTTTAGTTTTAAAAGACCTTCTTTTTGCAATACTGATACTATTATGCCTCATGTACTCTATATTCACTCATTCACTTCGGTCTTTTCAGGTGATGAAGGATGGACTGCAAGCTGTGCATGTGCCTTATTCCTATGGATTCGCAATCATATTGCTTACTCTCCTGGTTAAAGCTGCCACTTTCCCTTTGACAAAGCAACAGGTGAGTCTGTGATAAAGCTGCTGCTAGGCCTGGATGTTTTAGAGTTGGTCTGGTATTTCAGGTCTTGGCACTTAGTTAAGTCTATCTGGTATTATTAATAGTGCAATGGGATGAGAACTTAAATTAATAGAACTGATTGTTTTGTCAAACTCAAGTCAACAGGAGTCCCTGTTCCTTTCTCCTCATTAATTGTTAAATCACTGCAATGGAGTTATTGCTGATGTATGACATTATGTCATTTGAAAGGTTGAATCAACTTTAGCAATGCAAAATCTCCAACCAAAGATCAAAGCTATTCAACAAAGATATGCTGGAAATCAGGTGCACTCAAATTCATGTTGATTGATACTTTCTGTTTCATCTAATCTTCTTTTCAGAACTATATGACTTTCCAAATTTGACCTATGTATGTGTATTCTTTGGTACTTAGTGCTGTAAAAAAGAGTGAAGTATGAGCAGATTGATACTGTAACTGTTACAACTTGCTTGTTAGATTTCAGCTTAATATGGGTACTTCAGAGTTTTTTTACTTTATGTGGCCATAGTATTACTTCTCTTATCAAAAGAGAAAGGACATTGCTTATGGTGATAAAAAAACTTGTTCAATAAAAGGAAAAGTGTTTCTAATGTTGTGAAGCTATACTTACAGAATTTTAATTGTTGTTGTGTCCTTTTCCGTGAGGTGTTTAGAAAACAAACTTACATTTTTTATCTTATCTTTCATTCAGGAGAGAATCCAACTTGAGACTTCACGTTTATATAAGCAGGCAGGGGTCAATCCTCTTGCAGGTAAATTTTCATTCTTGCAGTCAGCGTCTCTTCTCTAGTTATGCTTCCATTTGCTATTTCTGTTTGATCTACTTAGTTGGTTTAAAGCATTGGGCATATATGTTATAAGAAACTTGCCATGGCTTTCTTTCCTAGCTAGTAGTGAAGCGCAAATTATATCTCCTGGAGTTGTAAGAGCCATTTATCAGTTAAAGAATTAGTTATATGTTGATTCATAGTTTGTCCTTCTGTGGTCTAGGTTTTGCATTTTTAGTCTTATTTGAGTACATCTTAGAACTGGTTGCCTAGAGATATTCTTCCTTCCAGAATTTGTTTGATCTGGATTTCAGTTTTATTCCTTTTCAATCTCTGGTGTCTGTGGCATATGAAGTTGTCATTAAGTTAGTTCCTCATTCATAACTTTAATTTTATCAACTCCCTTTTGCCTTGTTTTTTGGTGCGTAAGTCTGATAATTTATTCCGTCGAAGCAGCACAATATATACAGTGTACAAAAGCTCGGTTGTCGTTTATGAATGTATGGAACTGAGGAACTCCAGTAATACGTCTTCATCTAAACATTTACTCCCTCCGTCTCAATTTATCTGGCACCCTTTCCTTTTTAAGTTTTTCCCAAAAGAATATCACCTTTCTATAATTAGAAACAACTTAACTGGAAAACTTCCTTTGCACTCTTAATGAAAATGATTTATAGCCACATAAATGTCTTAAGGTTTGTCTTGGACCACAAATTTCAAAAGTCTTCCTTTCTTAAACTCTGTCCAAGTCAAATACTACCACATAAGTGCAACTTTTGACTTAGTTTACACAATGGTTGGAAAACCATAGATGATCATGAACACCAAGCTAGTTCCTCAATGCCAGAGAACACTGCTCTATGAACTTAAATTTGCTTTTTAATGTATTTCTTCTCCTGTTTTAATTCAAATGATAAACCATAGCTTTAAGTTAGTCAACCTCTTCTTTCTTATGTATCCTAGCGATAGTCCTTTGAGTCTATGCGTTGTAAAAGAAGAAAGGGTTTGGCTTGTAAGAAGTAAGGGCTCCCAACTACTTAGCAACATGCAGTATGTTTTCAGGTGCAGTATCCTATGAGCTGTCTGGCCAATAGCTGCATTGAGGTGGTTATAAACGGCATTAAAAAAATTCAACTTTATGCCCAAGGATTTAAGTATTATGCGAACACTACTATTCTAAAACACATGATGATTTGAAATATACACTCAATTACTATGCCTTTTTTGTGTGACAGAGAGTTAGTAGAGCTAAGGTATGCTGTTAAATATGCTTGACTTGAAGCTTAACTGCATTATTAATGGACAGGTTGTACCTCCACAAGGTTAATGAGCCCACTGCAATAGAAAAACTACAAATTGTTTGACATGTGCTAATTGTAGCATATCAACTAACTGCAATTTTCAATGCCAGTTATTAAGAGACCATGCCATAAATAATTATTAAGACACCATGCCATAAAATAATGAGTTCTGTGAGCTTCTGTATGGTTTGGATGTATATTTTGTCCCATCTTAAGTTGGCTTCCATGTAATGAATGTAGTAAGTCCTTGCATTTCCATTGTGGTTTATCTTTTTCTTTTTTGTGGCTACACTATTCCAGGATGTTTCCCAACTTTGGCTACTATACCTGTTTGGATTGGTCTTTATCAAGCTCTCTCCAATGTGGCAAATGAGGTACTGTAGAAGTTAGTATTATTATGTGTTCTTACTTATTGATTCAAACAACTAATGAGTTTATTTACCTTTTTTTCATTCTGATAAAGGGATTGCTGACTGAAGGTTTTTTTTGGATCCCTTCTTTGGGAGGCCCGACTACTATAGCTGCCCGACAGAGTGGATCTGGAGTTTCTTGGCTATTCCCATTTGTGGTCAGTGTCATATCCTAATTACACCTTTATACCATGTCTGAAACTTTATTTTGAGTAATCTTCCTAATCACAAAGAGGATGGAACGATTCCCGCTTTCATCTCACCAAATTGGTTTTCCTATAAATTGTTGGGCCCATAAGATAATTCTGCTTGTAACACTAAGTACAGTTTAGTATGATTGCGGACATGAAATCTGTTGACATTTTCAGGATGGGCATCCGCCTTTGGGTTGGCATGACACGGTGGCTTACCTCATTTTGCCTGTCCTGCTTATTGTTTCACAATATGTTTCAATGGAGATAATGAAACCTCCCCAAGTATGATTCTGAATTAAAATTCCAGCTTATTTCCTTCTGATCTCAATTTGTGGGTGCTTCTGTCGTGTTATATTGAAATCCTTGATATCTTTTCTTAGACAGATGATCCGTCTCAAAAGAACACACTTCTGGTTTTCAAGTTCCTTCCGCTCATGATTGGCTATTTCTCTTTGTCTGTTCCATCAGGGTTAACAATTTACTGGTGAGCGCTTACTTAAAGTAATAATGTAATAGTGCCTCTGATACAGAATTAGAGTATTGGTCTTAAACAAATATGTTCCGATGAACATACTGATGTGAATTACTGAATTATCATTTTTTATTAATGAAAACTATATTACTCTGCAGTTCAGTAAACTGGAATTTGCTATTCACTTGTTTCTAGTGACATTATCACTGAATAAGATGAGGGGATAAAGAAGTTTTGTTGCTGCCTTTATACACAGAGATATCCTTATACTGTCTTAGCCCTTTCAAACTTTCTGTTCGAGAGACATGTCAAAATAATTGCTCCATATCTCTTCTATTTGTTTTTCTTTTAAGCTCTCTCTCTCATCATTGAGGCAACAAATGACAAATTATCATGCTTCTGCATTTTATCTCTTTTAACTCAAAAGTAGATTTTTGTTCTGGATATTATAATCAATGAAGCAAGATGACTTTCTTAACATGTGCCTTTTATGTTGAATTTCAAGGTTCACAAATAATGTGCTGACCACAGCACAGCAGGTATGGTTGCGCAAGTTAGGTGGTGCAAAGCCTGCTGTGAGTGGAGATGCCGGTGGTATCATCAGTGCTGGACGTGCGAAGAGAACTACCTCTCAACCTGAACAATCTGGAGAGAGGTGTGTATAATATTTCAAAATTGATCAACTTTATAATGTCTACCTAGCTAACAAAAGTTTATGGAAATAGATTCAGGCAGCTAAAGGAAGATGAAAAGAAGAAAAAGTCAACCAAGGCACTCCCTACAGATAAGGTTGAACTTTCTGCCTCTATATCTGATTCCGAGGACGAACAAGATGATGACACCAAGCCCAAGGTAAATGTCAAATGTTGTTTTGCATATGATCTCTGCTGACAAGTTCACCCGAGACATGTTTGCATGATTAAATTTAGTTGTTAGTCAGTTGAATATCGGATGGCATGTCAAGGATAATAAAGATGTGGATGGCTTCCAGCCTAACAAGGCATGGTGATTTATTGCATTACACAAGTTCTCTGTCTGAAAGTACTATTCTTCCTTTTTTAACTTAAAATGCAAGTCAGACTTCCATGTAATAAAGATGTGGATTTGTTCACCTAGCGTTGGTCATAGTACCTAAATGCACAACTATGCTATTGTTTGACCCATTAGGCCAGCCTTAGAAGAGAACATTTGTGTGACAGTGAAAAGAAACACTACCCTTCAAAGAGGAACAAAAAAAAATCTGTCTCTAGTGTTCTGAATAATTTATTTTCGCTGTAGCTTAAGCAAGGATCAATCAAAATTCAATTTTGAATCAATAATCTTGAGCAAAAACACATAGTGATTGGTTACGCGATCAAGCTGAATGTTTGAAGGGCTTCACTCAGTGACTAGAGATAAATGCATACATAATTCTAAGCTCATGGATACCTAAGTAGCTCTGGAACATTTCAGAATGTTAATTGATTCAGTTTGATGAGGAGGGAAAGAATAATTTCTTAGTACCTCCAAGATGAGTTGTTTTATTTGGTGCTGCATGGCAGACTTTTAAATTTTCAATTGGAAGACACTGTTCTGAATATGAGCTTATACACTTCATAAATATTGGTTGCAGGATGAAGAAGTACTGGAAGAGGCTTATGCTTCTAGCAGTAGTAAAGAAGTTCCAAATTACTCAGGGCCAAGGAAGAGTAAGAGATCAAAAAGGAAGCGTGCTGTATAAAGTGGTAAATCAATCCTTTAGCTTGTATATTCAAATCTGTATTTTAGTTAGTGTATAGTGGCCATTTTCATGCCGGTCATCTATTTAATGGCTATCTGCCAAATGATGAGAACCTGATAAGTATGGAAAAGTGAATTCACGAGCTTTCAAGTTTAAGCACCAGCTTAGCAAGCAAAAGCTAAATTTATCATATTGCGTTCATGTCTAACTTGTGGGCCAAAGCTTTCCTCTATTTTACTCATTAGTTGCCTACTTTCCTCTGCATCAATGATGCCTACCGTTGAAGTGGTTTTCTTTCCTTACAAGATTAGTTTGCTTTTTTTAGTATCCTGGGTTAGAGTTCGTCTTGACAAATGAATTTCGGTCTGGTCCCCTGGGATTTTGTCTCAGGGTAAGAATGCAGCAAATGATGTATGGGCTAGGTGCGCATCACGGCTTCGAATCTGGCTGCCGACTAAAGTTTAGTATTTTAAGTGGAGAAGAGTAGGGAAAACATCAGCTATGCAAAACTCTTTCATTTTGTTAATACCTTGAAAATGTCAAGTAGAATTAATACTTTCGAAGTTTTTAGAGAACTAAATTTTGATAGTTATAAAATATTTTGAAAGTATTGTTTGCAGTGAGCACATTAGAAGTAGAGCAACAAGGACTTTAGACTAGACAACATTACTCTTCTGACAATTCAGTTGGTGAAGGATAATAAAGTTCCAATCTCAAAGATATCCCAGTGTTTGTACAAGCAAAATAACCTAAATCTTAGATCTTCTAGCTATTACATATATGTCTAACCTCCAACTCTCAGCAAATATCATGATTTCATATGGCTAGCTCGTTCTTCTGGTCATGGTCTTGATGGCAGGCGACAATTTCTAGTTGGCTTTGGCTCAGTAGTGGTATATGGATCCTTCTTGTATATTCCCTGCTTCACAACAGTTTGATAAGAGACTGCATGCATAAACTAAAGCAGAAGAGAGACTACGCACTTTAGTTGGCAATTTAACTTTGTATATATGACACATGTATCTTAGGCTCTGTCTAGTGCCCCTTTTTTAATGCCGGTAATACATTTGAGGACTATTCGCCAAATGAAGAAAGCCTGCTGAGTTGGCATATTGCTTAAAATTTACTCAGGCTCTTTTAAGTTTTATGGCAAGCTTAGCTAGGAAAGCTAAGTTTTTCCATATTTTTTAATGTGTAGCATGTGGTCTTTGTTGTTCCAAATTATACGAATATTAACCACGACTTGAGTGGGCAATAGTGTGTTCTGATGAGAGGATGCATCAAAGTTTGCAGTAAGGTGGTGGCAGCATCGAATTTTAAGCATCTGGCCCAAGGTTTTCTCTATTTTGTTTCATTAGTCATTACAATAATCCCAGTCCCTATCTCTCAATTCCTGATGCTCTAGCATGTAATCGTTCTCTTGTGACCTACAAGATTAAGCTTGGTTTCCTAGGAGCTCAGACTTAAGTTGGCCTTCAGTAAATGAGTTTTGGTTTCACTTTTAGCGTTACTCAAAATTGTCTTGATCTTGTCGAGATTTGAGAATGGTCTGTGGAATTTTTACTTTTTAAGAACTAGATATTGATAGTCGTAAATTGACAACATTGCTTGCAGTAAATCTTATTAGGCGTGAAGTCTAAGGACTATAGATTAGATAAAGACCAGTTTTGTAGACTGCTTAGTAAATGAAGGAAATGTAATTCCAATCTGAAAGGATATTCCACTGTTTCTACAAATAGCCTAAATATGAAATTGTCTAACTACTACATATATGTCTAACCTCCAATTCGGTAATTGTGGTCTCATATTACTAGCTCGTTCTTCTGTTCATGGCCTGATGGTGGACGATGATTTCCAGTTGGGTTTGGCCCTTGATGGTGGACGATGATTTCCATTTGGATTCGGTCCAGATGGTGGTTTATGAATCTTTTCATACTTCCCCTGCTCCACAATAGTTTGATTAGAAACTCCATGGATAAACTAGTTCATAATAGAGATTCCATACTTGTAAGACTTACCAAATTAGTAAGAATGTGCCCTCTTGTTGATCTCAATGTGTAGAACACCGAGCTTTTATTGGACTTAACTGCGATAGAGAAGCTAGAGTTTAAACCCATTGATATCCTTGCCTACTAAAATCACATATTTGTTTTGTATAGGAAATCCCGGAGTTCAGGAAAATAGAAAAAACACGACTTGTTTCAGCTACCACATCAGGAAAAAGATGAAAAATAGTGCATCACATTGATTTATTAGTGTTTCATTAGCAGTGAAGAGTCGTACACTTGCCTGCGTTTATAGGTTGAGCCATGGGAATGAAGTTATACCCATGTCGACATTCTGCACATATTGTCGATATGAGAAGAATGTAGAGTAGGAGTTCTGTTCTCTTCATCTTTAGCATTGGAATGTTGAAGATGGATGGATGCAGCAGAAGGTGAAGTTATTAATGGGGAAATGATTTCCAATATAGGGGGAGATTATAGGTAGCATATAATTGGTAATCATTACTAATCTTGAAAACATGGATTGTTAGATAAAGTTACTGGGGTATCCTATGCCCATTTTTATGTAACAAGTGATAAGTTGGGGAATTGTTGGCTCTCTTTTCATTGTGAATTGACTTCTTGCTCAGTCATCATTGTTCCATGATGAATTACAAGCCATCGCATTATTCACCTCTTGAGTGCTTTAACCATGTTGTTGCCTTTGTCTGCCTCCACCCACATCAAGTGCTCCATTTAGCTTCTTCTTCTTCTTTTTTTCGCGGTATGAGTGTCAACAGGTAATATCATATCAATTCTAAAAAATATGTACATAAAATATCAAGTTTTGTAGAGGAATAATTTCACGTGCACCATAATTTTCAAAGTAAATCCGCTTATGTATAGTTCCCCTCCATCCCATCAACTCAGCGCGAGGGTTGCTTGTAATGCACTTGAGACTAATAGGTTGTTTGGTAAGAGGTATAAGAGTAGCACTAAATAAGTTGGATTAGTAATGTTTAGATTAGTTATGCTGACAATATTTTTTATCAGTGGTTTGGTTTGTTGTATTAGATAAATAGGGTGTATTATGAATTACCAAATAAATAGGGTGTATTATGAATTACCAAATAAATAGGTTGTATTATAAATTAAATGGATAACAAGAAGCAAGGCTACTTGCAGAAATTATGGTAATCTATATGGCCAGTTTTTGGCAATAAGAACAAGTAATTTTGACTTTTCCACTATTATTTCTTTCAAAATTAAAAGTAAGAAATTTAATAAAATAAGTTTGCAAGAAATTATTTCACTGTGGAAGTCAATAGCAATAATTGGCAAATGGAACCTGATTGTTTTTCGTGTAAATTTAAATATAACTAGTCCCAATTTGAATATCAAACACCAAATAAAAAAACTTTAATCTTACGGTTGAATGAAATGAAACCTCATAATCTTTAGATGATATTTTCTTGAAATTTATCAACTTTAGAGTTTATGGTTCATAAATTATATCATTTCAGACTAGTTTAGTTTGGATGGATAAATGCATGTTGATTTATTTTTTCATATAATTAGTAAAATAAATTGATTCTTGCATAAATGCTTCTAAACTAATTGATATGAACAGAACGGTCTTTCACTCTCCACGATTTTCATTATCTTTAAATTTCAATTTTACCTAACATTGTCGCAATTCTAACCGCTAGTACAAACTTCTATATTTTTAAAACAAATTATTTAGAGATCATCTCGAGCTGTTGAAAGAAAAAATTGTAAAGTGTCAAAATCTAGTAGCATTGTTAAATATTATGTGATTGTAATTGATAAGCAGTGTTAGATCAAGAATTTTATAGGGTTTAATATTGAATTTATTAACATTTTAAAAGTATGAGTTAAAAACATATTAATTATTATAATTTAAATAAGATTATAAATATAAATTTATACATGATATTTTAAATATTAAATGAAAATAAATTTGATATTATAATGTACATACGCCTCTATGGGTGGGGAGGTTTTTGAAAAAAGAGAGAAGGAAAAATAAAATAAAATATATAATAAATAAAGAAATTTGTGTAGTTATTTAATAATAATATGTTCAGTGTTATACCATCAATATGATATGATATTTACTACCTAACACTTCTATAAATGACTCTTAAAAACTTTAAGATAACTTTCAATTGTACAATATTTTAGTTTCAATTTAAACTAAATGTCTTTAGCGCAATAAATAAATATTATGATGTATAAAGGAGAATCTTTTAATTTCTATATTTAGCTGTGAAATGAAAAGAAGATTGGTTTAGATAAGTTTTAGCGGGAAGGCCCATTAAAAGGGCAATTTAGTTCGTTAATTAAGTAGGAGTCCTTCAAGTCTTAAAATTTAAGTAAAAGTGACAAATAATACATATTAGGTTAAAAGATATTTTTATAATAGTGCTAAATTTTTAACTTTTACACTTTCGTTCAACAATGGTCGTAATTATTGAAACAACTTCTTTAGTCGTCCGACAATTGTCGTAGTTGTCGAGACAACTTCTTTAGTCGTTCGACAACTTCAATAATTATACAAGCAACTTTAGAAATTGTCTAGACAACTATAAAAGATGTTATTAGTTTAATTCTTTATTAATATTAAAAATTAAAAAAGAAGAAGTCAATTTGTCCTTTTTTTTAATTAAAAAACTTATAAATTATTTTTAGCTCATTTTTTCAATTTTAGCATTAGAAAACTATAAAGTATGACAACTAGTTAGATCTGTCTTTTTATGCACTAGTAGCATAAAAATTATTTTACATAATTAAATTACTTAAAAACTAATCACATAAAATTGTTTATAGTAGATCTTAGTGGTAATTTTGAAAATCATAAATTACGAAAAATTAAAATTTGCTCCGAAGTTTCTAAGGTAATTAATAATGAGCGACTTTTACATATAATAAACACATAAATTTATATTTGTATGCTATAGCAAAGTTTGCATAATTGTGCTCCCTAGCAAACATAAATATGTATAATTCTCTTACATATAAAAAGAAACGAATTGTATAATTCGCTATACATATACAAAAGAAAGCAGTTGTATACAAATCAATTGTATATTTTGTGTATGCATAAAACGAGAAAGAGAGAAAAATAAAATAAAATTTGGTACGAGAATATTTGTATTGTATAATTATAAGTATGTAGGACGAAATTATATGTATTTGCAAGTGTATATACAATTTTTTCTCGCTTTTTACAAACGGAAACACAGTTTATACATTTCGTTTGTGTTTGTATAAGCGATAAAAGCAAGTGAGATCTGGGAGAGTGACAAGTGAGATCTGGGAGAGGAGAGAAAGGGAAACAACTTATATGTATATTGACAATTTTTTCTCGCTTTATACAAACATAAACGCATTTTATACACTTGTGTTTGTATAAATAAGAGAGGGAGTGAACGAGAGAAGGAAAGTGGCAAGCGAGAGTTTGAGAGAGAGAGGTGACTGGCAAATAATTTATTGCAGGACACAATTAAATCAAAGTGTAATTATAACATTTAATTTGATTTATTAATTTGCCATTATATATAATTTTCTCATTAATATATCCTGCCTTAATAATTCAAATAACTTGCAAATACCTGAGGTTGATTAACTTGTTAATGGCTTCATAAAGAGCTCTTCAACAATTTTATATTCTCCTTCCAAATAAAGCTAAATCAATTTCAAACATGTTTGTTTTTATGAAAATTCAAAAAATTTCTTCAATTTTCAGAATAAAAACTTCTTAACCCCTTTTTTTTTTTGTTAAATCCTTTTTTTAAAAAAAAATAAGAAAAATCAAAGTTCAATCATACACCTTTTACACGAGCAAGTAGGCACATATCAATAATACTATGGATATTTCAACTTTACTTTATGTGATGAGACATATAAATGATTCTTTTATTGGGATATGCGGAAACTAGGATAATATTCCTTGCAAAACATGTCCCATTATTTTTATCTTTTTTTGATACTTTATACTATATAATTCAATTATATACATGAAAATTTAAAATATAACAATTATTGCAATTTTGTATTTACACAAAATATATATGGTACGAAAATGGTCTTTCATTGAATTGTGTTTCTGTTTGTAATAAAGCGAGAGAAAATTATATATACACTTATAAATACATATAATTTCATCCTATATACTTATAATTATACAATACAAATATTCTTTGTTACATTTTCCAGTTTAGGACTAATCTATAACCTTGTCATATCCATCTCCATCATCTTTAAAAATTCAAATTTGCGGAAGCACATTTATGCACTAGTACAAATTTTAATTTTAAAAAATAACTTGTTTTATATTATCTCAAGTATTTTGAAAGAAAAATAATATTGTATATTGTCGAAACCTAGCAATGCCATCAAAATAAGTAAAAATTTAATTTTTAATTTACTTCTCATCTTTCATCTTTTCTTTTGTATATCGAGTAAGTTTGGAAAGAAGATTCTTGATTTTTCTTGCATTAAATATATAAATAAAATATATTATTATATCTCATAATTTTTTATATATATAATTCACGATGTAAAGTAGGGTGAAGGTAATTAAGCATGTAAGGTACTGGTGAAGATGGGTTAATGAGTGGTAAGTGAAATGAAGATAGAAGGTGATATAACTCACGTGAAATGTGATTTACGAAACTTATTTTTTACTTATCGAAAAAACTTATAGTAGTAATTACTAAACACACCCTAAAAGAATGAGCAACATGTGTACTTGCCAACATGGGGAATATGTGAACGTTAACAATTTAACAAGAGAAAAAAAATGGAAAAAATAAAATAAAATGTAAATTGTACAAATATAATAGGAGAATCTTTTTATTTCTAAGTGAAAAATGAAGATTTTTTTTTTTTGGGATAAGTTTTAGCCTCATAACTATAAAGCATGACTTAAATTAGGACTTTTTTTTTTATGCACTAGAAATGTAAAATAGTTTTTCCACAATCAAGTTGCTTTGAAATTAATTACTAACTATTTAATTGTAAGTCTAAGTTGGTAATTTAGAAGGAAAAAAAATCAATTATAATTTTTTATTATTTTCTTAAGTTTTATGCTTACGCAAAATGAAAATAGGAGAGGAAAACTATCAATTTTTTCTATTTTTTTTAATAATATTAAAGTCACTTAATTTTAAAATATAGAACATAGAAAACATCTTTTTATTTTTTATCACTTAAAAGTCTCTCAATTTCAATCAAATTAATTAAAAAGTAAAATTAATAAATAACAATAAAAATAAAAATCATTTTATGATGAGTAGGCAATTTAAGCTGCACATACAGCCAAAATGAGTTAGAATTAAAGTAAAAATTGTCGTAGTCTCTCACTCCTTTTTCTTCTACACAAAGTGGAGATCAATATCAACTTTAAGAACGAATCAATATAACTCGTGATGTATTGATGAAATTGTTTTATATTTAATTAAATATTTAAATTTAAATTTAAAATATAAAATTTTAAAATAAATTTTATAATATACAATTTAAATTTAATTAAATTCTAATATTAATTTCGAATATCAATATTTAAAAGTAAAAAAATATTCCCAACTTTGATCTCTTAACTTTTTCCATAAAAAATTGTATATTTTCTGAGTCAGAAAAGTTACATTTTTCAATGACAAACACAACGTGCCTCTGAACCAGTGCTGGAAAAAACTTTTCTATTACCCTTTGCTATTGTCTTTCTATTTTGAACAAAAACAAACCAAGGACAATTCCGTCATTCTCTCGTGGATAATTTTGATAGATTTTTTATAAAAATTAATATAATATTTAATTATAATTTAAATATAAGTTACAGAGAAATTTATGTATTATTAGAAAGAGTTTTTTTTCTTCTCTTTTACGTTTGGTGGATGAATTTTTCCTTTTGAAAAACTTTTAAGTTAGAAATTAAATTCGTTATAATATAGAAAAATGCTTTGCATAGTAACGCAAAGAAAATAAATTACATACTAACATTTTATATTAACAGTCTTTTTCGATTCTTAATACATTTCACCCTCGTCCATCCTTATAACCTTAATCAAGAAACATATGAAATTTCTAATTTCTCATAAAATTAGATATTTTATCTGCTAACAGTTATATTACAAAAATACTAAACAGTACATTCGATTAAAGATGCAGTAGTAAACAGAGCAGAGCTAGGTCGGGGTTTATAGTTTCGACAACTTAGACAAGCAGTAGTTAACAGAGGCATAGCTAGGTTAGTGTTTATGGTTCAGACGAATCTAATCACTTTTTTGTAGACTCTATATTTATATTCGAAAGTTGATAAAAGATTTATATTATATTAATATATAAATCGCTAACGAAATTAATTAATAATAATTAACAAAATTTAAAATTCCTAAATCCTGATTTCACCTCTGAACGTGTAATATAATATATTGTAAAAATTCTGAATTCGTTTCGGTTCGAAATCACTATATCATTTCCTTGGTACCAAACACACCTTTTTAATCTCTATATAAACCCCCCTTTAACCATCTTCCATGTCTCACAGCAAAGATCAAAATTAGCCATGGCTTCTTCTTCTGCAAAATCTCTACTTCCCCTCTCTCTCCTCTTCACCCTTTTATCTCTCTCCCAATCCACTAACCCTAATTTCATTTTAACCCTAGTGAACAACTGTCCTTACACCATCTGGCCAGCAATTCAACCCAATGCCGGTCACCCTGTTCTCGAACGAGGTGGATTTACCCTTCACTCACTTACCCACCGCTCTTTCCCCGCTCCCAACGCTCACTGGTCCGGCCGAATCTGGGCTCGTACCGGCTGCAATTACCAGCACGGAAAATTTTACTGCGCCACCGGAGACTGCGGCGGCCGAATCGAGTGCGATGGACTCGGTGGTGCCGCCCCAGCTACATTAGCCCAGTTTGTTCTACATCACGGACATGCCGATTTTTCTACTTACGGTGTTAGTCTAGTGGATGGTTTCAACATTCCTCTTACTGTAACTCCACACGAAGGTAAAGGAGTTTGTCCAGTTGTTGGATGCAGGGCAAATTTGTTAGAGTCCTGCCCAGCAGTTTTGCAGTTTAGGTCACATGGTGGTCATGGACCTGTGGTTGGTTGTAAAAGTGCTTGTGAAGCATTTAAATCGGATGAGTTTTGTTGTAGGAATCATTATAATAGTCCACAGACTTGTAAACCATCGAGTTATTCCCAGTTTTTTAAGCATGCTTGTCCTGCTACATTCACATATGCACATGACAGTCCTTCGCTCATGCATGAATGTTCGTCTCCGCGTGAACTAAAGGTCATTTTCTGCCATTAAAATGGTGGAGAAATTTGGAAGGAATAGCTAGTATTGTTGGGGTTGTAATGGATTTTGAAATTTTATGTAATGTTATTTGTGTTGTTAATTTTAAGTTTTTGTGTTTATTTAGTGTTTTGGATTTTGAGGAATTAGTGTGGTTTTATATAATGATAAAATTTGTGTAACTTTCTTATTTCTTTTGTACACATTTTCTTGTTAGTCTAATAAGAAAAATACTCAAACTATATTATCGAACTTTCAGAAAAAAATTATTTATATTATTAGTTAAAGTTTGACTGTCTTTACTGTTAAAGAAAAGATTAATTGCTATTAATTTTTTAATAATATTTTGCAAAATTATTTTTGACTTTATTAAATTATTAATACATGGCCAAATTTTAACTGGTTACGTACCAAAAATAGTTTTGCAAGATTATTGTTAAAAAATAATGGCATGAATAAGCTTCTTTTTTAATTGTAATATAGCGTAAATGAGAGTTAAATTTTTAATTGGTGACATAAATGAACATTTTCTAAAAGTTTAATGATATATTTGAGCTTTTTCGCTTAGTACTATGATGTTAAACTCTTATTTTAAAATCATTTGATGTTATAATTCGAATTTTCTTTAGATTTTATTTGTGAAATTAAACGGATATGTTGTTGGTGTTGATTGTTTTCTTATTAGATTTGCGTTGATACTTATTTATAGGGCTTATTACATTTCATTAGTAAAAAAAATTAAAAATAAGTTGAGATTTAGTAAGTAATGTTATAAATATAATGGGGAAAAAAGGTTTTTTTTTTCTTTTGATATATTAAAATGAAAGAGTAGAAGTAGGTTCATTTCCTTTTAATATAGTAAATTAGTACTTTGAGAAATTTAGTGTTTTCTTAAATTTTGACCAATCAAATTGTTAGTTACTCGTGGTTAAATTTTCTTGAAACACGTTAATTGAAGAAAAAAAAGTAACTAATAAATTATTAAGATTTTACTATTTCCATTTGTTCGATTTTTTATTTTTTTTTTAATTTGTTTATAAAAATATGTCGTTTTTCTTATTTATAGAGCAACTCTTTTACACATGCGATTCTTTTTTTAAAAAAATATGTAGTCTAAAATTAGATTCAAAAGTTTTTTTTTATTTTTTTAAAACTTTATTATGCGAAACTAGAATGAACAAAATTAAAATAGAGAAAATAAAATATTTACTGATTAGATTTTGCCTTTATTCCATGCTGACTCTACCAAAACCTTTTAAAAGATAATTATACCATCAGTATTTACAAAATTAGTTTTCGTTGTTATTTATCATGTTATATTTTTTAAATTAAATTATATTAAATTAATATTTTAAATAAAAAAATTTAAATATTCAAAAACTATATGAAAAGAACAATAAATTATGATTTTTGAATAAAAAAAATACATTTTAAAATGTTAATTAAAATTCTTATGTTTTGACTCTAAAACTAGAAATTATGACAAACAATAGTGAACGGAAGAAAGAAACAATATTCTCTCTTAAAATATAACATGTTCTACAAACACCATGAAATAAATTTTTATATTATTATTATTAAAAGGGTAACTTATTACTATACGGAAGTAGTACTCAATTTGAAAAGATATTTCTATCTATAAATAATTAATATAATAAAACGTAACAGAGTATTCAAAATTTAAACATTGGATGCCGCATTCTAAAAGGGAGCCAACATTTTCTGTACATTTTTTTTCAAAAACTTTGGACTTATCCCATTATTTTATCTAATAACTTGCGTGGAGTGTTTTATGTGTTCCTGACATATTCACACATACACACTCACCTTTGGATTTTCTAATAACACCAATATCTCGTTCCCCGTTCTAGTTTTTTCGATAATCGTATTACGATTTGATTAAATTTATATTTTTATAAATTTTTTTATATTAAATTAAAATATTTAGAGGCTTCGAATTTTATAAAATTATGTACTTAAATTATTGAGCAAATAACGTAAGCTTCTAACTATTTTTTTATGTTTGATTTTACTATTACAAATTTTATCAGAATATAAATTAATTACATGTATTTAACGTGTACGTATACATGAAAATGAAGTTTGATGTAATTTGTTTTAAAACATAATATTTTATTAGATTTACATATATTGACTCTTTCGCTTGACTTTCTTTAATTTTACTCGTCTCTCTCCTTATATATTTATATTTTAACATATATATGGTATCTCAATATATACATCCAAATTTTTTTTCTTCTTATTTCAATATATCTAACAGCAAAATATATATGAATACATCTATCTAAATTGAAGTTTAGTAATATAAAATTATTATTTAGTTAAATTATATGAGAAAATAACACTATAATAAATATGATAAGACCACTCATATAATTGAATGGTTTTTCTTTAGGGTACCCCTTTTTCTTATGAATTAAGTATTATTTTTCTCTTTTTTTTCATTGTGATATGCTTTTCCCCCTTTTTATTTACTTTTTGGCAAAATTTTATCTCATTGGTTTTCACGTGTCCTCTACTTTTGTCTTGTCCATCTTTTTTCTTTAATTTTGATAAAGAAAAAGGTTATTATAATTTTGACAAGTGCTAAATATCAGAAAAGTTTTGATCAGAATTTAGTTAAAAATTTTAAAATTATAATAATTTTTTTATTTTAAAATAATTCAATTATTTTTTCATTTTTTAGTAAAAATATTAAAAATAAAAAGATAAAAATATTTTTAAAAAGTAAAATTACGTAAAAAAAAATAATTCATTCTGATCAAATTTTCTTGTCAATTTTCTTTTTCTATTATATTTTATTGGCTGGAGGGGATCCTTATCCACCTACTCTTTTGTTTAAAAAGAAATTATTTCTACCTTTCTTTATCTTTTTTTTTTCTGTTTATTTATGCTTTTTTGTTTAAAAAAAGCGGTAACATTGTACTAAGATGATAATGAAATTAAAAATATTACTAATAACATGTTTCCTTATAATTTCACTAAATTTGGTTGATTATGAAATGTTTATTAAGTGGTTAATTTTGTTAGTTATTTTAGTATAAATCTAAATATGATTTACATCATTCGTACATAAAATTGAAATTTTATAATTATAAAGATGAACAAGTTAGAGTAAATAATAACTATTTATTAGAAAATATTGGTATTTTGAATAATAATTGAACGAAGTGATCAGAATTAGGGCCTGTTTGGCCATAAATTTTCCAAATAATATTTGGGAAAAATTTGGCAAATAATGTTTGTCCATACAATTTGCCATTATTTGGCAAATATTTTTGGCAAATATCTCAAATTTCTAAGCTAGCGTTTGGCCATAGATATTCAAATATTCTTGGCAAATATTATTTGGATGAAAATTTGGGTGAAATTTTACCATGTGTTTGGCCATAGAATTTGAGAAACATATTTCATTTTTTTAAGAAATATGATTTATACCCATAGTTTTTTAAAACTATCAAACTAAACATAATTTATATTACATAGCACAATAGAAATCTCACGTAACAAGATTTATGACTTCCGCAACAAATCAACAAGAATCATTACAGTAAATATTCATATAGTGAAAAGGTGTTGGTACAAATCATGATAATGAAAATACAACTAATATAAATTCGGGAAAAAAAAGAGAGAAGAAAACAAAAGGAAATAAATATTGCAATCACTGAAGAACCTATGCTTTCTCAAGAACCTATGCTTTCTCATCTGAAAGAGTTCAACCTATTCTTTAATATAATCTTCCCACATTTTATGAACAATCTCTTCTCGATGAGCTTGCATTTCCGAATCAGATGATCGAGAAGATGAAGCGATGTTGTTACCCTGAGCCAATAGTTCGTCACTTTCATCAACAACCATATCATCATTTTCATATTCATTGAATATTCCATCACTACTTTGGTGTTCACGTAAAAATTATTGGTTGGTGTCAATAAATATATTATTTTTGTAAAATAAAAAGTTAAGGGTAAAAATTGAATTTCTAAAACTTTCCAAATAATGAAATTTGGCCCAAATACTAGTTTTTGTAGTATTTGGGAATTTGAAAAATTTGCCAAAAAAATTTGCCAAATAATAAAAAAGTGTATGGACAAACAAAATTTGCCAAGTTTTTTCCCAAGTTTTACTTGCAAAATTTATGGCCAAACGGGCCCTAAATACTAGTTTTTTCTAGTATTTGGGCCAAATCTTATTATTTGGGATATTTTAAAAATTAAAATTTTACCCCAATCTTTTATCTTTTACAAAAACACCCTATCTAGTAGTTGCTTGCGTTGTATTACATCATTTTTTACGTGAACACCAAAATAGTGATGAAATATGTAGTGAATATTAAATAATGATATGATTGTTGATGAAAATTATTAAAAATTGTGTACTTCACGATGTATGGAATAATTCTTGTTGCACTCACTCCAAATTACCACATTGCTTTAGTGTCATGGACATTATTTGTTATTGTTGTAACGAACATTCAATTGACTTGTAATACAAACTTTTAGTTAGTTTTGATAGTTTTTAAGACTTGTGTGTATAAATCATATTTTTCTAAAAAAGTGAAATATATTTCCCAAATTTTATAGCCAAACACATGGTGAAATTTCACCCAAATATTTACTCAAATAATATTTCCCAAGAATATTTGAAAATTTATGGCCAAATGCTTAGAGAATATGATATGATATGCATTCGAACAATGATAGTGCGTATTCAAAGCCTTTGAATTGAACTATTTTAAATATTTTTAGTTAAAATAAATTTTAAATATTTATTGCGTTTAAATAAAAATGAAGTAAGCCAAAAACTAAAAATAACCCAAAACTTATTCAAAAATGTATGGACATTACTTTATTGATAATTCAATATATAATTATATGAAGTTATCGAATTAAAGAAATATATATATATATATAATATATATATATATATTATATATATATTATATATATTTATATTTAAAATCTTTTGGTATAATGTACTTCAAGAACTTATACTTTACGATTTAATAACAACGAAAAATGTATTTTTCCATTAAATTTTAACGTGTGATAGAACTGAATATTATTTTTATTATTATAAAATAACTTGTCTTCGTTCAGTATCTCTTTTCCATGAGCTAAATATAATTATATGAAAATTAATTAAACAATTACTTTAATTCGGTGTTTCCATTATGTTTATCATATTAGTCCTTCTTACCTAATTTATTTGTTCACTTTTGAATTGATACACATATTAAATAAATAATTATTAATAATTAATTTTTTTATTTTGTTTCTATTAACTATGAAGCAAATTAAAAACTTACATGTTTTAAGAATTTTAATTTTTTAAAGTAATTAATTAAGGGTATAATAGATAAATTATCCTTTCTTTACCAAAATGAACAAGTAATTAGAAAAAAAGTAAACAAGTGATTCGGGATATGGGAGTACAATTAATACTTATATTTTTTTTTTCAAGTTTTAATAAATAATTTAATTAAATACTCTCTTCGTCTCAATTTATGTGTCACTTTTCATTTTTCAAAAGTCAAATAGTTTAAGTTTAACATGAAATTTTTGTATTGAAATATTCAATTTTTTTGAAATGAAATTATATACAATATTTGTATACTACGTAATAAATAGTACTATAAATCATAATAAGGAAAAATTCTCTTAGCTAGCAAATTTGACATGAATTTGATCATAATGATAAAATAACGGGTAAAACTTATTCGCATCGAGTGTTGACACTAAGTCAATACATGCATGTTATGTGTTTAAATTTATAGTTCATTTTACTTCATTAAATCATGTAATAGTGCATTTTGCATTGATTGGTGGAAACACCGGCGCGAGTAAGTTTTTTTTTTAAAATAACATATTTCACGCTATGTTATTTTATCTTTTTGAACATTTTTACCTTTTTAACTTTAATACATTTTAATTAAAATTGAAAAAAGATGAGTTTATTTTAAAATAAAAATGATATTATACACTTTTTAAATCTCTGGCCAAATTTTCTGACTGTTTAGCATTATCTGTTATAATAATTGATAATTTTTAAAAAATCTATAAAATTCTTACTGTAAAAAATAAACTTATTTTAATATCAAAATCTGAAATATAATACGTAAATTAAGACAAAAAATAATATCCACTATCAATATATACATAAATTTAAATTCTTTCTTAGCTAAATAGAAGAAGAAAGATTTGGTTCCAATCGATAAAAACGCAACTCTATCAATCCAACGGTCTTATTTGTCGGTTTCACACAAATGAATCATTCATACTCTAAATTAACTTGTCTTTTAGTTTTCTCCTTTAAAATTAAATACTCTATATTTATTTATATTTTTATAGGGGTGAAAATTATTTTACAATTTTAAATTTTGCTTTGAAGTTGAACTTCTTTAAAACTTTCAATATCATATAATTTTTCTTCATATCTCAAGTGTTTACATGAAAAATGGTACAATCAAATTTGTTAGCTCCTCAGATTGATACACGATGGAGAACAAATTAGGTAGCTAATTTTGTAGTGTTCAAATTAGAGATTTACAAAATCGAATTGAAAATCAAATTAAATTATAAATTGAGTTAAATCGAAAAAATATTCGACTAGTAGTTTGGTTTGACTTGATTTGGTGTTGAAAAAAAATCCGACTATATTTGGGTTGATTTGGTTTCAACTGAAAAAAAATCAACCCGAGACCAAACCAACTCGATATTATGTATATAATTTTAAAATTTATTTTATACATAAAAATACGTATTTTGATATAATTTTTAAATATCTCTTAGACTTTTTCATGGTTTTTATCTTTTAGTATATTTATGTCATGTTTGGATGTTAGAATTCTTAATGATCTAATAAAGATTATAGTTTGACTTGATTTGGTGTTGGAAAAAACCTGACTATATTTGGGTTGGGTTGGTTTCAGCTGGAAAAAATCCACCCGACACCAAATCAACCCAACATTACATATATAATTTTAAAATTTTATTTTATATGTAAAATTACCTCTTTTGATATTATTTTTAGGCATCTCTTATACTTTTTTATGATTTTTATCTTTTAAAATATTTATTTCATGTTTGGAAGTTAGAATTCTTAATGATCTAATAAAAATTATAAATAAAAAATCAATTCAACACTAAGAATGACAATAATATTGAATATTTATTTTTTAGTTTTACATAGATTTAGATAAATAAAATACATGATCTAATTTTTTTTTTTAATATTTAGTCATGCAACTAATACTTGCTAAACTTATTTTAGCGATTTAGTACTTTATGTTATGATCTATTTCTATGCCTTATTAATTCGCAATATTTTTTATGCGATTTTATTATTATTATTTTTTGTTGGATAGTTTAGTATCATTAATCATATCATATTATTTGTTATTTTCTTGAGAAATAACCTAGATAGTTGCATTTTGGGAGGACTAAAGAAATATTTGATGTATAAGTAAATTATATGTTTGTATGAATACTTTATCGAAAAAATCCAAAAATTAGAAAAAAAAACCAAAGTTAAAAAACCTGAATTTTATTGATTTGGTTTGGTTTATAAATTCAAAAACCCAACACAAATGACTTGGTTTGATATTTGAAAAACTCAAACCAACCTGGTCATGTACACCCCTAATTCAAATCTCTTGTCTCCCACTCGAACAACTAACTCTTAAATGGTATACATTAGTACCTAATGGAGAGCATGGTATGTTTTTTTGTTCTTCCTTAGTCCAACCGAGATATATTTTATTGTACAATTGATGTGGAACGAAGGCGCTTTCCCTAATTCAAATCTCTCGTCTCCCACTCGAACAACTAACTCTTCAATGGTATACATTAGTACCTAATGGAGAGCATGGTATGGTACATATCGAATTATCATATCATATCAAAGTTTTTAGCTTAAGTCATTTACGATTTCTTAAAGTTGTTTGCATATTCACTTAGACACTTCAACTAGAACTATTACCTATTGAACAATTTTATCTATTCAAAACTTGTTCATATTAGACATTCTTTCATAATAAACAAAAATTGTAAAGTGTGTATGATATACTCTCAGTGACATGACAAAATGATTAATGAAAAGAGCACATATGGCGAGTGAAGTTCGAAAATTATTGAAAATGATTTCTAAATTAAATTAAAATAAATTTTATTCGTTAATATAAAAACATTGAATAAAATAATAAAATATCTATCCAACTCCACAGTCCCACCCTTTCTTCTTCATCTTCTTCCATGCAACATTTTCTCCATGCCACATTTCTTTTTCCCAACAACAAAATTCAACATCTTACTAAATTATTTATCGATTCAACTTAAGAAAAATAATAATTTCATACCTATACGTGGGAAAAAATAGAAGAGAGAGTCCGACAAAAGTGATGAAGAAGCAAAACGGATAATCATTTCAAAATCGATGACAAAAGAAAAATCAAGAGGATCCAAATTAATTTTATTGAATTCTCTGATATTAGTTTTTATAAATTAAATGGTTTTACATTTTTGCTATATAAGCATTTTGTGTTTAATATATACATGTTTTGAACAGTTTAGGTGATCAATATGTACTAGTCTTGGTTGAAGTGTCTGAGTGAAATATACGGACAACTTTAAGGGGTCGTAGATGACTTAAGCCAAATTTTTAATATCGTGATTTTGATATTATGATATTTGATGTGGTATATGGTATACATTTAATTTTTGTTGGTATTTAATATTTAGAAATAATTTACCGAATACTATACTGAAGTATATATAGTTACATAAACAACAAATATGTATTATTAAAATTCTAACAAATATGTAACCTAATATTAGTATAAACTAAGGGGTCATTTGGTAGAGTGTAAAATAATGTCTAACAAAGTGTATTAGTAATGCTTGCATTAAGTAATGTTTGTATCATTATGGTTTTATTAGTTATGCGTAAATTATTTATTTACTTTTGAGGGGTAACTGAGTCTTTACCCATTTAAATGCATGCATTAAATCCCTTTGTATTACTAATGCCTAGAAAACAATGGTATTAGTAATACACTCTTTAATACACAATAGAGTATATAATGAAAAAGTGTACAAAACAATGGACAACTAAGTACAAAGCTAATATATGCATTATTTTTGCTAATACACTTTATCAAACGATACCTAAATGTTTAAAAGTTAAAATTTAAACTACTCCATGTAATTGAAATATGTTCGAATTGTAATTGGTTAACAAAAAGAGTTGTTTGTACTTTATTTAGCATACATATTTCCACATGTGTAACTAGGGGCAGCTCAATGCAATCAGAGACTTCAAGCAAAATTTCAACTAGAAGCCTAAAAATAAAAAAATCTTCATATGCATTTTTTTAAAGAAAAAAAAAAGCTTGCATTTTTAAATGCAAAGTATACTTATTATTTTTTTATAAATAATTTTATTCGATTTCTTTTTCAATTATTAGCTATAGATAAGATTTTATCAATTCAATGTTGAAAAACATTTGCTTACTCGGACAATTATTATATGAATTATTAACATAAAATTTGATTCAAGAAAAAATTTGATTCAAGAAGTTGATAATTTTGTATACCCCGCATTTCACTGTGCTTGTTGTAATGCTTGAAAATCTAAGAAGAAATAGAAAAATAATTTACAATTCACTTTGCTCAACACTTTCGACTATTGATTCATATTTTTGATAGAGTATTTCTCTAACTTATCAAAAATTTAAAGAAGAGAGTGTAAAAAGAGTTACATAATAAAATAATGTCAATCTTAACATTGAAACTGTGAGAAAATAAAACAATCCTTCTTTATTTCTTCTATTTAAATGAGATTAAAGAGAATAAAATAATAATTTTAAAAAATATATTTTTCAATCATAAATAATTATTTTTTTTCAAAAAAAATTAACAAATAATTTATTATTGATAAAAAATTGAGGCCCCTAAAATTGGGGGCATAGCCAATGACTTATTCGAATAGGCATAGAGTCGGCCTATGTTTAACGTGTTGATACAATTGAGACTTTTTTTTTAATTGCCAAAGTGATAATACTCTATATATGAGTATATATTAGTCGAAATCGAATAAATTATAATTACCAATTTATCATACAGTTGAATACCAAAATCAAACTTTAATATACCAAATTATACCGAACTAAATTAATATAACAATAATATAATATTTTAAAAATCGAATAATATCAAAATTTTCAAACACCAAACCATGCTCACCTCTGCCCAAATTATTCTTAACTGCGTTAGAGATAAGAATATATACATTGATATACACACATAAGAAGTCATATAATCTCAAATTTTCAATTTGAAATACAACTCAAATCCATCTCAAATTAACTCCAAACAACTCCAAAACTGATATTCAAACTTTTATAGATGTTCTCTATAAAATTCAATATCACAAACATATCTTAAATATGTAAATTGAATTATTTCTACAAATATTTAAATTTTGAAATTTTCTCTTGAGGAAATCTTTATAATTATTGAATCCAAAATCCACAAATTTAATCTCCGTTTGCGTTTATATTTTGAAGGGATACATATTTTGAAGCATGAAAATCATTAAAAGAATAACGGAATTTCATCATTTTGTGGTTTATATAGTCAGATCTAGCAAGAGAAAATTTTGGGCTTTAATTACTAAACCTAATCATCGATCAAAATTAGAGAAATATTTAGCCATATTAGGTGTTATAGCTACGGTTTGAGAAAATTATAAATTTGTGGCTACGTTTTTCTCAATCCTTGCTATTCGTCTGATTTTTCTAATTCACCTGATTACTATTGAACTTTTGCGTGCGAAATAGGGACAATGCACAAGAACTCCCTCAATCTATACCCGAAATCTTAGAGACACACTTATACTATATTAAGGTCATATTACCCCCTGAACTTATTTTATTAATAATTTTCTATCCATTTTTCGACCTACGTGACACTATCTTGTGGGCCCAATGCTGATTTTTTCAAGCAAGTGTCACGTAGGCCGAAAAGGGATAGAAAATTACTTATAAAATAAGTTCAGGGCGGTAATAGAACCTTAGTATAGTATAAGTGTGTCTCTAGAATTTCGGGCATAGATTGAGGGGGTACTTGTGCATTTTCCCTGCTAAATATTAAAAAGAGTTCTAAAAAATTCCTAAATATATAAATACAAAATTTTATATACGTTTACCCAACTATTTGTATGAGTTATAAAAGAATTATGATAAATTACCATGTAATTTGTATATTGACATGTGAAACATGAAAACAAAGTTCTAAAAGATTCCTAAATGTATAAACACAATATTTGTATATACTTATCATATTTGTATATTCGCTAGCGAAATATACAAACGGATAGAAATATACAAACCATAGCGTGCATAATAGACATAATTATAACTATAAAAAACAATTATCGATACTATAGCTATGAAACCTTATTATGTCTATTATTTTTGTTATTTATGATATTTCCCAAATTGATATGCTATAGCTATTGTGGTTGTACATGGATATCAATATCTCTAATGGTAAACCGATATATCACTCGTATTAGGGCATAATATAAAAAATCAGGTCGGACCAAACTTATTCGATTCTTTTATTTGATTTTTTTTTTCAAAGTTTGATATTCGATTCAATTGTCCATTCCGATTATTAACTGAAAAAATAAAACTTTATTACATTTAAATTTAAGGAATCCCATAGTGTAATACAATAATTACTCAGTGTGTTATGTATTAAACTTATCGGAACTGAGGTAATCGTGCTGTCGGCTCGGGAGAGGCTTGGTGAGAATATCAACCGGTTATTCTTCAGTGGGTACATACTGCACAGTCATGGTGCCGGCCTGAACTTCATCGCGAACAAAGAGACAATCGGTATCAACGCGTTCATTCTGGTGTGTAGGACGGAATTCTTGGCCACACAGATGGTTGATTTGTTGTCACAATAGAGAGCAGGAACAGTGTGAGTGGCGCGGAGTTCGTGAAGAATATATGGGACCCACATGGTCTCAGCAGCAAGAAGAGCAAGGGCGCGGTATTCAGCTTCAGTCGAGGACCGAGAGACCTTGGGTTATTTTTTTGTACACCAGGAGATCAGGTTCGGCCCCAAAAAAAACGAGAAACCCCGATGTAGATTTTCTGTCATTTTTATCATTCGCCCAATCTGAATCTGAGAAACCCCGAAGCTCTAAGTCCCCGGGTCGAATGAGTAAACCACGACCAAGAGTGCCAAAAATGTACCTGAGAATGCGTTTTAGACAATGGTAATCATGTTCACTTGGTTGATGCATGCGCTGAGCAACTCGGTTGACAGCAAACTGGATGTCAGGACGGGTAATGGCCAGATACTGTAGAGCCCCAATGAGGCTGCGGAAGTGGGTGATATCGGCAAAGGGGGTGTCGGCTCCATTCTTAGACGAAGAGACTGACATCGGTGTTGGTTGACTGGTGCATTTTTCCAGTCCAGCTTTCTGCAACAGATCTCGAACATATTTTGACTAATGAAGAAACAAGCCGCTGCCTGTCCGAGAAACCTCCATTCCCAGAAAATAATGTAACGGGCCAAGGTCCTTCATTTTGAAGGTAGTATGCATAGCTCGAGTGACATCCTGAATGAGAGCTGCAGTAGAGCCTGTAATAATGATATCATCTACATAGACAAGAAGAATGACTGTACCGTGTGCTGAATGTCGAGTAAACAGACTCGTGTCGTGTACGCAACACGTGAAGCCGAGTCCCTGGAGGAACGTTTTCAGACGTGTGTACCAAGCACGGGGGGCTTGCTTGAGCCCATACAGAGACTTCTGGAGTTTGCAAACATGTTGAGGGAAGCGGGGATCAACATAGCCCGGTGGTTGCGTCATGTAGATAGTTTCATCAAGCATGCCATGAAGAAAAGCATTGGAAACATCCAACTGATTGATGAGCCAATTGTTGCGCACGACGAGTGACAGTACCAGGCGAATGGTTTCCTGCCGAATAACAGGACTGAATGTCTCGGAGTAATCAAGCCCATACTCCTGATTGTAGCCTTTAGCAACCAAACGAGCCTTGTACCTGGAAATACTGCCATCCGCATTGTGTTTAATTTTGTACACCCATTTATAGCCCACTGGGTGCCGCCCATGGGGCTTAGGTACAAGAACCCAAGTTTTCTGATCAGTCAAAGCCTTAAACTCGTCATCCATAGCATGACGCTAATAAGCATTTTTTGAGGCAACAGAGTAGGTTGTTGGTTCACTATCGGGAAGGGGTGTATTTGGTAGTATGGTAGCCTGAAAAGTTTTGGGTTTAAAGATACCGGCTTTGCCACGGGTTAGCATGGGATGAGTATTGGGGGTGGCACGGGCGGTGGTGATTCGGGGATGGCCGGGAAGGACCCAAAACGGATCGGGCTAGAGATGTTGTGGGTATGGGGTGGTTCGGGTTAGTTGTGAGTGTGGGTGGTGGTTACGGCTGTATTGTGGGTGACGGTCGAAGGGGTGATGAGGGGTGGTTGGGTAGTGGGTGGAGGTGTGGGGGAAGGTGGTGAGGGACCCCGTGAGTATGTTGGAAAAAGGGGAAGGACGCCAATGAATGATGTATTTGTGGAGGAGGAAATAGACTCGTAGGGAAACTCATTTTTGACAAATTTGACATGACGAGATATGTAGACTTTATGAGTTTGTGGGTCAAGACAGCGATAACCCTTGGAGGTAGGATGATAGCCCAAAAAAATACAAGGACGGGAACGGGGTTGTAATTTGTGAGTAATACGAGGGCGTAGCCAAGGGTAGGCAAGACATCCAAAGACGCGGAGGTTGGTATAATTGGGAAGTTCTTGGTAAAGGAGTTGATAGGGTGATTTGTTGGAGAGAGTGTGACTGGGCATTCTGTTAATGAGGTAGTTTGCGGTGGCTAGAGCTTCTACCCAAAATGGGACAGGGAGATGAGATTGATGTAGAAGAGTAACCACCGTTTCAATGAGATGGCGATGCTTACGCTCAGCCACCCCATTCTGTTCGGGAGTGTATGGACAGGAGGTTTGATGTATAATTCCCAGGGATTGCAGAAACTGGCCAAAGATGTTATTGACATATTCCTTTCCATTGTCACTTCGAAAAAGTTTAACATGATAATTGAATTGTGTTTTGACCATTTTTTCAAAAGTGACAAAGGTGGTGTATGCCTGTGATTTGTGTTTTAGTGGATACAACCAAGTGTATTTTGTAAAATCATCCACAAAACAAATATAATAGCGAAAACCAGCAAATGAAGGAACAGCAGTAGGACCCCATAGGTCAGAATGAATAAGTTGAAAAGGTGCAGTTGTACGCTTCTCAGATAAAGTAAAAGGTCATTTATGAGATTTAGCAATTGAACAGGAGTCACAATTGTTTACATGAATGGAAGAAAAACCTAATTGAGACATTAAAGAATTTATTATTTGAGTAGACGGGTGACCCAGACGACTGTGCCACAACAGACTGTGGCCATCAGTCGAAAGAGCCACCGGAGCCACAGGAACACTTTCTGAAACTGGGTGGGCAGACAAACTTGTGCCAGGAAGAACGTACAGACCATGCTCACAGAGGCCCTGAAAAATCACCCTCTTGGTAGTATTGTCTAGGATTTGAAAATCATTAGAGGTGAACAAGAGTGAGCAATTATTGTCTTTTGTGAATTGGTGAACTGAAAGGAGATTGGATTTAATAGAAGGGACGTGGGTAAGGTTACCTAGGTGAAAGATAGCCGTGGGGGTTTTAATGGTACCCGTGCCAGTGTGAGAAATATTAAGGGACTCACCGTTGCCAACAGTAATACCATTGGATCCATGATATGGATTTGGAGCGTTAAGCTTGGATAGATCAGAAGTAACGTGCATGTTGGCCCCAGTATCCAACAACCATTCAGAGGAAGGGCCGGCTTGAGATGCATAATTGGCACGGTTATCACTATTTCGGCTCTCCTCATACCGAAACCAGCAACGAACAGCGGTGTGTCCTGTTTTCTGACAGATTTGACAAGTTGGACGATCCCGCTCGTAAGTGCCCTGCCCGCCGCTGGAAGATGACTGCCCGCCGCTGCCGAAGAAGTGCAGGCTGTTGTTGCTGCCGTGCTGCTGACCATCGTACGGCAGATGACTGCCCTGCCGACCACCGCGCCCGCTGCCTCCGCTGTTTCTGCCGTAGCCGCCGCGGCTCCCCTGCCGGCCACCACCACGCCCCCCGCGATAGTTCTGGCTTGCGGTGAGGGCGGTGGCCGGCTCCATAACAGCGGCTTCTCGGAGAAGAAGTTTGCTCTCCAGATCCACGTTGATTTCTTCACTTTTTAGCCACGAAGAGAGAGTAGCCAGGTCAACGGGCGTTGGACTGATGCGAACCGCCTGTTTAATGGAGGAGTAAGCTGATGGGAGCCCCCGAACGATGCACATGACGAGATCTTTTTCGGGAATGATTTCGTTCATGGTGTCGAGGGCTGTGATGATGGTGGAGACCTCGTCTAAATACTCCGCCATAGTTTCGTGCCTTTGGTAATTGTGTGGAGACGATCACGCAATTGAAAAATATGGGAGTGGGAAATTGATGCATAGCGTGTTGCGACGGCCGTCCACAGGGCTGAAGCAGTTGTGTAGGATCGGACGTGTTTCTGAACCGTGGGAGAGATGACCGCAATCAAACATGATCGGATCTGGCCATCCACGGCTTTCCAGGCGGCATGGGCCGGATTGATTTTTTCTGATTTGTCCGTGGCGGTGATAACTGCCGGCGGCGGTTCTGTGCTTCCATCGACGTATTTGAGAAGGTAATTGGCCTCAAGGGCTGTAAGAACGGTGATTTTCCATGTAGGGTAATTTATGTCTGATAATTTTTCAAGAATCAGGGTATGAAGATGCCTGAGAAGGAGTTTAACGCCAGAAGGAAGTGAATCGAGAGGATCCACCTCGGTTGTCATGTCTGCCGCCGCCCAAGAGAAGAGAGGGAACGATCGGTGCCCTAAAGAGAAAAAAAAAAACCTAGAGAAAAGAAGATCTAGGTTATCTGGCTCTTGATACCATGAAGGAATATTGATTGTATTGAAGTGTTAACCTAATAAGGGAATACATGGGCGATATATATAGGATATATAGGAAAGAGTACTAATCCTAATAGGACTAGGATTAAGGAGTACTAATCCTAATAGGACTAGGATTAAGGAGTACTAATCCTAATAGGACTAGGATTAAGGAGTACTAATCCTAATAGGACTAGGATTAGTACACAGTAAATACTAATATTATTTAATACTATTTATTTAATACTATCTGTTATTAAGATGATTCGCCAAAATCTTTGTTTGAATCCTTCCGAACATTCATAGGATCATGCAAAGACTTTTTTCTGTTTTCTTTCCAATTTTCATCGTCCGAATCATAAATCCTTCTATTACTAAAAGGATCCATTAATATGATGTGATAGAACAATGAACAAAAAAAAAAACGGATGATGGAGTAAGAAGAAAAAGAAGACCTAGACGGTTGATGTAATATAGTAATGAACAAGAAGAAAAAAAGAAGAAAATAAGAACAAATGATGGATTTAGAAGAAGAAGAAGAACTATAGACGAATGATGGAATAAGAAGAAAAAGAAGAACCAGAGAACAATGGTTCAATTTTCATAAATTTCAATTTTTTTGAATTTTGAAAATCAAAATTTCATATTAAATGTTGTGAAACGTTTTTAATTAAAATTAATAATTCAAAATTCAAAAAGTGATTCAGAAGATTGAGTGTTTTAATGGAGAAAAAATAGGCATGATATTGGGGAAGTGTGTGTTATAGGAGAGAGAAGGCTATGTATCTCTAAACTTCTACTAAAATTAAAAAAAAGGGAATTATGTAATATTTAAAAAAAGAAGGGAAAATTAGAGAATACTAAACTTATAATTGTGTATTTAAGTTATTTTTCCTTTTCAAAATGTATAAATATTGTACATTGTACACATATTAGTAGCTCGGCCCAATCATGTTTGACCCACTTTTTTGGCAACCCAAGCCCATCCTTAATCCCTTGACATTTTTATTTTTTTAAATTTTTTTTTCCTAAATCATATTTCCTTCATCTACATTAATTGTCGTGTTGCATTTTTAAAAATCAATAAACTAATTTCAAAGTGAAATTACATTACATTAATTTGATATTTTAAATAAGAAATTTAGATATTCAAAAACTATATGAAAAGTACTATAAATTGCAATTTTTTGCATATCAATATGATGAAAGAATATATCATAAAATGTTAATCAAAAACTTATCCGTTGACTTTAAAAATGGAAACCATGAAAATTAAAAGTGGACAAAGATAGTAACTTATAAGGGATTGTTTGGTAGCTAGTTAGTTATATTATTTAGGTACTAGTAATGCATATATTAGTTACTCATGTATTAACTATTTTATTCTCTATATGCCCGGCATAAAACAAGACACCTCATAACATATACATGTAATAGTCATATAGATTTTAAATTGCAAACTAAATATCATATGAATCTTTTTACATGAATAAATATTTCTTAACTATCTGTCAAAACGATGTATAACTTATGCAAAAATCAATATATGAGTAGGTTGCCTCTTTATTACAAGTAGGTTCCTATAAGCAACTTGTGTAAACAAATTACAAGTAGGTTTATAAGGTGCTTATGCACTTCAATAATAAGAAGCTAACTCAATTTATTTTGTAACAAGAAAAGAAGAAAAATAAAATACATTTTTCCTATTCTAGCTTCTTTGACTATATTTCTTATTATTGTATGTTTATTATTATTACTCCATAATAATTTAATATTTCTGGTCTACATTCATTTACTATTCCATAAGTTGATATTTTGGACAAGAAAAAGATATACAAGGATTAAGAAATTATTGTAATTCCCACTATCCACTACCTAAAAAATGGACATGATGATGACCAAAGGCACTAAGTGTAATTTTGCTTGTATGAGACAATGCTAGCAAACGTTTTTTTGTTTGAAGATGCGGCGAAAGGAATACACATTGTTTAGAGATGCTAATTGCCACAAAACTAGGTGGACAAGACTATTTCCTAACTACCCATCTATTCCTATATCACATCACCAATATTTTTCGTGGCGCTTGGCGGAGTCAGAAATTTTATTAAAGGTATTCAAAAGTGGTGTATTATTGTGCTATTTGGGGTCCGAACTCAGAACACTTCTTCGTTCGGATGGACACTCATTAACCACTGTTCCAAAGGCATAACTTTTAATAAGATGTCTAACTTTAAATATATATCCTTTTAAATTCATAATTAAACATACATACATACATATATATATATATATATATTATATATATATATATATATATATATATATATATATATATATATATGACGTAATATTCCAACTAATGAGGTCTAGCTGAATACCTGAGATGGTTATAGCTCCGCCTCTGGGCGCACGAGTATTATAATAAAAGATTATTACATATTTAGATTGTCTACTAAGGATTTTATTTGTCACTTGATTGAAATTGTGCTTCTAAGAATCACCTAATTAGTTTAGTATTTAAATTATATACCCTTTAGAATAGAAATATATTTTTGTAAGTATTTACATTAGCGATATCAATTTATATACATTTTAAAATATATTTTGCTAATCATATAGATGGACATGAGAAAAATGACAAGTTATAGTACCTATTCATATAGTTTTTTTAATATTTAAATTTAATTTTAGAATATTGAGTTGATCTAATTCAATGTAACTTTAAAAATTAATTATATTTATTTTAAAAAAACAAAAGTATCACATTAATCGCGACGAATAGTAATTTCTATTTTTTAAAGATATTCTTTTGAAAAGTTATTCTTTAAAAGAAAAGTTACTAGTATAATATTGAATGCCGTAAAAAACATTCGTGTTTGAGTTCATTTTTTGAACTATAACTTATTTTTTTTAAAAAAAAAAAAAACTTTGAATTGATTGCTTTTGAATTTATCATTTTAGGATGACAATGGAAGGTGGAAAAATAAATGAAAGATCATGACTATATATTTTACTTATTTCTTCAAAAATAAAAGTAAAGAGGGACTATTAAAATTTGAGATAAAGTAACAAGTATTTTTCCCTGTTAATTAAATGATTTGTATTTGAGCTTTTTAAATAAATAGTATTTAATGAGTAACTTAATTTTATCATGAGATTTTTTAATGTAAATTTGAATTAGTTAAATTCTAAAGTATATATTCGTAGCAAAACCTTTGAAACTAGTTTTCAAAGTATAGTAAGTCCATAATTTTCTCCTCCTTTCTTCTTGTGATTATGAAGGTCGAGGATCAAAGAGGATACTGATCAGGAATTTTTCTCTATTTTTAATGTTATAACAGGGTTATAATTTATATTTTATTCTCATGCCATGTATTAGTAGAATTGTGTTAGTATTATCTTAATCTTTAATTTTTATTGTGATTATTATTTTTTAATTTACTTTGATTATTTTGTATTGAGAATACAATTAATTACTCATAAAAGAATACTCTCTTTAGCCGTTTAAGTTTTTATATGAAATGATCATATACTTCAAATTGATTTTACAGTAGATTTTTTTTTGGATTGAATCTCACTGTTATATCCAATCTAAAAAGAATTTTCACATGCTTCAACCTTGAAAAAAAATCCGATCAACACATCAGGGGCACACATCTACTCTGATACGTATTTCTCTCAAATATATTTTTAAAAAACTTTTTTCTTAAACCAAAATTTATCAAAAATATTTTTTTACACTATACAAATAAAAATATGATATGTACATATGCTACTTCTTTTAATTTCTACTTATAAAAATATACTGAATATGTTATTATTTAACGTATTTGCATCCAATTTCTTCTTTTCTTTCTTTTGGATTTACTTTGGGCGCACATCTTTTTGTTTCCACTTTTTAACGCAAAGTTGTTGTTTAATTAAAATCATCTTAATTGACTCAGTTTAATTTGAATTATTAGTCCAAGATTTAAAGATTTTCTGAATCATAATTTCTACTAATTTGTAGTCAAGGCGGCGCTTCCATTTGTATACATTTTGACAATGAAGACTTCTAGTGGACTTTCTAGTTTATTAAATGTTTGCATTTTTAAGAGGTTTGAATGAAAAATATATTTTTATTAAAGAAAAGTTATTAATAGAATATAAAGTATAATTTAAAAAGAATTTTTTTTCCAAAAAGACACAATAGTATATAACTATATATACACTTTTACTATGAAAATTCTAAATTTTTCTTTCTTTCTGAAATATTTTTACGTATTTGCTAAGTAAATTCTAAATGTAATTTAATTGCTTTTTGAGTTTGTGTGTACTTAGATTTGAAGTAATGTTACCCTAATATGTTTTATCCATTTTATCTTGAAAAAAAATGTAATTATATATTTTAGATAGATAGAATTAAATCGTTAAAAAATATGTTATATATTCAATAGACTTGAATATAATTTTAGTTTCGTGTCCATCCCTAATTTACTTTGTTTAGAGTTTTATTTTATTTTACAAATACATCAAAGATGACGTTAAAAACAAGAAAGTTTAATTACATTGATACCATGTGCCAAAAGAAAAAAATTGTCAAAAGAACACTTAAAAGATCATTAGTTTCATTCTTTTTTTACTTGGTTAATATATGTTAAAAGTTAAAACTTAAAAATAATGTTATTGTTGAATTAATTTGAAATATGCTAGAATGTTCCTCTGCTTGAGAAGGGGTGGGTGGGTGGGTTGCTTAGTGAAAAAGTAAGGTGACTCATGTCAAAATTTAATATTATGATAACTTGGTGTATCATTATATTTTTTCTTTAATATCATGATATTTGTTATTATATGTTATTTCTTATATTTCGATAATTATATTATAAGTTAAATAAATGATCTTTCAAAATTAATATAACAGGTAATAAAATTTGCGTACGCTCTTTATTTTTTCCCGTTCCTACCAAACTCTTAAAAGTCAAATACAAATATATTTTGTGACCTTTCAGACTTTGAATAGATAAACAGATGACATATATATATAAATTAGTCGGAAAATTTGATAGGTTAATTATAATTAATATAATTAATTCCTTCATCCTTAATCCTTAACCCCAAAAGCTAACTTTTCATATTTCATTATTATATGTTTCCTTTGTAATGGGTATGTGGACAAGAATACGTATATAATATAATATAGTTTATTGTTCTTCTTTAGTTGCATCCACATCAATAGTTCACAAGAAAAGCTAACTTCATATGTCAATATCGTTCATGGAAAAAAATAAGATTTTGTGTACGTTTAAAGCGGAGTCAGACAGTATTAAGGGGTTTTTTTAAATTTTTTCGACAGAAAAATATATAATGTATATATGATAGATATTACACTTTTATTTTCTTTGAATGTCTCGTTACTGAATATTATGACTCTATCACTATATACATTTAAATAACCATTTTAGTTTACAACGAATTAATATCTTTTTTTTTTCTCTAAGTATTTCGTGTGTGTTTAACAATTAAAAAAATGTGTTTCTTTGTGCACTACTATATCATATGTAGCATCTATGTTACAATGAAGTATATTCTCTCCAAAAAAAAAAAAAAGTGGTGTATATAGTATTCTTTTGTTCTTTCTTTTTTCATGTCTTCTAGTGCATAAAATGACATTCACTTTTCCAAATTTTTATGATTAATTATTACTATATATTGTTCAAATTTCGTTTCCCTTAGTAAAGATTTGGAAAAAAAGTTCTATATTATCACATTGTCATTCATTAGTTTTTGTTTATTGATTTTTTTATATAAATAATATCTAATACATTAATATGCAATACCTCAATACTAGTTTTGAAATTCTTTTGAAAATGGATTATTTAAGTCAACAACAATATATTCAGTGAATTCTGTCTAGAAAAAATAAAGTGTTGCAGTGCGTGTAGGCCTTATTATTATCTCTTCGAGGTTGTTTCTAAAACCCCTCGGCTCAAACAAATTAAATTAACAGTAGTTGATATAAAGGATAGTGGAGAGAAACATGACAACTAATGGCGAAACAGTGAGAAGCATATATGCAAGGAGCCATTACAACAATTACAAGTGTGATCACCTAAACACAGTATACCAAAAATGATATTAAATATCAAAATACACCGACTACATAAAAGACTGAGACAACAAGTGATACGGTGCTCTATTCTGTCACCAAGTAAAATAGACAAATAAGTAGTAATACGACTCTAAACTATCTATTAAATATTTTTTCTTATTCACGACTTTCATACCCTCCTGGAATCTAAAATCATATTCTAAATAAATTAAAATTATATCATGCTATATCTAATCACCTCTCCAAAACAAAATATTTTAAATAATTGATAAAATTAAAAGATTCTTATATTTAGTTCCACTTCCACATGTTATGCTACACAGTCAGCATATTGTTGAGATTTAAGTTTCCTATTTGGAATAAAAGCTTGTTTGAATCTAGACAAAATTCTGCAAGTTTTATTAATTATTAAAATATATATACAGATTTATTGGAACCCACCATGTAAAATGAATTGATTTTAAAAAAAAAAAAAAAACCTTTCTATTATACATTTTATTTTATTATTGATGTCAGCTTAATTTGTTAAGTAGAAAGTTGATAGATGGTGATATGTTTGTGTTTATACGTGCACTAACGTAATGCTCCACCAACTAAATAAGGCTTTAATTTATTCCCCATAATCAAAGGAAGAAAAAAACACTAAATTAAGCTTACATATGCAAATGCACTATCCACATTTTCCTCTCCGTTATCACGAAAATAATTTTTAACAGCAATAAATATATAAATATATATTAATAAAGAATGTTAAAATTTTATCTGTATTAATTAATTGCTATTAAATTTAATAATGTTAAAATTTTATCAATATTAATTAATTGCTATTAAATTTAATATCGATATAAACTTTAAAAACATATGCAAAAAGTATTAATTATCACTAAAATTACATATTCAACAATAATTAAACTATTGTAACTAACGAAATGCCATAAAAATCATTTTTGATAGTGCCCCTCTCCTTTTATTTGGTTAAATATTTTTAATTTATAAAAACAGTACTATTGGTTAAATGTTTTCAATTAATAAAAATAGTACTAATATAGTATTTTTAAACGATAGATATTGGAGACTCACTTTCGATAAAAAAAAATAGTATTCAAAAAGCTATAAATTGTATAATTGGAAATTATTACGTAGCCATATATATGGAAACAATGGATTTTAAAATAATCTTCTTTTTTTTAAAAAAAAAAAAAAAGCCATTCCTAAGTTACCATAGGACAGAAACAAGTTTTTCATTGATAAAAAATGTCAAACAATGAATAAAAAGAAATTATGAAAGGCTTTGCAAAATTTAATTATAATTATAGTTTTATTCAACATGTAATGCACTTAAAAGGGGTAAACTAATAGATTAACATTTATTATTATTATTATTATTATTATTATTATTATTATTATTATTATTTTAAGGAGGAATAAACCTTACCTTTTGAGGAAATACACATTTATACTAGTGTGTGGAAAATAAATATTGTTTAAATGATTTGACAATATTAAAATTTAAGCATTTTATTGGTAATATTACGTTTTACTTTATGTGGACAGACAAAATAATTGGTCTAAATTGATTAGAACTCATTGCCTCGACCACTTAATTCATCCTTCGTTCATAAACCAAACTCTTGGGGTTAGGGTTGGTAAAATAGTTTTTAAAATATAAATATGGATATTATCCTTACTATTCATTAAAAAATATATTTTTCGGGTTACTTTTCGTTTAATCGATCGTGAGAAGTTCTACTTTATTATTCAGGTAGAGTGAAATAATTTTGTATCACCTTTTTTTTTGGTGAAGTCTTGAAAGCGGCTTAATTAGATATGATTAGAATTCGACTTTTTTTTAAACCGCTTACTCTTTTGTCTCACTTATGTTACACTTCCTTTTCAATGTACGCCTGACAAGCAAAGATTCTTGAAATCATTTTTACGATTATGAAGCAATCAATCCAACGTAATCTTCTTTTTTATGTTATTTCATCATAGTCTATTGAAACTTGCTTCTTAGCGCAACATATGAAAATTGGGAAGAGAATTCAGAAATGGACGATACAAATATTTGAATGGTCAATATTCAATACTCGTTTGTCTGCTAGTTATTTTTTATAAGTTTACATTTTATAAATGTTAAGTTTATTTGATTTTTAACTTATATTTTCATTTGCACATATTCGTTGATTAACTTATTTTTTTCATTTTGAATATAGATGGATTAAAATTATATTCTTTTTTGTTTAATCTATTTACAAACTCTATCTTTGTTCATTCAAACTCGTTCAATTATAATATGGATGTTATCATGGATACAAGTTGAGAAAATTCTACTTCCTTTTCAGCATGTCAAGGATATTGGTGCTAAAAATATTATATCCACATAAAAATACTAAATAAATAATAAGTAATAATTTAATAGGAGAAGGATGTTAATCTTTGGCTTTAACTAACTAATCGGTGAATATTATATCCACATAAAAATACTAAATAAATAATAAGTAATAATTATAATAGGAAAAGGATGTTAATCTTTGGCTTTAACTAACTAATTGGTGTGTGATATTTTTTAAAAAATGATTAATAGAGGCTTTTTTCCACATCCCAATTGACCCTTTCTCTCTTCAAAGATCAATGAGGTGATGTAATGCAACCAAAGCCTAATTTATTCTTAGTGGAAATCCTATTTTTTTGCCACTATTTTTCTACACAATGTTTTTAATTTATTATTAAATTAAATATTTTGTTCAACTTCAATATCTAGCTTTTTGCTTCACCTAAATTGTTTTTTGTCTTCAACCCGTACGACAAGGTTGCGTTTCTTTTACTTAGCATTTTGGGTGATTACCTCATTAATTTGGGAATCGCAAGGGATTCATCTGAATGTTTTTTATCAAAAAAATTATAATATATATAATTGTGATTGTTTTTACGAGTCAAAAATGTATCAGAAATAGTTTTTACTTCAATAATAAGGTAAGGACTAAGATTTGCGTATATATATATATTGATCAACTTATGGATTACACGAAATATGTTATTGGTATTGTTATATGCAATAGATGTTGTATCACGGTGACTTATTTTGCCTATTTACTTCGTCTTTATATTCTGAGCACCTGACTAAAATTTTTTGACTCTAATATAGTCATTAATTCGATATCAAGAGGTCATTGATTTTGTGGTTTCATTACTAAAATAATTTATTTTTTTAAAGAAATATTTATTTTTGCATAGTAAGAGGTATGAATATTTGTAGAACTAATTTCTTCTACTTAAACTTAAATATTAATTATGTTGAATTATTTCCTCCCAAAAAATTAGAGCATTATTGTAATGGCCAAACTATTTCATGTTTGGCATTTTGTTAAAAGGATAATCATTAAATTAAGCTGTAACTAAGTTCAGATAAAGACACTATTAAGGAATCTACGTGATATCTTATTATAAGATTGCACATCGAACTTGGTAAGATCTGTTAATATTTGTTTATTCATACTTAGATTATGTGGTTAGTAAAATAATTAATTACTGATTTATATTAATTAGAGGACCCTCAGCATAAATGTAGAATGATCTAGAAATTGAAGAGATTTAGGAAATAAGTAAAAGAAGAAATTGAGAAATATTATAGGAAAATAAAATAATAGCATTAATAATAAAATAATTCAAATATAAAGATTGGTGAAGTATTATTTCCTCAAGTAATCATTAATGATCTCTTAGATTAATGTCATATGAACAATAAAATAATTTAGGATTGAAATTCATTTCAAATTTTATACTTTAACCAAAATAAAAAAGGTCATTAAATGTAAAAATGTCATTAAACTCAAAGTAAAGCTTTATAATTTGAGCATTTTACTGTCAAAAGTTCTTTGGTAATTTATTCTTTTTTGCAAAATTATATTTTAAAAAATCATGTTTATAGTTATGGAACATTTTTTATTTTATAGTTGTTTCCATCAGAGTTCACCCTAAAATTCAATTTTAATTTTTTAATGTTTCTATTTTATATTTAGCATACAACATACATTTTATGCATATAAAATTATTCGCTCCTATTTAATTTATCGAAGAAAATCATGCTTTTTTTTAATCAAAGTTTTTGTATTCGAGCCCTGATGACCCTACAAGGCACCAATTTGAATTAATCAAACACTAATAAATAACGGACATTGAATGAATAATAAAAAATTGGAAGGCAAAAGCTTTCATATATAATATCATGATTTCAATTTAGCATACCAATCAGCACTAGCTAGTGCTTGCAACTATTTTTAGTGGATATTCTTGTAATCCTTTAGGCACCATATAAGCTATAGTTAATTTCAATCACATGAAAGTACCACATGGATGTACGATAAAATAAAACGTTTAGGCATGGAAATAGGGCTATTTTGTTTTTATTCCCACAAAAAATGTGAACAAGCAGATATAAAAATAAAAATTATCATATATGAATAATGTTAAAAATTTAAAGCAAAAAAAAAAAAGACAATTCAGTTCAACAAATAAAAATTGCTAGATATGTTAACCTTCGATGTTATGTTTATATAAGATGGTAGGATTGTTATTGCATACGAATATTTACGATTGCATTATATTAAAAATGAGGAGTATTTTGAGCGCATCAATATGCACTAAATTTTATTAGAGAATTGCAAAATGGTAGAATTCAATTCTACAACGAACCATGGTTACGAAAGTTATCATAAAAATTTCACATGAAATTAGTTTTATATAAAGAGTTTTTTTACGTAAAATTCTTGTATTAGATATTTATTCTCAAATTTACTTTCTTGCGTAGCTCTTCGCAGAACCAAATTCTCTCAATACATATCAATTTAATCATGGAGATGATTAGTATTGAAGCTTGATAATTTGATAAAAGTTAACACCCTTGAAAGATTAAGATAACTGTACCTTCTAAAATATAAAGAAAAATTTATCAATCACAAGACTGTTATATTTCAATGGAGAACACTATCATTCAAGTCATTAAAATGGTCGAGGATATAATAGGTTGAAATACGTACATATTAAATATTAAATATCGTCTTACAAATATGCAAAGGATATGAAATTGATACTCTTTAAGCAAACTTTAAATCAACGTCAAAAACAAAAAAATATATATCTGAAATTCACGTAGAACAAAAAATTAAATAATTTGACACTCATATTATCGTATATTTCGAATCTTCTCGCATAAAGCACAAGACTAAAGGATATATAATAGCATTTATAAAATCTTCTCATACTCATCCATATATAGAGATTTAATAAAACTCACCCTTTATTTTATTTTTTCTAATAAGAATTTTTTGGCTTGCGTAGGCATCCACACCTTAGTGCCCTAGCCCCACAAGGATCCCACTAATGTTCACGTGTTGTTCCACAAAATCATCTCTATAAAAACTCAATTTTTCCACTTATTCGTAGTACGTGACCAAAAAAATTTAATAGACAAGGTTATATATAAACGTCATTCATCTTCTCTCCAAATACAAAAAAAATTAAAATGGCAACAACTTCTAGCTTTGAATCCATTAGGGCTAGAGCTGTGTGGCGGACTTGCCTAGCCTCCGCCTTTCGAACCGCCTTGGCTTGTTCGATAGTTGGTGTAGCCACCCTTTTCGGCCCCGAAAGTTTCAAGATTCAAGTCGCATTCCCCGCTTTTTCCTACGTTACCGTTATTCTAATCGTGACTAATGCCACGTTAGGTGACACTTTACGTAGTTGTTGGCTCGCGCTATACGCAACGATTCAAGGTGTTTGTCCCGCTATATTAAGCCTATGGTTGATCGGGCCAGGCCGACTCACCGCCAGTACCACGGCTACGGCCGTGGCGCTGAGCGCAATTGTGGTCGTCCTGCCCGAAAAAACTCACTTGATAGCGAAGCGTATAGCGCTAGGGCAACTTGTAATTGTGTATGTCATAGCTTATATTAACGGTGCAAAAACCGAACCGATCATGCACCCGATTCGGGTCGCGGCTAGCACCGCGGTTGGAGTTGTGGCTTGTGTTTTAGCATTGTTGCTTCCCTATCCTAACCTTGCTTGTTGTGAGGTGAGAATTAATTAATTAATTAATTGATAAGTAGCACTAATATTTTTTTTACATGATTACTAATATTTGACTATGTAAACATCATAAAAAAAAAAAAAGTTAGTGTCAAATTCATTATTACACTCGTTTCATTTTCAAACATTAGATGCACGTCTTCAAAAATTTAATTATCTCTATCTCGTGTACATAATACCTTTCGTAGTCTTTATTTATGAAATTAATTATACTGAATATGTTATCGATTAACGTCGCGTATAGGTAAAAGAGAAAAGCAAGCTCTTCGTGGAGAATGCTACCGAGAGGATTAACTTGTTTGTGAAGGCTTTTTCAGCTGAAGACAACACTTCAGCACTTGCTTTAATTTCTCAAGCCAAATCCTTAGTTAACAATGGACCTAAACTTCTCCAAGCCATTAAATCCAAGCAGGTAACTGTCTCAATTTATGTGATACTATTTGATTATAAAACTTTATTTTTAAATATGTCTATCAACTTGTTTAGGATAAAATGTCGTATATACTTTTTTGTGACGGACTAAGAAGTAAAGTATGTCACGTTAACTTATTATAGTGGAAAGTGATTATAACTTTTTTTTTTTTACTTGAATTTTTGTAACAGGAAAGCATGAAGTGGGAAAGATTTCCTTTCAAGTTTTTAAGACCATATGGAGAGAATCCAGGGGACAAATTTCAAGAAATACAAACACCTTTAAGAGGGATGGAAATTGCATTGGAAAATTCTTCTTCAATATTCCCAATTAGTATTCTCAACATAGAGCTAAAAGATGGTCTAGAAAAACTAGGAGATCACATCTCAAAGCAAATCAACAACATGTCTATAGATGAGTCATCAGCAACTGTCCCTGAGTTACATGCACATGATGCAGAAAAGTTCCTTCAAACACTTCAATCAATTCAACCAACAAAAAAAGACCTCCCCTCTTTATTTTTCCTTTTTTGCCTCAAATTGTTGTTACACAAACCAACTTTAAAAGGAGTTGACATTAAATCCATTGGTTCCAACAAACAAGTTGATGATGATCAAGAAGGATTTATCAAAAAGACATGGAACAATTTGTCAATTACTATAAATAGTAGAAGATTTATGACATCTTTTAAATGTTCACTTTCATTAGGCCTTGCTATATTTTTTGGATCAATTTATAGCAAGGAAAATGGATTTTGGGCAGGGTTGCCTGTTGCAATAAGCCTTGCAGCAACAAGAGAAGCAACATTTAAAGTTGCTAATGTTAAAGCACAAGGGACAGTGTTGGGCACAGTTTATGGTGTCTTAGGATGTTTTCTCTTTGAAAAATTTGTGCAAATAAGGTTCTTGTCTTTGCTTCCTTGGTTCATTGTCAGCAGCTTCTTGAGCCGTAGCCGGATGTACGGCCAAGCAGGTGAAAATTCTTTTTTCTTTTTACTCGTCTCAATTTATCTGAAAATGTTTTACTAGCCACAAAATATAAGAAAAACTTTTAAAATTGATTTGTTAGATGTTTTTTTTAAAACATACTAAAAAGGAGAGAGTACTAAGTTAACATACATAAATAGTGACATTTCTAGTAAAAGAAAATAGTTCTCTATAAAGAGTTAGAAGTCCAACACTAACTATTTTAAACCAAATTGGGTAGAGTACACATTATATTATATATATATCGTCGGTATAAAGAAATTTTACTTTATCGTATTACTTTTATGTGTTGTAACACATAATTTGTCATTTTCTCGAAATTATAAATATTGCTCTACATTTAAGAAGATTTATCTCTAAATATGATCTTATAGTGTAAAAAACTTATTTAACATCTTAAAAGTAAAATAGTATAACAACCTTATCAGTTAAGTTTAAATCTTGACTCTGTCGCTGATGTTCTTTATTTTGCTTTGTGTGATTAGGTGGGATTTCAGCAGTTATTGGGGCAGTACTAATTCTAGGTAGAAATGGATTTGGTCCTCCAAGTGAATTTGCCATAGCAAGAATTACAGAAACATTCATTGGATTATCATGTTCCATCATGGTTGAAATATTGTTCCATCCAACAAGAGCTTCAACATTAGCTAAAATTCAGCTCTCCAACACCTTCAAAATCTTGCACGAATGCGTCGACTCAATAGCCTTCTCGTCCTCTAACAAATACAACTCCGAGGAAATTCAAAAGAATTTGAAATTCCATGTAAATGAATTGGGAAAGTTCATCGCGGAAGCTGAGGCAGAGCCCAATTTTTGGTTTTTACCTTTTAATAGCGGTTGTTATGGTAAGGTCCTGGGGTCCTTGTCAAAGATGATGGAGTACTTACTTTTCGGGTCACAAGCACTAAGATTCCTCCAACAACATTCAACAAGTTCAATTGATTGGAATAACATAGATGCTGACTTAATGCTTTTTAAGGATTTAATAAGTACATCCACTAAATGTTTTGAGGAGGTTAGTTTGGTAAAATCACTCGCGATACTTGACAAGGAATTCGAGAAAAGGAAAAATTCAATTGATCTTGAATTGGGAAAATCATCATCATATAATATAAGGTCTTTGTCATCAAATGATCAAGATGGAATTTTGACTTCTTATCTTCAACATTCAAATGAACTTGTGGATTTTATTATCAATGTTGGTGATGATAAAAATAATGATGAAAAACTCAAGGGCCAATTGGTTTTAAGTTTGAGTGCTTTGGGTTTTTGCATGGAAAGTCTAGTGAAGGAAACTAGAGAAATTGAAAAGGCAATTAAAGAACTTGTACAATGGGAGAATCCATCATGTCATGTAAATTTGTATGACATTTCTTGTAAAGTAAGGGCTTTAGCCAATACTCAAACAAATTGAAATTGGAAATATTGGTTGTTAAATGACTTCTCTTATAAATTTAATTTTAAGAATAGATCGTTGTTTATTTTTTATCGATAATAAAACAGATAAACATTGACGTCATTGATTTACTTGTATGAATATATGCACATATAAATAATACACATTTTTATCGCGACAGTCGCATGTGATGTTAGTTATCAAGCATAGAAACTTAATTTTTACTAACAATATCAAATATACTATATGGATATATACAATATTTTGTGCAAGGTTTTCTCTTTTTATTAACAATAAATATAAAAAAATTCTCTCATTTTTTCCATTCAAGATTATTATGTGTTTTTTTTATTTTTGAGAGTAAATAATTTGACTAATTATTAAAGTTGATTAATTAAATTAAATTAAATTAAATCAACTCAATATCTTAGAACTAAAATTTGTATATTTTAAAAACTATGTGAACGTTACTATATAATCAAAATTTAGAAAAATGATAAGTAAAAATGAATAAATAAATATTTTAACATTGTAAACAAGTACTCCTTCCATTCTGCTTCATATATTGTACTAATTTGTAGTTTGACTAACATTAAATTCAAAATTCAAAGAAATTAAAGATTTTTAAAATTTGTGACATAAAATAAATTTATAAATATTGTGTGACTAAAAATTATCTCACCAATCTTAAATAAATATTTTAGAATCAATTATTATATTTATAAAAATATGTATCTATTTGAAACTAAATAAAATTTTTACTAAATATAGAAATGCGTTTATTCAAGTCGAGTGAGTTCATTTAGTAGGAATGACCTTTCCAAATCGAGAAGGCTAGCTTAGCTAGATACCTTAATTGCACTTCTCGGCTTTTCCGGTCGGATTGATGTTATCACATAATTAATTCTCATCATATATATAATTTATGCGGTAAAGTTGAAATTTTAATTAAGTAGGTGTCAAAATATAAATAAGCAGAATTGTATAAAAGTTAAGGAGTGTCAACATGTAATATATATACATTAAAAAAAGGTTATATCTAGCTATACAGTGTAATTTTCCAACAAAGAGGTATCGATCGACACCCTTCAAGTGTATATGTATATAATTGACCATTAATAAAATCCTAACAATTGTAAATGAATGTTAATTTTTTTTTTTTTTATCTTTAATCAGATGTATTAAGTTCGAGTATCTTTATTTATAATTTTTTTTTGTTAGAAAATATTTTACTTTCGATACAAAACTTTATCTGCATGCATGTCTTCAACTAGCTGCGACACCGATGACGATGATATATGTATCAAAGCTTAAATTAAAATTATTAAATTTTACTAAACTCGTATACAGTATATTCGTCCCCATATAACATGGAAATATATCTAACGTTTCTAAATTTTAAGGGCCACCATAGTCTCAGACCTCGAAGTAATTCTTTTGGAGCAAAATGTGGGGTATGAAGAGATTAATTAATTAATAATATGCACTTCTATATATATGCATGTCTACTTATACCTCACTAAGTAAATATTGTTAGATTTAATGAGGTAATTCTAGTAAATTAGACTTTTTTTCGTCTCAAAATAGTTATTATGTTTTGCTTTTTTTTTAGAGTTAATTTGATTAATTTTTGGAGAATTAATTTACTGAATAGTATAAACTTAAAATTTAGATGTTTAAAAATCGTATGAAAAATACTACTTATAAGTTTCAATTCTTCTCATATAAGTATGATAAAAAAAATACTCCGTATCTCACAATATATGTGACACGATCTCTTTTTTCGTCAGTTAAAAAAAGAATGACACAATTTTGTATTTAGTAACAATTCAATTTTTAAAATGTGAAATTTATAGTCGCACAAATATCTATGATTTGTTTTACACCATAAATTTCAAAAGTCTTTCTTTTCTAAACTTTGTGTGTCAACTCAAACAACGTCACATAAAGTCAGGAAGGATCAAATATGTTAAAATGTTAATTGAAGTTCATGGAGCTTGACTCTCAAAAAATAAAACGTTAAATTAACAAGTATTTTGAAACAGAGAAAGTATTGCAGTACGACAGACTCCTTCGCACGTGTTGCTATAATCACACAAATATCTATGACTTGTTACAGATCACAAGTTTTAAAAGTCTTTTTTTTCAAGTCAAACAATATTACATAAAATTACCGGCAAAGAAAATATCAATCGGAATTCATGAAGCTTTTAACTCTCAAGAAATAAAATATACAATAATCAATCGGTATTTTGAAAGGAAGAATTATTTAAGTATGGTTGAATCTCTCAAGTAAGAAATAGCCATGAAAAAAGAACATTTTGTCACTCTTAATTGGAAAAAAGAATGCAAAACTTCTAAGTACATTCAAGTAGTAATATTAGAAGTATTCAGAAAGATCTTTCCAAATCTCAAATATTCCATTTAGCTCTCCCTTTTCAATTCTTTTTTTCTTTTTAGTGGTGCAAAAACATAGCTTAAAATCTCATCATTATAAAAACATTAAATCTATGATTTGGTTTGTGAAAAGTAAAATAAATAAAGTGAAAAGTAAAGGGAATAACATAAAAAAGACAACATTATATGATAGACAAAACACTGTAAAAGGAATCCTATTCCTATTTACAATCTAGACAATATCTTTTAGTCACTAATCTAGTAATCTTAATCACACTAGATCAAATAAAATAGGGCGAGCTTACAAATAAATCCGTAAACTTGTTAGATTTTTCTTCTCAGATTTTTCAACTACGTCATTTTTCAATTTAATCATTGAACTACCCATAATTTTGTTGGGTTATCCCACATCGGAAGTGGAAGGGGCTGGTGGTCAATTTATAAGTGTGAGGGAAAGCCTCAACCTTTGAGCTAGCTTTTGGGGTGAGAAGGCCCAAGACCACCCAACATTGGTATCAGAGCACAGGTTATCAAAAAGTCTCAGCCCACCGGGAGAAACTGGGTTGTCGTTCTCTCCAACCCAAGGCCCGATGTGTGAAGGCGGAGATTGTTGGGTTATCCCACATCAGAAGTGGAAGGGGCTGGTGGTCAATTTATAAGTGTGAGGTAAAGCCTCAACCTTTGAGCTAGCTTTTGGGTTGAGAAGACCCAAGACCACCCAACAAATTTATTCCTTTTAAACACTGTTGGCTGATTTTGATCGACTAATCTATTGTAAACGCCTTCAATCGTGTTCGTATTGTAATGATTTTGATTGGAGGAATGAAGACAAACTATGTATTAGTCTTAGTTGTTTTCTAATATGTCCAAATGACTTGAAGTAAAACACAATTATTCTCGAACATTTTCATTATCAATTGAACTAATGACTTCTGGAACAACATATGTATCCTCTCTATCAATACCCTCACAAAATTTGGTTCTACATCATCAACAGTGTTTAAAAGAAACAAATTATGGGTGGCTCAATGATTCAATAGGAAAATAACATAGTTGAAGTTTTTTTAACCAACAAGTTTAAGGGTTTGTTTACGTATTTGGCCAATAATATATATATATATATATATATATAATATATTCTTTAGCACTAACAAAGTTAAGTTTACTCTATAGAATTTTTTTAATAATCTGAAAATATTATATAGTACTACTTATTTGCTGCATTATGTGCTCTGACAAAAGATTAATTAAATCAAATTTATTGAAAATGCTTGTACTCTCGATCGTGCATGCCCCATCTAAAAATATATTACATTTTTTCATAAATTAATTATCGATTTCTATCAGAGTAGACGTTTTATTAAGGGATCTTTATGCTCTGTGATAAATTGTATATAAGAGAACCTACTTTAAGTGCATGTATCTATAAAGTAATGCTAGGCTACTTCATAGAAGTATGCCGTGCTCAATCACTCACTTCAAAAAGAAAATTGAGATTCTCGGTGGATTTTAATATCCGATATATCTTTTTTGATTGATTTTCTAAGTTGTTGAAAATTGAATTTTTATCCGAAAGTATCAAAATATAAAATAGTAAATGTATGAAAAAAGTCAAGAAAAATAAAATTAATATATATATATATACATAAATTTTGTACGATATAATTTTTTGATGAATTTTTAAATTCGTCACTAAACGAGCCTAAGTAAAGTATTATTTTTTAGAGGTTGTTTGGTGGATTACATTCACCTTGAAAGTATCAAAATATAAAATAGTAAATGTATGAAAAAAGTCAAGAAAAATAAAATTAATATATATATATACATAAATTTTGTACGATATAATTTTTTGATGAATTTTTAAATTCGTCACTAAACGAGCCTAAGTAAAGTATTATTTTTTAGAGGTTGTTTGGTGGATTACATTCACCTTTTACTTATCAAGCACTAAAAAAGTAGAACCGATCGTGGTACAATGATAAAGTACATAATCATAATTAGTGAATTAATTAAACAAACACATGATAGGAGATTAAAAGGTGACAAAATGTGTCAAAGCAGATTCATGTATATATTACCATCAGTTTACTTTAATTAAACTAACACAGCTGTAATGAACTCTTGATTAAAGTTAAGTTCCTTTTTTATATCCAAAATATTAAAATTTCTGAAAAATAGAGTAACTTTTATTCACTCCAATATTAAAATTAGTTACTATCATATTAAACAAGAGATAACAATTTTTATTTTCTGACTTTCTCAATGACACATTTAGTTTATTCTATATACCTATAATTTAAACCTGTAAAAAATTTTTAAAAATTATTTACTTTTTTATATTTCGTATCAAATAAAAGCCATATAAATAAATTAAAAAGCAATTAAAACTTGAATTTTCTCCGACAAGCATTATGGCATATGCCTTAATCAGCATTTAAAAAGTATAAAATATTAACCATGACAAGAGAATCAAATCTTTTATTTCTTATCATAAAGCTACCAAAAATATAAATGCAATATAAGTGGAGTCAAAAAATTTAGTTTATATATTTTGAATTATGATAATTCTTTTTTATTTAATTTTGAATAAGTTAATTATATATATTAATAATTTTTTAAATATAAATATAAATTTTGAGCTAAAATTATTAAATTTTTTGAAATCCGTAACTATTCTAACCTATCAAAATAAAGCCAAAGAAAAGCTTATGCTAAGCGCCGCGTAATTTTATAAAAAGAGATATAACTTTACCGCTAGGGCAGCTTGTGTATCACTAAAAGTTGATTAAAATAAATTTGAAAATAGGTGATTACAACTAATAATTATTTTATTTTATTTTAGTTTAATTATTGTGAATTCATATTGCATAGGAAAACGCTTTTTATAAAAAAAAAAATATATCAAATTTTAAACTTTATTGGATCGTGATGACCAGCTAAATTAAGGGGAAATTTCGTAAATAGCTATTGAAAATGACTTAATTAGGCTTCATAGATATAGTTTTCTAATTACGATTGGTAGATACATGTTAGAGGGGGAGAAATGCGAGCTAGATTGGGAGAGGAAGAAGAGAGGGCGGAGAGTGGAGAGATATGAATGTATTTGTATATTTTGTCGAATCATATATGTATATCTGTTAGAGAATTGTATATATGTAAGTGGTATATCTGACAAGAGAAATTTGGGAGGGAGATGAGAGGCGAGTGAGAGAGGGCAAAGAGTAGAGAGAGCCAAATTGTATTTGTAAGTCTGTCATATACAATTATATGTATAATTTATATTTGTATATGTATAAGAAGGAGAAATGCGAGAGATCAAAGAAGAGAGGAGAGAGATGCACGTATATAATAGCTAAAAAGAGATTGTGATGGTAAATAATTTAAACTATAATTATATTAAATAATTAACTAGTCTGTATTTTTTTTATTCGTGTAATTTTCTCAAAATTCTTAACGGGATTGAAGCAACTAAGTAGAAAAGTATCTAGAGTTGCTCTTGAAGATGCAATAAATATAGTCATGGACCAATATCTTCATGCTGTTAAAAGTATGAATAAATACTTTATCTTAATTAATTGGAGATGAGCTTAAAACTAATCGATATTTTTGATTAAGAGAGAACAATCTTAGTTGGTATCACATTTGTTAATGGTGAGAATAATTATTTATACTTCTACAAGTTGCACAAACACTTTGAATACTAATTGGGAATATTGAACAACTCTTTTTGGGCTTAACATTTTTGAAAAGTTTGTTGGAAAAGTTCTTTTTAGAACATCATTTGGATGCCATAAACACTTGTCTGGAAAAAAATATAAAATAAAATAAGGGATAGTAATTTTCGGATATGAGGTTATATTTTTAAATCTTGTGTACAACAAAACTCATACTTTATATTACACTAGTATAAGTATATTTTATTTGTATTCATCCAAAACAAAACATCGAGTGAAAAAAAAGTATATTTATTACATAAATCTTTTTTATTTTTTTAGTCACACGTATTATAATCTTAAAAATTCAATAATGTACAAATTATTCACAAATCAAACTATCCTTACAGAAAAGAATTTTTTTAAAAAAGTGGAGTTGTACATGTTGTGATAAATAATTATCTGATTAGGTAATATCATAGATTACATTTACCAAATAATGAGAATTTTTTTAAAAAAAAATTACCAAACATGGCGAGAGCTTCTGAAAGTTGTTTTATTTTCAATAATACATTAATTCGATCCACTTTAGTTTCGACGGATCGAATTATTATTAATTTACGCTACTTCAACAACAACTAATCGAATTTTAGAAATTATTACTATATTTGATAATTATCTAACGGGAAACGTTCACATATAGCAAACAAAAAAAAAATCAAATTTGTATGATATAACAAAGTTTGCATAATTGTGCTATATATATATTATATATATATATATATATATATATATATATATATATATATATATATATAAAATTCGGTATACATAAACAATTGAAAGATATGTCTATTTCGACATACATATATACAAAAAAAGCAATTGTATAACTAGTTGGCTCCTCTTCAGATTTGTATAATTTCCCCAGCGGACCATTTGTGTAAATTGTTGTTAGCCTCTCGTTCTCAATTCAATTGTATGTGTTTGTGTATCTGTATAAAATATGAATTTGTATACAATTGAATCGAATTGTATAAAACGAGAAAGAGAGAAATTATATACAATTTGAATTTGTATAAAACGAGAAAAAGAGAAAGGAAAAAAAGACATGGCAAGAAATATTCAATTGAATCGAATTGTATAAATGATAAAGAGAGAAATTATATATAACTACATTGCATAAAACGAGCCATTGTGAATAGACAATGCAGAAGGACTAAGTTTCTCTCTACTTGTTTTCTTCTCTACTTCTATAGCCTGCATCGGTGTTTTGGTGTTCAGACGACTCATTATCGGTGTTGAGCAATTATGAGGGGAGAGACAACTGACAAGAGTTTGCTATGGAACACAAATAATTCAAACGATAGCTACTGTATTTATATTATATTATTAGTTTGTCATTCTATATAATTATCATAAATACTAAAAACGAAAAAAAAAAAAAAACAAAGAAAACAATTAATAGTAATAATTTGTTAAAAGAAATTTAACATTTTTGTGGCTGCTGGGATTCGAGCCCAGGTCTCCACGGCCACAACGTGGAATTCTTACCACTAAACTACAGCCACTTTGTGGTCAACAAATTCAAGTTTTGTTATTTTAATTAATGTTAAGTCAATAAGCTTAATTTAATTAACAGTTGAAATAAGTCCAGCTAGATGATTATCCATCGTATGAATTCCAAAATTATTGAAAAAATAATTTATATTTGATAATTCGCCATAAGATTGTTAGGAATGATAAGAAATGTTTTTTTTATTATTATGTTTTTGCTTTTTAAGAAATAGGAATGAAACATCAAGATTCAATTAACATAAACAATAAATGTTAATTACTTTGAAAATTTTAAGTTTTCAATTCATCCACTTAATATAATTATGAAGGATAAAATGGTAAACTCATTATATCAAATATTAATTTTTTTAATAGATATCTAATTTAAAAATGAACAAATAATTAAGCATAGAGAAAACAGTAGTTTGTATAGTTGATTAGTTTTTAATGAAATAAATATTACAAAACAAAATGTTAAATGGATTGAGTTTGGTTGCATGTCATTTATGTATAAGTGAGCCTTTAAGCAAGAACTTAGACAAAGTAAAAGCAAACTTAATGCTCAAGAAAGTAGTTTATTGTTGTTGTGTTTATTTATTATAAATGAAATGGAACAAATTATTTATAGGATATAATGGTGAAGTCTTCATCAATTAGAAAATTCCACATGTGTCTTAGAAGTACTAAAATCAATTTATTAGTTAAATTGATTAATCTATTGATAATTTTTTAATTACCATATAGAATAGAATCTGATCATTTAATATGGAATTAAGGGAGTGTTACATATCACATGTTGGAACTCACATTTTTTATGCCAACAATATTTACATTTTCAAGAAAAGATAATTTCACATTGGACTTGCTTTCATTAGTATATATATATATATAAAAAAAAACTTTTACTATGTGCAAAGAAAATAAAAAAGAATGATGTTTGGTCGAATAAAATCTTAAGAAGTATTTCCAAAAAAATAATTCTTCTTTTATCTGTTTTTTTCACTCAAAAAATTGGATCCCATAATCATTATTTTTTTTCTCTTTTGTGTTGTTTTGATCTTTAGATATTCCTAAAGAGCAAGAGAAACTAAAAGTAGAATGAACAGTTATGTTTAAAAAATAAAATGCTTATCCTTTCTTTGTATTATAAAAGTAATAAATAAATATATTTTTAAAATAGTGACAAATGAAATTAAACGGAAAGGGTAATTAACAATTTCAACGATAAATGAAATAACACAAATGTTTACTCATAAATCGCTTTCGATGAATATGTTTTTATGTCTTATCTTTCCAACTCTGTCTATTATAAGCAATTTTCAAATTCTCAACGATATGACTTTTTTAAAAGATAAAATATCTATTTTTTTCTTGATATTATTAAAGTAATAAATGAAATAAATCAATATATTTTAAAAATAGTGAACAAAGAAAATTAAGCGGAAGGGGTAATATAGTTATTTCAACAATAAATAAGAAGACACGAATTTTTACTCATAAAACGCATTTTTGGTGAATGTGTTTTATGGCTTAGCTACTCAACTCTTTCTATTTAGGTATCTGAGAGATATTTTTTTAAGTTTTCAATAATGTGACGTATTTTAAAAGACAAATTTTTTATCTTTTCTTGATATATATATATATATATAATATATATATATATTATATATATATATATCTATATATATATATATATATATATGTATAATGGTGGACAAATAAAATTAAACGGAAGGATAATATATTAATTTTCAACAATAATTGAGATGACACAAAATTTTACTCATAAATCGCATTTAATGAATAAGTTTTACGCCTTATCTTCTCAAGTTTTTCTATATAGGTATCTGATGAGCGTTTTTGCAAGTTTTCAACGATGTGACACTTTTTACAAATATAAAATATTTATCTTTTCTTCATACTATAGAAGTAATAAATAAATAATTTTTTAAAAAAGTGGAAAAATAAAATTAAACGAAAATGGTAGTCATGTTAACAATAAATAAAAAGATACAAAATTTTAATCATAAATCGCATTGGTGCACACGTTTTATACCTTATCTTATCAGTTCTTTCTATTTAGATATCCGGAAGTGTTTTCCCCATTTTCAATGACATGATGTTTTTTAAAAGATAATTTTTTTTTGATGTTATAAAAGTGAAAAATAAAATAAATAAATATATTTTAAAAATAGTGGACAAATAAAATTAAACGTAAGGGGTAATATATTAATTTCAAAAATAAATAAGAAGACACTAAATGTTACTCATAAATCACATTGGTTGAATGTGTTTTATGCTTTATCTTCTTTGCTCTTTCTATTTAGGTATTCGAGAAGCGTTTTTTCATATTTTCAACGGCATGACGTTTTTTAAAAGATTAAATATTTATTGTTTATAATATTATAAAAGTAATAATTGAAATAAATATAATGTATATTTAAAATAATTGATAAATAAAATTAAACGTAAGGGGTGATATAGTAATTTCAATAATAAATGAGATGACACAAAATTTTACTCATTAATCGCATTTGGTGATGCGTTTTATGCATTATCTCTTCTGCTCTTTCTATTTAGGCATGTGAGAAGCGTTTTTAAAGTTCTCAACGATATGACATTTTTTTAAAAGATAAAATATTTATCTTTGTTTTTCATATTATAAAAGTAATAAATGAAATAAATATATTTTAATAATAGCGGACAAATAAAATTAAGTGGAAGGGGTAATATAGTAATTTCAACAATAAATAAGACACACAAAATTTTACTCATAAATCACATTCGATTAATGCGTTTATGTCTTTCATTCTTAACTCTTTCTATTAGGTATCTAAGAAGCATTATTTGAATTTTTCAACGACATAATTTTTTTTATAAAATGAAATATTTATCTTTTCTTGATATTATAAAAGTAATAAATAAAATAAATATATATTTATAAAAACAGTGGTCAAATAAAAATAAACGAAAGGGATAAGATAGAAATTTCAACAATAATTAGGAAGACACATAATTTAACACATAATATTTGTTGCAATTTATATTATCTGAAAATATAGAATAAAATACAATTTATATTAAATGAAAATTTTGAAAAGAATACAATTTTATATTACAAAGTTTATAGAGTGATTATCTATAAAAGAGAAAAAATGATTTATATTATAAATTTTTTTAGAGAGCAAAATAGAGAATAACGATTTATAATTTATGTCAAAAATAAAAATCAATGTTAAAAGTCCAAGTTGAGTCCTCCTCGAAATACACGAAGTCAATAAAAAAAAATCTAGTTTTCTTTTCTCTTAATCTTCTTATTCCACTTAAATTATATTAGTAATTTTTTTTAAAAAAAAGAATATATTCTTAAAAACTTATAAATATTTATATTCCACTATCATCGCACTTAATTAATAGCCTTAATTCTAGCAAAATCCCATCTAAGGTAATAATAAATATTCTTTTACTTTTGCTTTGACTTTGTTGAAAATCAATATTCTAAAGGTTTGGTACTCTTATATGTTATTCTTTCAACTTTACGTTTCGTCAATCATAAGCATTCTTATTTCAATTTATTTTATTATTTGCCAAGTAAATCTCTTTTATTTTATTTTTTATTTTGTGTTTATGTGTCTGTATATATATATAATCTCTTTTTGCATGTCACAGAACTTGCAGAGCAAAAAATTTTTTTTTGTGGCATAAGGTATGTTTTATAAATTGATATATAACACGATTTTAATTGGATTAAGGTTTATATGTTTTTGTTTAATTTGATTGTTTTGATTGAGATTGATGCTAGAAATAATTAATTTAGAAGGTTTTGATTGATTTTTACTGTTTTTTTTATGATTAAGAAGGTTTTGATTGGGATCTAATGCTAGTTTTTATATATAGGATTTTTGTGAGCAATGGCAAAGAATTCTGCTAATGGAGATCACCAAACAACAACTAAGCCACCTCCAACTCCATCTCCTTTGCGCTTCTCAAAGTTCTTTCAGGTAAATTTAATGCAGAGGCGGATTCAGAATTTAAACTTGATAAGTTCTTATTCGACTTTTGAAATTACGAGTTTTTGTTGAAATTTTAGTAATTTTTTCGCATATGTATGTTTACCCTATGAGTTGAAGTTGTCATATAGGCTTTGACAACAATTGTGTTTGATATATGGTATAGGTAAATCGTAGTAGCTAGTTGGTTGACTACCTGGTGAGGGTTCGATTTCCTACATTGTAAACCCCTACCCCCAATTTCCCCCCGAAAAAGAGAAGATATGTGGTATAGAGTATAACCATATGGTCTAATCAAACAACTATTTTAGTCTTAAAATCGGAAGTTGATATTTGTGTGGAGTTATGAATCAATAAAGAACGAGTGTGGATTTGATATCAGCTTTATCTGTGAAAACGAAAGATTAGTGTACTTGACTTAGAGATAGGAATTTGATATTTGCTTTGGTGGTTCTGTTTTACGAGTTAAAAATCATCTATTTGGCCTGATCCTAGTTGTATAGTTTCATTTTTGATGAAACTTCTGATGTTATCAGTTAGCAAGTCGGCACTCACGGCAATAGTGAGTGTCGATGTGCTTTACTGGAGTCACAGTACTAAAGGGTTTTGATCAGTCAAACACTATCATTCCATAGTAAAACCGCATATGCTATGTTTGGTCTGCTCTGCCTACTTCTAGATTCTAATCCTTAATGCCAGTTTGCTAAAACATTCTATTCTTGGTGCAGCCTAATATGAGAATTTTGGTTACTGGAGGAGCTGGATTTATTGGTTCTCACCTAGTTGACAAATTGATGGAGGATGAGAAGAATGAGGTAACTTGTTCGGTCTTGCATCATCTATCGGTTCATCAGTATCTTCTAGATTTTTTTTGTTGCCTTGCCAATTTGTTTATATAATCCTATTTTTTATTCCTTAGCCCCTTATAGACTTATGTGTAAGGAAATACTACTTCTGTTTTCATGAGTCTTCCGAGTGAATGCGTAATAGAGTAATAGAATGATGCCCTCCTTATGCATCTAAGGAGCTCTTTCGTTATCACTGTGCAGGTTATTGTTGTGGACAACTTTTTCACTGGTTCGAAGGATAATCTGAGAAGATGGATTGGTCATCCCAGATTTGAGCTTAGGCGCCACGGTATACTCTCATCTTTTCTTCAATTACATACTAGTTAGCTAATATATGTACTACTTTCTGTGAGTATTCAACATTTAGTCGAGGGGAATACAGTAACTGTTTCATTTAATGAAATTGAATACTTTAACTTCTAATATGATTAAGATAAGTAGATTTTAGTTTGGGTTTGTTTTTGCTGCAATCTGGTGACGGTAGAAGAGTTAACTTCCTACGTAAGTGTCAGATCTTAGTTGTCTACTCTGACCTCCCAACACTGTAGCAGTTCAAACAGTTGAGTCGACACCCGTATGTTGTTTCATACTGTATTATCAGAAGCGTGACTGTTTCTGTTACATGTTTATTGTTTGTAGATGTGACAGAGCCCTTGTTGGTTGAAGTTGATAAGATTTATCATCTCGCATGCCCTGCTTCTCCAATTTTCTATAAGTACAATGCTGTTAAGGTATGTACGATCTTAGCTATCAGTGAATCGTGATGATTTCTATTCATAACTTATTTGCATAAGCTCTCTGATTTTACCTGATTTTCTGTTGTTTCCCCAAATAAAGAAGAAACGGGAATATTTATTTTGTCAACGCTGCATCTTTTTTTTGTCTCGTTTAACCTCTGCTGATAAGCCTCTCGGCTTTGGTTAGTATAAAATTCTGATGGACTTTGTTATCTCTGGTAAACTATAGAAATAAACCTTTTACGTTCATGTAGGTTAATAGATATGGTGAAGTACAAAATTTGTTTTTGATGCCTTTTTTCTTTTACTTTTTTTCGGACAGACAATAAAGACTAATGTCATTGGCACGCTGAACATGTTGGGCTTAGCAAAGCGTGTCGGAGCAAGGTTAGAAGATTTAAAATGCTTCTTGACCTCATCTTTTTGACTTTCACTTTACTCACTTTCTGTAGTTGTGTGTAGGATTCTGCTCACGTCAACCTCAGAGGTTTACGGGGATCCTCTTGTGCATCCCCAACCTGAGAGCTACTGGGGTAATGTTAACCCAATCGGTACGTCCTCTTACTTCTTGAATTTCATGAAAACCTCACGAACTCGAACATTGTTTCAACTTATGAACACTGGCACCATATTGTAAGTTGTTTTGTGTGTATTAATCATGTTTTTACATCTGCTCCGACTTGGAGGATAATACGGAATTGCATTTGGAGATTCAACAACTAAAGTTTCACTGTCTATTCTCTTTTAGACTACTTGGTTCACTCAATCACGTTGATCACAGAAAGATTCTTCTACAAAATGTTTAAGTGTTTAATAGTAAATCAAAAGGATAATATGAATTCGAAACTAGAAATCAAACACCGATTTTGATTCGATGAGTGTATCTAAGTCAACGTTTGAGCATCTCGTTGAAGCATATGTCTAACAATGTCACCGTTGTTGTGTTTAGGAGTTCGAAGCTGTTATGATGAGGGGAAGCGTGTGGCAGAGACATTGATGTTTGACTACCACCGACAGCATGGGATTGGTAATTTGTAGTTCCTTTGATATTGTTCAGGTTGTCCACAATATTCCACTGATGCATTGATGATATCTATGCATTTTGCAACAGAAATACGAATTGCTAGAATTTTCAACACTTATGGACCTCGTATGAATATTGACGATGGGCGTGTAGTCAGCAACTTTATAGCTCAATCACTTCGGTAAGTTCTTTCTTGATTGTCATCACTCTGAATATACAAATGTAACTACATGCTTAATGATACGTTGACCGTGATTTCCAAAGTAGGCCATTGTTTTCTTAGTCCATTTGTGATGATTGTTAGTAGCTTCGTCAACTGTAACAATCGACTTTTGCTTTTGTTCTATTGTTTTGCATATTCAATCACCAATTTCTCTCTGTCGATCCATATCCCGCCTAATTATACCAATCTTTTTAACTAACATTCCTGATTTTCTCCGTTGTAAAGGGATGAACCATTAACTGTTCAAGCTCCTGGGACACAGACTCGCAGTTTCTGTTATGTCTCTGATATGGTATGTCAATGAACAACTATCATAGTCGTTATTGCTATATGAGTTTGCTCCTAATGTTTTCTTCCCCCTCGTCTTCAATACTTTGAAGGTTGATGGACTTATCCGTCTAATGGAAGGGGATAACACTGGGCCAATCAACATCGGTAACCCAGGTGAGTGTGATATAATCAGATTTTTATTCGATGAGTGCAATTTCTAATGGGAGGCAAGGGTCTGAATAATTTTTTTGTAATTCTTTTCGCAAAACAAAAGTCCAGATCAATTGACACATGTGTGCTGCACTTATTGAATAAATCCCGATATCATGCTCAAGCTTAAATTACAGTTTTGAAATACTACGTTGATCTAATTTCCTGGCGATCTTCCTGTACAGGTGAATTTACCATGATTGAGCTTGCGGAACTAGTGAAGGAGGTAATTACATATTCTCAAGAAGCTGCTCTTTGTGTACTATAGATTTTGCCACAACTTGTATTTCCGCTGCTGGAAAATCACTCTGTTTAAACGACATATATTCGTTCGTGTGTTTGCAGCTTATCAGTCCGAAAGTTGAGATAAAAATGGTGGAAAATACGCCAGATGATCCACGACAAAGGAAACCAGATATCACAAAAGCGAAAGAATTGTTAGGATGGGAACCAAAAGTGAAGTTGCGCGATGGCCTTCCGCTAATGGAAGAAGATTTCAGACTCAGGCTTGGGGTCTCTAAGGAGATATAATAATACATCAGACAGTTTATAAACATTGATACATTTTTTGGTTTACTATATTATGTTCTTTCTGAACCAAAATATGTGATATTTCTGCTATATTCCAACTGATTTTTGCTGTTGACAGTCAAGTGTGCTTATAGCTTTTATAATCATATGGTCTTTACACCATTAGTTTTGTCTGATGGCTTTTTGATGCTATTTGGTGGTTCAATTTCTCTTTTTGGATTTATCACTTGTGTTCGATATCTGCTTTGAGTTTGATTAATTGGAATTCGTTTAGAAACCTGATTGAGCATGTGGTTTTATTAATTTCGACTCGATTCATCGATTTTGATGTACATCGATAAAAATATCTGTTAGTATTTGAAGTTAATTATCTGAATTGTAAATCTATTGCTTTGATTTGTTGCTGGATGGCTGTTCTGCTAGTTGACTTTTGTTTTTTGGTTGAGGAATTGTTGGGATGGGAACCAAAAGATTGGTTCTTTTTAAAAAATTAATTTAGAAAAGTTTGGTATATTGAACATCAAATCGAAAAATCAATTTTTAAATTAAAAAAAAACATTGCGATCAAACAAAAAAAGTTAATAATCAAATTAGTTTATTTCGGTCTGATTTTCTAGTTTTTCTATATTTATGCCAGCTCTTTTAACTTATAAGAACCTTTAATATTTACTAAACACATACAAAAATAGAAAAAAAAGTAATTTTTAAGTTAATAAGATTAAACACACACTAAGTTTTTGTTACAATCAAAAGTCATAGTACCATTTTTCGTACAACTAAAATCAACACAATTTTCAGTAGCGAGAGCTGTCAATATGGGTGGCTGGCCAATCCATCCGGCCTACCTCAATATGGTTCGGCTAGTTCCTCATATGTGTTCTAATATTTGACAACACAGATTAAGTTGACCCATTATTTTGATGGGTCAAAAGTCAATTACACACTTAAACTATTATGACAATTCATTATACAAATCTAATCTTGCTTAAAGCGATATTAATACCCCCTCAAAACGCGACATGACAAAGAAAGGTCTTAACCTTCCTTAAGATTCGTGAGAAGAAAAATATATATGTTAGAACGACAACTTTGAACACATGACAGTATTTTATTGGTCACTAAATAATTATGCATTATAATTTTTTTTATAAGTATATTAATTTCTTAAAATTTTCTTTCTTTTTTAATTGGTGACCCCTATTTCTTTAAAGCAATTACATTTTTCTTAATTTTGAGTTATTCTTTTATTAAGTAATCACAAAATTTGTCACCATTGATTGTTTGATGGAAGCACATCTACAACACTCTACTCTTAAAGAGGAACTCTAAAAAGAAATAGAAGGAGTGGAGGACATGGTGACTTTCAAAGAAAAGTTGATAATTTTCAACATAAAATTCATGATTTTTCCTTTCGAACTCGTCGGAGGATTAACCGGAGAAGATTACAAAACATAATCACGAGAAAGAGAATGATTGTCGATTTTAGTGTGCTATACTCCATGAATTTTTTGTGATCCCACATTCCGAAAATAAAATGACCGAATTTTTTCATGGACGTCCATTAAGACCTTCGCAATGGACCCAATTCGTCTCAAGGGGCAAACGAGCAAGTTCAAACGAGCCGTAAAGAAGGTAAACCCATATTTTGCCAATTTTCGTATGCTATAGTCCATGGATTTTTTGTGTTCCGAAAATTTTGAAATAAAGTCATAATTTTCATAGACGTTTATTAAGACCTTAGCAATGGATCCAGATCGTCCCGAGGAACAAATAGACGCATTTTCAAGTTTAAAGGAGCCCCAAAGCAGGTAAAACCATTTTTTTCCTGATTTTCATGTGCTATTATTCATATATTTTTTGTGATCGGGAATTTCTGAAACTTAATGGTTGAAAATTTCCATAGACGTCCATTAAGACCTTAGCAATGGATCCATATCGTCCCGAGGGGCAAATGGATGCCTTTTCAAGTTCAAACGAGTCCCAAAGTAGGTAAACTTGAATTTTGCTGATTTTCGTGTGCTATAGTCCATGAATTCTTTTAATTTGGAATTCACAAAATAAAATGGGCGAAATTTTTCATAGTCGTGGGTTTAGACCTTAGCAATGGAACAAGTTCGTCCCAATGGGCAAACATGCCAATATTCAAGTTAAAACAAGCCCCAAAGCAGGTACACCCAATTTGTGTCAATTTCGTGTGCTATAATAGTCTATGTTTTTTTTGTGATACGAAATTCCCAAAACAAAATGACCAAAAATTTACATGGACGCCTGTTAAGACCTTAGCAATGGACTAGTTCGCCTTGAGGGGTAAGCAGACACATTTTTGAGTTCAAACGATCCCAAAGCAAGTAACCTAGAGTTTGCAACTTTTTCTGTGCTATAGTCCATGAAATTTTTTTGATGTGAATTTTTTGAAACAAAATGACCGAAATTTTTGATGGACATTTGTCATGACCTTAGCAATTGATCCAATTCGTCCTGAGGGGAAAATCGATGCATTTTCATGTTTGAACGAGTCCCAAAAAGCAGGTTAGTCCAGATCTTTTACCGATTTTCGTTTGTTATAACCTATAGTTTTTTGTGATTCAGAATTTAAGAAATAAAATAGCTGAAATTTTTCATGGACATCGTCAAGACCTTAGAATTGTGCCTAGTTCAATCCGAAGACAATCAAACGCATTTTCAAATTCAAACGAGCCTCAAAACAAATAAAATCTTAGCTCAAATGAATCAAAATCACAGGTTAGGATGGACCAACCCAACATGCTAAATCCATATTTATGACAATTACGTTTATGAAGCGCTAATAACTAATTATATCTCAAATTATCTGTTGTATTTTTCTAGAATATGCCTTTTAATAAAATAATTATAAATCAATCCACAAATTTTCTGGCTGTATATAAACCAACTAATCCCCAAATTTTTAGGCGCCTATTAATTTTTAACTTTTACAATTCACATTTTCATTTTCCGCTAAACCTAACTTCAAAAATCAGAATCCGCGTCAATACACAATAAAACATTCTCAACCGTTGATCTCTCTTTAATCAACGATTCACATAAAATGTCGTACTTCCACGCGGATCGATCCTGATATCCGTCGATCTTCAAAAACCAACGATCACGATTTAACACAAATGCCGATCCACAATATCAGCAGCTATAAATACCGAAAACTGATCCTCTTCGTCTATTTCTCAGCATATCATCTCTTTCAATTTTCCAAAAATTAAATTTTTCAAAACCCTGAGAAATGTCAGGTCGTGGTAAGGGAGGCAAAGGATTAGGCAAAGGAGGAGCTAAGAGGCACAGGAAGGTGTTAAGAGATAATATTCAAGGTATTACCAAGCCAGCTATTCGTAGGCTTGCTCGTAGAGGTGGGGTGAAGCGTATTTCTGGATTGATTTATGAGGAAACTCGTGGGGTTCTTAAGATCTTTCTTGAAAATGTGATTCGTGATGCTGTTACATATACTGAACATGCTAGGAGAAAGACTGTGACGGCTATGGATGTTGTTTATGCTCTTAAGAGGCAAGGAAGGACCCTTTACGGATTTGGAGGTTAGGGTGTTGGTTAGTGGTTGTAGATTTAGTTTTTAATTTAGTTTGATTGTATGATCTTGATATTGTAATTCCTTGTTACACAAACAATTAATGGAAGGAGATCATATGTCCAGTAATAATTGCATTTGTTATGATTTTTGATATTGGTTCAGCTCTGATTGTGTTGTATGAGAATCTCGTTTCGGTAATTACAGTTAGCTGTATTATTCGTGTTTTGAATTGGAAATTTTATGGCCCTGAAATTGAACTTGGATTTGTTGTTTTTGAACTTTAATCCAAGTTTTCCTTGTGAACAATCTTCCTGTTAGGGTGCTCTGTTGAGGATTTAGACTTGAGTTTAACTTGGTGGTTCTCCTAAAGAGTTCTGGTGGAACTGGTACATCAGCTAGAGCTCGACTATTAGTGGGATCTCTAATCCTGCAGCTAGACTATTTATTGGTAAGTTGATAAACTCAACCCTGTAAACATGGAATATTGGAAGTTTTAAGTTTTAGTTGCTGAAAGAGTTGATTTTGGTTCTTGTGGAATCAAACTAAATGGAAGATGAATTAATATGAATATTTGGTAGGAAGATAATTAGTATAAAATACAAGTCAAAGATTGTATCTTGGTAGGTGAAAGTTAGGCAAACCATAAAATGGTTTGTTATCTTAACCTTGACAATTTTAACACATAGTGATGTCATGGATGACATCAATATGATGAATTTATTCCTATAAATAGGTAGCTCTTAATTTATTTTCAAATTATCTTTTCACTTGCCTTCTTACCTTCTAAGGCATTGTGTTCTCTCTCTTGTAGTATTTCACTTATATTCTTTGTATAGTGAAATAAATATTGGTGCAGTTGTTCTTTGGTGGACGTAGGATCATTTTGATCCGAACCACGTTAAATATTATTGTTTTTCCTTGTTCTTTAGTTTCACGTTTCCGCTAACAATTGGTATCAGAGCAAGGTTCTGTCTGAGTATGCTCTGTGGTTGCAGCACAGTCTGAACTTCCACATCAGAAAAAGATTACTTTGGTTTTCTGTAGTTCCAAATACATTGTAGTAGAAAAGGAAGAACAAGTAAAAATAAAAATAAAATGAGTTCCATGAAGTTTGAAATTGATAAATTTAGTGGGCGCAACAACTTCAATATCTGGGAAATCCAGATGATAGCGTTACTGCGGAGGGAAGGTTCAATCCATGCTATTGACGGAAAGTACCCCGATAAGATATCGGATTCCGACAAGGAAAAGATTGAAGGAGATGCATTGAGTGCAATCCAACTGTCCCTTGCACCTAACGTACTTTGTGAAGTGAGTACAAGTACCGAAGAGACGGCCAAAGAGTTATGGGAAAAGCTGGAAGGGCTTTACCAGGACCAGTCAGTGACAACAAGGATGTTGTTACAACGGCGTCTTCATACATTTAAGATGGATTCAGGTACTTTGTTGCAAGACCATCTAGATGCTTCAATAAACTTGTGATGGACTTACAAACTGCTGGAATTAAAAAGGACGAGGAGACACTTGCATGTTCTTTACTATTTTCATTGATTTCAAAATATCATGATATGAGAATTCAATGATGTATAGCAAACAACCTATTAAACTTGAGCAAGTGGCGGCAAGCACTAAACTCTTGTGATGTGCGGATGCATTTTGAAGGAGACAAACGTGACGAAGCTAGTGGACTCTTTGTAAGAGGTCGTACTAGCCAAAAGGAAAGGAGCAAATCGAAGTACAGATCAAAGTCTCGTGTGAACAAAAAGAATGCAGAGTGTTGGGGCTGTCACAAGAAGGGGCACTTTGAACGAGATTGCCCTATGTCGAAGTACAAAGAAAAGGCGAGTGCATCCATTGTTGAGAAAGTACATGATAATGATGATGATTATGTACTAACAACATCATGCAATAATGGAGTCTATGACAACAAATGGATCTAGACTCTGGTTGTACTCTGCATATGACATTCCGAAAAGATTGGTTCAGCAGCTATGAAACAAGTAGAGAGGAACTGTATTAATGGGCAATAATGCAACTTGTAAAATAGTTGGCATTGGTTCAGTTCATGTTCGCTGCCATGATGGAATCATGAGGACTATTACAGAAGTCCGTCATGTTCCTGATCTAAAGAAGAATTTGATCTCCCTGGGTACTTTAGATAAACAAGGCTATAAGTACATGAGTGAAGGGAGGAAACTATGAAAGTGACTAAAGGGTCTTTAGTCATGTTGAAGGCCAAGCTGGAGGATGGCCTCTACACACTTTGGGACAAGCACCATTATTGGCTCTGTAAATGCATCTACAGTGCAGTTATCTAATGATGACAAGGCAAAATTATGGCACATGAGACTAGGCCATATGAGCGCACGAGGATTGGAGATGTTGAGCAACCGCAACCTTTTTTGAATGGTGAGAAGATCATCACACTTGAATTTTGTGAGCACTGCGTCTTAGGGAAGCAGAAAAAGGTCAGCTTCAGCACTGGCAAGCACAAGACGGGAGAGGTGCTAGACTACATCCATTCAGATTTATGGGGTCCCTCTAAGCTTCCATCAAAGGGAGGAAAGAGGTATCTTCTCACATTCATTGATGATTTTTCACGAAAGGTTTGGGTGCGTTTCCTGAAGACAAAAGGTGATGCTTTTGAAGCATTTAAAGAGTGGAAGATTTTGGTTGAAAATCAAATGGAGAGGAAAATCAAGTATCTTCGCACGGACAATGGCTTGGAGTTTTGCAGTGAAGAGTTCAATGATTTCGCAAGTTCATGGGATCGCAAGGCATAAGACGGTCAGGCACACACCACAGCAGAATGGAGTTGTGAGAGAATGAACAGAACTCTTCTTGAGAAGGCTCGTTGTATGCTTTTACAAGCTAAGATGTCCAAAGTATTTTGGGCTGAAGCAGTTCATACTGCTTCTCATATTGTCAATCGGTTTCCAGCATCAGCGATTGACTTTAAGACTCCGAATGAGGTATGGTCAGGTGAACCCTCTAACTATTCATATACTTGCGAATATTTGGGTGTCCAACTTATTATCATGTTAATGAAGGTAAGCTTGAACCAAGGGCTAAAAAGCCATATTCGTACGGTATCTGATGGAGTAAAAGGGTACAAACTATGGTGTTTGTCTTTACTCAAATTTGTAGTTAGTAGAGATGTTACCTTTGATGAATCCTCTATACTTGATCCTAGTAAAGTTTCTGTGGAGTTATCTAGAAACAAGAACAACGAGCAGGTGGAGCTACCGATGGAGCTTACCAAGAAACGGGATCAAGAGACTCAAAGTGATGAGTCAAAAGATGCAGAAGAACTTGCTTCCAATGAACCATACACAATTGCGAAGGGAAGGGACAAAAGACGGATACGGAAACCGGAACGTCTTATAGAGCAAGAAAATCTGATTGCACAAGCGTTCGTAGCTGCAGAAGAAGAGATTAAGGATCTCGAGCCCTCTTCGTATATTGAAGCAACTTCTTGCAAAGATGCTGCACAATGGCAGTTGGCCATGATGGAGAGATGGAGTCTCTTCACAGAAATGAGACATGGGTCTTAGTTAAAAGGCCAAAGGGGATGAGGACAGTTGGATGCAAATAGGTCTACAGAATGAAAGAAGGTATTCCAGAAGTGGAAGATTCTAGGTTCAAGCGAGATTGGGTGCAAAGGGTTTCATCCAGAATGAGGGAATTGACTACAATGAGATCTTCTCTCCAGTCGTGAAACATAGCTCAATTCGCGTGCTACTAGCATTGGTTGCACAATTTGATTTAGAGCTTCAACAACTTGATGTCAAAATTGCTTTCTTACATGGTGATCTAGAAGAGACAATCTATATGGATCAGCCTGAAGGTTTCCTAGCTGAAGGAAAAGAAGACCATGTATGCCACTGAAGAATCTTTGTATGGTTTGAAGCAATCCCCTAGACAGTGGTACAAGAGGTTTGATACATTCATGACTACACATGGATTTTCGAGGAGTGCATTTGATAGTTTGTGTGTATCACAAGAAGATGTCTGGTAACTCTATGATTTATCTTTTGTTGTATGTTGATGATATGCTTATTGCTGCTAACAGCATCACAAAGATAAATATTTTGAAGAAACTGTTGAGCAAGGAATTTGACATGAAGGATCTAGGAGTTGCAAAGAAAAAATCCTTGGAATGGAAATTTCAAGAGAAAATGGTGTTGTACATCTTTCTCAGAAGAGGTACATCCAAAAAGTTCTTGAAAGATTCAATATGGATATGAGCAAGCCTGTAAGTACACCTTTAGCTTCTCATTTCAAGCTTTCAGAGTTACAAATGCCTCAATCTATGGATGAGGTGGAGCATATGTCAAAGGTTCCTTATGCGAGTGCAGTTGGTAGTATTATGTATGCTATGGTATGCACACGTCCAGATATTGCCCAATCTGTAAGTGTAGTAAGCAAGTACATGGCAAATCCAGGAAAAAGGCATTGGGAAGTTGTCAAGTGGATATTGAGATATCTTAAAGGAGCTCCTGATGTTGGCTTAACCTTTCGGAAAAGTGAAGGTATTTCAATTCTCGGTTATGTTGATTCTAACTATGCAGGGGATCTTGATCGAAGGAGGTCCACAACTGGATACATCTTTACTCTCGTTGGCAGTGCCGTTAGTTGGAAATCGACTTACAGTCGATTGTCGCTTTGTCTACAACAGGGCAGAATATATGGCAGCAACGGAGGCAGTGAAAGAAGCTATCTGGTTGAAAGGTTTTGGTGCAGAATTGAGTTCAGCTCAGCTTAAATCAATTCTAAATGTGATAGTCAAAGTGCTATTCATTTGATTAAAAATCAAAGATTTCATGAGCGCACCAACACATTGATGTCAGATTTCATTTTATTCGAGATGTCGTAGAAAAGGGAGCTATCAAGGTTGAGAAGGTTATCACAGACGATAACGATGCAGATATGTTTGACCAAAATAGTCCCGCTTGCCAAGTTTGCACACTGCAAGGACTTGGCGGGAGTATGCATCATCAATTGATGCAACTCTAAGAGAACAACTGCTAGGTGGAGCTGGTATATTCAACAAATGTTTGATTCTTCTTGTTTCTTACAATGGGATTGCCCAGTAAGCTTAGAAGTTTTGGCCGAAGTTGTTTATAACGCATGCTTGGAACACAAACCAAGGTGGAGATTGAAAGAGTTGGTTTGGTTCTTGTGGAATCAAACTAAATGGAAGATGAATTAATATGAATATTTGGTAGGAAGATAATTAGTACAATAACAGTCAAAGATTGTATCTTGGTAGGTGAAAGTTAGGCAAACTAAAATGGTTTGCTATCTTAACCTTGACAATTTTGACACATAGTGATGTCATGGATGACATCAATATGATGAATTTATTCCTATAAATAGGTAGCTCTTAATTCAATTTTCAAATTATCCTTTCACTTGGCCTTTTCACCTTCTAAGGCATTGTGTTCTCTCTCTTGTAGTATTTCACTTATATTCTTTGTATAGTGAAATAAATATTGGTGCATTTGTTCTTTGGTGGACGTAGGATCATTTTGATCCGAACCACGTTAAATATTGTTGTTCTTCCTTGTTCTTTAGTTTCACGTTTCCGCTAACAGTTGCGTTCTGTCTTGGTGATTTTAAACTTTGTGATCGCAATCTGCAATTGTCTATGAGTAGTTTCAACATTACCTTCTGTTTCTACTTGGATATCAAGTTTGTTGATTTACTCTTTGGCTCTGGTTGATCTAGTTTCGGTACAGTTTTGCACTTATCTCATGAAACTCTTAAGATGTATTTTGCAATTCATCTTGGAGCTTGGGACTTTCATGTTGGCGGCCTCAAGTTCGAAGATTGTTGAGCTTGTCGCACCAGGCTTGCCTAGTGCGGATTACCTATTCTATGTAATTTTCGAGTTGTTGAATAGGAACGGGTTTTTTTACAACATACATGTATTTAAATACTACTAAACTAATTAAAAGAATTAAATTATTTTAAATACAAATATATTTGTCTAAATCCTATTGGGTGGCTATGTAACCTCTATGACAAACTTTATTTCTTTTTGTGCTTGTCACGTGACCTTGTAGAAACTTCTAGGTCCTCTAAGATGGATGGTTGGGATTTGATCTCTTAAATGTGCGTCTGGGATTAAATATCTTCTTTGATAGGTCTTGATGATTGCCATGTACTCGTGAGTCAAAATTCAGACCATGGTCCTGTTCCTTCATCTCTAAAATTAATAAGCTTTCTTTGATATATGCTGCTTGTTATCTGTAATTTCAACATCCCCCCTCAAGATCCGATGGTGAGCAGGACCAGAAAGGTTATTTAGTGAAAACATCAGCAAGTTGATCCTTGGAGGGAGCAAATTGAAGAGAAATGAGCCCGGAAAGATATTGTTGCCGTACAAGATGACAGTCAAGCTCCACGTGTTTCGTTCGCTCATGAAACACTGGATTTTTGGCTATATAAACGGCCGCTTGACTATCTGAACGAATAGGGATCAACAACAAAGGAGGAACAGAGAGATCAACAAGGAGGCGAGTTAACCAAGTCAGCTTGTCAACTAATCGACGCATCGAGCGATACTCAGCTTCCGCGGATGATAAAGAAATGGAAGCTTGTTTTTTCGACTTCCAGGATATTGGAGAACCTCCCAAACAAATAAAGAACCCACTTATCGAACGACGAGAGTCGGGACAGGAAGCCCAATGCGCATTGCAGAAAGCAGAGATGGTGAAAGAATGAGAAGCTGTTAAAAAGATGCCTTGATTAGGTGAACCTTTCAGGTAACAAATAACTCTTAAAGCAGCTGCAAAATATTTTTCAGAAGGTTGTTGCATAAATTGACTGAGGCTCAAAATGGCATAGCACAAATCTGGACGTGTGTGTGTCAAAGAATTAAGCTTTCCAATGAGATGCCAATAAATTATTGGATCTGACATAAGATTTCCTCAATCTGCAGTTAATTTGCAAGATGGATCCATCGGGGAAGACACGGAGTGCATATGAGAAATGTCAAACTCTGCAAGAAGATATATTTCCTTTGATTGATTATTATCCCACTGTCATCGCGCAAAATTTCCATTCCTAGGAAATAATGAAACAAACAAGATCTTTGATTTTGAACTCAACATGTAAGAAATCTTTGAGACGTTGAATTTTTATCGCGTCATTTCCTGTAATGAGAATGTCATGGACATACACAGCAACAATAGTGACCAAATCACCTGTGTGTTTAAAACATAAAGAGTAATCATTCAGTGATGCATTATACCCATTAAATTGCAAAGCACCAGCATATTTGGCATACCATTGCCAGGAAGCTTGCTTGAGACCATATAAGGACTTGCGAAGATGACAAACCATAATAGAATCAGGTGGAACCAAACCAGAGGGAATTTCATGTATACCTCCTCTTGTAAATCTCCTTGCAAAAGTGCGTTATTGACATCAAATTGTGATATAGGCCATTGTTTCTTAGCTGCAATAGATAGAAGACACCTGATCGTGGTCATTTTAACCACGGGGGAATAGTTTTATTGAAATCAATACCCTCTCGCTGGATGTCTCCTCTAATAACCAATCTGGCATTTAGACGCTTAATAGAACCGTCTACACGATGATTTACCTTGTATACCCACTTGCAAGGCAATGCCTTTCTATTCGAGGGAAGAGGAACAACATACATGATTTGTTCTCAAAACTGCTATCTCTTCTTGCATAGCCTTTGACCAACCTGGATGAAGAGATGCTTGATTGTAATTGTTAGGTTCTGCGATTTGAGAAACTCCAAGAAGAGTTGATTAGATATTGAAATCTCAGTATGAGATAAACCAGTAGAGGGGATTGGTGCAACAAAACAAAATTCAGAGACGAGACTAAGAAAGATATTGTTGAAAAAATAATCTTGAAGGTGAACTGGTTGAATACCTTTATTTGATCTTTCTGATCTTCTTAAAGGAAGAGAAGTAGTGGGTAAATTAGAATCAGGTATAAGGGATGATTTAGGAGAAGAACAATTTGAGGTGGAGATGCAGAAATTAGAGAGTCTGAAAGAAAAGAATCTGGAGAAGAAATGTTAGGAACTGGAACATCACAAGAAGAATCATTGACACTAGAATACGGAGTAGCACGATTATAAAAAATAGAAGTAGAAATAGGAGAAGTATCAGTGAAGGGAAATATAACTTCAAAGAAGAGACATCTCTTGATATGATTATTCTATGGCTATCTAATTCGAGGACTTTGTATCCCTTTTGATTTGAGGGATATCCAAGGAAAAAACAAGCCTTAACTCTTGGTTCAAACTTGCCCCTTCCATGAGAAATAGTACCAGCATAACATAAGCATCCAAAACACTTTAAACTATCATAATTTGGTGCTTTTTTTTCATGAAGTATTTGATAAGGTGTGATTCCATGAAGTAATCTAGAAGGTAATCTGTTTATTAGGAAAGTTGCAGTAAGAATGCACTCCCCCCAGTAAGCTAAAGGAATCTGAGATTGAAACAAGAGTGCTCTAGCCATTTCAAGTAAATGTCGATGCTTCCTTTCAACAACTCCAGTTGAGGGTAGGCAACACATGAAGTTTCATGCAAGATACCTTGTGAATTAGAAAAATTGATGGCTGCATTACTTTTCCCCAATTCCATTGCATTATCTAATCTGATCCTCTTCACTTTATGATTGAATTGTCTCTCTATCATGTAAAGAAAATTTTGTAAAACTGAAAAGGCATTGCTTTTGGTGATCAAGAGGTAAGTCCATGTCCCTCTACTAAAATCATCCACTATAGTAAGAAAATATTTATAATTATCATGTGTAGCTACTTTGTAGGTTTCCCAAGTATCTATATGAATAAGATCAAATATTGACTTAGTTGATATATGACTGATTGGGAAAGGTGGTATGGACTGACTTGCTTTGGGACAAATGTCAGGAAACAATCAGAATTAGATGGAATTGAAATGAAACTGATATTCTTCATCGATGAGAAAGGTAAATGGCCCAATCTAATGTGCCATAACTTTACATTAGAAGTAGTACTACTACAATTAGGTAAAAGTAAACAATTAGGATTACTGAAACAAGGAAAAGAAATTGAAGAACTAGTAGAAACTGTCAAATGTAAAACAACTTTGTTCTTGCTAGAATTGAAAACAGACTCTTTGACTTTAGGCTTGAGCAGCTATAAACCTTCTGAAATTTTACCAAAAACTTGAGACCTCCTCATTGAAAGGCCCTGCAACACACAATGATTAAGAGTAAAGAATAGTGTGTAAGAAAATTGACTGCAAAACTTATGCACAGACATAAAATTATATTTTAAGCTGGGAACATACAACACATTTTCTAAAATAAGATCAGAAAACAGAGATACAGTTCCAATGTGAGTGACAAGAATAGTTTGACAATTAGGAAGATTAATAGTCAAGGGAGGAGTAATAGAGTATAATGATTTGAAAGAAGTTGAATCAAAACACATATGCTCAGAAGCACCTGAATCTATGATCCAGGTGCTTGAATTAGTCATAGAAAAGCATGAACCAAGATATTTAACAATTGTACCAGCCACTGCATTAGCATTGATCTCCATCCCTGAGTTGATACACTCTTCCATCTTCATGTGTTTGAACATTTTCACAAACTGATTGTATTGTTCCTGGGAGTAGTTTTGATTTGAAGTGTCCATTCCAAAAACTGTTTGTTCTCTGTGTCTTCCATAGTCATGACTCCATTTCCCCTAATTTGATCTCCATTTCCTTTTACCTAATTGTTGAAACCTTTCTCATGTGTAAACTGAAAATTTTCTGGAAATCCAATTCGTCTGAAACAATTAAGTTCCACATGTCTAGTTTTCCCACAATAAGTGCAAGTTATATTGGGGGGGGGGGTCATATTTTGCTTTCTTGACTTTAGGTCTTGGATATTGGTTCTGTCTTTGAACTGCCTGTGGTTGTTGAGATGTAGCAGGAGCGGATCTAGGGTATGCTGGCCTTGCCTAGAGACTCTATTTTGGTATGAATTTCCAACCATAAAAGCTGATGAATCAGGATTGACAGTAGAATTGACATAAGATTCTCTTTGATTTTCATTCTACAGAATCAGAGAATATACACGATTAATATCAGGTAAAGGATTAATCATCAATATATTACCCCTAGCTTGTGAATAAGTGTCATTCAATCCTATAAGGAATTTGATGAGTCTCTCATCTTCCAAAGGTTTCTGTAACTTTTGTTTTCCTTCACACATGCACACACAATTGTACTTGACATTAGTATTAGAGAATCTAGTTCATTCCATAGTCTTTTCAACTTGGTGAAGTATCCGACAATGTTGGATGTGCCATGAATTAACCATTTGAGCTTCTTTTGCAGGTGATACAATTTTGCACTATTGGACTACTCAAATCTGTGTTCCAAGCTTATCCATAGCTCTCTCACAGTTCTTGAGTAGATCACACTGTCTGCGATCTCCTTTGATAATGAATTCAAGATCACGAGGTCACCATGTCATTGCATCTATTCCAAGCCTGCAAATCTGGAGAACCATCAGCTGGGGTTGGTTGTGTTCCGGTGATAAATCCCAACTTGTTTTTAGCTGACAAAGCTATAAGAACAGATCTCTTCCATCCTTGATAACCTTTTCCATCAAAAGGATTATTCACGATAGTCATAGCAGGAGCATCAGAAGCATGAAGATGATAAGGGTGATTGTGATCAATCACTGATGTGTTTCCAGTGACTGTTTATGCAGAAGTGAGTGTAGAAGTTGTAGCAGTCGTTTCTCCTACCATTGCTGAAACGAGATTTAAGATTGATCAATTGATTTGTTGCTCTGATACCATGAAGAAAAAAAATTGAAGAACAATTGAAGATTGAAGAATAATAGTTTGGGAGATTTTCTCTGTACAACATACTTGTATTTAAATACTGCTAAACTAATTAAAAGAATTAAATGATTCTAAATATAAATATATTTGTCTAAATTCTATTGGGTGGCTATGTAACCTCTATAATAAACTTTTATTCCTTTTTGTGCTTCTCACGTGACCTTGTAGAAACTTCTAGGTCCTCTAAGATGGATGGTTGGGATTTGATCTCTTAAATGTGCGGCTGGGATTAAATATCTTCCTTGATAGGTCTTGATGATCGCCATGTACTTGTGAGTCAAAATTCTGACCATGGTCCTGTTTCTTCATCTCTAAAATTAAGAAGCTTTCTTTGATATATGCTGCTTGTTATCTATAATTTCAACAGTAAACATGGAATATCGGAAGTTTTAAAGTTTTAGTTACGTTCTGTCTTGGTGATTTTAAACTTTGTGATCACAATATGCAATTGTCTATGAGTAGTTTCAATATTACCTTCTGTTTCTACTTGGATATCAAGTTTGTTAATTTACTCTTTGGCTCTGGTTGATGTATTTTCGGTACAGTTTTGCACTTGTCTCATGAAACTCTTAAGATGTATTTTGCAATTCATCTTGGAGCTTGGGACTTTCATGTTGGAGGCCTCAAGTTCGAAGGTTGCTGAGCTTGTCGCACCAGGCTTGCCTAGTGCAAATTACCTATTCTATGTGGTTTTCGAGTTGTTGAATAGGAGCGGGGATTTTACCCTATGTGCACCCAAAGGATAACAGCTGTGGATTTTCTTTGTCATAAAAAAAAATGCCTTTTGCAATTCATGATTGTAGCGAATGCAAATTTGTATCTTCTCTGGACTTGGATGCACTTAAGCATAGTAAGGTTTGCTCAACTTGAACAACAGACAGGATACCACTATAGTGTCCTTGCTTGTTGTGAGTGCAACAAACATGTATATGGGGCTATGAATGTCACCCACCAAACCTTCCAAGCTGGGCTGGAAATGCGAAAAGTTTAGGACCGCAACATGATGCCTCACCATAAATGATCAACAACAGAGATTGATGTAGTTGAGGTAACTCAATATTTCCAATGTCTAGCCTTTTCCATCTTTGATGCACTTGGAACATAGTAGTAATACGTTCTCCCTTCGATTTTTCATTTTAACAATTACTTATGATACAATGAACTTTATAATGATATATGTAAAACATAAGGTAGGGCTGAATTTTACTAGTATAAATATAATATAGAATTTATTTATATTGAATACTTGTTATCACACCCCTAATATCATATATTATTATAAGTGAGAATCTCCAAAGTGAAAAGTTAGATTACTATTTTATCCTACATTAAATTAAATTAATATAAAATATTATTAATTAAATATTCTATCATTAATTAAGAGAATCATGATGTTCAATATACTCCAGAATGAACAGATACATTGCATAATAAAATTTCATAACAATCAATTAAATATTTGGGTATGCGAAGAGATGAATTATTTTATTTCAACCTATTCAATACTTTAGAATAACTTTTCTATCTTACTAAACTAATTCAATGTTTGGAAATTCTTTTCAACTTTCAACTATAGCTTTAGAATTTTATAAATAGCCACATTAGTGAATCATGGTAAATTTATTGAGGTTCTCCTTCGGAGATCAATATCACATGCCCTTCTCTTCTCTTTCTTTTTCATGTGTCAGTTAAGGGGTCCCATAGCTATTGCTCATATACCGTCTCTCTTAACAATATGCTTTAATTTATTAAGTGTGTCTGATTATGAGGGATTCTTGGGCTGTTAATAATTTTATCACGACGCAAGGGGCAATAAATATTGTTAAAATGTTATTGACGTGAATAATTGAAAAATGTGTATATACCTAAATAAATCACATCATGAACGTCTTTGTTCAAAATTTAAGCTGCTAGCTCCTCTTTTTTACCCCATTGTTTTTATTTACTTAGGTTACAGTAATATTCCATTAAGATGTTTGATGTTTCTGATTTGAAGAGAAGAGAAAGTTGTGTTAATTACAAGAATATTATAACTTGTTAATTTCTTTGATTTTATCTAATAATAATATTTCATTTACCGAGTGAATATGTTGATTTCAGTTTATTTGTGATATTGTTTTTTAAATAATCCTCATGAGTTATATTCATTATTCACCTCTCTAATTAGTTCGAGAGAAGAGTGTTATAAAGGATCTAATTTCATGTAATAGTTGTAGTTCCATTCATATTGAATCTTAAAATTGTTTAGTCTAAATTTTTATCTTGTCTATGCCATAAAAGAGCATTATGAAACCTGGATTTTAATTACCAGAAAGTAGAAAAAATGGAGAGTTACGAGATTTAGAAGTTGAATATTACAATTCTATTCCCACATTAAATTTAAATGTTATTAAGTTATTTAATAAAATAAATGTTGAATACTAGATCATCATATTAGTACATGAGTCAATCATTTATTCACTTTTAGTCAATTTTATAATTAAGGATGTATTCTTTTTGAATATATATGAACTTTCTATTATAAAAATATTAATTTTTAAAGTAAATATCAATAAATTTGAAGCGGAGAAAATATGTCATTTGCAATACAAAAGTTACGTGAAATATTTGGAATAAACGTGCATCGCACGTTTTCAGAACTAGTATTGATATTTGCTTGACATTAAAGGTATATTGCTCGCGTTGGACTTACATTTCTTTCTATTGAATTTTTGGTTATTTGTTTTGTTCATGGTGATATCATTCATTAGCGAACATTAAAAAGGATACTCCCTCTATTTTAATTTTTTCCTCTTGGTTTTTAAATATGAGGTTCGAACTAATTAATATTCGATAAAAAAATCCAGATATCACTTAGAACATTGTGGCTAAACGACACTTCTTTTACCTAATGATGTTGAGAGTCTAAAATGCCCTCAATATTGAGTTTTAATTTCATAATGGAACCATGTTTATTCTAGATCCTAACTCACTCTTCTAATATAGTAGAAAATATATAATCCGACAAATATTGAATTTGGAATATATCAATGGAATTTTTTTTTTTAGAGAAGTTGTTTTTCTAATTTTAAATGAATTTAGTGGATGTTTTACTAAACAATCCAATATATCAGAGTTCGGAGCCTAAAGGGTGAAATGTTAATAAAAATTTCAAAAAGGTATATATGAATTTTTTTTAAAAACTAAAACGGCAAAATCGCTCACTAGTAGCGATTTTGTTCATCGAAAAAGTAAAATCGCTGCTATAAATCGATTTGTTAAATTGATTTTTTCTTTTTTAATATTTTTTTAAAAAACAAAATCGCTCCCTAAGGAGCGATTTTCAATATATTATATATATATATATATATATATATATATATATATTTTAATTATATTTTTATTATGTCGTCTTTTTTTTTTAAAAGTTTAAATAAGTTTTTTTTTTTAAAAATCAAATTGCAGCGGTTTTTATTTTTTTTTTCTTTTTAAAATCAAATAGCTGACAGCAGCATCGATTTTAAATCAAAATCTTTTTTAAGCGATTTGATTTAAAAAAAGAAAAAATTTAATTAAAAACCGCTGCGATTTGATTATTTGTTTTAAAATTATTTAAACTTAAAAAAAAAGCAAAAAATAATATAATAAAAAAAATTAAACTTAAAAAAAGAAAATTTTAGTTTGGAAATCGCTCCTTTGGGAGCGATTTTGTTTAATTTTTTTAAAAAATCAATTTTAACAAATCGCTGCTATTGCAACGATTTTACTTTTTCAAGCGAATAAAATCGCTTCTTAATGAGCAATTTTACCGTTTTGATTAAAAAGAAATTTCATATATGATTTTAAAATTTTTATTAACATTTTTCACACTTAAGACTTCGGACTCCAATATATCATGTGACATTTAGGCTCCGGACTCCTATACATCACGTGACATTCACAAAACCCCCTTGAAAGGCGTCTCCTGTTTTGCTCATGCATTTGTCTCTTCATATAGTTCATAGAAAGGAAAAACAACAGGCGGCGATTCCATCAAGAAAATCCACTTGAGAGACTCTTATATCAACTACTCTCCCTCTTCTTTTTTAGCTCACTCATTCTTTTCATCAAATAAAAAAAATTTCTTCTATGACGCAAGACGAAAATCATTAAGGCGACGATTCCTTCAGGAGAGATGCGTTTTAGGAGGTGTGAGGAAGATGCCACGGGGAGGTAAACAACTGAGATCAGTGATCCTGGCCAGAAAATAATTGAGGGTCTGTACATCTTGATCTGAAAAGAATCAAGGATGTATACATCTCGATCAAAAAAGAATCAAGATTGGAAAGAATCTTTACCATCAGCTGTGTACCTCCTCCGCGGCCTCTTCCTTACACCTCCTTATAACGCATTTCACCTGAGGGAATCGTCATCTGTCAAGGACAATTCAATAAGTATGTGGTTATCTTTCAAACCATCTAAATTCAAGTGACACTTGAATCAATTCTTTGTGAATATACAACAACTTAGGCGATATGCATTTATTTATTAGGTAACCACATTGTACTCTTAACTTAGAGATTTTGTTGATAAGTGTATCTATAACAGGCTCAGCTAATCTCATTTTTCGAGCCGAAGGTCTATCCGAAATAGTTTCTCTACCTCCTAGTGTATCTATAACATGTTTGAGTTCTTAAAGGTAAAATATCTCAAGCTTTTGTTTTTCCTTGCCTGTCTTCTTATTGATTAAAACTTCATATAAGATCAGATTTATTGGTTTATTTCATAGGAAAAAAAGAAATAATTGCAATTTGCAGCTTTTGATTTGGCCTTTTTGTTCCTAACATTATGCATATATGTATGTTTGCAGTCAAATAATTGCTTAAACTCTTGCTAGTCTTGCAGATTGGGATATTCACACTATGTTTTTAGTTCAGGTACTTGCTACTCTCCTTTGATTTATTCGAGGTAATTTAGTAGATGTTTTCCTAAACAACTCAAATATCATGTATTCACAAACCCCCGTCGAAAGTTGTCTATATAAACCACTCTCCCTTTTCCTTTTTGCTCATTTATTCTGTTTCTCTTCATATAAAAGGTTTCTTCTGTGTTACAAATGATGCATAGGAAAAATTAAAGGCGGGGATGCCTCAAGAAAATTTTTACTCGATTGCAGGAATTCACAATGAATTTGAGGATCGAAGTACTGTTTCAGGATTTCTTGAGTAAACAGTTAGTAAGCTTATGAGAAGAGTGATGAGAGATAGTCGCTTGTTTGTAAGAATGCACCTTAAAGTATACCCAATTCCCCACAACAAAATGCCTCTCACTTCTATGGGAATCTACCTGTTGTTTCATTCGGAGTTGAACTCTATGCAAATGATGCTTAAGGAGTTGCAACTTAAGTTCTCCATCCACCAAAGTAGTGTCAACTTTTCCAGAAGCTGATTCACCACGTAAGTAAGGCAGATGTAGAGGAGGTAGCCTGCCATATGAGGGTGTGGTTTTGTTGGCTAAATGGGAGCAAGTACTATACTAATGCTCAGCCATAGGCAAATAAGCCAACCAATTGGAAACATCATCATTGCAGTAGCATCTTAAGTAGGTTTTAAGGCATCTATTCAAAACTTCCGTTTGTTCATGAGACTGAGGATGATAAGCTGTAAATGTATGAAACAATACCCCTTGAAGAGTAAATAGCTCCTGCCAATTGGTTATAGCGTCAGGTAAGCCATGTAATTTCACAATAGTATCCAAGAATACTTGGGCAACTGATTGACCAGTATAGGGATGTCTCAGTGGGAGGAAATGACCATATTTGCTGAGTCTGTCAACGACCACCAGAATCACCTCACAACCATGGGACTTGGGAAGACCATTAATGAAGTCCATATTAATTTGAGACCACACCACGTCAGGAATGGGTAACACTTGTAACTGCATAGGGTAAGCAGCTAAATCAGATTTGTTCTTCTAACAAACATCACACCTTTTAATGAAACCCTTCACTTCTGTTCTCATGTTCTTCCAATAAAATAGTGTCAACAGTCTCTTGAGGGTAGCGTCTACACTTGAATGCCTCCCAGAGGGCCAGCATGCCATAGGGACATAATGTCATTCCTTAAACTTTGCACCTTGCCAATCACTAGTTTTCCTTTCCTCTTCAATTGGCCTTGCAACCAAGTAAATTGCCTATGAGAGTCAAAATTAGCTTGTAAATCTGCAATCAACTGTGTAAGCTTGAAAGAGATCAATGTTCATTGGGGAAATCACCAAAGCAAGCAACTCAGCCCAGGCAGTGCATCAACTCTCAACTCCCTTTATTAACTTTGTTAACTACAATATCAAAGCTCTTTCATCAGTCCTTATAATGAACTTTTGACCTAACAAGTACTGCGACCACTTATTAACAGCTTGGACAATGACCAATAACTCTCTATCATAAACTGACATAGCAACATGTCTTGGAGATGATGTTTTGCTAATAAAGTGTACAGGTAGTCCCTCTTGCATAAGAACAACACCAATTCCATAACCACTAGCATAAGTTTCAACAATGAAAGTTTTGTTGACATCCGTTAAAGCTAATACAGGAGATTGAGTCAAAACTTCTTTTAATTGCAAAAATGCCTCCTAAACTATATGGTGCCATTTGAATTTATCTTTTTTAGTTAGATCAGTAAGAGGTTTACAAATAACTCTAAATCCATGTATAAATCTTCTGTAATAACTAGCCAAGCCTAAGAAGCCCCTTAATTGTTTAATAGTAGTTGGGACAATCCCTCACAACTTTGATTTTTTGAGGATCAGAAGAAACACCTTCTGATGTGATAAAGTGACCAAGGTATTCACTTTTATGGACACTAATATCTTTTAACGGCGACTTCTAAGTCTTTTAGTGGTGATATTAGTTGCTACTAATACTCACTTTTAGCGGGACTTCTAAGTCTATCAGCAAAAACATTAGTTGCCACTACTACTCACTTTTAGCGGCGACAGATAAGTCTTTTAGTGGCGATTGATAAGGCTTTTAACGACGACCTTAGTTTCCACGAATAGTCATTTTAGCGCAACAGATAAGGCTTTTAGCGACGAGATAGTTGCCACTAGTACCAACTTTTAGCGGCCACCTCTGATAAGATCTTTAGCGACGACATTAGTTGCCACAAATAGTAACTTTTAGCGGCGACCGGTAAGTCCTTTAGCGACGAATTAGTTGCCAGAAATAGTGCTTTTAGCAGCGAACGGTAAGTCCTTTAGCGACGAGACTAGTTGCCACTAATACCAACTTTTTGCAGCCACGGATAAGACCTTTTGTGAAGACATCCGTTGCCACTAAATAGTCACTTTTAGCCACGGTGTGTAAGGCCTTTAGCGGCGATGTAAGTTGCCACAACTTCCTTTTAGCGGTGACTGGTAAGATCTTTAGAGACGATATTAGTTGCCACAAATAGTAACTTTTAGCAGCGATCGTTAAGTCCTTTGCGACGACATTACTGCTACTAATTCCCAATTTCAATGGCAACTGATAAGACCTTTAGCGACCACATTAGTTGCTACTAATACTCACTTTTAGTGGCTTACTAGTCCTTAGTGGCAACTTTTATCGCCACTAACACTCACTTTTAGCAGTGACTAGTAAGTCTTTTAGTGGCGACATTTGTTGACACTAATACTCACTTTTAGAGGTGATTAGCAAGTCTTTTAAGTGGCGACATTTATCGACACTCATACACACTTTTAGCGGCGATTAGTAAGTCTTTTAGTGGCGACAATTGTTGCCACTTATATTCACTTTTAGCGGTGACTAATTAATCTTCTAGTGGTGCCATTTGTTGCCACTAATAGTGCCTTTAGCGCGTCTAATTAATCTTTTAGTGGCGATATTTGTTGCCTCTAATTTTTACCTTTAGTGGCGACTTATTAATCTTGTAGTGGCGACATTTGTTGGTATGATATTATGATTGATTATAATGTAACTTTTCATGTAAGGTCTTTTCACTTGTAATATGATACATGTTTTATTATATAATGATTAATTAAATAATTTATAATATTATAATTTAGTGTAGGGCAAATTAGAATCAAATTTTGCATTTTAAAGCTTCCTACGGTAGGCACGCGCAACGCACGTGTATTCCTTATCGATGAATATGAATTATTAAAAAACCACATAATTTTTTTATAAAATTATGTTTGAGTTACAACAAAAATATGAAAAGTAAAATGATAAATGTTTATAGTGTATAGTTAACTCATAAGAAGAAACACTTTTGTATTTAGTCATCCCTTATTATAATTTTGATATATAAATTTTATATTTGTTTTAAAAGACAAAATAAAGTGACAAAAACAAAAACATAGAGACACACTACCTTATAATTAACTTCCTTAAAGTGTTTCTCTTTTCTTATAATATAGAGTAAAAATATTGAAATTAAATTAATAGTTATACATTTCAGGAAGATAAAATATTTTAATATTAATTTGTAGAAGATGAAGCTCTCTATCTCATTAAGTAGAATTCAATTAAGTAATTCAAATTATAACTAAGAAAACTTAATTAGAAAAAAATAACTAAAGAATTAAAGAGCAACAAAGATGACAAATTTTGTATTTGGTAGTGGTATATATTGATTTAGCTACAACTCTTCATATTCTTTAATTTAAGATTAAAAAAGGGAAAACATTGAATGACTTTTCATATCATAACTTATCAAATTCTTCCATTATGAGATTTATGATTACTATTAAAAGCAATATCAATGTACTATTTATCAATTTAATAGAGGGACAAAATGATAATTAACTTTTCACTGTAAAGTTTTTCACTTATAATAATATATGATTGTCAATGAATTACTATTCAATAAGTATATGGTTCTTTTCAAACCATCTAAATCAATTGGTAAAAACGTCAAGAAGAATGCTTAGTGAGGAGACAACACAGAAGGGAGAAAATTCTCGTGAACAAGGAAGCATGTCGACTCAGAAAGGAAGTTCCCGATAGGGAAAGAGAAGAAACGAACCAATGACATCATCTCAAGCCGATTGCTTCTCTTGAGATAGTAGTGAGGCTGGAAGGTGAATGATGTTCCAAGTCTTCGATATCCCTCGTAGACTGACAAGAATTTGTACTGATATGAAGAATCTCCGTCCAACCGTATATATGGCTTTCATCGAATACAGTTTTCCGCAGAAATCTATATGTATCTATGAGATTGAGTAAGAATTCTGTTGATTGGATCATTTCTTTGTGAATGACAGTTTAGGAAGTACACATTGCTCTTGAAAGCTTTTAAGTTTAGTTGATAATCAAATCGCCTTCTTATGGTTGAGACAGCGACAACATACCCACTAAAATCCCACAAGTGGGGTCCCAGGATGATAGAGTTTATGCGGACCTTACTATTACCGTTTATGAGTTTTTTGCTGAGAACTTGTACTAATTTTCTCTTTGATTTTGCTAGAGCCACTGGGTTTCTCTACAACTCCGTTTCTATATTATAGTTCTACTTATTGGTTTAAAACTTAGGATTAAATTTGTTGGTGTATTTCTTATGAGAAGAAATAATTGCAACATGCACCTCTTGAGCCGAGGGTCCTTCGAAAATAGCTTTTCTACCTACACGAGGTAGTGGTAACGTGTAAGTACATTCTACCCTCCCCATACCTCACTTGTGGGATTTAACAGAGTATGTACCTTCTTAAAACTGTTTTTGTATTGTCTGTGTGAAATCTTTGACTTTATCAAGGAAGATGACAATTAACAAGAATTCAATAAAGAGATGAGGTACAATCAAAAAGGAAATCGAAGATTAGACTTAAGAAGTCTAAATTGTTAGGTTTTGGAACTTGATTAATATTTGATGTACTGTCATATATTAATGTTCTCGCGGTTCTCGCTGTACTATTTATTCTCTTTTATTCTCTGTAACCTAAAATACTCTGAATAATTAATATATATACCCCACCGCCATGGAAGTTTACTCACGGGCTGTTACCACGAAATATTGATTTCTCTCTTTCTCTCTCCAAATCTCTCATCTCTTTCTCTCTCTAGATCTCTCATCTCTTTCTCTCTAAAGTTCTTTGTGTTCTTCATTCATCAAGTGTGTGTGTGGATTCGATCCTAACATAAATAATCCTACATTATCTACTATACTTTTAACAAGAATTGTGTTATTTAGTTTCTACTGTTTAAACAATAAAAAGAGAGAAGAAAAAAATATTGTTGGTAAGGCTTTGTATCAAAAGAAAAAGATTGAGTTTAGACATATTGCACTCACTGCAAAGATTCTAAAGGCTATAAGAGAAAACCCTTGCAACCCAACGGAACTGGACGTAAGATCCACACTGAATCCCAACCAGTATAAAGACATCGTGTGTCAATCTTACTTTCTGCACTTTCAAATATGTTTATTTTAGATCATCAGTATCTTTGCCTTGTTGTATAATCACTTTTGTTCTTTGATTTTCTTTTTTCCCTCTTTCATATTATATGATTCCTTCATAAAACATCAATAGAAGAAATCATACCAACTTCTTCTTCACAAAAAATAAAATAAAATAGAACAAGGCATGAAAAATAGAATATTCATACAATCATTTCATATGCAAAAGAACAAAAGTTATTTAAGTGAGTTCTACAATAGATCAATAACAACTAGGAATATTATTTGAGTTGAGCTTTCAAAAAGGGCATGTAATCTAGCAAGTTGTAGGATTTGACACTCTGATGTACTAGCTTACTTCAGCTCAAAATCCTCAAGTTGTAGAAATTCATTGATCCAATCAGCGCACTCGTTCAAGGAATAATCGCTTGAACTTGCAAGAGGAACTTCTGGTGGTTGAGGTATATCTGCTCCTTGAATTAATTCATTCACATCCATAGACAAGTTACTTGAATTCACAACATTAGAATGTTGTTCCTCGTTAAAGTTCATTGAAGTAATTGGTTCAACATTCGGAGCTTGTTTTTTTCTGGGATCGGTATTTCTACATAAGATAAAAAAATATTAGGAAAAATTGACAAAACCTTGAATCATAAATGTTCTTTTCATACTTGGATACCTTTAAACGGTAGGTGATGCATCCCACAGTCAAATCCGGCTCACGCATCCTCTTCAGCACATTTTTCGGACCAGCTAAATCAACATGGTAAGACAAATAATAAGAATTTAATAGTAAAATAGTGAACATTCATAAAATGTCTACTTAAACAAAAATCTTTGAACACTTACCTTTGTCTCCCAGCTCGCGAACAGCCTCCTCTAATTTCTTATCAAGCTCTGTTGTCCATTTCATTTTTCGTCTTTTCTTTTCTGGTCTTTCTGTACTTTTCCTCGAAAGCAAAGAATGATCACCCTCTTTTTCTGAAGGACCACTACGTTTAGCCTGTGCCTCCTCATCAGTACTTCTGATTCTCTTAGACCTTTTTGCCGCATCTTTTCTATTAAAGAACCTACGTCTTGATCTTGACGAGTCTCTGAGGAATTCACTATGGATTTTCCCTTTAAGTCTTGCGTGTTCGTTGGACAAGATGCATTGTCCGAAACATGAATTGGATTGGCGTTGTAATGTTGTGATTTCTCATTTGCCTTTTTATTGTGCCACTTCACATGCTTCCATACATTCCTGAGTTTCAATGATGAAATCAGCGATTTCTTATAAATGAAGCATATCCCTTGCGATGGTGCTTCTTTCAGCATTTTCATCGTCACCTCTGGAGACATCACTAAACCAAAAATAAAATGTCAAGCAACAAAATTAATTAAATGAGGTATCTAAAATTGTCGAGGAAGTTAGATGTTCAAACTTATAAACACCTACTTTGTAAGGAACTTATATAAATTATCAATCTTTTAATATTATTATAGTAGATAAAGTCCATTAATGATGTGTTATATTAACACGTCTAAATACACTTATGAATTAATGAATATCACATACTAAATCATGTAAAATAATTAAGATTTTGAGGAGATAAATCTTACAAACAATTGGTTTGTCTTTGATGAGTTGAGTGTGCTTGATGAATTCAAGGTAGTTCATTTCAAGCATGTTGGCATCCACCATGATCAAGTCGAATTGGTCGATATGTTCTCGGAGCATGAATAAAGCTGTACTTGCTTGTTCGATCGCAGTTACTATAAACAAAAATCAAGCTCAGAAAATATCACAAAAGATAATACGTATGTTGTGGTTTTCCTTTATTATTACACAGATAAAGGTAGTGTGAATTGACTAATAATATTACATTAGAAGTACAGAAAGAAATATTTGATTGAGCATTTAATCAAATGATCAAACGTTTTTGTTTGACAATTCAAATTAAAATTTAGAAAAATCTTATGGCTCTCAAACATCAATTAAGTAGATTATTAAAATTTAACTAGACATATTATGTTTTCAAGCATCAAAAACAACCATCAATTTATTAAAACAACAACAAATCTAACAATCTTATTAAACATTGTTGTAATTCATTCATCCATACCTGCACTTGGTCATATATGACTGCAACACATGTTAAAATTTACAAAAAGCTTTAGTTATGTGTATCTCAATTTTTTGCCACTAATATAATTTTTATTTTTCAAATTTCTACACTCAAATCTATCAAAGAAAAATAAAATTAGATTCAATCTATAAGTTTCATGTATCTTATAAAACAAACTTCAATGAGCAATTTTATAGAAATTCACTTCTTTAACTATAGACTATATATAAGTAGAGAATTTACCTAGAAGATCCAACAAAAATTGGGGGGGGGGGGGGAGGCCCAAATCGTATTAGAGAAAACTAAAAGAGACAAAAAATTATTGTACCTTTAAAGGAATGTTCTTCGAGCATTGTTGTTATATTTGATAAACAAGTTGTATCAGGATCAACCAAGAGAATTTTGAGGCCAACATAGGCCGAAGGAATATCTACATTACGAATTATCTCACAATCCATCTCTTAGCCTTTCAAGATTTTGAGAGAAATAAAGAAGAAAAAGAGATTTTTGAATTTTTGTGCTCTTTCTTTGATTTCTCTGTTTTTGTTTCTACCACCTTATGCTATATGAAAGATAAAATTTGACCAATTGCTTAGTTGTAGAGGGAGGATATTAGATTTTGAAAATCTACTTTTATAGAAAGTGAATCTACCTTTATTTATAGCAAGTCAATAATTAGTGTAGTCAAAATCTTAGGGAGATGTAAGTAAACAAGAAGTTGATAATCTACCAATTTCAGTTCAAAATAATTTAATTTTGACTATTTTTGTGATATACAGACAGTATATATCACTTTATCTCTCCGTTTTGAATTTTTTAATTTTACTTTAATTTTTAGTTCATTAAAAAAAAGATCACTTTCTTTATTTGAAACCTCTTTAATTCTAACTTTTTACAAGTCATGTTAAAAATGACAAGATTAAAGAAAATTTTGGTACATTTTGTTGATATTTAGTTTAAGATTACAAGATTCAAAAGTTTACTTTACTTTCGTAAATTTTGTATTAAATTAAAACAGACAAACAAATTGAATTGGAGACATTAGTCGATAATATATTTTTGGTCATGTTAGCAAGTTCACTTCAAATAACATGTTTTTAAATTTTTTCGTTCACGTATGAGATTTATATGCTAGTATAATAAGTATAGAACTTCTAGTACTTCTTATCTTTGTTTTACTATACTGGTATGTAATGTACTTAAATAAAAAGACAACATGGTCATTCAACATTAAATTCATACAACCGATCTATTTTTTACTATCTCCTCCATCGTTGTTATGTAAGAGGAAAAGAGAAAATAAACTTACTTTTAGGTAGTGTCCTAAGCGCTAAGAAGTACATCATGCTACTCATACAATATGCATAACACATGCAAATCGAACCTTGATTTTCGAAGTTCAAAAGAAAAGATGAAGAAGCGGGATAGAGAAATGGTCAACCAGGCTCATGACTTGAAGATTGCTTTAGATTAGATGTAGTATTGTTTTCCTAGTAGTATATCCATGCTGCTAATGACTAAGTCATGAATTTTAACTAGAGTGCTCATGATTTAATATATGTACATAAATTAGTAATAATATTGTATCTATATACACCATATAATATTTTAATACGGTATTAAACTGATAACGTTTTGTTAGTTGTATTTCTAGCCGCACCTTTACTTGTAACTTTTTTAAAAGGAAAACAAGAAAAGTTGAAGCTTGAAACATTGAGTAAAATTTTGATACACTTTAAAGCCTCTAAATATATATATATGTAATTATCTCCCTCTATGGTTTCTCCTAATGCATGCTATATTAAATAGTATTCAATTCCTATATATCTCATGATTTTCATTCTTTTAAAATATTTTAAGTTGTATAATCGAAGATTTACTCTCTATATATGTAATCTAGCAAGTTGTAGAATCTGACACTCTGATTCTAACATATTTTCAGCTCAAAATTGTCAAGTTCTAGAAATTCATTAATCCACTCATCGCACTCATTCAAGTAATAATGGTTTGAACTTGGGAAAGCTACAAAAGGAAATCTGATGGTTGAAGTATGTCTGGTCCTTGAAATAATTCATTGAAATCCTAGAGAAGTTAGTTGGATTCTAACACATTGAAATGATGTTCTTGCTTATAGGTATCCATTGGTTCTCTTGTGAGGGTTTCTTTTTCATGCATATGTAATTCATGTCAAGCCTTTGTCAACATGATCATTGGTCAAACGGGTGATATATAGGTTATAACCGCCCGCCGGCAGTGGGAGTTCTTTTATTCTCTAAAAGGATCGTATACTCTCGAAAATCATTTTGTGGGGAAATATTATAAATTCAAAAGTACTTGAATCTTAATTAAAGTTCTCTCGATTACTTTATAAATCTTTCTTTTTCTGTATATATTTCTGTGTATTGAAAATTACTAGCAAAATAACTATTTATGGTAGTAAATCAAATTAGGCTTCATTTGTTTACATTTAATGGAGGTTTGAATCTGAATGGTTCATACATTAGGCCATTAAGTGCATTGTTTTTTTTTTTAACTAAAAAATCTTTTAATGAGTCTAATTCTCTTAAACTTTTAAGTTTTGTTCTAGCAAGTTGTTTACCAAGAATTGAAAAAATTTATTTGATTAAAGTGCAAAATAACTTCATAAATACGTGATGACATCGGATTATGATTCCTTTATAAATTTGTCTAAAATCTTTTGAATGTATCATATTCATTATTTATTTCAGAAAAGAAAACATGGCAAAAAACATTATAGAACATAGAAATGTCTCACCTATTTATTTAAGATTAATTGCTGTTGAATATTTCTTTCAAAAAGATGTTCACTAAATTTTTTCTAACAATTATTTATATATATATATAATTTGTGTAATTCCATTTTTAAAAAAAGAACTTAAAATATTTATTTATAAATCTAATATACGTTTATCAAAGAATCACATTTTTTCTAATATTTTGTTGATGTAATATTTAACTACTATTTTATTTATATTATAATACTTAATGTGCTTACATATTAATGAATTATTTATATATATATTCAAGTGTTTGAAAACAAGCGATTTTAATTCTTCAATGTTCAGATCTACAAACAAGATCTTAATCATTCATATGTACATTAAGATTCATACGTCTTAATCTTAATGGGAAAAAAATGAGGTCTCAAACTAGGACTAGAAAACCTATTCATATATGAACTAAGACAAACAAATCCTACAAGACGATTTCCATCTTTCATATTGTTCCTATATAAAACTTCAATAGAAGAAATCACACTAACTTCTATTAAAAGGTATAACATTTATTTTTATTTTCAATCACAAAAATAAATGAATAGAAAAAGGAATGATGCGAGCATAACGAAATTTGATTCAAGAAAGTGATCCATGTCTTATGAGTAAAGCATACACACAAAATGAAAAAAAATATCCATTCAATCCTTTCATATGCAAAAGAACTAAGTTAAATATTGTTTGAGTTCTACAGAGATCAATCACAATAGATCAATAAAAACTGTTGAACATCTAGGAATATTTGAGTTGAGCTTTCAAAAATAAGAACATAATCTAGCAAGCTGTAGGATCTTGAAACTCTGATTTACTATCTTAATTTTAGCTCGAAATCGTCAAGTTCTAGGAGTTCATTAATCCACTCATCACACTCTATCAAGGAAGAATGGTTTGAACTTGGTAAAGTTACCAAAGGAACCTCTAATGGTTGAGGTCTGTATGCTCCTTGAAATAATTCATTCACATCTGCAGAGGAATTGAACACTTTGGAAGGATGTTCCTCGTTAAAGATCGTTGAAGTAACTGGCTGTGCATTCGGAACTTGTCGTTTTTGGGATCGGTATTTCTACATAAGATGAAAAATATTAGGAAAAATTTACAAAACTTTGAATCACAAATATTTTTTCATACATGGATACCTTTAGACGGTAGGTGAGACACTCCTTTGTCAAATCCTGCACACACATCCTCTCTAGCACATTTTTAGGACCAGCTAAATCAACATGGTAAGACAACTAATAAGAATTTAATAGTAAAATTGTGAACATTAAGAAAATATCTACTTGAGATCTTTCTTAAACACCATTCTTATTTTTTCTACTTCTCTATGCCGGGATAAAAACGAAGTTTTTGAACACTTACCTTTGTCTCCTAACTCGCGAACAGCCTCTTCTAGTTTCTTCTCAAGCTCTGCTGTCCATTTCGTGTTTCGTCTTTTCTTATCTGATCTTTCTGTACTTATTTTCGAAGGAAAAAATGTTCCTCCTCTTTTTCTGAAGAAGCACTATGTTTAACTTGTGTCTCCTCATTCGTACTTCTCATTCTCTTAGACCTTTTAGCCGCATCTTTTTCCATCAAAGAATCTAACTCTTGATCTTGATAAGCCGTTGAGCAATTCTCTTTGCTTTTTCCCTTTAAGTCTTGCATCTTTGTAGGACAAGATATGTTGTCCATTAAATTAACTTGTTTAGCATTATAGTGTTGTGATTCCTCATTTGCCTTTTTATTGTGCCACCTCACATGCTTCCATATATCTTTGAGTTTCAATGATGAGATGAGCGACTTCTCATAAATGAAGCATATCCCTTGTGTTGGTGCTTCTTTTATCATTTCAATCGTCACCTCTGAAGATATCACTAAACAGAAAATATAAAATCAAGAACAAAATAATATTTTAATGAGGTATCTAGAATTGTGGGGAGAAGTTAGATGTTCAAATTTATATACATCACTTTTGGGAGGAACTTATATGGATATAGAATCTGACAAAAAAAATATATAGAATCTACAAGTAACACTAATGAGTTAAAAGAAGACAATTTTTGTGTACTATCATTATAGTAGATAAAGTCCAATAATTATGTTATATTAACACGTTTAAATATACTTTTGAATTAATGAATAGCACACACTAAATCAAGTAAAATAATTAAGATTTTGAGGAAATGGTCTTACAAATGATTGGTTTGTCTTTGATGAGTTGAGTGGACTTGACGAATTCAAGGTAGTCCATTTCAAGCATGTTGGCATCCACCATGATCAAGTCGAATTGGTCGATATGTTCCCGGAGAATGGATAGAGCTACAGTGGCTTGTTCGATCGCAGTTACTATTAACAAAAATTAAGATAAGAAAATATAAAAAATTATGTATGTTGTGCGATATTTTCATAATAAAAATCTAACAAACTTATTAAGCACTATTGTAATTTATTCATCTATATCTGCACTTAGTCATACATGACTGAAACACATGTTAAAATTTACTAAAAGTTTTTGTCATGTGCATCTCCATTTCTTTTTCCAATAATAAAATAATTTTCTTCTTCGAATCTCAACACTCAAATCTACCCAAAAAATAAATTAAATTTGATCGATAAATTTCATGTATCTTACAAAACAAACTTCAATCAGAAATTTTACATTAATTCACTTCTTTAACTACAGACTATAAGCACAAATTTACCTCGAAGATCTAACAAAAATTAGGGGAAAAGGCTCTAACACATATGAGAGAATACTAAAAGAGACATAAAATGTACCTTTAAAGGAATGTTCTTCAAGAATTGCTGCTATATTTGATAAAGAAGTTGAATCAGGATCAATTAAGAGAATTCTGAGGCCAACATAGGCCGAAGGAACATCTACATTACAAATTCTCTCAGAATCCATCTCTTAGCCTGTGATGATTTTGAGAGAGAAAACAAGAAAATATTTTTGTTCTCTTTCTTTGGTTTCTCTTTTTTTTTTTTCTACCACTTTACGCTAAATAAAGGATAAAAATTGACCAAATAGTTAAATACAGAGAGAAAATATTAAATTTTGAATATCTATATGGATTACTTGTGTAGTAAATATTTAAGGGATATGTAGTTAAGCAAGATGTAGATAATCTACCAATTTAAGTTCAAAATAATTAGTCTTGACTTTTTTTCGTGATACAGACAAAATCATTTAGTCCCCCATTTAATTCTAACCTTTTACAATTTATATTTAAAATTATAAGATTAAAGAACATTTTAGTACATTCGACACATCTTTAGTTTAAAATCACAAGATTCAAATGTTATCTGTACTTTCTTAAATTTTTCATATCAAACTAAAACAGACAAAAAAATTGAAATGAAAGAGTGTAGTTGATAATATTTCTTTAGTCATGCTAGTAAGTTCATTTCAAATAACATGTTTTTATTTTATACTATATCTATATACACCATATAATATATATTTCGAGACAATGTTAAACTGACAACCGATGGTTATAGTTCTAGCTGCACCTTTACTTATAAAATTTTTAAAATGGAAAAAGAAAAAAAGGTTGAAGTTTGAAACATTGAGTAAAATCTTAATTCATTTTCAAACATGTATTATGTAGTTATCTCCCTCTATGGTTTCTTGTAATACTTAGAGTAAAATAGTATTCAATTTCTATATATCTCATGGTTTTTGTTCTTCTGAAATATTTTAATTATATAACTGAAGACTTACTCTCTCTATATGGACCTCACAGTTTATCTATGTTCCTCGTATCCTTCAAACTATATATTGTCGCATTCACATATGATCCTCTAAAAAATGATTGCCTTCGATTTTTATTATTTTATTCTTTATTTGTTTCCTCCATTTTAGGGTCTAACATGATTGACAACCGACTTCGGTTTTGTGTTGCCCCAAGTTCATATTTCTGAAATGCGTGTTCATCATATTTTGCATGAAAACAATCAGTGCAGTTACCACATCAACTTCCAACATCCCCAGAGTCTTTTGTACCATAAGTCTCGCACCTTCTCCATTCCATTTTGGGTTTCCTAGTGAAATTTTATTCAGCATTGCGAAAAAAATGTTTGGTTTTAAAAAGGTGTGAATGGAAAATGAAGAGTTGCGATTTTTATAAAGAGTTGTGACTTTTATGAAATATTGCGACTTTTATGAAAAATTGCGACTTTTACTAAAGATGCGACTTTTATGAAAAGATGTGACTTTTATAGAAAGTTGTGACTTTTATGAAAGGTGACGACCTTTCTGAAAGATTGTGACTTTTCAAAAGATTTGTGACTTCTCCGTTAAGGCACAATAAGAACCTTTTCGGACTACCTTTTGTTTTCTATAAATAACCTTTTCGCACTACCTTTTGTTTTTCTATAAATTGAGGGATTTCCTCTCATTTTAATATAGAATTCATGGACTTTTTCTTCAACTACTAAATCTAGTATTCTAAGTGTTTTACTGCCGTTGAGTGGTTCGCTGACACTTGAGTTTTTGGTATCTATACTCTGGTGATTGAGATCATTTTACCCTTGGAGGTCGTATTTCAAATCAAACCTCGGATACTAGAGGAGAATAATTTCTTTAAGGGGACACTGTGAGTTCAGTGGACTTGATCTTTTTCCTATTAAAAATATTCTAGATTCTGGTCCGTGTTTTACAAATTTTAGATTTGTGAATTAATTTCAGTTCTTCTATTCTTTTGTTTTTCACTGGTTCATTAAACTTGGTAACTTCATGTTTATGCAAAGTTTGTTGGAATTAGTAAGATTCTTTAGACACATATTAACAACAATTCTTCTTTAAGAAAAATAGTTTGTATATTTTTTTTAAATCTGTTTCTGATTCTAGTTTCACTACTAGTTTTAATTTTCTAGTTGTGAAAATATTCTTAAACTTTGTTGTCTTACAAAGATGTTCAAAGTTTTGTTCTAAGTATGTTTGGAATACAAAATGAACAACAATCTTAAGAAAATTAATATACTGTTAGTATTTTTTGTATTCTACTAATTGAGAGAATCTGATCATTAAAGTAGAAGATAAATGCATTACTTCTCCATAATTTGTTGCTTTGTTTAGCAAGGTCGAACTGAGAATGTAACAGAAAATTTTTATGGTATTCCGTTTAAATATTACTAGGTAACCTTCTTATTAAATTATCTAAGGAGGAAAATAGTTTCTAAGAGTTATCATCTTTAATTTTTTTTATTATGTGTATCTTTTGAAAAAGATCTGTAAACTATATATTAAGGAATGATTTGACTTCGCAAATATTGTTACTTTTAAAATTCTTTAGTTTGCAAAAATGAGAGATGCATATTTTTTTTTTGATAAAATAGTATGCCAAAATGTTATAGTTGGAAGACTATTTGATAAGAAAAACATTTCTATGTGATAAAGAATATGTGTTATTCTGTTTGGAGAAAAAAAAGACTTTTTGTGGTTTTATACTCTCGATAAATTGGACTATGCAATTGGTTTGAAGAATATAAAAACTTCACAAAATAAGTCAGTGTTGTACTTTTGATTTTCTATAAACTTCAATATAATATAGAAATAAATTATACAATTTTTCTGTCTCTTATTGTTAGTATTTAAAATAATAAGTGGTATGTCTATTTATGATAGAGAAAAAATACCAGTGACTTAGAATTTGTGATTTTGTGTCTCTATGGAATGAACTTTGACATTGTGTAAACATTGTCAAAGAGAATTGCAGCACTAGAATTCTTTCGTAGAATAATATTTCCAACATTAAAATATGTGGAAAAACTATTTTCAATTACTTGAAAAATATTTTTGAGATCACATTTGAAATGTGGGGGTTATTTGCTTATGATTAGACTTGGTGTCTAATTTAACTTTGGAGCAAAAGATATGAAAATTTAATGATACTTTTGTATTATGTTATACCACAAAATTCTAGGAGTATATTTGGTATTGTGGTTGTTGAGTTTCTCTATTACTAGTATATAGTGTGACTAATATGAAACATCCAAATTATATATATACTTGTTCAAAATAATTGTGTTTTTTATGGAAAAAAAATATCACTTAAAATGTTGTGATTTTTCTTGAAAAGATATGTCTATTATAATAAAAGTATTTGCATAAACATGAATATTGGTGAATAGTCATTTTTTATGCTTTTGTAAAAATAACATTTGGTCTATACTGTCTTTATTGAACCCGATGAAACTTTGTTCATGGGTAGTTCTATAACAATCATATTGAAAGTTATGGAAATATGTTTGTATGACACAAAATTGTAAGAAATAGGAACAAAATATTACTGAGGAAAAAGCTACCTCGCGAAGAGCTTTTTTCAAACTTAATGTTTTTATTTGTTCTTACTTGCTTGAGTCAATGTTTGTGACATGAACACTTGGGGCATGTCAATTACGAAATCTTGTAAGGAAAACTGATCAACTTAGAAGTTTTGCCTAACTTTGAGTGCAATAAATAAAAATGTCAATTTTTTGTGGAATCTAAGTATGTTGAGCATTCTTATAAATTTGTTGAAAGGAATTCTAATCCGTTAGAATTGATTTACATTGACATTTGTGATATGAAGTTAACACCATCTCATGGTGGGAAAAAATATTTGTTACTTTTATTGAGAATTGCATTATAAATGACTATGTCTATTTGCTTAATGGTAAGGATAAAGCAATAGAAATGTCTAGACAATGTAATATCGAAGTTGAAATTAGTGTGAAAATATATAAAAAGTGATAAGAATGGAGAGTATAAATCTCATTGTGCAGAAATATTTTTGGAAAAAGGAATATCCATCAAACTACTGCCATATTCACCTTAATATAATGAAAAATCGAACGTTGAAAGAAATGATGGATGCATTATTTATAAGTTCGGGTTTACACAAAACTTGTGTGGAGGAACTATCCTTACTGCAAAAGGGAACAACAAAAAGTTATCTTTTTAGAAAGAAAGTGATTTTGTTTTATCAGAAATACAATCTTTTCCATATGAGAAATGGAAAGGAAGGAAATTCAACTTGAAATATTTCAAAGTGCGGGAGTATCTAGTCAATGCCAAGTTCCTATTCCTAAAGAATTAAAATAGGACCTGTGACTGTGGACTGTAAAAGTAGACTTGAGTAGTCTAGAGAAGAGTCTAAAAGGCCTAGGAAATGAAAAGGATAATGTACTTAATAAAGAGATTCAGAGGCTTAGTAAATGTTAAAGGACATTTACTTCCATCGAATATGATTTTGTAATATTTCTTGTGTCTTCTCTAGACTCATTCTTTGGAAAGATGGTGTCAATAAACAATATTGAAAGTTAATTAATCTTCTTCAAAAAAATAAACCTTTAGGTTAAAAGTGAATGTTTAGAAGGAAAATAGCAGTTGATGGAACTATTGAAAAATATAAAGCAAGACTTTCTGTCAAACGCTTTAGACAAAAAAACCAAGGTTTTGATCTTGTCGATATATATACTCGTTAGTAATTAGAATTACATCCATTCTGATGAAAAAATTATTATTGTGGATATGACCTCCAAATTCATCAAATGAATGTGAAAAGAACTTTTTTAAATGTAGAATTGGAGGAAGAAATTTACATGGAACAACCCGAGGATTTTGTGGTTCCTGCTAAATAAAAGAATGAGTGAACTTGTTAAGTCACATTATGGAAGCACCCAAACAATGACATAATTTGATCAAACCATGTCGGCAAATGGATTGAAGAATGATGAAAACAAAAGTGACTCACAATTGGATTGTGCTAGCGTTTTGGGAAGCATGATGTATATCATATAGTGTGTGCGAGCAGATATAGCATTTGCTATTTTAAACTGAGTCGGATCACAAATGATCCCAAATAAATTCATTAGATGACAATAAATAGAGTTTTGGATTATTTAAAATAATACTTAAAACTATGTCTTGCATTATAACAATATCCAACAATATTGAAAGAAATAGTGATTCAAATTGAATCATCGGACGAATGAAGTAAAATTCATGAATGGATATGTATTTCCTATTGGTAGAGGAGCAGTCTCTTAGAAATATTTCAAAAGAGACATGTATCGCTAGCTCTACAATGTTCTTTGAACTAGGTGATCTAGATAAGGTCAGTGAATAAGTTAAAAGACTCCGGAATTTCTTGATAGATATATAGTTTAGCCCAAACCATTGGCATTAGTATGCATACACTTTCACAGTCAAGATGCAATAGGTAGAGCATGGAGTATGACATATAACGGAAAGTCTTGTCATATACGACATAGACATGATACCGTTAGAAAACTACTCTCTAGTGGAATTATCAGAATGACTATGTAAAGTCAAAAGATAATGTGTCGAATTCACTTACAAAAAGGCCTAACTAGAGAGGAAGTTAAAATATCATCTAAGGGAATGAATTTACGGCTTAGGACAAGTCATCATGGCAGTAACTCTATCTAGCAGACTGGAGATCCAAAGAGCTAGATTCAAGGAGAAAAACAAAGTTGTGAATGATGGTCTGACATTATCAACAAACTCAATCCATTCTCATGATGAAGAAAATGCTCAGGGACAATGATACAACATTAAGAGTTGTTAATGAGTTAATAAAGCTTAATGATTTTAATGATTTGCTAAGTTTGGCAGAGTTGATCAAATAATGTATCTACGCGATAACACGGTTATGAATGACCTATGTGAGTGTGAAGTGTAAGCCGCTTCAAATAAGATGATTTTCAAAAGCCCATCTCTCTATACACTTATGAAACCAGGAGGTGTTCATGGCTAAAACGAACACAACCGTAAGAACCATAAATGGTAAAAGGTCAATTGTGTGACATATGGCTGTCTAGGTATACACTAAAGTTCGACGGTTCAAAGATATCGCATCTACCGATTGACCGAGTATATCCGACATATGTTCACCATGGAAAGTCCAAGGGGAAACCTATGCAATTAATTTTTGCTTGTAAAGTAAACATACTTGTCCGTTTCTCTGTTTTTGAGTCATTCCCCATTCATGCGGGGGATTGTTGGGTTTTAAAAAAGTGTGAATGGAAAATGAAAAGTTGAGATTTTTACAAAGAGTTGTGACTTTTATGAAATGTTGCGACTTTTATGAAAAGTTGCGACTTTTATTAAAAGATGCAACTTTTATGAAAAGATGTGACTTTTATGGGAAGTTGTGACTTTTATGAAAGGTGACGATCTTTCTGAAAGATTGTGACTTTTCCAAAGGTTTGGGACCTCTCCGGTAAGGCACAACAAGAACCTTTTCGGACTACCCTTTGTTTTCTATAAATAACCTTTTCGCACTACCCTTTGTTTTCTATAAATTGAGGTATTTCCTCTCATTTTAATATAGAATTCATGGACTTTTTCTTCAACTACTAAATATAGTATTCTAAGTGTACTTTACTGCCGTTGAGTGGGTCGCTGACACTGGAGTTTTTGGTATCTATACTCTGGTGATTGAGATCATTTTACCTTGGGAGGTCATATTCCAAATCAAACCTCGGATACTAGAGGGGAATAATTTCCTTAAGGGGACACTGTGAGTTCAGTGGACTTGATCTTTTTCCTATTAAAAATTTTCCAGATTCTGGTACGTGTTTTACAAATTTTAGATTTGTAAATTAATTTCAGTTCTTCTATTCTTTTGTTTTTCACGGGTTCATTAAACTTGGTAACTTCGTGTTTCTGCAAAGTTTGTTGGAATCAATAAGATTCTTTAGACACATATTAACAACAATTCTTCTTTAAGAAAATATTTCGTATATTTTTTTAAATTTGTTTCTGATTCTAGTTTCGCTACTAGTTTTAATTTTCTAGTTGTGAAAATGTTCTTAAACTTTGTTGTCTTACAAAGATGTTCAAAGTTTTATTCTAAGTATGTTTGGAATACAAAACGAAATTAATATACTGTTAGTATTTTTTGTATTCTACTAATTGAGAGAACCTGATCATGGAAGTAGAAGATAAATGCATTACTTCTCCATAATTCGTTGCTTTGTTTAACAAGGTCGAACTGAGAACGTAACAGAAATTTTTATGGTATTCCGTTTAAAGATTACCAGGAAACCTTCTTATTAAATTATCTAAGGAGAAAAATAGTTTCTAAGAGTTATCATCTTTGATTTTTTTTATTATGTGCATCTTTGGAAAAAGATCTCCAAACTATATGTTGTGGAATGAAATTTAATTCGCAAATATTGTTACTTTAAAAATTCTTTAGTTTGCAAAAATGAGAGATGCATATTTTTTTTTGATAAAATAGTATATCAAAATGTTATAGTTGGAAGACTACTTGATATGAAAAACATTTCTATGTGATAAAGAATATGTGTGATTCTGTTTGGAAAAAAAAAAGATTTTTTGTGGTTTTATACTCTGGATAAATTGGACTATGCAATTGGTTTGAAGAATATAAAAACTTCACAAAATAAGTCAGTGTTGTACTTTTGATTTTCTATAAACTTCTATGTAATATAGAAATAAATTGTACAATTTTTTTGTCCTTGTTAGTATTTAAAATAATAAGTGGTATGTCCATTTATGATAGAGAAAAAATACCAGTGACTTAGGATTTGTGATTTTGTGTCTCTATGGAATGAACTTTGACATTGTGTAAACATTGTCAAAGAGAGTTGGAGCACTATAATTCTTTCGTAGAATAATATTCCCAACATTAAAATATGTAGAAAAACTATTTTCAAATACTTAAAAAATATTTTTGAGATCACATTTGAAATGTGGGGGTTATTTGCTTATGATTAGACTTGGTGTCTAATTTAACTTTGGAGCAAAAGATATGAAATTTAATGATACTTTTGTATTATGTTATACCCACAAAATTCTAGGAGTATATTTGGTATTGTGGTTGTTGAGTTTCTCTATTACTAGTATATAGTATGACTAGTATGAAACATCCAAATTATATATATATTTGTTCAAAATAATTGTGTTTTTTAATGGAAAAAAATATCATTTAAAATGATGTGATTTTTCATGAAAAGATATGTCTATTATAATAAAAGTATTCACATAGACATGAATATTGGTGAATAGTCATTTGTTATGTTTTTGTAAAAATAACATTTGGTCTATACTGTCTTTATTGAACCCGATGAAACTTTGTTCATGGGTAGTTCTATAACAATCATATTGAAAGTTATGGAAATGTCCTTCAAAAAAGGACATTTGACAAAATCTAAACAATGTTTGTATGACACAATATTGTAAGAAATAGGAACAAAATATTACTGAGGAAAAAGCTACCTCGCGAAGAGCTTTTCAAACTTAATGTTTTTATTTGTTATTACTTGCTTGAGTAAATGTTTGTGACATGAACACTTGGGGCATGTCAATTACAAAATCTTGTAAGGAAAACTGATCAACTTAGAAGTTTTGCCTAACTTTGAGTGCAATAAATAAAAATGTCAATTTTTTGTGCAATCTAAGTATGTTGAGCATTCTTATAAATTTGTTGAAAGGAATTCTAATCCGTTAGAATTGATTTACACTGACATTTGTGATATGAAGTTAACACCATCTCATGGTGGGAAAAAGTATTTGTTACTTTTATTGAGAATTGCATTATAAATGACTATGTCTATTTGCTTAATGGTAAGGATGAAGCAATAGAAATGTCTAGACAATGTAATATCGAAGTTGAAATTAGTGTGAAAATATATAGAAAGTGATAAGAATGGAGAGTATAAATCTCATTGTGCAAAAATATTTTTGGAAAAAGGAATATCCATCAAACTACTGCCATATTCACCTCAAATTAATGAAAAATCAAACATTGAAAGAAATGATGGATGCATTATATATAAGTTTGCGTTTACACAAAACTTGTGTGGAGGAACTATCCTTACTGCAAAAGGGAACAACAAAAAGTTATCTTTTTAGAAAGAAAGCGATTTTGTTTGATGAGAAATACATTTTTTCCACATGAGAAATGGAAAGGAAGGAAATCCAACTTGAAATATTTCAAAGTGCGGGAGTATCTAGTCAATGTACGAGTTCCTATTTCTAAAAGAATTAAATAGGACCTATGACTGTGGACAGTAAAATTAGACTTGAGTAGTATAGAGAAAAGTCTAAAAGGCCTAGGAAATGAAAAGGATAATGTACTTAATAAAGAGATTCAAAGGCTAAGTAAATGTTAAAGGACATTTACTTCCTTCGAATATGAGTTTGTAACATTTCATGTGTCTTCTCTAGACTCATTCTTTGGAAAGATGGTGTCAATAAACAATATTGAAAGTTAATTAATCTTCTTCAAGAAAATAAACCTTTGGGTTCAAAGTAAATGTTTAGAAGAAAAATGGCAGTTGATGGAACTGTTGAAAAATATAAAGCAAGACTTTGTGTCAAACGCTTTAGACAAAAAAGATCAAGGTTTTGATCTTGTCGATATATATACTCGTTAGTAATTAGAATTACATCCATTCGGATGCAAAAATTATTAGTGTGGTATATGACCTCCAAATTCATCAAATGAATGTGAAAAGAACTTTTTTAAATGTAGAATTGGAGGAAAAAATTTACATGGAACAACCCGAGGATTTTGTGGTTCCTGGTAAATAGAAGAAAGTGTGAACTTGTTAAGTCACATCATGGAAGCACCTAAACAATGACATAATTTGATCAAACCATGTCGGCAAATGAATTGAAGAATGATGAAAGTGATAAATGTGTTCACATTAAAATCATAAGGTCATTGTTTGTTTGTATATTGGTGATATGTTGATCATCAATAGAGACACTAATGACATAAATACTACTAAACGTATGTTATAAAGCAAGTGGAATGAAAATTATTAAAGTTACTAATGCGATATTAGATATAAGAATTCATAGAACTCCATAATGTTTAGCATTTTCACGGTCTCATTGCATTGAAAAGGTACTGAACTAGTTCAAATATTTGGATGTCAATATTGTCAAGTCTCCAATAAATGTGAGCTTTGCATTTCAAAAGAGTGAAAACAAAAGTGACTCACAATTGGATTGTGCTAGAGTTTTGGGAAGCATGATGTAATTCATATAATGTGTTCGATCATATATAACATTTGCTATTTTAAACTTAGTCGGCTCACAAGTGATCCCAAATAAATTCATTAGATGACAATAAATAGAGTTTCGGAGTATTTAAAATAATACTTAAAACTATGTTTTGCATTATAACAATATCCAACAATATTGAAAGAAATAGTGATTCAAATTGAATCATCGAACGAATCAAGTAAAATTCACGAATGGATATGTATTTACTATTGGTAGAGGAGCAGTCTCTTAGAAATATTTCAAAAGAGACATGTATCGCTAGCTCTATAATGTTCTTTGAACTAGGTGCTCTAGATAAGGTCGGTGAATAAGTTAAAAGACTCCAGAATTTCTTGATAGATATTCTGTTTTGGCCCAAACCATTGGCATTAGTATGCATATACTTTCACAGTCAAGATGCAATAGGTAGGGCATGGAGCATGACATATAACGGAAAGTCTTGTCATATATGACATAGACATGATACCGTTAGAAAACTACTCTCTACTGGAATTATCAGAATTGAATATGTAAAGTCAAAAGATAATGTGTCGGATTCACTTACAAAAAGGCCTAACTAGAGAGGAGTTAAAAGACCATCTAAGGGAATGAATTTACGGCTTAGGACAAGTCATCATGGCAGTAACTCTATCTAGAAGACAGGAGATCCCAAGAGCTAGATTCAAGGAGAAAAATAAAGTTGTGAATGATGGTTCGGCATTGTCAACAAACTCAATCCATTCTCATGACGAAGACAATGCTCAGGGACAAGGATACAACATTAACACTTGTAAATGAGTTAATAAAGCTTAATGATTTTAATGATTTGCTAATGTTGGAAGAGTTGATCAAATAATGTATCTACGCGATAACACGGTTATGAATCACCTATGTGAGTGTGAAGTGTAAGCCGCTTCAAAGAAGATGATTTTCAAAAGCCCATCTCTCTATACACTCATGAAACCAGGAGGTGCTCATGGCTAAGACGAACACAACTGTAAGAACCATAAAGGGTAAAGGATCAATTGTGTGACATATGGTTGTCTAGGTATACACCAAAGTTCGACGGTTCAAAGATATCGCATCGACCGATTGACCGAGTATTTCCGACATATGTTCACCATGGAAAGTCCAAGGGGAAACCTATTTATCAGATGCAATTAATTTTTGCTTGTAAAGTAAACATACTTGTCCGTTTCTATGTCTTCGAGTCATTCCCTATTCATGCGGGAGATTGTTGGGTTTTAAAAAAGTGTGAATGGAAAATGAAGAGTTGCAATTTTTACAAAGAGTTGTGACTTTTATGAAATGTTGCGACTTTTATGAAAAGTTGCGACTTTTATGGAAAAAATGCGACTTTTATGAAAAGATGTGACTTTTATGAAAGGTGACGACCTTTCTGAAAGATTGTGACTTTTCAAAAGGTTTGTGACCTCTCCGGTAAGGCACAATACAAACTTTTTCGGACTACCCTTTGTTTTCTATAAATAACATTTTCGCACTACCCTTTGTTTTCTATAAATTGAGGGATTTCCTCTCACTTTAATATAGAATTCATGGACTTCTTCAACTACTAAATCTAGTATTCTAAGTGTACTTTACTGTCGTTGAGTGGTTCGTTGACACCGGAGTTTTTGGTATCTATATTCTGGTGATTGAGATCATTTTACCCTAGTAGGTCATATTCCAAATCAAACCTCGGATACTAGAGGGGAATAATTTCCTTAAGGGGACACTGTGAGTTTAGTGGACTTGATCTTTTTCCTATTAAAAATTTTCCAGATTCTGGTACGTGTTTTACAAATTTTAGATTTGTGAATTAATTTCAGTTCTTTTATTCTTTTTTTCCCCATGTTCATTAAACTTGGTAACTTCATGTTTCTGCAAAGTTTGTTGGAATCAGTAAGATTCTTTAGACACATATTAACAACAATTCTTCTTTAAGAAAAGTATTTCGTATATTTTTTTTAAATCTGTTTCTGATTCTAGTTTCGCTACTAGTTTAAATTTTCTAGTTTTGAAAATGTTCTTAAACTTTGTTGTCTTACAAAGATGTTCAAAGTTTTGTTCTAAGTATGTTTGGAATACAAGATGAACAACAAAAAACTCATCCTAAATCTTTTCCAAGACATTTCTACCTGCGAGCAAAATTTTGTAGTCGGTTCAAGGCCCCCAATGAAGGTATGTACAAGCACCGAGTTAGCTTGGTGGTAACGCGGACAACTCAGCATTGACTTGAATCTATCCCACACTTGGTATATATTCTCTCCCGCTCTTTTCTTGAAACTCAGGATTTCACTTTTTAATTTGCGGTTTTCCCAAATGGGAAGGAATTTGATCAAGAACATTTGAGAAAGATCATCCCCAGTTGTGATTGAGCTTGTTGGCTCTAATGACAACCACTGCCTTTCTTCTCACATGCTTCCATACATCTCCGAGTTTCAATGATGAAATCAGCGACTTCTTATAAATGAAGCATATCCCTTGTGTGTGTGCTTGTTTTTTCATTTCCATCGTCACCCTTGGAGACATCACATAAACCAAAATAAAAAAATTATGAACAAAATATTAATTAAATATGTTATCTAATATGGTCGAGGAAGTTAGAACTTATATAAACAAAGAATTTGACCCCACACACACGCGCGCGCGCGCGCGCACACACACACACACACAGATATATATATATATATATATATATATATTAACGAATAGCACACATCGAATCACGTAAAATAATTAAGATTTTGAGGAGATGATCTTACAAATAATTGGTTTGTCTTTGATGAATTCAAGGTAGTCCATTTCAAGCATATTGGCATCCACCATGATCAAGTCGAATTGGTCGATATGTTCCCGGAGAATGGATAGAGCTACAGTGGCTTGTTAAATCGCAGTTACTATAAACAAAAATCAAGATCAGAAAATATAAAAAATTATGTATGTTGTGCGATATTTTCATAATAAAAATCTAACAAGGTTATTAAGCACTATTGTAATTTATTCAGATATATCTGCACTTAGTCATACATGACTGAAACACATGTTAAAATTTACTAAAAGTTTTTGTCATGTGCATCTCTGTTTTTTTTCCAATAATAAAATAATTTTCTTCTTCGAATTTCAACATTCAAATCTACCCAAAAAAATTAAATTCAATCGATAAATTTCATGTATCTTACAAAACAAACTTCAATAAGAAATTTTACATTAATTCACTTCTTTAACTACAGACTAAAGTACAAATTTACCTCGAAGATCTAACAAAAATTAGGGGAAAAGGCTCTAACACATATGAGAGAAAACTAAAAGAGACATAAAATGTACCTTTAAAGGAATGTTCTTCAAGAATTACAGTTATATTTGATAAAGAAGTTGAATCAGGATCAATTAAGAGAATTCTGAGGAATGTTCTTCAAGAATTGCAGTTATATTTGATAAAAAAGTTGAATCAGGATCAATTAAGAGAATTCTGAGGCCAACATACGCCGAAGGAACATCTACATTACAAATTATCTCAGAATCCATCTCTGAGAGTGATGATTTTGAGAGAGAAAACAAGAAAATATTTTTGTTCTCTTTCTTTGGTTTCTCTTTTTTTTTTCTACCACTTTACGCTAAATAAAGGATAAAAATTGACCAAATAGTTAAATATAGAGAGAAAATATTAAATTTTGAATATCTCTATGGATTACGTATGTAGTAAATATTTAAGGGATATATAGTTAAGCAAGATGTAGATAATCTACCAATTTAAGTTCAAAATAATTAGTCTTGACTTTTTTTCGTGATACAGACAAAATCATTTAGTCCCCCATTTAATTCTAACCTTTTACAATTTATATTTAAAATTATAAGATTAAAGAACATTTTAGTACATTCGACACATCTTTAGTTTAAAATCACAAGATTCAAATGTTATCTGTACTTTCTTAAATTTCATATCAAACTAAAACAGGCAAAAAAATTGAAATGAAAGAGTGTAATTGATAATATTTCTTTAGTCATGCTCGTAAGTTCATTTCAAATAACATGTTTTTATTTTATACTATATCTACATACACCATATAATATATATTTCGAGACAATATTAAACTAACAACGTAAATCGATGATTATAGTTCTAGCTGCACCTTTACTTGTAACATTTTTAAAATGGAAAAAAAAAAAAGGTTAAAGTTTGAAACATTGAGTAAAATCTTAATTCATTTTCAAACCTGTATTATGTAGTTATCTCCTTCTATGGTTTCTTGTAATACTTGGAGTAAAATAGTATTCAATTTCTATATATCTCATGGTTTTTGTTCTTCTGAAATATTTTAATTATATAACTGAAGACTTACTCTCTCTATATGGACCTCACTATTTATCTATGTTCCTTAATTCTTCGAACTATATAATTTTGCGTTCACACATAGTCCTTTAAAAAATGATTGCCTTAGATTTTTCTTTTTTATTCTTTATTTGTTCGCTCTATTGTAGGGTGCAACGTGATTGACATCTTGGGAATAATATGTATAGCCTCACCATTATCCATATCATTTTTCGGCCTATCAAATTAGGATGATGAAGTCGATCCATAAATTTTCGTTTTATATCTTTTGACAACATTTCACTCAAAGATTTGAATTGCGATAGTGCCTTAAATTATTCGCAAATATAACCTGATCTTTCTTTCCATAAATCTCACATGTAGAAACTCTGAAAGAGCGGTCGACTTCATTTCTCGTATAAAATTACATCGAATATATTAAAACCCTAATTTGTGACCAAAAAGAAATACAATTTTTACCTCTCTTCCTTACCCAACACACCATTCCCATTCTTTATTACTCACAGCATCAATCGTTGGCCTTCCACTGCACCATTTTCTTGAACAAACTGAATATTCTGAACAAGAAAAACTCCATCAATGAATCCAGAAAGCTCCAATAACAACAGCCAAACAAACCCTAGAAAAAGACTATTAGTAGAAGAACCTAACAATGACAAACAACCAATAACACTAAATTCCATGGTGGTAGCCATTGATCACAACAATCTCTTTTACACAGTTTGTTCTATATGTGAAAAGACTCTACCTGACCCTTCTCCAAATACCCATATCCCCAATTCTTCTTCTTCTTCTTCATCATCATATTCAATACCCTTTTGCAAAATTGCAACTTTAACTCTGCTTCTTCTGGTTCCAAACGCCTCTTTCGTGTTCTTGTATGTGAATTTTTCTTTTTATTTTGTTTTGTTATCTGCAATGTTGGTGCTTTTTTTGTTGGTTTTTGTCAAAGATTTGTTTTTTTTTTGTGGGTGATTTTGGGTTTTTTTGCAGATGTCGATAGCTACTGAGAAAAGAGTTGTTGTGGTGATAATGTTTGATAGGGCAGCTAGGGTTTTGTTTGGTTGTTCTGCTGATGAGTTCTTTGATTTTGCCAAGACTCACCCTTTTGCTGGTAACTTTGATTAATCTCCCTTTTTATCTTTTAAAGTTGCACTGGTGCATCATTTAGGAGATGTGTGAGAGGCTGGTTATAGCGGTTTTTAGGAGAGGTAGAAGTAGGCTTAAGAAGAACTAGGGAGGTGATTAGATAGAATATAACACATATTTTGCTTACTACGACATGACCCTACACAAGGAGCGGTAGAAGTAGTCTTAAGAAGAACTAGGGAGGTGATTAGATAGAATATAACACATATTTTGCTTACTACGACATGACCCTACACAAGGAGAGGTAGAAGTAGGCTTATGAAGAACTAGGGAGGTGATTAGAAAGAAGTAAGAACATGACACATAGTTTGCTTACTACAACATGACCCTACACAAGGAGAGCTGGAGAGGTAGAAGTAGGTGTAAGAAGAACTAGGGAGGTGATTAGAAAGAACATGACAGATAGTTTGCTTACTAGAACATGACACATAGTTTGCTTACTCCAACATGACCCTACACAAGGAGAGGTGGAAGTAGGATTAAGAAGGACTAGGGAGGTGATAAGAGAGAACATGACACATATTTTGCTTACTACGGCATGACCCTACATAGGAAGGTGTGAAAGGCGAGAATTAGGTTAGAAGGGTAGTGAGTAGTTGACAGATTGTCTATAGCAGGTTTTAGAAGAGGTGAAAGTATGTTTTAGAAGAACTGAGAAAGGTGATTAGACAAAACATGACATATCTTTAGCTTATTGAAGATTTGGGAAGGTATGGAGGTCAAGTGTTAGGCTGGAAGGGTAAGTAATCGAGTGTTGTTGTACTTTTATGTTGTTGAGAAATGGGTTAGTCTACTCTCCTCATTTTATTAGTTAGTATACCCAATGGGATTTTTCATTGGTATGTTGTTGTTACTACTTCCTGTTGCTTATTTTGTATTGTTTCTCTTGCTATTTTGTTATCCTTGTTTTCTTTTCAATCTGGCTTTGATTTCACTTCTCTTAAGTGGAGGGTCTATCGGAAACAACCTCTCTACCTCACAAACAAGGTAGGGGTAAGATCTGCATACATCCTATCCTCCCCAGACTACACTTGTGGGAATGTGGTTGTACTTTTTATAATTGCATTCCAGTTTGAAGTTTACAGTGGCAATTTCACTTATACTTGAAATAAGTCAACGGTATTGTTTGCAGGATATTTTTGGCTGCTATAATGAGATGCTGTAGAGACTATACTAAACATAATATGAAAGTCAGTTCCTAGCCCGATATAGTGAAATGTTGTTAGAGACAAGTTTGACTGTAGTACAGTAGTAGTAAATGATATCACACTTTTTATACTTGCCTCTGTCATCAACAAGAGTTATAAATTTTTCTTTCCTTTAGGAATTCTATGAAACCAAAAAAAAAAAATGAAAGAAGTAGGAGATAATGGGGTAATGTTTCTGTAGGAATTGAAAATTCTAATGAAACTTACTCCCTCTGTCCCAATTTATCGGATAACTCTTTTTATTTGGAGATGTCCCAAGATGGTTGACACTTGACACTATTTTATTGCCACACGACTTTCTTGACTTTCAAGTATTCTAATTTATTAATCTTATTCAAGTTTCATGTTTTTGTTGAAATGTTTCTCCATCTAACTATACTCCAACAATCATTTTATTATTTTCTTCTACTATTTCTAAATAAGTTCAATTAGTATCTCAACATTTTCATATTAAATGGAACAGAGAGTATTTGGTCATGGTCCATAAAAAAATTTCCAAGAATCTTATAATTGCATCTTATAGTGTTTTGCTGGGCCATATGAAGAGGATTCTGACTTTTTGAGAATTCTTTTATGCAGCTGCAGCTGCCGGTAATGCTTTGGAGGGAGAGATGTTGAAGATCACCTTGTCCAAACCAAAGAATGGAAATGCACGACATCTACGAGTGGTATCAGTTTTTCCATTGCGGACAGGTTTTCAGCCTGTGATCAAGACCTTGAGGGAACTATATCGAGCTAGAGGCGGTTCATAGCTATTGCATTCAGGTGTTTGTGTGTCAAATGTTCTTTTGAGCAGGCTTAATGTTTGTGTACATCACCATCGTTCCATTGACAAAAAGAACATGAATGCATCTTTTGTTAAATATTAGTTTTCTCTTTAAGTGTTTCTCTTATTTAGAAGACCATGGAGTCTGCTTACATTATTATAGTTATCTATCTTATGAAAGCTTTAAACGAAATGTGAAATTTAAGTCTTGGGTAGCATATCAATGTTTGCTTGATCTGCCATCTAACAAGATCAATAAACATGTGATTCTGTCTCCCATTCAATATGTTCAGTTCAATGAAGATATCTAAGACAAATAAACAATCTTGATGTAAATGAACTGGTTTAACTGACCGGAAATGCATGGGACAAGTATATGGCCGTTCAAAGTGGAGAATTTTTCTGCAAGTTTGGTACGTCTATAATGTCTGTTTCGGAGCCAGAGGAATAGGGAACCCGGATATCATCTAGGTCTTTATTTAGCTGAATTGGTTGAACATACAGGACCTCTAGGGTATATTTGCTTTTTCAAGCTAGTCCAATAAGTGTAGAATTTCCTTTAAGTCTGGTATGTCAATGCACAACCTGTACTAGAGTCCGAGGAATCGGGGCATTGTACCAGTTGTTTATTTAAAACTTTATCCTCTGACTGTGAAAATTTAACTTACGATCCTGCTGCTTGAGTATCACCGCTGAAGGGGTAAAAGTATGAAGTATTTGCAAGTATTGATCAATTCACTTCAGCGTTAAAAGTGTTATTTACATGTTCTGTTGCTTGGGGAAAAATCAATCTGTTTTTTTCCCCAAAGTTGAGGCACAGAAAATACGAAAACAACCAGTTTTTAACATCAGTTAAGCTAGAATAAAAATTCGTTTAGTCAGTTGTTATATTGAATAGCTTGCTTGCCTGTTTATGCCCTTCTCTTATCCCTTGAATACCTTTCGACCACTGTGCTCCTTACAGGTTTGAAATGATTAATTACTTTGACACCGGCATGATCAACATAATGCAAGATAGGAATAACAAATTATAAGAGCAAACAGTGTGGTTCACTATATGTTATAATGCTTAATCCAATTATCTTAGAAGAACAACATTCACCTGAAAGGGTGAAATGTATCTACATGATTTTCTATGTTTTGGTGATATTATAAAGCTGGTATATTGTTAATCTGTTTCAGTATGTGTGGTTCATAAATTGATTCTTCACAAGTTGCCATGAGTCCACCTCTGAAGCATTTCAAGTGCTGCCTTAGGTTGGTCCATCGGCACCATATGACCTGCATCGTGGACCTTGAGGAATATCAGTGGTCCATACTTCTTTTGAACACCTTTCTCCTCACCGTCTACTGTGAAAGAAACAGACGGTGCAGCCTCAAAGCCTTTCTGCCCAGACCATTCTACTGCATGCACCCAATTTGAGTTCCCTGTCCATTTCAAGAAACAATAGTTTACTCGACACAGTTTAGATTTATCAGTGTTGTCAAAAGCGTGCTTAAGCCCTTAAGCGAGGCTCAAAAACGTGTTGAGCGTTGTGCCTCACTTAATGTGCGCTTCAGCGTCGTCATCAAGGTTGTCAGGCACTTTTCCTCGCCAATGAGCCTCTTCCGAAGAGGCGAAAGTAATTGATATTTCACTTTGCCATTCATGCTTATTAGTATTAAGTTTGGACTAAATCCTACGGTTTATTTTGCACTTAAAACCTCAACGGACCTTTAAGAATTTTTTTGCGCTTCTCTGTTATAGGTGAATGAAGCTTACCAAGCCAGTTGCAGATAAGGTCATACTCTCCAGCATAAATGAGTAGATTGATACCATCCTCAAGAAGTTGAGGAATACCGACTTCAAGATTCTTCATCCAGTCCATCCTCATCGCCTGATAAACTGAAGAACTACACGAGACAAAGTCAATACTGGTGGGAACACCGAGGGCTTCCTTAACTTGGTCATCGTTGAGGTAAGTTTCCATTCTCGAGAAGTCATAGCAGAGGCTACCATTGCAGGTCTTCCGGATATCATAGTACTACAGGTGAAAAAGTCACAAATCCATCAGATTGTTATAAAAACATATGTGCTCCTAGTTATATGACACCCTTGTCTCGTTAGAAAAAACTGAAAGAAGTTGCACGTTCTTACATTTATGTCGCCAGCAATGTTCATTATACTGTCGAAAATGAGGTTGCAATCGTTAAATCCCTTCATACATGCATCTTCACTACCACTTGCTGCCAATATTTTCACACAAATCATGTCAAGAATATCGAGATAATTCTAAGGCTCTTTTCTTTCTCTTTTTCGAAGTTAACTTGTTTTAGTGTTATGCAGGATAAAGACTTACCACAAAGCTTAATTTCTTGTTGACATGTTGGATATAATTGATTTATATAATCGTAGTCGGTTTGATTGATCAATTTCATATCCAAAGAATAGTCAGTGTAAGCTTTATACTGGATTTCTGGGTTGGTGAGGCCATTACCTATAGCAAATCCCTGATCAAAGTAGCATGTAAATATATATAGTCCAACCAAAACAAGTCGAAAAAAACCCCGAAAAAACGACTTGTTATAGGAAAGAAAGTACCTTGAGGTTTATGTGAATTCCTTCTTTCTTTATGTTTCCTTGATGAACTCTAGAAGCAAATGCAGGAATATAATGTCCAGCATATGATTCTCCAGTAATGTAGAAATCATTATTTACATACTCAGGATGAGCATTGAAGAAGGCCTGTCATATCGTAAAATACATCGTATTTTACGGATTAGAGACATCAACAACGATGACATACTCGTGTAATCTCACAAGTGGAGTCTGAGAAATACCGAGAAGAGGTGAAGGGAACAAACCTGTAGGAAATCATAAAGGTCATTGCTTACACCAGTCTCATTGTGTCGAATGTCACTTTCATCAGAAGTATAACTGAAACCAGTTCCAGTTGGTTGATCAACGTATATAAGGTTTGACACCTGTCGATTCGCAACAAGTAAATGGAAATATTATTTTCCGAGTTTAACTTTTGAACGTTGATAATGTAAAAATTCTTTATGCCAACTATTTTATGAGTAAAATCCTTGTTCTTTTTTTTAAAAAATGTAGTTAGTACAAATAGTGAATGGGTGTAATGCAGGCTAACCTATCCAAACATTTAGTGATTCATTTCATCGTTTGAACATGAAATCTATAAATCATACAGAGATAATTTTGTTGTTGCTCAAAGGCTTTCTGTCAAAAAATCCTTCTTATTCCTAATTAATGAATCGTTTTTAAAACGGAGTGGTTGTTTTTTAATAAAAGACAATTTTATACATAAAGCGTTCTGTCTTTACGAGTTGTAAAGCTCAAATCTATCGCTAGATTTTTCGTTAAGGAAGTTCAAATATATAAAGAAATTGAGAGGATATATTAACACATAAAATATAAATTTTGATCTTTTAAGTATACAATGTCATTTTCTATTTTTAGAGATAACTTTATGATTAATTCAAGACTATTTATTCTTGACCATTAAAAAAAAGGTTTCTTTGACAAAAAAGCATTTGCTTTTTAATTTTTGTGGAAACAATTAAATGAAAATAGAGCACTATATAAAAAAAAACAAAAATCATATAAGTCAATAACAATAGTTGAACTACTTTAGATGAAATTTTTTTTCTAATTTAAGTCACAACTAATGAATAGCAAAAACAGTCAAAGAAGATTAGTTAGTTGGTGAAAAAGAATTGACTTTGCATGAAGGGTGTGATTGATTAAAAAGCGAGTCACAAACGAATTTCTCAGCTATATAAAAAAAAAAAAGAATGACTTTGCATGAATGAAAGGAAAAAAAATTCAATCAATAATTAACAAGTTGCGAATAAAATAATCATGATATTCTAAAAAAAAATTGAAATGAATTTGTTGATAATAATATCATGTATTAAATTAGGAAAAATCCAAAAAAATTACCTTGTCCCAACCAAAATCATTCCAGACAAGAGACATATTATTTGATATTTTAAAAGGTCCATTTTCATAAAGTAATGCCAATTCACTGCTACATCCTGGACCTCCTGTTAACCATATCACTACTGGATCATTCTTGTTACTCCTTGATTCAAAGAAAAAATAGAACATCCTACAACAAAATAAACTACATTAATTAAAAAGAATAGTCTGGTACATGAAGTATCTCGTATTTATGTAGGTTTGAAGAAAGATTATGCTTTAAGCGTATTTAATGTAAGTTGTATATTAATGGTCAGACAAAGATAACTTTAACATGTACTCTTAGACTCTCCTTTCGAAGCAAAAAAAAAAAAAAAAGATTGCTTAGTAGAGGAAGTATTTCACATTCATATCGGGTTCAAAAAAGAATTACATCGTCGTAAGGGGTTGTAATTTAATTATCCTGTTCTAATAGGAATATACTAATTACTTAGATCGTTCTTTCAAGATTCCTCTTTTTTTTTTAAAAGAATAAATAAAGCGCATGAAATATTGTCCGCGACAAGGTCCGGGAAATGACCACATCCCACAACGGCGTAATTTAATCAGTCTATCTTGACGCAACATGACTCAAACCAATAACCTATAGATCAAGGCTCCTACTTTTTTTTAAAAAAAAAAAAAAGAATAGTTCGGAGTACGAAATATTATACACTCACACAAGGTTCATAAAAAAGACCGCATTTTGAGGAATATAATCTAATATCAATCACGCTAATTTCACGGTCCAAACTCGTAACTATATACATGATAAGAATTTTACCGTTGTTCTAATAAATATAGTCAATAATATATAATTATGTAAGATAAATAATCAAACCTTGCAGATTTAGTGTTTATAAGAGGAAAATAACCAGCATGATGGCCTAAGTCTTGGACAGTGGCACCAGAATCACCAAGATAAGATAAATCCAATTTCTTCTCAAATAATTTATTTTCATAATTATTGTCCTTTGAAGAAACAATATTAATGTCATGTTTAGGGAACAAATTAAGTTGCCTAATCAATTTTTCACCCATTGTTAATTGAAATTTCTTTGGACTAATATTATCATTATGAGATTGTAAGAAAAAATTGGGTGATAATGAAAGGGCAATTTGGGAACATAAAACAAGAAATATAGCAACAAAGAGAAGAGGGAATAATGAAGATGAAGAAGACATTTTTTTTAATATAATTTTGAATGAAGAATTATTTGAGTTTTTGAGATTATTTATAAGGAGGGAATATGAGTGTGAAATTGACTATTATTATTTATTATAATTATATTGTGTGAAAGAGGGAGGAAAGTGGGGGAAGAAACATGGGATTTAATGGTTTATTTACTATGCTATTAATTTGGACAATTACCAATTCTTGGTTGGAAAAAAATAGGTGCATGAAAAAGGAAATGATATGTATTCTATGTTCACATATTTTTGTGGTTTTATTATCTATTTTATTTAGTATATATAATGTAAAATAATATAGAGTTCAGTATTTATTTAATATTTATAACAACAATAACATATACAGAATGGTTTCAAAAGTAAACTCTAGAGAGATCAAGCATACAGTGGAAAGACTGATTCTGATTAAATACGATTTGATTATTCCTAATTCACATCTTTATTCTTCTTTTTGGTTTTATCTATTTGTATTAAATTATTTATTATAAATACAGAGGGTTCGATATTAATTGATTAAACAAAAGTAATTTCACATTTTGAGTTATCATCTCAACTCTACCTTAGTTAAAAAAATTAATAAAATATTTAATACATTGTTTTTCTTAGCCCATTTGGTCCTCAACTTATTGTTAACCAAAATAAACTATTTAAATATGATCATATGTTATATTATTATTACTTCATATTTTGAGAATTTTTAGTTTTAAAGTAATTTAAATCTTAATTTTTTGTATATTAAAGAACCAAAATAACATATTTGATTAATCAAATATTAAATTTGCTTAGTTATTACTTGTATTATCTCAATCACTAAAGATTATTATAGACTGATTTGATTAGTAATAATTAAGGATGTTAAATAATAAATAAATGGATCTATAATATTTTAAAACTTTGAATATTGAAGGGCAATGTGTACGCAATTTTTCTTAAATAAGAGCTGTTAATTCCATTTATTGTAAAAATTATATATTTGGGGATATTAATACTCCTATAATTAATAATTTAAGTATGTGGTTTTAGTAAATCCAATTTAGTCACACAAATATGAAATATATCGTCGTATAAGTGTATGTACTTTTAGTTAAATGAAATTAAAAGTACATAACTCTTGCAATTCTTATTACGATTTCTATTCGATGTCTGGTATTTATTTGAAGACTCATCTAATCTAAATACATATTGAAAAGTCGAACTTTGAGCTTTAACTAAATCAAATTAATATCGAAAAGTTTCATTTTATATTTTGACTAGTCAGTATTTATGTAATTTAAATTTATATCGGAAAAAATTACTTTGAAATCAGACTAATTTATGTTTGTGCTGAGATACTCCATTCTAGAATCCAATTTATTCTATACGCGAAAGAAAATTTTACTTTCAAATAAAACAATCTCTAAAAAAAAAATTTACAATAAAAATTCAAGAACGAAATATCAAATTAAGGATTTAATTAGTGAAACGTGGCTCTTAATAAAAGAATACGCAAGGACTATGTGCCCTTAAAGCAATCAAAAATTAATGTTAAATTATTCTTTGATCAAAGAAATCATTATGCCATTTAATATAAAAAAAACTTTAAAATATTATACCAGCTTAAGTTTCACGTAATATATTCTCATATATACATTGTGGCGTAGGGAACATTTTACTTTTAAAATTGAATTGTTATTTTTTTTTCGGGTTCGAATTAATTTAATTTCAAAATAAATATCAGATATTAAATAAGAAATCAATACTATAATAGAACAATAGTTAGCACAAACACCTTCTATCGCAAAATAAAAAATATTTATAACGTGAATCTTATTTAACGAACGATTATTAAGAAAATTGAATAATTAAAATTATATAACGATGAATTTTGTATCTTAATTAATAATTTTAGTGCACCTATGACTTTTTATTAGTACTAAAGTACTGAATAATTTTGTAAATCAAGGTTTAGGCATATATAAAATATGAAAATTATTGGGTTTTTTTTTATTCGTTTAATGGGGTTGTAAATTATCGATAGATAAGATATGGAAAAATTGACTTGACCTAAAAAGAAAAAAAACTTAATTTTGTCATATTACGATGAAGTCTAAATAATTCATATTAAGATTAATTAATCATTCGAAATAGTTCAATTGATTTGGAAGATAGTAAATTCATACGGATTCAGAATCGATCTACCTCAATGCTTTATGAATCGAGTCTGTCATATATAACTTACCTAATATAGTTTGTAAGCTATTACACAATGAAAACTTACTCAATACTCACATGATTATTCGGAGATTTAAAAAAAAATATATAATGGTCTAATTACAAGTCAAATTGATTATTATGTCATAATTACAAAGTCTCTATCACTTATAGAATATTCACAAGCACACTCAATATAATGCTTGTCAATTTATTTTTTTCATAAATAAGAAAACGATAATCTACGATCATTGACAATTTAAATAAAAGAAAATATTTTAAATATGTATTATTATACAATTAATAATATTATTTTAATACTAATGAAACAATAATTAAAATTACAATTATTATAATTAATGATGTCACATAGTATTTTAGTTGAGACTAGAATTTTTGGTTTTATATGACATGAAAGATATTTTATTTTTTTAATGTTTTTTAGCCTTTGTTCTTTGTGTAATGCACTAAATAACAACTAACATGAGATAAGATATATACAGCTGCATAATAAAATCTTAGAAAGTATATGTGGACGTAAAATTAAAGAGGTTATATATATAGTAAATAAAATAAAATAACTAATTTTTTTATAAAAAAAAATTACAAGAAAATTGTATTTATTTGTGGAATGTCAATGTGGTCCAAAAAAAAAATATAATTTTGGGATTGTATATTTTTTTTTATTGGATGAAGTCTGCAAATGATATCATCGAAGAAAAAAAACATGAATTCTTGTAGGGAACGTACAGAAAACTTAGACTTATTTATTAGTGTACTCATTTTTTTTCTTTTTAATGATCGAGAAAATTGTTTAGAATTAGTAAAAAATATGCGTAACTTTTGAAATTCAAACGATAACGAGTTAGACTTTTTTGTATAATAATATAAATCTTACTTATTACTTGAAAAAGTAATATTTCTTTTTTCATAAGTGATTTTCAAAAAGTAATTTTGTGAAGTAGTTTGTATTTAATTATAATTAATATGAAAAATTCATTTATCAATATTAAAATGACAATTTATATCTAACCAATATTCTAATAAGTATTTGTTTAAAATATATTTATTTTTTTCAATTTTTAGAAATCAATTTTTTCTATTACTCAAAGCCATTTATTTTTCCCTAAAAACTTTATCTCAATTTTTAGATTTCCAAATAATTAATTTATGGTTCGAAACAGTGACCTAACAATATTCATTTGGGATAAAGATCTGGTCAGGTATAAATTAGGTCAAGTAATGTTCAATGTTCTTATAGATTCATGACATATGTATTATAATAATTTATTGTTGAGATTCATTTAAACTATATACTCATCTTAATAATAAAAACAATAAAATCGTCAATTATTTTTATTTTTTAAAACTATCAAATAAAACAATTAAGTGTACCCTAGCTAATATTTTTAAGAAAAAAATAAGAATAACGGGAATATACAGACTTCCCAACTTTTTTACTTGGCAAACCTCGTACTTGTATTGGAATTTTTTAAATTATACTAATTTTAAAGAATCCAAAACTTTTGAATAATCTGAATAAATACATTTTTATAATTATTTGAAAACCTCCAATATAAGTTTTTTTTTAATGTATTGTCATGTTCTTTAGTTGAATTATTATTTAGAACTCAATGATGTTTTTATGTTTAATCTATTTTTGGAGATTACTTCAGAATTTGAAGAAAACATATGTGAAATTACTCTCGCAGAAGTTTCGTGGGTAAAAAGTAGGAAGTTCACACATTCCGTCAATCTTAAAAGAAAAAATCTTGAAAATTTTAGTTTGGGTACACTTAATTGTTAATTTCAAAAGATAAAAAAGATGACAGCTTTGTTGTTTTTATTATTATAATGAGTATATAATTTAACTGAATCTCAATCATAAATTATCATATAGTACACACGGCATGAATCTATAAGGCTATTGAATATTACTTGACCTAATTATACTTGATCGAATCTTTATCCATTTAATTGTATTACTTTTTTTCTTATATTATTTGGTTATGAAAGTTATGTTTTATACTCATTCGAATTTAGAATATTTTGATTGCACATGGAATGTTACGTTGTCTTTAGTTGATTGGAGGTCCCACTAAGCTATTTGTATTAAATTTTTTTTTCTTATATAATATAAATATAAATATTTCAAGCAGCTTTTTACCAAAAAAAAATATTTTTTTGGCTGAAATTAAAAAAAAAATTATAACAAACTTTTTGGCGTCATGATTAACAATTAAGGTAATTAAGAATTATTAAAATAATTGAAAATAGTCCTTTTAACGATTTATAAAATTCATGGAAACGTAAGACTAAAATGGCAATACTTTAAGAAAAAAAATCATGCATGAAAATGGCCGCAACGATTTTTTTCTGTCAATATCTAGTCGATTTAATTGATTTCATGGCATCGAAAATTCAGATATATCTAGTGATGTTTATATTTGGTGTGCGTTCAAAGAATATTGATTGTGAATTTTTCGCATTATCACTGTCAAAAAATAATTAAATTAGTGTTATGTCAATTCAAGTTTTATTTGACTTTGTGATCATGTTTTTCAGTTGCTTACAACTATTGAACCACTAAAACTTAATTATGGGCAAAACTATTGTGCAATATTTCATTATTCCACTAGTAAATTAATATCCATAATTTAAGGATACGTGATAAATTAAATCACCTAGCAAATATTCAAAATTAAATATAGTTCATCCGTTTTTTTTGACAAACTATCAAATTAATTTTTAAGAAAAATGAATCGATATTAAATAGTACTATTTGAGAAGACATATTAATGACGCAAGTGATAATTCGCCAATTTTTAGGCGAAATGTTTATTTTGATATATGTTTTTAGAGAAGATATGTTTTAATAAGTTGTATCAAAATAATTTATTCTTTCCGAATCGGACTTATCCATCGGAATTTAAGGCCAGAGTTTTACCCCATAAGCTATTTTGTAAAATTTATTTTAATCTTCAATCTTATGCTTCTTTTTTAATTAACCCACTTTATTTAGTAATTAAGCCTAAATACATTAATAAACAAATTACTCTCTTTCTATTATAATCTCATCATTTCCCAAAGAATATTTAACTTATAAGAAGTTGTTGTCCATAAACATCCATGTTGGGAAATAACTTTCACCTCTTCGCACCTTAACTAATTTCATGAGGTACACGTTACCTCCCGTTAGCACAGATATTAGATAATTTTATCCATCAAAGCTTGATAAATACAAATAAATCACCTAATGTTTTTGCATACGAGACCTAATAGTTCACATCGACAGCTAAGCCACACCCTCGCAAACAAGTAAATATGACACATCTTGAACAGAAGCACAATGTAAACATTTTGTTTCTGTTCACCATTTGTCCCCAAGGCCTTTCACATGAAGATGGAATGTTCATAACTAACCTCAAAGTGGTATTGTTGATAGTAGTGATTATCTATGTCCAAACATGTCGTTGCACCCGTCTCGGATGCAATCTGACATGCAGTTGTCGACATTTTTGAAGAGTCGGAGCAACATATGACTTGATTTATAGCATCAGCAGCAGAAACAGGAACAGGATATGATATTACACTTTGGTGCCCTCCTTGACAACATAAATGATTTGCATCTCTACTCTATTAATAGAGCTTTGTGACCTCTGGATAAGACTTTCTGCCACAATAACCAAATGTACTGGTGAGAGTGGATCTCCCTGTTTCACTCCCTGTACATTCAAACAATACTGCTGGTTATGAGAATTCAGCACCAACTTTTTGATGGTAAACGCCTCATCGAATGTGGCTTTAGTAGAGGCGTAAAAAACAAACCTCAATGTCCGACTGTATTTGTTGCATCATGTTTCATCACAAGAACAACTAGATGATGTACTTACAAAGGGATATCAATATCAACAACTAGAGTGCTTGTTATGATAGAGGAAACATATACAAAGAAGCATTAGATAAGATACAATCACATTTGCATATTTCTACACTAAAGGTACAATAACTTAAAGATGGCAAACACTCTATGATCACTTAGAACAGGACTCCATAAAGAAAGACTCTTCACAAGCTAGAATTTACGAAGTCCTATTAGTTTATGTTGCTCAAACTCTTCAAAAATGTCACTGGGTGCATGTCAAATCCTTCAAAAGTAGGCCATTTTTGGAGAATCCAACATGGGTACGTGAGCATTTTTGGAGAGCCCAAGCAACATTGATATAAGTAATACCTTAGCATCTCTACCTTGACCGCGGAATCTGAAGTCAAATTTCAAGCCATGCACCTGCAAGAATCCACTGGAAAACCAAGATCTAGAACAACAAAAAGCCTCAAAAGTCATCCACTTGGCAATCAAGAAGCTGTAAAGATTTCAAAACTATGTGAAAAAAAGGATAGCAAGCCGATTTCTTGTCATTGAGATATTGGATCTATATGTCAGAAATTCTAGTTGGACATAAAGATGTTTTGACTACAAACACATTCTCCTTATTGACAATAATACTTGGAGATCTGAATATTGTAACAATAGTAAATGCAATTGCCAGGAACCTAAGAGTACACTCCAAGTTGATGAATGATAAATCATAAGTGTTTATTGGCAAGAAAGTGTGTAAAACTACTCTAATTCACTAGAGGAAGTACTTCATTGCATTATTAAAAGTCAGGGTATGCAAACTGCAAAGGGACAGCAGAAAGAAATTGAACATTCCAAGACCTTTTGCATAAGCAATTAACAAGGGAATTTACGAAGCATGCTAGGATACAAACAGTTATGCAAAACAGGCATCAGAAAATTTGCTATTTTCATAATAATATTTACACAAAAAAATAAAATAGAAGTGCATTAAAATTACGATTTTAGAGAGAGAGCATCCCACGGAGATACATTGTACAGCCAATTCTACTAAATAGCAAGAAATGTTGTTAGCATAGATTTTCAGTTACCATACAGTGAAAAGTATGTTCAAAGAGAAAAAGATCACAACTCACATTGATAATCAATACAAGAAATCATGAGTATTGATTCTAAGATATAGAAGGTACTTCAGTATCCTCTCTTCCAGATAGAAGATGCAACTCGTCAGACCATAGAAGAGGTCTTTGTTTCACACACAACATATTTTACATCGAAGCCTTAGAGGCAGCGCAAGTCAATTTTAAAAATCACTTAGGATCTAACTTTAGCAAGACGTGCCCTTAGTTCTTCTAGATCTTCTTCGTCATCCTGCAAGAAATAACAAATCAAACGTTAATCAATTCAGTTTGCTTGATCACAGAAAGGATCATTCTATACAATAAATCACAGATGAAAGGAACATACATCTGCATCCTCCACTGCCTGGGCGGGTTGCTTTAACTTCTCCTTTCGGACTGCCTCAGGTAGTTGTGCAGTAGTTTCACCAGCAATTGCAGTCAGGACCTTGTCAACTTCTTCTTCAATTTCCTCTTCCATGTCTTCTGAATCCAGGGCACTCTCCACCGCATCATTGACCATTTCTTCCATGACACCAGCCTGCAATAACAAGAGAAAGGGTAATTTCCAGATAAAAAAAGTGTGTTTTGTGTGTGTGTGTGTGTGTGTGACAGAGAGAGAGAGAAAAGAAGAGGGAGGGGGGATGATGTGACAAGCCACAGACTCCCCTTTTGGTCCACTCTACAGTGAAAACGGTGTTGTTGATGGTGGCAATGGTGGTTGAGGGGAGGTGGCTCTAGTGGTGGAAGAAGCAGCAGAGGAAATGAAGTAAAATGGGTTGGGGGTAATGTGGCATGCCAAGTGAGTCCACATCACCAAATGGATCTTCTTCGCATCGAAGAGGATAAAATTGATCCTTTTCACATAGAAGAGGAACAAATTTGACCTTTTTCCCATTAATTTTGTATCTATATGCACACATAGAGATGCCCATTGGCCACCCTCCCCCCACCCCCCCCTGCCTCCTCCTTCCAAAAACACTTTAGGGCCATCCTAGGAGCTGTAGGGTAAATGTTTCAGTTTGTGTTTATTTGACAAATCTTTGGAGAATTGTGATAGAAGTATTTTTGTGTTACTTGATTATTTTCAGTACTAGGTCATAGAATAAAATCAATTCCCATAAGATATTCCCACAAAAGTCCTTAAAAATCATGATACGGCATGTGAGGACTTACGTAGGGCAGGATTTCTTCATATCTTTTAGGTAACTAAATGAGACCAAACATTCATCTTTTTTTAGAAGCTCACTCTCATCTTTAATTTTTATTTTATAACTCAAATACATTGATCAACACTTCTATATGATTTTCTAAAAATTGTGTGCTTAGTGCACGCAAGCTGGCTCATACACCACAATTATAAAATGTATACTCATGATGTGGGGTACACGCGCAACGCTCATACCTAGAGACTAGTTATGAAGAATTTGAAGAGTCCAAAGCACTGCTAACTCATTAAAAGGCCAAGAGCGTCCAAGGATTGTAGATCAAGAAGCTTAAAGAATTTTGGATACAACTAGAAGGGGTATTCAGCAAGTCACTCAAAGATTCATGCAAAGAATACCATATTTGGAAGCTCAAGGATTGTGTTGAACAACTCGGAGAAAAACAAGCTGGTAAATAGTGCCCAAGCTGGGGAGGCTTCTGAAGCAATGCAACACAATGGGACACAAAAATCATAGTGTGCTAGCAACATCAACACAGCGCGAACACTTGGCTTGAAACTTTGGCACAAAACACCGTGCTAGCCCGCCAGAAGGAAAGGAATTTTGTGGGCAACTTTTGTTATCTCGTGCTTAGTTATTAACTATATATGTGGTCAAACTTCTTCATAGTAATTTTTAGCAAACCTTGAGACTGAAAAACATTTTTGTATGGTTGGAAACCTTGTTGCTCAGATTGAACTTCAGAATTACTTTTAAGATAAAGTAAAGTGCATAAGAGAGACATAGCAACATCTAACATAATACACTATTTAAGAGTCTAAATCAAACTGGTTAATAGGCGATTTTCCAACCAGGAGGAAAGCTCAAGAACTTCATTGAAGCTCAAAAAGCTAAAACCAAACTGATATACCTTGGTCATTTCTTTACTAAACTCCTGCATTGTCATAGCCACTTCTGGAGCCTTCATAAGATTATTGACGAGCTTCATGACTTCAGCACTCTTAGACAAATGCCCCACTGTGCGAGCAATGGCTGCAAAACCAATTAGAAGTTTAATGGACACTTGAAGAAGCCAACACATAACCTAACATTAAAGTAGAAAGCAAGAGGCCGGCTTCATAATATAGTTTATTTTCCTAAACAGAAAAAATCAAAGCTACATAGGTATTCTGTATAAAGCAGTTGACATACCAACATGCTATCAAATATTTCAAAATGTAAGACAATCTAGCACCAACTTAATATACATATGCAATAACTTGTTAACTAAGAATCTGTTACAGCACATAGCAAACAAAAACAATTCTGGAATAAATTCATTATATGGTAGTAGGAAGAAAAAAGCTCTCCTATCAGACATGAAAAGATGATTGCAATTTTTCATGGAGTTCAGATATAGAAAATAAAGTTGGTTTCCCATAAACTTAATAAACCAATAGGGGCTAAAAGTTCATAACTAATTAATCATTAAAAACTGTTATAGGCTAAAGATGCTTTTTCATAGTACGCATTTTTTCTAAATATAAGGGGCATACATCAGTTCTGCAACTACAGTAGGCTGTATTATTGAAAGAAGAAATTCTCCTATATGAAAAAATAAGAATGATTCCTTTTCCTTTTTCTTTAGGAAGTCCTCGCCAATCAGTATAACCAACTACTAGAGTAAACACATGATTCAGTTCCACTTAAGATCAAGATTGGTACAGTCACCATCCATCATGGAAATCAAGGTAATGGCAGCTCATGTTAATTTTGATAACCATGGCGTCCAGGCCAGCTTACATGCACCTCGACTAATTGCATGGGATATTTGCTAGCTCCCACCAGAGCAACAGGTACCAGGTAATTCTGTCCACCAAGGTTTAGACATATGGAAGAAAACACATAGTATTTTTTTTCCGCAGGATTTGAACTTGAGACGTCATGTTTCTCCGCCTACTTCATTGACCACTAGGACACACTTGGGTGATACCTTATTATTATTAGGAAGAGGTTCCTTTACAAGTTCAGATATTAATGTATTCGGGACAGCCAGTCATATGTAGAATGTTTATACTATTTCACAGAATCAATTCAACAGAAAGAATTGTATTGCTTCCAGGGATTATCTCAGATGGCAAAGGTTGAGGCACTTGTATCTTAGCTTACAAGTTTGAACATTTCGCCAAGCGAACTAAGTTCAGTATTTGAGTGGAGAAGGGTAGAGGGGTGCCCCATCATCCTGAATTCCATAGGCTGCGGTTGGCCCAAAGGGTTGCTCCCTTCAGATTTTTCGGTCATAAATAACGCAGAATTTTCTCAGTTTCACCACAATAACATCTGGTTGACCAGCATAAAGTGATAGCTTTCACCTCTTATTAAAGAAATCATAAAGAAAAATATGCAATCCTCCTTCTGCATTTTGAACATCTATATAATTACACATTATGACTCTTCAAAGTTCAAACTACCTATTCAACAATCAAACAAAATCAGCAAGACATTTGATGTGACTTGTATATGATGACACTCTTGAAACTCCCTTAAATAAGACATTGCATTTGCATTTAAAATTATTCATTATACAACATGAGATAGATATCCCTTAATCCCTGTCAAGAAGTAATGGTGCTACGTTCTCAATAGATGCATATTGTTCTAAAGACAGTTTGCTCATCAACAAGAACTTAGGGGACCAAATGCAGACTCCTGAATATACCACGGCATATACATATATACAACAGGAGAAGCAAGACTTTGATCATACCAACACTTTCTCCAAGGTGCATGGATATTGAATTCAACTGCGCCTTATTCTCGTATAATCGGTTCACAGTCTTTTTAGATCTCACAATCTCTTTAGCAAGTGCCTGTGACAATAACATCAACACTCCAATATGAAGAAGCAATGGGATGCCAAAAACCAATAAATCATGTCTCATAACAATGTATAGTATCAGACTGAATGCAACATACACACTTGAAGAAATCTTGATGAGTACTAATCTAACTATTAAAATAGGCATTCCTTAGAAGTTTCTGAAAAAGCATATTGGTTTCTAAACCACCTGAAACTCTATCAATGGCCCAAAATAGATGTTCTAATACGCCAAGTGTTATATGCAAAACATCTCAATGGTCAAGCACACTGTGACAGATGAAGAAAGTGCCTTCAAAGCAGCGCTTTCATCCTTCTTCTCTTTCTCATTTCGCCAACATTTAAAATACAAGACACGGAACATGAGACATAACTCCACTTGCATTGATGTGGATCATTTTGAGGAGAGGAATAGGAGAGCATTTCATGAAGTAGTAAATAGTGTTGTACCCTAGTGGAACAGTTCTTTTTTTTTAGTTCTTGTGTGCCCATGTGGTCCCTATTTGTGTAGAAGATTGGATACAGCTTGTAGAGAACCATATTGTTGTGTAGGTTCTCATGATTTTTTGGTATACTTCCTGTATACAGGATACCTCTAATTTAATTAAATAACCTTGGTTCAATAAAAAAAAATGGCTCTTCATTGCCTGATCTGAATAACAAATTTTCAAACATCAAGTTCAGTCTATTGACTATTTCTCAATTTAATTGTGTTATAGACCGAGATTTAAGCATGACAGGGAGAGGGGGCTAGGTAAAGCAATTAAAAACCTTTTTTATTGATCTCACAGGTCTTTTAGCAAATGCCTAAATTCTGAAAATATGAACAAGCAACTATGAGAAATAACACATATTGGAAGTTAATAGTTTCCCGCATATTCTACATACTAAGAAAACTTCCCAATATCATCTCACTATTGTTAGAAGGCATGAGAATAACATATTGAACCTAATAACTAGTATAATAAACAAGAACAATAAGCCATGAGCACAAGTTTTCAAGAAACCAGTGCGAAAAAAGTGGGATAAAAAGTAGAAACGACTTAAAGATCCATGCTTTAGGTAATTTAATCATATATATGATCTAACTATAAGAAAACATCAATATTTTTCTTCTCCTAGCTCCAAAGTGGCACAATTTCTATGAACTTACTTTGGACCTATGTTGCTCGAACTCATAAAAACTGTTGACAGGTGTGTATCGGATACTCCAAAAGTCCTGCATTTTGGAGAATCCGACACGGGTGCAACAACAATTTCAGAGAGCCCGAGCAACACAGCTTTAAACTATTTCTCAGTATATATCCTTGTAAAGTAAGATTATAAGCATCAGCAGGCAACAAAAAAGCATTCATCACCACCAAAAACTAAAAATGTGATTGGTTTTTCAATCTAAGAAGTTCAACTACAATAAAATATCCAATATAATCCACGAGTGGGGTATGGCCACCTTTCTAGGACAGAGAGGTTGTTTTCAATACACTCTCGGCTCAAAAAGTGATCAACAAAGGATACAATGGAAATAACGACAGCAAAACAGCAAGATAAACAATCTAAAAGGAGCAGTAAGTCACCTTGGCAGAACCCATATCATTTCTCTTTGCTGCTTCTTTAATTGCTTTCTGTACATTCTTCTCCTCCCTTTGTATATCTAATCAAAATCCAGAAAATTCACAAAACCCAAAATAGAACAATTCAAAAAAAAAAAAAACATACAACCTGTAGTCCCACAAAGTGGTGTCTCGGGAAGTGTAGAGCGTACGTAAACCTTACCCCTAACTCAAATGTACAAAGGCTATTTCCAATACACCCTCAACTGAAAGAAAAATCCACAAATCCCAAAACAGGAAAAATTCAAAAAGCCCAACATAAAAATCAAATTTTTACAATAACCCAAAAACCCCATTTCCTTCCTGACTACAAACAATTAAACAGAAGTACAATTCACCTCGAATTTGACGTTCAATATTCCGACACTCTTGCCGGAGCCGACGTTGCCAATCCCTCAAAATCTGTTGAGGATTCGGTTTCGGCTTCAATATATTCATTACTTTCTCCATTTTCCGAAAAAACCCTTTGAATCAAAAAGCTCAGAAATCAATGAACCCTTCAATGGAAGATCAAAACAAGAATTTTTCTTTATCGCGAATTTCAATTATTTTCTGATCCAAAAAGAATATTATTCTTTTTCCAATTAATTTCTACCGTAGATTCGAAGAATAAAAGTGGGAAATAAATGCTTTTAAAATCAGTGGTGAAATATTTTTCTCTTTCAGCCGGTGGACGGAAAAAGTGAAGTCGCCGCCGTCCGGTGGCTGATTTATGTTTTTTTTAATAGTTGGAGGATTCTAACTTTTTACTTTTGTACTATTTGGTACTTAAATTTCTATTATATGAATCACTTTGTGGTAATTATAAGGGATATTAGCACTTTTAGTCCTTTGATTATGTAGATTTTGATTTTAATCTATCTGATATTTCATTAGATATGTTGTTGTTTTTTTAAAGTGAAATATAATTTTTTATTTAAGTTGATAGAGAAATTGCCAATATGATTTAAGTCCCAAATGAAAATATTCTTGAACGTGTTTTGTGATGAGAGATGGTTCGTATTAGTAGTAATATTCTTCCCCATTTTTGTTATTCGAATCGAAATCTACTGAAAATGATATTTATCTTTTAAAATAGAGGTAAGATCTATATATACATTATCCTATTTTGATCTTATTTATGAGAATACATGAGATTCATTATTGTTGTTGTTATCACGCACACATTATAATGGTATTTTTATTTACTACGAGTCATTTGGTTGAAAACAAGTTATGGCCAAGATTAGTTATCCTGGGGTTAGCTATCCTGATATATTTTATCCCAACATGTGTATGAGATAACTTATCACATCACTATGATATAAATATTGAAATAAGTTGTCTCAAACATAGAAATCAAACAAGATACAAATTTTTTTATCTCATCACTATTTATTTTAATACTTCGCACTCCTATGAAGAGGTTCCGATTGATATCCTAGATCACCAAGTCAAAAAGTTAAGAAACAAGGACATTGCCTCTGTAAAGGTTCTATGGAGAAATGATCTTGTCGAGGGTGCAGCATGGGAAGCTGAAGCTGACATGAAGTCCCACTACCCTCATTTATTTATTCCTTGGGGTTAGACATTCATATTAGTAAAAAAAATAATGAATAATATTAAATTGACTTATTTTCCTAAATAGGAGCATGCCTTGGTAAAAGTTACACCAATTTGAGTTTAAGAAAAAGTTTTCATACTCTATTCTTGCACTTATATGAAATATGTATGCATGTTGTCTTCTTGAGATTTTGTTGTTTTGTTGTTGTCTTCAGAAGAATGATAGCATGGTAACTTCTTGATGTATTTTGAGCTCATGATAATGTTGAGAAGGAAGTTCCTCACTGTGTGTTATGAATATGGAACTCTTATATGTTGTGCATCATGAATTGAGTGCTATGTGTAATGTTATAATATGTGTTGAAAGGAGTTGTGAAGTAATCCTATGAGTTGTGAATCCTTATGATTTATGTTGTTGTTTGTTGGGCTGCTAGGATTGTGTGTATCCTTTCCTATCCAAAAAGATTTTAGTGTAATTCAAGGACGAATGTTCCTAAGGAGGCGATAATGTAACACTCTGGAAATGCCATGACTTATACTAGAGCTTAATCTATTAAATAATCTTTAAAATGATGTTTCCAGACCTATATTAATGCAATAAGTTCATTTAGAAAAGGTTAGAGCCAAAACGGCAAAGAAGACCTTGACATCCGGAAACTAGCTAAATTGAACTAGTTGATGTCCCTATGTTTGGTCAAGGTTTTGAAGTGTCAAATGAAGTCTAAAACTAGTAAAATGATTTTGTATAGGTAGTATGTAGTACAAAGGGTCCAAATGTTCGATAACAACACGCGAGGACCACCCGAAGGGTCTTTGGAGAGGACCCCAACATGGGTAGGCAGGCTGCCTACGCGAACAAGAACCAAGGGGCTGCTGCGCGACGCGCAGCCCACATGTGTTTTACTGCCCCAAGATTTTAGAAAGCGAGGTTCTCACGAGGCACACTTCCTCGACACAAAATTCAAAAAAAATGGGAATTAGCCCCGTGACGCGCAGCCACTTCCCAGATTCTTTAAAGTTATATTTTTGGTAATTTAACTTCACAAAAAGACTCATTTAAGTGAAGGGTCTTTTTGGTATTTTTTAGGAAGACTATATATTGATTATAGGTTAGTTTAGACCACTTTTTACACGCTTAAACCAAATCAAACGAATTTCTCTTATTTCTCTCAAGAACGCTCTCTTTTCCAAACTACATTGAAGAACAAGAAGAGCTTAAGAAAGAAGACGAAGACTTCAAGATTTTCTTCCAAAATTCATGTATTATTCATTAGTATAGTATACATTTTTCACTCTTGGGATACCTATACCCAAGAGGTCCTTTCAAATATGATATTCAAGAATTCAACTCCTAGGGTTTTTACTCGACAAAACGGATTTTCTTTCTAACTCTGAATTTATGACTATCGATGAAAAATAATGATTTTCTATGTTTGATTTAGTATATATTGTCGAATGTTTGACTTATAATGGTTGAATTTCATGTGACGCATTTCCCCTATCAGATTGATGGTTTTGAATGGGGTATGCCTACTACTTGATACATGTAATTGTTGGGATTGGGACTATGACTTGAATGAACTCCGAAATGACCCTTTCCCCTTATTTCACTTTACGAATTAGTCTTGTTTATGAGATAAAGAGTTAGTATTGATTATTTCATTGAGTATTTCACTACGTTGTTGAATGGTTGTTGTATATTGAATATAAGTTCTTGAATAAGGATCTTGGAAGCAGAGGTAAGTCTTCTAAAGTCGTGATTACTCTATGATGTTTATGTTAGTCTATAAATGATGTTACAATGCTAATGAAGTATGTATGATAATTCTATGAATATATGTTGAGCTATGAATATATTAATTTGTGAGATCACGATAAGAATGTGATAATGCAAGTTTATGATATCTTGTATGTTTTACACAAGATGATTTATTATATGTTAATCTCACAAATGAAGGGTTACGATGAAAGGAAATTCTCATCTAATCCTAAGGAGATTATGATCACGTTTATACAAGAAGATAATCTCCTATGACTTATGATAAGATTTATGAATAAATAATGACTTAAAGGTTAATCAAAAAGGGACTTTAGCTTAGCACCGAGTGAACTAGATGTGAGAGGTGTCTCTTCTCTAGTTGGAAGGTAGGTTCACAATAAATCTCATGAGATAGAGGTTACCATGTAATATGGAACTATGGGTCTCTAATATATCTCCAAGTTCTTGAACTATGTCGCCACCATAGCATACTAGCTAGAGGATCCACCTAAAAAGCTATGTCATGTTTGGTTCTACTTTGGCTGGTAGGCTACCTTCTTTAGGTGTGGGGTTTTATGACACCGAATTTCATGTTCAGCTCACATGGTCTAATGTCGATTAAGGAGAATGTTCCCTCAAGTAAAATGAAAGACAAGTAACTCTATATGATCTATTGAATATGAAGTATTAACATAACTCTATGATAATATATCCTTGATTATGATCATGTTTTATGTTGATGGAATCCTTAACTTGTATATGTTCTATGGTATGTGCATTGAAGAATTTCAAATGGCTTAGCATGCTTGATTGCTTTCTAAGAAATTATCATTTTTATACATGTCCTTAAATGCTATGTGCATATACTCATACTTAGTACATGTGGCGTACTAACCCCATTACTTTATATTACTACAAATGTAGGGTTCGGCCATTGAAGATTAAGAATGTCGATTGAAGAAGCTTGGAACTCTTTCTCCAAGTGTTGGTAGGTCCTCATGTTCGGGGATGATATCTTTTCGTACTCTGTCTTATGAAGACTTAAGTAGTTATTAAGAATACTTTTGATTTTGTTTACGTTCTTTTGATTCTCTCGTATTAACTTTTATTGGCTAAGTCTGGATTCATACTCTTTAGATGATTTTTATATGAGACAACTTTTATAATATGGCTACGTATGTTTTCATGATTATTATGTATCAGTCTAAGTATACTTCACATAGTATTAAAAGTTTTAAATTTTTCCGCAATTTTAACTGATGACATGTTATGAAGAATGCTAAGGGCTTGTCAGATTCCTCTGAGAGGACGACGAAGCCGGTCGCATATAGGAAGTGCTCTCCGGATGTGACTATAAAACCACCATTCAGAGAATCTTCCAATCTTACACCCAATCCAGCCAACCTATGATCATCTTTCACTAAGTCTTTCTTGGCTTCCTCTACATGAGACACACTACCCATAGTCATACGACTTCGAGCGTCCGCAACCACATTGGTCTTGTTGGGGTGATAGAGAACACTCATGTCGTAATATTTTAACAATTCCAACCACCTTCTATATACCCTCTTCGCAACCAGCGACTCGCCTACAAGGGCAGTTACCATGAAAAGTTCATTTT